>CM061062.1:264335703-265535703 GCA_030762895.1 Sophora flavescens | reverse complement strand
AATTGGGACTTTTTTTATTTTGCCCAAAATTGAAGGATTTGACTTGTGGGTTTTGTTGGGTTAGGTCTAGGGAGCAAGGGAGTAGAGTTTTTTGGGCATAGGTGTCATGGGGGAGGTGAGTTTTCAAGCTTTTTTTTGTTTTTGGATGAATGGGTATGGTGGAGGTTGTGAGAGGAAGAAGAAGATGAGTGGATGAAGAGGAAGATGGTGGGTTTGGGTTAAGGGGGGGTTGAGTTGATGACTGTGAGATGAAGGAAAGGAGGAGTTGGAATGAAGGGTGAGAGCTTGGTGGCTATAAAGGATAGAGAGGAGGAAGAGAGTAGGTCGTGTTTGAGCAGAGTGGATGGGGTTTGCAAGTTTAATCTGATCTAAACGCGCGTCACGGCCGTGACCCTCATCACGGGTAGGCCGTGACGCGTTCTGTGTCACGCAAATCCCTTATCACGGGCGTGATGTACATCACGGCTGGCCTGTGATAGAATATGTTCTGCTTCAGCTGCCTATCACGGCCGTGACCACTATCACGGCCAGGCCGTGATCCTTCCCGACTTTCTGGTCTTCAAATCACGGCCGTGACATACATCATGACTTGGCCGTGATACATTCTGATGATTCTAGGTCCTTCTCGTCACGCCCGTGAGGGCGATCATGGCTTGGCCGTGATACTGTCTGACTTTTAGCTATTAGTTCATCACGGCCGTGACCCATGTCACGGCCTGGGCGTGATCATTTCTGACTTCATTTTCCATGCCTTTTTCACTCTTCATGCCTTCCTGACCTGAAAACACTTGGCAAATCCATTAAGCGCTTATTTACGGTCCTAAGCTAGACCATAGTCCTTTCAATCCGTGGATGTTGGATCGAGGAGGGAAATCGCAACCTCCTGTTCAAGTGGATGTTCTCCAAGGTAGTGTTTCAGTGTCTGTCCATTGACCTTGAATGTTCCACGTTCCTGGTTCCAAACCTCGACGGCACCATACGGAAATACTTTCATTACTTTAAATGGTCCATACCATCTAGACTTGAGCTTTCCTGGGAATAATCGCAACCTCGAGTTGTAGAGTAGCACCAGTTCTCCTTCATGGAATTCTCTACAAAGGATATGCTTATCATGCCACTTCTTTGTTCTCTCCTTGTAAGATCGTGTGGACTCATAAGCATCCAATCTTAGCTTATCAAGTTCATGAAGTTGAAGGATTCTCTTTTCCCCAGCAGCTTTTATATCAAAGTTTAGCATCTTAATAGCCCACAAAGCCTTATGCTCAAGCTCGACTGGTAAGTGACATGGCTTACCGTAAATAAGTCTAAAGGGTGTCATCCCGATAGGAGTCTTGTAAGCCGTATGGTAAGCCCAAAGAGCATCATCAAGCTTTAAGGACCAATCCTTTCTCGAACTTGAAACAGTCTTCTCTAGAATGCTCTTTATCTCTCGATTGGAAACTTCGACTTGCCCACTAGTCTGAGGGTGGTAAGGTGTAGCAACCCTATGAGTGACTCCATATTTGAGTAGGAGTTTTTCAAATTGTTTTTCAATGAAGTGCGATCCTCCATCACTAATGACTGCCCTTGGAGTTCCAAACCTTGGAAAAATCACCTTCTTGAATAGTTTGATTACGGTTTTTGTATCACTTGTTGGGGAAGGAATGGCTTCCACCCATTTAGAGATGTAATCAACGGCTACAAGAATGAACTTATTGTTGCAAGAGAAAGGAAAGGGTCCCATGTAGTCCACTCCCCAAACATCAAATATCTCTACTTCTAGCATAGTGTTGAGTGGCATTTCATGCTTCTTAGAGATGTTCCCCGTTCTTTGACATGGATCACAAGCAAGCACGAACATTCGGGCATCTCTGAAAATATTAGGTCAATAGAAACCAGCTTGAAGCACCTTTGCTGCCGTCTTTGAGTCACTAGCATGTCCTCCGTAAGATGAGGAATGACAACAACTCAAGATACTTGGAACCTCGACTTCTAGAATACACCTTCTGTAAATGCTATCCGCACACTTGCGGAAAATGTAAGGCTCATCCCACACGTAGTTCTTGAGATCGGAAAAGAACTTCTTCTTTTGTTGATAATTGAACTTCGGTGGTAGAATCCCACATACAAAATAATTCACAAAATCCGCATACCATGGAGCATTCTCTCCCAAGATGGCGAACAGTTGCTCGTTGGGGAAAGAATCATTTATCGGCAAGTTGTCCTTCTCATGTTCCAATGGTTCAAGTCTGGATAAGTTGTCCGCAACCAAGTTCTCCGTACCTTTCCAGTCCCGAATCTCCAAGTCAAATTCTTGCAGAAGGAGAATCCATCGGATGAGTCTTGGCTTTGCTTCCTTATTAGTCATGAGGTACTTTAGTGAGTGGTCCGTGTACACTATGACTTTAGACCCCACAAGGTATGATCTGAATTTCTCAAATGCAAAGACAACCGCAAGCAACTCTTTCTCAGTTGTGGCATAATTGGCTTGAGCTCCATCTAGAGTTTTTCTTGCATAGTATATTGCATGAACCTTCTTGTCTATCCTTTGTCCCAACACCGCTCCCACGGCGTAGTCACCAGCATCACACATTACTTCAAATGGCTCATTCCAATTTGGTGTTTGCAAAATTGGAGCGGTGGTCAAAGCTTCCTTCAACCTATTAAATGCACTCAAACATTCCTCATTAAAATCAAATGGAACATCTTTCATTAATAGGTTAGACAAAGGTTTAGAAATTTTTGAAAAACCTTTGATGAAACGCCGGTAAAACCCGGCGTGTCCCAAGAAACTTCTAACTCCTTTCACATTTACTGGTGGGGGAAAATTTTTAATAACATCTATTTTGGCCCTATCCACCTCAATACCTCTGCCATAAATCAAGTGCCCAAGCACTATACCTTCTTTTATCATAAAATGGCAATTTTCCCAATTCAATACCAAATTGGTTTCTTCACATCGCTGCAATATCTTAGACAAATTTGTTAAACAGTCATCAAAGGTAGATCCATAAACAGTTGGAAGTTAAATAAGTCATCTTTCCTTGTTTCACATCAATGCACATTCTCCAACCGATTACCGTCCTAGTAGGGATTAGTTCATTATTTTCATTTTTAATAACAGACATCCATCCTTTCTTAGGAACCACATGTACCGGACTAACCCATTCACTATCGGAGATTGGATAAATAACCCCCGTATTTAACAACTTAAGCACTTCTTTCTTAACCACCTCTTTCATATTAGGGTTCAACCTACGTTGATGCTCAATGGATGGTTTATGCTCGTCTTCCATTAAAATGAAATGCATGCAAAAATAAAGATTTATGCCTTTAATATCATCAATTGTATATCCTTCACTTTTCTATGCATTCTAAGCTCCCTAAGCAATTTCTCAGTTTCCAACTCGTTCAAGCTAGCGTTTACAGTCACCGAATAGGAAGAGTTAGGACCAAGAAATTCATACCTTTATGTGGAAGGAAGAGGTTTTAGTTCTACCTTAGGGGCTTCTTCATCTTTTAAATCCTTATTCTTTGGTGTCAACTCAAGTTTCTCTTTCTTTGTTTTGTTCGGAGAAATTTCTGGACTAGCCTCCATAAAGCGAGCATAATTCCTTACTTCTCCTCCATGAGAATTTAAGTCTCCACCAATCAAACACGTTTCTAATGGGTCATCAACACAAGCTTGAGTGGATTCTTCTTTCACCACTTGGTGCATTAAGTCAACCCTGCAACAAGAATCTTCAAAAGAAGGGTGTTTAATAGATTTAGCTAAATCAAATTCAACTTTATCATCACCCACAGTTAAAGTCAATTTTCCATTTTTAACATCAATAATTGCTCCTGCGGTAGCCAAGAAAGGGCTACCAAGAATAATGGGGATTTGGGAATCCTCTTCCATTTCAAGTACCACAAAATCCGCATGAATGAAAAATTTATCCACTCTAATAGGAACATCCTCCAAGATGCCTATAGGGAATTTGACTGACCGATCCGTCAATTGAAGGGATATTGTTGTGGGTTTTAGTTCACCCATCTCCAACTTCTTGCAAACAGAGAGGGGCATAAGACTAACACTGGCCCCCAAATCACAAAGAGCTTTATCAAAACTAATGTTACCAATCAAGCAAGGAATAGAGAAACTACATGGATCTTTCAATTTAGGAGGCAATTTATTTTGAATTAAAGCACTGCACTCCTCAGTCAAAGCCATTGTTTCATAGTCCTCTAGCTTTCTCTTATTTGACAGGATGTCCTTAAGAAATTTAGCATATGTGGGCATTTGTTGTAACACCTCAGTGAAGGGTACATTTATGTACAATTTCTTAAGGACCTCCAGAAATTTTCCAAATTGCTTATCTAACTTGGCCTTAGCCAACCTTTGAGGAAAAGGTATCGGAGGTTGGTAAGGTGGTGGAGGGACATACTTAGACGCTTTTTCACTAGGCTTTTCCTCTTCTAAGGGTTGCGTCTTAGTAGGTTTCTCCTCCTCATCCACACTCTTGTTATCACTCTCCCCTTTAGCCTCGGGATTCTCAAGTTTCTTACCACTCCTTAGACTCACAGCTTTACACTGTTCATTATTTGGGTTCACTTCAGGTTGTCCAGGAAACTTGTCCGGTTGCCTCATTGAATTTCCCGCTTGTTGGGCAATTTGAGTTTCTAACATCTTGTTTTGGATGGCTAAGTTATCTACCTTAGATGTTAACTCTTTTATTGCCTCATTAACTGCCCTACCTTGTTGCCTAAATTCTTCATTCTGCTTAGTTTGAGTAGCAACAAAATTTTCCATAAGAGACTCAAGTTTAGACTTTTGTACCTGAGGATACCCCGATGCCGGTTTCCTATTACCTTGGCCTTCTTGGAATTCATGGTTCACATGTTGTTGTAGTTCCCGTAGGAAAGATAAGGATTATTCTTCCTTACTTGGTTGTAGGGATTTGGGGGAGCATAATTTGGTAGCTTCGGGTTCGTGTCATAGAAATTGTGACAAGAGTTCATTTGTTCCCCCGAAGTACCGGACTCAGGAGCGATACCATGTGGGAACTCCATTATGTCATGTCCCTGCATTCCACAAATCTCACAAACAACATTAGTAGCACCTATTTAACTCACATTAGCCTTTTCAAGCTTATCAAAGCGTTTATTTAATGAGTCGAATTTAGACATAATCAAATCAGTACTATTCATTTCTAACTTACCCCCCGAAAGCTTTTTCAGGTTATTACCTCTTTCCGAACCCCATTGGTGATAGTTGGTGGCTACGTTTTCAATAATATTGAACTCTTTGGTCAGCGGTCTGTTCATAAAGGCTCCACCAGCTGCGGAGTCAAGTGACACCTTTAATGAGTAATCCAATCCGTTGTAGAAGGTATGCACTAACAACCACCTCTCGAGTCCATGATGTGGGCAAGACTCTAGCAATCCCTTGTAACGATCCCAAGCTTCGGATAAGCATTCTCCGTCCTTTTGGAAGAAGCCGGTGATCTGAGTTCGTAGGTAAGCAGTCTTGGATGGAGGGAAGAATTTCTCCAAGAATGCCTGCTCTAGTTGGTCCCAAGTTGACAACGTATTAGCGGACACTTGCTTCAATCAAGCTTTTGCCTTTCCAGTCAGAGAGGAGGGGAATTACCTCAAGCGTATAGAATCGATCGGGGCACCTTGAATTCTTATTGCATCAGTGAATTCCAAGAATGTCTCCACATGATCAGTCGAGTCCTCCGAGGGTAATCCTCCAAACTGATGTTGCCTAATCATGCCAATTAACTGAGGCAGTATAGTGTAGTTCTCCGCCTCAATTTCTGGTCTAGCAATCCCAGTTCGCAAACCCTTAGCGTTTGGGGCTGAGTAGTCCTTCAGTGGTTTGGTATCCGGTAGATTCGCCATAAGTGGAATGGGAATCAACCTCTCTCTCTATTTGTCTTTGTAGTCTCCTACGTCTATGAAAGGTCCTTTCGATCTCGGGGTCAACTTCAATAAGGTTTCCAAGACTTAGGGATCTTTGCATAAAAGAGAAAAATACCTATGGTAGAGAGATAGATACTCTAGAAAAAGAAAAATAAATAAAAAAATAAAAATAAAAAAATGTCCAGAAAAAGATCAATTAAAAATTAAATTGAAATTCAAGAAAACACAGTCCCGGCAACGGCGCCAAAAACTTGATGGATCTAGAATCCGCAAGTGAACAGCTTCGTCGTCAAGTAATAAAAAGAGATCGAACCACAGAGACCGTGATCTTAAATAACAATTAGTTATTAAATTGATTTAACTGAACTGGAATAAGATTTGGTTTTTGAAATCGGAATCAAGTAACAATCAAATTTAAAATTGCAATTAAACAAAATAGGAAAGTAATTCAAATAGGGGTTTTTCAAATTAGAAAGAGATTTCCAGGAATTGGGTTACCAACAAGACTGCTTATGTTACTAAATTGACTACTCCTCTTGTTAATTATCAAAATTTGCTTTGAAGGCGAATTTATCCTAAATAAGTTAATGCTCCCTCTCGGGTTACAAGAACCGTGCCCAATTAAATCAACCCCTACTCTCGTGGTAATTGAATTTAAATCGAACCTTTTAAGTTTTGTGACAATTCGTGAACCCTCGAAGGACCGCTTCTAACTCTCGTGATTGAAGTCCTAAGTTTGATTCCTATAGATCTGATACCTAAGTTCACCGCTAAGTTCGTCCTTAGTGTATATACGACAAGCAAATAAGTGGCCACCGAATTTACGAGTAATTAAAACAATAGGAATCAAATCAAAAGCAAAATTGAAATTAACAAGAAATCAAACGTCAATTTATCACCATAAACAAATCTTGGGCATAGCCCCAATTCCTAGAAATAAGACTACTACTCAAGCATTACCATGATTTTAGCAAGCTTGATAAACAATAGCATAAAAAGAAAACCCTAGAGGAGAGAAGAGATTGAGAATAAGAAGAAGAATCCTAATTTTTGCCTATGGGTAGCAGTCCAAAAGTCCCCAGTTTCGAGCTTAATTGCCCTATTTATAATGTGGGGTAACTTAAATCCCAAGCAAACATAAAAATCAGATCAAATCTGTTTTTAAAAATCCAGATATTACGCGTCACGACCGTGAAAACATAGATGATCAAAATTACGTGACAGGCACTAAATGGAATGAGCAAGAGTATGTCATACATCAAGGTCAATTGCATGAGTTGGACTACTCTTATGGTATTATTCTTTTGAATGTATTTACTCATCATTTTCTATCAAATTGAATGCACTCGATATGTCATGCACCAATTAATCTCATATGATCACCGTTTCTTCACTTGGGATGTATTTCGCAGCAGTACTCGTTTGATATTATTGAATTTTTTTTTTTTTGGTGAAAATTATTGAATCTGATAATCCTTCACACATTTCCTTGCTTAGAATACTGTTGTTCACAATATATGCCTGCCTTAGATTGCTAATGCACATCTTCACATATCTATTAAACTAAAACTCAAAATGATTGAACACAATTTTAAAATGTCTGAATACGTTATGATTTCTCATATCCCTATCTATTGCAACTACACCTTCTTTTTTTCCTTAAAAAGAGTTGATTGCATATATATATATTTTAAAAAAAAAATCAAGTTAAAGATCCTTTCTTGTGTCATGTGCATCATTGCAAAGTAAGTAAATTAAAATGTGTTTTTAATGATGTATATCATTTTAAAGAACAATTTTACCTTGAAGCTAATTGGAATAATTTCCCTAAATTAAGGGGGAGAATAAAAAGAGCAAAATGAAATTGACTATATGCTATGTTTGAAAGCAATAGTTGTCTTGATTATATTTTGATGGAAATACAATGACAATATTTGTGGCTCTTGTTGAGATGGTATATAATTTGTTTCTCTATGCTATATATTTTATTGGTAAAAAAAAATTTGTTAATGAATCCTATTGAGCTTATATTTTGGGGAATGCTTTAATCTTTTGATTTTATTTCTTTTCTCTATTGCATAAAATTAAATCATTAAGGGGGAGCATGCTTAAATAAATTCGCATTTCCTTATAATTTGAATTTATGCCTTCTGATTTCACTAATGCAAATTTTGAGTAATGTGTTTTAGAAAGGGGGGAGATTTATCTCACGCTTATAGCTGCACATATGACTCTGACACTATATTACTCAGGTGAGAAGGTAAGGTTTGTCACAATCAAAAAATGGTAGAATGTAATTACACATTTATATATTTTGATAAATGACAAACACTGATGAAAGAATATTTCTTATAGCATGCATGTACTACAAGCAAAATTCAAATTATTTTAGAGTACCAAGAATGCAAGTATCAAGACCACAAGATCAAATGGATAAATTATTAGGTCTTAGATGTTTTTGTAAGAGATTGATTATTAGGTTCTAATATAGCTCAAGTTTTTTTAATAATGAAAACCAAAAATATATTTTGTCAAAATTAACATTAAAAAAACAATTTAAGCAAAATACTTGCACATATTGATTTTATCAAATTATGTTGCAACGTGTATTTTCATTTTAAGCAAAATCAATTTGGTATTCTCACTAAGTTGATTTTCATAATTGGTTCCCACATATAAAATATCAAACTGATTTTTTGGTGCATTAAATGTTAAAAATAAGAGGTTTGTGCATTCACTCTCTTTCTCAATAAAGATTGCAACGTACACATTTTCTTTTAATATTGAAACCAAATTTCCGAGCTTACTATTTCTTTTGGGAATTAATTCTTTCAATGCCAAATAAATTTGTATTGAATGCAAATCAATATATCCTGGCATTTCACTTGCCCTTCATTTTCGATCATATTGCAACGGTCCTTTCTTCTTAATGTCCACGGAAATTACGTCCAGCTTTGAAAAGCATATTCTAACGTTAATATTTTCCAAAGGTTTTAAAGGGATTTTCAAGATACAATAAAAAAAACACTGAGGGCAATAACGTGAACATTTTCATCTCTGATTCAAAGAGATTTTGTACAAAATTCTTAAATCACTTTGAGCTATTACTAGTACCTATTTGATCAATCTTATAGAACTTCAATTTGTATTATCTGCACTGGAAGAGTGTTCATATTATCCTTTCTCTTTGTTGAATCCTTGTGGAAGGTGAGGTATCCCTCTGATTAGAAGATGAGGCATCCTTCTTGAAATAGACAACTATAAACACGAGAAGGGGGTTGAATTGTGTTTATCAGAATTTGAACAAAGTTGAAAACTTTTTGCATACAGAAGCTTAGTTCAGACGAGTGGAAAGATACTGGGTAGATAGGTGACCTGTCTGATGAAATTTTAAGAGTGACTTAGGCAAACACATCACTTGATAAACGGATAAGAAGACTAAAGCAACTAAAGAGTTTATAAGGAAAGAGAGATTGACACAGCCCTGGTTCACTATTCAAAGCAAAGAGTTACGTCCAGTCCTTGGCAGCACCAAGTTTTATCCACGATAACTGATCAGGTTACAGACTCTAAGTATTATTTGCACACCTTGCCTTTTAAGGCTCCAAGACAAGTATTCTTTGCACACCTAGCCTCTTCAGGCTCACTCATATTTGTTTTGAGAAATATGGTTTGTAATAAATACAACTTCAGACAGACAAATCTTTCACTAACACTCAGAGAGTGGTTTAAGTGTAAAGCTTAGGATAGTCTGCGTAATAACTTCAAATGATTGAAGAATACAGAATGAAAGAATGAAGAAATTAATGCACAGAGTAACGGATCTTTAATGCTATGATTATTCTCTATATCTTCATCTTCAATGACTTTTGTATTTATAGTCTTCAAGCATTTAAGATCCGTTAGAGACATTCCCTCATATGTTGGCTTCAAGCAGAACTTCATTAAATGTAATAGAGTCGTTCTGGGCAGTCATTAATGCAATAGGAACGTTGGTTGTACTATAACTTGAAGGATCATGGCTTTATGCATCGTGAAACAGCATATCAGAGTTATGCAGAGAGCTTTTTGTACTTTGCTGAGTACAATTCCCTTTTCGTGAAAGGACCAGAGGTACTAGGGAATAAAGCACGTTGGAAGCATTCTTTAACTGGTCTTTGGTTCTGATAAGCGAGGTTGCTTGAGAGAGTAACTTCTAACTTTTCTTGATAAGCGTGAGACTAAGTAAGTGAGAAGGTTTCAAGTCTCTTTCTGATGGGACGGGTAACAAAAGCTTGTTTGGTCCTTGATTCTTCAACGAGTAACCTCAGACAAGTGTAGGAACTCGTGAGGAGACAGGTTGAAGACGTATCTTGAAAGAAGTCAATAATCCTAGTCAGCAGACAGGTTGACTTTTGCTTATGCAGACAGCTAGTCATCTATACGAGCAGACAGGTGATTCTTACTATTTTAATCTACACACTAGATAGACAGGTTAGTAACCAATATGAAGGTAAATTAAATCATTAACCAATGTTTAGTTCTCATTAAAACTTAGGGAAATGTACATCAGACATTATAGAGTGTAACACCCCCTTGGGCATTACTTTATAAACACGTGCGGAATTAAATTAAAAAAAAATTGCTGGTTGCTTTCGAAAATTTATTTACTTTAGGTCATAAAACTTGGGTATTAAATTTGTTAAATGCGGTTATGGTAAAATTTAAACCTATTTTAAAATAGTAATATCATATTTTCATCTATCATTGTATAGATTATGGTCATATATATACCATATGTCATATGACCCAAAGCCGTGACCGGCGTACAGACTTACAAACCTAACCTGACAACCTATTTATTTTAGAAATGTACTTGAATAAAAAGCTAGAATATTTTTACAAAAATTTCGGCAGAGTCTCCTCTGTAATTCCAACGTCCCAGAATAAAAACAACTGCTGAAATATTTTTATTTTCATCCCAGAAGTTCCAGTCGTGCAAAGAAAAACATCAAGATGGTATTTTTCTGAAAATATTTACATAAACAAACTATACCCGACCAAAATGAAAGATTTTAATTTTTTAATCCAAAAGAAAGGCTCTCCGATCCATTTACATTCCATCAAAATAAAGGCTCTCCGAGCCATAAACATAATACTAACATTAATCAACGTCATCTCACAACCTAAGCCGGTCGTTCTAAAAGATATTCATGGGTAAGACCCCTATGGTTCTCACCATTATACCTGACATTATACTTCTTCCAGGAATGGGAATAATATCCCCGAGCGAAACTGGAAACCTCTTCTGCATCTTTTGTACGCGTGTACCAATGTACAACAGCAAAACCATAAAAAAAAATATACATGCAAGGGTGGGATACCAATATATGGACTTAAATACGATAACCACATGCACGACTCTCAAATACCATTTAACATGAATATTCAAAGACACAAAATATATTTATCAAAGGGTTTCATACCCAACAGTAGTAACCGTTTTCAAAACCATGACACTTCAATATTCATCAACTAACTTTGATACCTAATCTCCGGAGCTCCAACCATCAAATAAATGAGCTGATCAGGCTCCAATTGCCAAATAAGGCAGAATCAATGCCAGATATGGCAAAGTTCAAATAACCATTCCACAATCCAAAACGAGGTAAAGTGGTGACTACATATAGCACATGGTTTTCGTGGTCGTATATCCATCAAGGCACAGTGACGCAAACGTCATGAATACTTGCCATCAAGCATTCAAGTCCTATGCAAAGGCACGTCTGCCCTGGAATGCATGTAAAACGTCTTGTTCTCGTTGTTTTCTTTGTATTCAATCTTTATATGTCAGAGCTAAAAAGTCGCACGACCAAATCATCATTTTAAACTTTCAAGTTTAATACCTCTTTCAAAACAATTTGACTTCAAGTCAAAAGTGTGTAAATCACGAAATCTGGACCGATGCACCAGTCTTAGATACGTAGATTTTAGTGCACAAAACCAAATATACGGTTTATAGGACATTTAGTCCATAACTTCACCTTTCGGACCCCTGGCCCATATCATAGAACACTAGATCCGACGTCTCGGTTGCTAGGTTTGTTTAAACCATTTTCGTTCTGTGAAATACAAAACAAAACCAAAGTTTCCTCAACTTATCCAAGTTGACAGAAATAACACCATTGTATAAAACACGTTTGCAGAAATCCTTTCCGTTTGAAATTCATTTATAAAACCATCAAATCATAGACAAATCCATTTTTCTCAAATCTGTTTTCTTTTGAAAACTCCTTTTTCCGTAACAACTTCAAATCCTCGTAAAATCATTTCCAACTAATTTCTATTTGAAATAATAAAATTTTTCCTCATAGTTTTCGTTGTCAAATACTTTTCCAAAGTATTTTTCATTGGAAATAAAGTTATTTGTAAATAAATGATTTTCTCTTTTACAAAAGTTCTTCATAATCACTGTTAAAATATCCTTGACACTTACATTTCTTAGAATAACTTTTCGTCTTATTTTTGAATTTGTTTGGAAAAGACAACGTAACTGAAATATTTTCAAGATGTCATTCTCTCTATTTACTCATAAATCACTCTTTTCTCCAAAACATCATCAAATATAAATACATTCAATATTTTTTCTTCCATAAGTCAAATCCTTTGAATTTCTCCTCAAGCTTTTTCAACGCTTTTATCTTTAATTTAATTGAGCACTGACCAATGTTAGGCTTCCCAGTCAATTAACCAACCAATAGATAATCCATACATAGCAGATATCCATACATCACAGTATAATCATGCTTTCACATAAAACATCAAAAACCACATAACAGTCATATAACAACTTAATTTGACACCACACATCACAACAGATAAACTCAAATACGACACACAAATAGCATGCAGTTACCGAAAATCCCTCAGGCAGTCTCCCCTTACCTTTGAAGACAAGAGAATGATCCTCATCTTAAAGCTCACATTAGTTCCAAGCGTGCGAACATATACTCCACCAAACTAGCATAGCTGTGTTCAACATCTCAGAGACACAAACCAAGCATGATAACAAACAAACGATTTCACCAATTCAATCTTCATCTTCAAAACATATAATCAAAAGAAACCATACATTTAATTCAATAAATAGAATCGATTTTTCAATAAAATCGATTTGGGTAAAAAGGATTGATAATTAAAATTGGGGAAAATTTGATTTGGTTTGAGAAACATGAAATTGAACTTCTAAACCATAAATTAAGTCTCAATTTCATTTAAAATAGAAACAATTTCATAGTTGAAGTTAAGATAAAATTTTTGGGACTTTAGTGAAATTGGGAAAAATGAGATTTGCTCCCGGAAAAGTGAAATTGATTTCAAAACTTAAATTAACAGTCCCAATTTCATAAATGCATAGTTAACTTTACAATTCATAACCAGTTTCAACAAAAATCAAATTGGGGCTTTAGGGTTCCTAACCTAAATTGGGGAAAATCCAATCCACTTAAAGAATGACGAAATTGATTTAGGGAAACACTAATTTACAATCCCAATCGCATAAAAACCAGTTTAAATTTCAAATTACAACATGAAATCAAAGAGCTAGGGTTAGGGTTTTGAACTGAAATTTGGGGTTTCTTGAAAGGAAGCTTAGTAAGGGTGAAAGTCACTCACCCAAACAAAGAGAAACCAATATAATGGTAGCAAGGTGGTCCGACGCGGCGGCAGCAGCCGAGGACGGCGGCGGTGCGATTTCTGGAACAACCATAGCCAAGGAGAGGAAATAAGATCAAGGGAAGAAGAAAGGAAGGTTGCAACATCACAAAGAGGTGGAGAACCACCATTAATGACGACCTAAACAACTTACCGCGACTGGAGAAGGCGGTTCATGCGGCGCAGATGGCGGAGGACGCGCGCTCAGGCGAGGCGGTCTGAGCAGGCCAACCGAATGCGAGCAGTGGTGGCGCGGCTCCGAGCGGCGAGGGCTGTGTAGGGCGGCGCGACTTGGAGGAAGGAAGGAGAGTGAGTTGAAGGTGGTGGAAGATGAAGTTGAAGTGGGAGGAAGAAGAAGAAAGAAAGAAAGAAAGAAAGAAAGAAAGAAAGAAAGAAAGAAAGAAAAAAGAAGAAGAAGAAGAGAGGGGGTGGGGCGTCGAGTACGGGAGTGGGAGATATAAGGAGGAAAAAAATTTGTGATTAGTAATAGTAGGTACAAAATGAGTAGTAAATATTGAGCCTAAAAATAAATATGTTTTTGGCTTTTTGATTTAAAAATAATGGTTGACAATTATATTCTTTCAAAATTTAAATTAGAGTCAAGATTGATAGTTGACCTGATCAACTAAGAAAATTAACGGTCCAAAATTTAATCTCTGATTAATTTTAAACCAACATATTTTAAAATCTAAAATTAAATATAGTCAAATATGAAAATAATTTTCTTTCAATCATATTATTTAAAATATTTTTCTAAATAAATACTACTAGTGACAATAACATAATATTATTGTCTAGTAGTCGTGCATACACTGACATAAGACAGTGTTAACGCACTCAAAAATAAATTTTAAATGAGTAATTAAAATTACTCAAACCAAATCACATAAAAATAAACAAAAATAAACATATACACCTATTTACTATTATTGAAGAATAGTAAAAACCGGGGTGTTACATAGAGACTTAACAATCTCCCCCTTTTTGATGATGGCAAATATTGAGATGATTTAGTGAACCTTAGAAAATATCAACAAAGAAAATAGCATATATCCGATAGGTTGAAATTTTCTTAAGCGGACAGGTTATGCAGATGCTTGATCAGGCATTAAGATTAATCATATAATCCGGTTAACTTAGTCACACATAAATTTAACTTGTTTTACTTTGAAATTATTAGAGCAATCTTACTTTGATCAACATACTTTGCTCATATATTACTTTCTCATTAAGATCATATTATATTCATTCTCCCCCTTTTGTCAACAACAAAAAGGAGTAATCATAAAAATAAAGATAAGGAAAGAAATAAATATATTTTATTCATCATGAGCTTTGATAAGTACATGGCAGTTTACAATAGAGAAACAAAACTACCAAGATTGACTAAGTAACAAATATAAAGCAGCAACCCTTTGCTCTAAGAGCATCCTAGCTCTCCTTTCTTCATCCAGCTGTCTTCTTAACTCTTCTACTTGTCCTTGAAGCAGATGAAGGTCTTGTAAGGCCACCGTCTGAGAAGTGGAAGCTTCTGTAGACAGGCTTAAGGAAGAGACAGACAGAGGAGAGTGCCAGGGTAAGGCTAAAACTGAGGGTGCCTTAGGTATAGAAATGGGAGAGGTGATGGAAGGGAAGAAAAGTTCATAGAGAGTTTGAATGGCATAGAAAGGAAGAAAGATAAATTTGAAGATAAGACTGATTCTGACAAAGTCAGTATCAGGTGAAGGAAACACACAGGAAAGTCTCTCAGACAGAGACAGTCTGGTGATGATTATTTGGATAGGTGGGGGAAGAGGTGTCTGAGCTAAAACAAAGGGAGGGATAGGTAATAAAGAATCAATATGGCAGAAAAAAGAATTAGTTCCTATGACTAACATAAATAAATACCTAGACCTACGAGGTAGCATTACAACAGAAGCAGGATAGTGAGTTCCAGCTAATGTTCTAATGAAGACAACAATAGGTGGGTAGAAGAAAAGTTCTCTACAGAGGTTAAGAATATGAGGTGGAGGAGAAGGGATGACAGAGACGTGTGAGATACTTGCAAAGAAAAGAGAATGCAGATCAGACAGTCTTTGAGAGTATAGTCCCTGTGAACAACTATGTACTGACAATCATCAGGTACAACAGTGAAAGAAGATTTTTGATTTTCAAAGGAGTGGATAGGTGAAGGAAGAGGAGATGCAACAGAGAGAGGTTGAATAAAAAGGGCAGATGGAGAAGAGACAGGTGGGGTGATGATACCTTGATGAGAAGGGAAAGGGAAATAAGGAGATGTCTGCTCTTCAGATATCTTCAACTTCTTGTGAGAAGGAGATACTTGGTCATCCTTAGGTACAACTGTCTGAGCTCCTCCAGACAGGTCTTCTGTAGTGTTAGCTTTTGTAGGCACTTCAATCTTTGCAGGTACTGGGTAACCAGATCTTCTCCTTTTGGGAATAATTCCCAAAATGAAAGTATTCTTTGGTTCTTCCAGAACTTGCTTTGTCTGCTCCCCCTGAGCAGATGCTTCCTCTTTGCTAGGCTCAGACTCAACTTGTCTGACCTTGGCAAAGGTCTTCACCAGCTTCCTCTTCTTGCTGGGATGAGCAGGAACTTCCACTAATTCCTCAGCTTCACTAGTCTTCCTCTTGGGAGAGGGTCTCTTAAGCTTGAACGTCAAGGGTTCAACTGTCTCAGCAGAATCTTCAGACACTGAAGGTTGCAGCTCTTGATTTTGGTCTTGTCTGGCCACCTTTCCAGATGATTTGAACAGTCTCTTAGAAATAGGGACTTCAGATTCATCAGTGGAAACCACTTGTTCTTCCTCCTTCTGCTCAACAACAGGCTTCTTCTTCTTCTTCTGCTTCTTCTTATCAATTGCCTCCTCATCAGCAAGAGGGATTCCTTTGATGTCCATCATAGACAGTATCTTCCTATCTATGGGCAGTGACATGTCCACAAAGTGAATCACTGGGAACAAACAGCTTGTGCCTGAAGACCCTGGCAAACATCCCATAAGGATAGGTCTGCATGTCGGTTCTCTTGATCAGAGTCTCAAGGTACATGTAGATAAGGTCGTTGATGTCAACCTTGATTTTGTGGATCAAGTGGTACAGAGTAAATCTATGCATCTTGGTCACACTGTCTCGTGAGCCTTTCCTTGGCATCACGCACTCCAACAGCAATTTGTGCAGGAATCTGCACTTGACCACCATGTTGACTGGTTTAGGGTTTACAGGCTTGGGAACACCATAGATGGAAATGTTGACATTGTCAAATCCCACTTCATCTTCCCAGTTGGGTGTGAAGCCAGCTCCGGTTCTTGGACATTTTGTGACAAGCTCTAGAGAGCTAATGGGGAAGAGAAGGGTTCTATTCCCTATTTCAGCCTTAAAGCTCTTGATTCCGTTGAGTCGGTTGGTAACAACCACAACATTTCTCCAGAACGTTTGAACGAGCTTAGGGTGAACAAGCTCCTTGATGTCGAAGAAAGGAGTCCATTTGGAGTACTCCAACTCTTCAGTGACATCCATACCTAGCTTCTTCCTCGGTTGAAGATCAACAATCTTTCCCGGAATGATCTTCTCGATCTCAGTAACTTTGATATTGTATTTCTCAGTGATTTCTTTTGTAGAGAGACGCTTGGATGATGTCATTTTTGAGAGAAAATGGTTCTAGGGTTTCGAGAGAAAAGAGGGTTTGAAAGATGAGAAGACGGAGATTTTGTAATTTTGAAACATAAAGGTTTAACTTTTCTTATCTATTGTCTTTGATAGTCATAAAAGTAGGAGAGAGAAAAATGACATTTTTAATTCAAAATGACACAATTTGTATGAGGAACCGCAACGCCCACTTAAGACATAATGAAAACATGGTTTTGAGATATATAAACTACCGTGCACATTATTAACTCCAGATAAGGAATGGTGTTAAACACTTAATAGCCATTTCAAAAAAACTGTTGAGTTCTAGCATAGTGACTCAGCAAAGTCAAACAGGTAAGCATAGACAGGAGATAGAGCACGGACAGGTTAACATTCAGACATGTCATTCAACAATGCAATGCATGTTTAGATTATCTCTAATAAATAAAAAGCTTTCTTCTGCTAAGGGTTTAGTGAAAATATTAGCCCATTGATTTTTAGTTTTAACAAACTTAATATCAAATATGCCTTTCTGAACATAATCCCTAATAAAATGATGTTTGATTTCAATATGCTTAGCCTTAGAATGCTGAATTGGATTTTTAGTTAAGCATATAGCACTGGAATTATCACACCATACAGATATGTTATGTTCATAAATAGAGTAATCCTCAAGTTGATGTTTTACCCATAAGAGTTGACAGCAGCAACTAGCAGCAGAAATGTATTCTGCTTCAGCTGTAGACAGTGCAATAGTTGTCTGTCTCTTGCTTGACCATGAGACTAAACTTGCTTCAATGAAGTGACATCCTCCACTTGTGATTTTTCTTTCTATTCTGTCTCCAGTAAAATCAGCATCACAATATCCCACTAATCTGTATTCTTTTGATCTTAAATACAGCAAACCAAGATTAGTATTTCCAAGCAAATATCTAAATATTCTTTTAACAGCCTTAAGATGAGATTCTCTAGGATCAAATTGGAATTTAGCACACATACAGACACTAAATTGAATGTCAGGTCTTCTTGAAGTTAAGTACAGTAGAGAGCCAATCATACCTCTGTAGACAGTTTGGTCTACCTTTTTACCTTCATCATCTTTGCTTAGTTTTGCATTGGGTTGCATAGGGGTTTTCATGAGCTTTGCATATTCCATTTTGTATTTCTTGAGTATCTCCTTGGTATACTTTTGTTGATGGATGTAAATTCCACCACTTGTCTGCTTGATTTGTAATCCAAGAAAGAACTTCAATTCTCCCATCATGCTCATCTCAAATTTATCTTGCATTAGATTTGAAAATTCCTTGCACAGCTTTTCATTAGTTGCACCAAAAATAATATCATTAACATATATTTGAACTATGATAAAGTTCTCTTTAGAGCATTTCTTGAACTGAGTAGTGTCTACTTGTCCTCTAGTAAAACCATTATGCATGAGAAAAGAATTAAGCCTATCATACCATGCTCTAGGTGCTTGTTTCAAACCATATAATGCCTTTTTAAGTTTGAAAACGTGATCTGGTTTATCAGTATCCTCAAAACCAGGGGGTTATTTAAAATATACTTCTTCTTCAATTATACCATTTAGAAAAAAACTTTTTACATCCATTTGAAACAGGGTAATTTGGTGTTGTGCAGCATATGACATTAAAATGCATATGGCTTCTATTCTAGCTACAGGTTCAAAGGTTTCAGTATAATCAATACCTTCTTTCTGGTTATAGCCTTGAGCTACTAACATTCCCTTATTTCTGACAACTTTACCATCTTCATCCAATTTGTTTCTGAAGACCCATCTTGTTCCAATAACAGATTTGTTTTTAAGCTTAGAAACAAGAGTCCAGACATCATTTCGGGTGAACTGGTTAAGTTCTTCTTGCATAGCAAGAATCCAGCTTTCATCCTCAAGAGCTTCTTCAATGCGTTTTGGCTCTAAGTCTGATATAAAAGCCATATTGCTTGATTCTCTTAGTGTGGATCTGGTTCTTACTCCTTCAGAAGGATTTCCAATAATAAGATCATTAGGATGATGAGTGTTGAACTTCCAATCCCTTTTGAGATCAACATGAAGATCTTGACTTGTGTGCTGACTCGTCTGTTGACTCATCTGCTGAATTGTTTGCTCCACTTGTCTGTCAGCCTCAAGCACTGGTTCTGTTTTGGTTAGATCGGGTTGTTGACTTCCTGGCTTGTTTATATCAAGACCTGTAAGATCATCTTCTAGATCTGATAGTTCTTTATCAGTCTTTAATCCATGAACAGGTTCTTCAATAATACAAGTTCTTGAATTGTAAACTCTAAAAGCCTTAGACATTTCAGATTATCCTACAAAAATACCTTTATCTACCTTAGAATCAAACTTTCCAAGATTATCTCTGGTATTTAGAATAAAACATTCACATCCAAAAGCATGAAAATAAGATATGTTGGGGCTTTTTCCTTTCTACAATTAATAAGGAGTCTTCTTTAGAAAAGGCCTAATAAGTATTATGTTTTGTATATAACAAGTGGTGTTTACAGCTTCTGCCCAGAAGTACTTAGGGAGATTATTTTCATTGAGCATAGATCTAGCCATCTCTTGCAGAGATCTGTTCTTTCTCTCAACCACTCCATTTTGCTGTGGAGTTCTAGGTGCAGAGAAATTGTGAGAGATCCCATTCTCCTCACTGAACTGTCTAAACTGCTCATTTTCAAATTCTCCCCCATGATCACTTCTAAGGGTAGAAATACAGAAATCCTGCTCATTTTGTACTCTTTTGCAGAATACTGAGAGTAAGCCTTAAAGGACTCATCCTTGTGGGTTAAGAAAAGTACCCATGTGTATCTAGAATAGTCATCAACTATGACAAATCCATATTTTCTTCCAGCCGGGCTGGTAATACTAACTGGTCCAAACAGATCCACGAGTAACAACTGAAGAGGTCTAGAGGTTGATACTTGGTTTTTAGATTTGAAACTTGATTTTATCCGTTTACCTCTTTGACATGCATCACACAAGACATCTTTCTTAAAACTAATATCAGGAAATCCTCTCACAAGGTTATTCCTTTTTAATTTAGAAATTAGTTTCATACTAGCATGTCCTAGCTTCTTATGTCATAACCATCTCTCATCCTCTTTAGACATCAGACAGGTTACACTTTGATATGAGAGATCAGACAGATCAATCTTATAAAGATTTTGTTGCCTTTTAGCTGAAAAGAGGGTTTTGCCACAACAGTCTTTAACTATGCATACATCCTTGGTATAGGAAACATCAAATCCACTATCACATAATTGACTTCTGCTAAGAAAATTGTGTCTTAATCCTTTAACCATAAGAACATTAGATATAGAGGGAAGAGGGTGTTTACCACCAATAGTACCAATTCCTATAACTTTTCCTTTCTGATTACCTCCAAAGGCAACATGTCCTCCTTTATTAAGTTGGAGGTCTAGGAACATAGACCTTGCTCCTGTCATTTGACACGAGCAACCACTGTCCAGGTACCAGCAGTGGTGTTTTCTTTGTCCTGTTGAGGACATCTGTAACAAAAATTATTTGATCTTTAGGTACCCATATTTTTCTGGATCCTTTTCTGTTAGTTCTAGGAGTCTGTGAAGACTTCCTTCTCTTCTTATGGATACACTTAGACATAACATGTCCAGTTTTTCCACAGAAGTTATAGACAGGTGTAGACTTGGTTACAGTTGACTTAATAGATACTGTAGAAGCTTTAGTTGATACTTTATGATGTGTCTGATGGACATATCAAATACCTTCTTTGTTAAGAGAGTGCCTTTGACTGCCAAGTAGCTTAGTCAGATCGTATCTACCATTAACACATTTGGTAAGATCAGAAGTGAGCTCTTCCACTTTCTGTTGAAGCTTTTCAACTTCTTCAGATGGTGATGTTTTACTTAAGATCTTAGCTTTATTAGACTTTTCAGTCTTCAGCTCATTGTTCTCTCTAACTAGCTTCTCACACTCTTGAGATTTCTGTTAATGCTCACTGTTGAGCTTTACATACTCTCTCTTGAGGGATTTGAAGGCCTTAGATAAGCAGTTGGATTGCTCCAGCAACTCCTCATAGGCATCAAGTAATTCCTCATAGTCAGGATGTACCTCATCGTCCGAGTCTGAGTCAGTGTTGACCATCAAACAGAGATTGCCTTCTTCCTCTGTTTCTTCTTCAGAAGATGTTGACTCCAGATCCTCCCAAGTAGCCATCATTCCTTTGTTCTTCTTCTTGAAGAATTTCTTAAAAGGGGCCTTCATGAGTTGAGGACATTCAGCCTTGATGTGACCAGGCTTCTTGTACTCATAGCAGACAATTGGACTTTTGTCTTTTGGAGTGGATTTTTTGAAGTTCCTATCCATGTTGAACCTTCTGAATGGTTTATCCCTCTTGAACTTCTTTTTCTGTAGGAGAAGCTTTATCTTCCTGGTCAGGAGAGAAAATTCTTCATCACTCTCAGAATCCTCGAGTTCAGATAGGTCAGCATCACTGGATGACTCGTCTGCCTTTAGAGCCTTGGAAAATTTTGCTGACTTTTGATCAGCTTTCAGAGCAATTGACTTGCCCTTCTTTGGTGCAACTTCATCTCCAAGTTCTTGCTCATGAACAGTGAGTGTTCCAAGAAGTTCATCCATAGTCAAGGTAGTGAGATCCTTGGCTTGAGAGATAGCAGTGACCATAGGTCTCCACTATTTAGGTAGACTTCTCAGAATCTTTCCAACCTTCTCGGCATTGGTATAGACTTTGTCAAGAGATTTAAAACTGTTGATTATAGTTTGAAATCTTCTTATCATTTGAGCAACAGATTCTCCTTCGTCCGTGATAAACAGTTCATACTTTCTGACAAGTCTGGCAATCTTTGACTCTTTGACTTTGGCTGTTCCTTCATGTGTGACAGCCAAAGTGTCTCATATTTCTTTGGCAAAGTCACAAGCACATACCTTCTCAAACTCCTCGGGACTGAGTGATGTTATATCAAGCTTTGTGGTTCAGCTCCCATTTTGTCTTTTCTGCAGTAGTCCACTGAGCTTTTGGCTTGTCAGTGTCATCATCATTCTTGGGAATGAATAGACCTTTTGTAATGACATCCCAGAGATAAGAGTTTGTAGATAGAATGAACCATTGAAATCTATCTTTCCAATAGTTGTAGTTTTCTCCATTGAAGTAAGGAGGTCTGGTTAGGGAAACTCCTTCAGTCTGGTACTTGAACAAGCTCCAGCAGTCATGTCTATTCTTCAGGACCTTTTACCTCTATACTGTTAGAAGCTCAACCCAGAGGCTGAGCTCTGATACCAACTGAAATAGACAACTATAAACATGAGAAGGGGGGTTGAATTGTGTTTATCATAATTTAAACAAAGTTGAAAACTTTTCGCATACAGAAACTTGGTTCAGACGAGTGGAAAGATACAGGATAGACAGGTGACCTGTCTGATGAAATTTTAACAGTGACTGAGACACCACGTTGTGCCCCGGTGTTTTATTAGATTAAATCCTTCTTAATTAAATTCTTAACCGTATACATAACGTGAAAATACCTAAAAATTAAAACTTATATAATAATCATATAACTTCTGCAAATTAAACACACCAACGTTGTAATATCTAAATACACACTTGTTTATTTATTACATTACCAAAACATTGTTGAGGGTAATCCTCTCAGTAGGATCCCTCACAGGCATATACATAAACAAAAGTTATACTAGAGGAAACATGTAAAAATACTTCCATGAGACTCATTGGCCATACTATCTAGACCCTAAACACTGGCCATACTTCCATGTGTGCAAGTGTTTTAGTGTCAAATTGAAAAGACAGGTATCAAGTAGTGATCAACAAGTTCATTAAGCAAATTCAAGGAAAATATTCAAGGAAGAACTTGAAGGAATCAAGGAGTTGCATGTAGAAATCAAAATAGCAAAGTCAAAAATCAAAGGATCATCAAGACCAAGCTTAAAGGAGATTTTTAGATTTAAGTCTTAGATGATTTATAAGAGAAAGAAATCTCTTAGTTAGAAATTAGCTTAACTAAAAAAATGCATGAAGAAAATCAATTTTCATAACCTGCATTAAAAGGAATGAGTTTTTGTTAATGAAAATGATTTTTGGAAAGAAGAAATAGATTTGATCAGGAATGGATCCCCTGTGTTTTTAGTCTGGTAAACTCAGAATACACAAGATTCTAATAGCGCTCGTCCACTGAAGTGATAGAAGCGCTCGTCCACTAAAGTGACAGAAGTGCTCGTCCACTAAAGTGATAGAAGCGCTCGTCCACTAAAGTGACAGAAGCGTTCGATAGAAGCGCTCGTCCACTAAAGTGACAGAAGTGCTCGTCCACACAAGTGATAGAAGCGCTCGTCCACTAAAGTGACAGAAGTGCTCGTCCACACAAGTGACAGAAGCGCTATCCATATAAGTCTTTGGACTTGCTAAGTCCTTAATGAGAGTATCCGTCCAATGACGTGGCATATGGAGCTCGTCTACTAGGTTACATTCAACCAGTTAAAGGAGTATCCTTCCAATGACATGGCATATGGAGCTCGTCTACTATCAACTATGAGCCTTGAGGATTGAAGACGATGCCGATGTAGAATCTTATTTCAAAACTATCAGAACTATCAGTATGAAATTGGTTAATACAGCCCTGTACTCAACCCTTGTTCAAGAACCAGAATCAAGAAAACAGATTCTGTTATCAGACCCAAATCTGTTTTAATTGATCCCAACGACTATAACTTGTTTCCTATATATAGTGGGATCAAAGGAACACTTATATACATATATCATAACAACAATATAACATATCAGAATTACACGAAATCAATTTGAGAGATCAATTGTGAAAATCATTCATCATATTTCTTGAGCTTATTGTGAAAAGAGTGTTTCATTCTCACAAGTGCTTCAATTTGTATATCTGACTATTGAGAGTTAGGAATCAATTTTTTTGTTCTATTTGATTGTAAAGAGAGAGGGAGTGTCTCTGTGTGATTAGGGTGAGGTATCCCTAAGGAAGAACAATGAGGCTCTTCACAAGAGTGTGGTATCTCGAGGTGAAGGAGTGTTTTGCGGTGTAAAGGTTTTTCAAGCTACCTGGCTAAAGCTTGTTGTGTTACTGTGTGAAAACCCACAGGTGGAGTGGGGACTGGATGTAGGTCACAGTGGTGGTGACTGAACCAGGATAAATCTAGTTGTTTTGCATCTCTAAACTCAAACTCTTTAATTTCTGTCTTGCGCGTATAACTATGATCTTGATGTTCTAAGTATTCAATTGATATCAGTTCTTGATCTACATAATCAGTATTGAACCTTGAGCAAACTGTAATAATCAATGTGTATTCAATTCTATTCTCAAGGATAAATATTTGAATTGAATCTTGCATCATATGTGCTCTTCCTGCTTCACCCTCAGCCTAACCGCCATAATCTCCTCAATCCGAGTCTCGTACCCACCCTGAGACATGGTGTGGCGGTGGACGTTCTTCGCCTGATTCTGCCGACCCTTCTCTGCCTTAGCCTATTCAAACAAACATATAATTAAATACACTTAAATGATCTATAAGAAGCATACAAAATTAACTTAATCAACCAACCTGAAATTCTCCATCCTGTCGACTCCTAGCAAACATATCCCAAGTATCCTGATCAATCCAGGGATAATCCGAGATAATCTTATCAAGCCGCTTCTTCCCAGATACATAGTACCTGGTAAGATCATGCTTGAACCCATTCCAACGCTTTGATGCCATTTTCATACATTTCTTACGATGATCCTCGTCATTTGGCACAGTCCAAGCTACCTACACATTAAATACATAACAACTGGATGGATTATAACTCGGATAATTATCTAATAATGTAAATCAAAAGAATGCAAAGGTAAAATACCATGATAGCCTCCCAAATCTGATCCTTAACGTTCTGTGGAACGTCATTCCAGTGGTTGTTGTTGATGCTAACGTGCTGCTTCGCTTATAGAAACACCACTTTTAAAATTCTTTAGCACGGGGTCCCTGGGGATTTAGATTAGCATCGAAGGACACCTCAAGCTTCTACCCGCTTTGCCTGGCCTTCTCTAGTTTCTTCAAAGTCGTGGCTCCTCTACCCCGTTTCCTATGAGCCTGTGATGTCTGTATGGACAAAAAAATGATAAAATAGAGGGTTGTAACATTATAAACTTACATTAAAAAGAAGGACTAAAGATAGTATATAACATGTAAACTTACACTAGAATCAGGTGTAGGCGCGATCGGGTCCTGCGTAGGCCCCATAGTGTCCTCCCGTGCATGTGGGCCATCCGACTGATCCATATGTATGCCTGTTCAGAAACAATATATATTTATTAACATAGGTTATAACTAAAAATAAATACAGAAGTATAAATAAAAATAAATGTATACTAAGTTTAAACTACCTACATCAATATCCCTTCGTGATGATCATCACGAGTGGCATGTACATCGTCCACCTGTATCTCCTCGATTATAGTAGGCATGTTTGTTGAAAAAGAAGGAGTCTCAGGAATATCAAGATTTGAATCTTGATTTTCATCACTACCAATATACATGCTTTTTCCTTCGAGAACCACGGACAACCTTTTGTTAGAAGGATCAGTGATGTAGAACACTTGTTTTGCTTGGGAAGCCATTATGAAAGTCTCATTTATATGACCTAACTTGTTGAGGTCTACCAATGTGAACCCCAATTCGTCGGTTTGTACACCACCGTTACTATCAACCCACGTACATTTAAAAACCGGCACCGTAAGCTTAGTGTAATCGAGCACCCAAATATCTTTAATATATCCAAAGTAAGGTGTCGGTGCTATAACGGGTTTTGTGTCCTTTGCACTAGAGAAGTGCATTGCTTCGGCCACGATCATAACCCCACTATTTTGCATGGTACTCTTGTTATCTTGTTCCTTTGTATAAAAGGAAAAGTTATTGATGTCATATCCGCTCCAACATATGACGTTGAAGCTGGGCCCACGTGCTAGCCATCTTACGTCATCAGAAGCAGTACTACCATCCTTAAGCATTTCTTCCTTGAACCATGGTAAGAAAGTCTTGTTATGCTTGTTCAACAACCACCTTTCGCTCATTCGACGGTTTTCTTGATTGACTTTTCTTTTACGTCCAAATAAGAAAGGTTGAACAGAATCGATGTTGTTCAATACATACAAATGTGCTTGAAGCACTTCATCCCGACCCTTGCTATTAATTCTTAAGTCATGTGTACCCTTACCTTGACATCTTATCTCATCATGACGAGGCTTAGGAACCCCTATAGGATCCGTGTTATGAAGGTAGTCCGAACAAAACTCAATAGCTTCTTCTGCAACATACCTTTGAACAATAGATGCTTCTGGATGATGAGGATTCTTCACGTACCCTTTCAAGATCTTCATGTAGCGCTCAACTGGGTACATCCATCTCAGAAAAACCGGCCCATATAATCTAATCTCCCTCACCAAATGAACAATTAAGTGAACCATTATGTCGAAAAAGGAAGGAGGAAAATACATCTCCAATTGGCACAAGATTGTAGCAGCCTCAACTTCCAAGTCATCCAACATACGGGGGTCAACGACTTTGCTACATATAGAATTGAAGAATGAGCACAACCAAGTAATGGCATGTCTCACATTTTTTGGAGCAATACCATGAATAGCAACGGGCAGAAGTTGTTGCATCAAGATGTGACAATCATGAGACTTTAAGCCAACTAATTTAAGATCACTAGAGACAAGCCTCTTCATATTTGAATAGTAACCATGTGGAACTTTGATGCCCTGAAGACACCCGCAGAAACTTTGTCTCTCTTTTTTTGACAAAGTATGACATGCTGGCAGCATATAAGTTCGCTTACCATCCTCAACAACTGGAGCTAACTGCTCTCGTATACCCATAGCAACGAGGTCGAGACGAGCATTCACACCATCCTTTGTCTTGCCCTGAATGTTGAAAAGCGTCCCGATCACACTATCACACATATTTTTCTCCACATGCATCATATCAATGCAGTGTCTGACATCAAGCTTGCGTCAGTATGGAAGATCAAAGAATATCGACCTCTTCTTCCATATGTTTTTCTCAGCAGCTTTACCTTTCTTTTTGGACTTGCCGAATATAACATCGATGCCCTTTACCCTCTGATAAACCTGCTCTCCAATTAAGGCCGCCGGAGTTTCTTCTATCTCTTGGCATCCATTAAAAGCTTTTTTCATCTTACGATATGGGTGATCACGTCTAAGAAATCTCCGATGCCCAAGGTAAACCGTCTTCTTTCCATGATGCAACTGAGTGTAGCATGTGCCTTATTCACATATAGGGCATGCTTTATGCCCATTGACACTGTACCCGGACAAGTTACCGTATACTGGAAAGTCGTCGATGGTGCAAAATAACATGGCACGAAGCTTGAAAGTCTCATGAGAATACCCATCAAATACATCAACACCTTCCACCCACAGCGTTTTCAAGTCTTCAATCAAGGGACTTAGATAAACATTTAAGTCATTTCCCGGTTACTTTAGGACCGAAATCATCATTGACAACATCATGTATTTGCGCTTCATGCACAACCAAGGGGGCAGGTTATAAATTATCAACAGAACAGGCCGTGAACTATGAATACTACACATATTACCATAAGGATTCATTCCATCCGTAGCAAGTCCAAGCCTTAGGTTTCTTGGCTCATCGGCGAAATCCGGAAACATAGTATCAATATTCTTCCATTGCATAGAATCAGCAGGATGACGAACCTTTCCATCACGTTTCCTCTCATCATTATGCCATCTAAGATTATTCGCATCTTTCGCATTGGCAAACAATCGCTTGAACCTTGGAATTATTGGAAGATACCACAACACCTTCGCAGAAGGACCCTTTTTTCTCACATCATCAAGATCATCATCATCATCACCACCCTTCACTTTGTATCATGATATCCCATATTTGGGGCAATCGTGATTGTCTTCATGAACACCGGTGTACAATATGCAATCATTGGGGCATGCGTGTATCTTCTTATACTCCATACCCATCGGACACAATACCTTCTTGGCCTCATAGTTACGGTCAGGCAATGTGTTGTCCGCCGGAAGCAAGTCTTTCAACACTTCAAGCAATTCCGTGAAGCTTTTATCGGTCCAACCATTTCTCGCCTTCACACAAACCAATTTTAGCACCGCCGACAACCGTGTATGAGTAGTACACCCTGGATATAAAGGCTTATCCACATCACCGCACAACCTATCATACATATGAGCTCGATGAAAATATTCTTGTCCAATATCACGGATCATGTCCTCTACTCGATCATCCTCCATATCTATGTCAACGTCCTCACTTTGGGAGACACTTGCCGTACTACTCAACAACACATCACCATGCCATATCCATCTTGTATAACTCAAGCAAATCCCTTCACAAATCAAATGAGTATGTATATCCTTCACCGTACATTTCCTCGTATTCAAACACTTGACACAAGGACAACAGAACATTCCATTACTATTAGGAACATTCCTTTGAGCAAATTCTATAAATTCTCCCACCCCCTTCAAATACTCAGCACTAGTGCGCTTACAAACCATCCATCTACGATCCATAACTAGATAGGTTCTGTAAATATACAAAACATATATCCAAGGCGTTTAAAAATTATTTCAAATTTACACCATTTTCAGGTTTCTTAAGACAAAAGAAATAAGCAGATGAAGATAAATTAACAAAACAGAATTCCAATGAGCAATATATTGTTGATGTCACATGCTACAAGCAACTCTAAATTTCTTCCCATTTTGAAATAGGTCATGATAGCAGAAGAAAAACAAGAGAAAACACAAAACCCACGACCAGAAATAGAGACATTCCAAACAACTCAAACTCACAGTTTCAAGTTTCAACTACAAAGACTACAGTTTCAACATGCACTCAAAACCAAAAATAAAAAAATGTGCCCTAAAGACTCACCAAAAATAGGTGCTCGTGTGGTGGTGGGGAGGGGAGCTCGAGTGGTGGCCAACATTCGATGTGGTTACTGAGAGCAGAGGGACAAGGAGAGTTACTGCGCGGGAAGGGGAAAGAGAGATGTCAAGTTATTGCAAAGAATGACCGGGAAAGATAGAGTTAGGGTTAAGAGTGTACCTCACGGTGGTGGCGAAGAAGCCCTCGTGGTGGTTGCGGTGGAGATGAGCTCGCGATTAGGGCAGAGTGAGAGTGAGAGTGAGAGTGAGAGTGAGAGTTGAGAGTGAGAGTGAGAGTGAGAGTGAGAGTGAGCCTGATGAAAAGAGAAGAACAGAGACGTACAGAGCGAAGTGAAGAAGGCGCGCGGGTGTAAACGTTATAATCAAAAACCAAAAATAAAACAACATTTTACGTCAGTTGTTTGTAACAACTAACATTAAAGGTCATTGTTTAACGTCAGTTGTATTAAACAACTGACGTTAAAAATAAATATTTTTTATTTAAAAACACTTTTAATGTCAGTTGTTGAAGACAACTGACGTTAAAAGTGTATAAGTTTCTGCAAAAACATTCATTTCTTTGATTATTGTGCTACTTACCCATGCACATTGTAACTTAATCCTCTTAATGAGCATTAAGTTTATAGATCAGTTTTCAAGAAAATCAGGTAGTCTCTCTTCTCTATATAAAGAACCATTCTTCTGTATCAGTCTGTATTACACCCCCCCTTCTTTTCCTCTATATTTCGTACGTTTTCTATTCCTTCACAATATGGCTCTATCATATTTGAGATTTTGTTATTTCTTCCTATACCTAGACTTAAAGGTCTCTGTCTTAATGGTCAAAAAACTTGAGGTTGAGTAAATCATGTAACATGGATGGTAAGGTTGGGTGAATCATGTAACGTGATTCCCTCACTTTATTTCATCCCAGTCATCCCTTTCACTCCGCTTGCGCAGCAAGTGACTTTGGATTCAAGATGATGCATCAAGGAATTCAAGTGAGGGAGGAGATGCATCCATTGGAGTTTCTGAGGACACTGAGAAGAAAAAATGATGTTGAAGCAGAAACTTTTTTATATTTTAGGGCTATGTTGCAGAAATTTTTTATCTTTTAATCATGTAATTGTAACTTATGAACCGCTTCAATGAGATACGATTTGATTATACATATATAACTTGTTTTATGTTAAGTGTTTATTTATTTTAATTTGCACAAGAATTTGTTTACTAATTCAAGCTAATTAATTAAGATTAAAAATAAACTTGTTTAAAAAAAAGTTTAGAAATAAACTGCACTATATGGAGTGACCTGCGTTAAGAGTGACAACAGGGCATTTCAGATAGGGATATGGATTATTTACGTCAGCTATTTATTTAACTGAAGTAAAAAATCACACTTTTAACGTCAGTTGTATAAACAACTGACGTTAAAAATAATTTTTTTATTTTAAAAACAATTTTAACGTCAGTTGTTGAAGACAACTGACGTTAAAAGTGTATAAGTTTCTGCAAAAACATTCATTCCTTTGACTACTGTTCTACTTACCCATGCACCTTGTAACTTAATCCTCTTAATGAGCATTAAGTTTATAGATCAGTTTTCAAGAAAATCGGCTAGTCTCTCTTCTCTATATAAAGTACCATTCTTATGTTTCAGTCTGTAATACAGCCTCTTCTTTTCCTCTATATTTCGTGCGTTTTCTATTCCTTCACAATATGGCTCTATCATATTTGAGACTTTTGTTATTTCTTCCTATACCTAGACTTAAAGGTCTCTGTCTTAATGGTCAAAAAACTTATGAGGTTGAGTAAATCACGTAACATGGATGGTAAGGTTGGGTGAATCACGTAATGTGTGATTCCCTCACCTTATTTCATCCCATTCGTCCCATTCACTCGGCTTTGGCTGCAAGTGACTATGGATTCAGATGGAGCATCAAGGACTTCAAATGAGGGAGGGGATGCATCCATTGGAGTTTCTGAGGACAGGACTGAGAAGAAAATGACATTGAAGCAGAAACTTTTTTATATTTTAGGGCTATGTTGCAGAAATTTTTTATCTTTTAATCATGTAATTGTAACTTATGAATCGCTTCAATGAGATACGATTTGATTATACATATAACTTGTTTTATGTTAAGTGTTTATTTATTTTAATTTGCACAAGAATTTGTTTACTAATTCAATCTAATTAATTAAGATTAAAAATAAACTTGTTTAAAAAAAAAGTTTAGAAATAAACTGCACTATATGGTGTGATCTGCATTAAGAGTGACAACAGGGAGATAACAAGAGATAGGAATGAGTTAGGATTATTATTTACGTCAGTTATTTATTTAATCAAGTAAAAAATCACTCTTTAACGTCGATTGTATAAACAACTGATGTTAAAAATAATTTTTTATTTTAAAAATCACTTTTAACGTCGGTTTGTTAGACAACTAATGCAAATAGTGATTTAATATTTACAAAAACATTCATTCCTTTTTAACATCCTATGGTCCTACGTACCCATGCACATTATTAACTTAATCCTCTGGAGTGAGCATTAAGTTTATAGATCATGTTCAAGAAAATCGGCTAGTGGGTATCTCTAAACTAAAACCTTATTCTTATGTTTTGATATAACTATGATCTTAATGTTCTAGTATTCATTGATGCGTTTCTATTCCTTCACAATATGGATCTTTCATATTTGAGACTTTTGTTATTTCTTCCTATGACCTAGACTTGAAGGTCTCTGCATCTTAATGGTCAAATTTAAACTTAGAGGTTGAGTAAATCACGTAACATGGATGGTAAGGTTGGGTGATTTGTTAATGTGTGATTCCCTCACCTTATTTCATCCCTTGGTCTTAATCTTTAAGGCTTTGGCTGCAAGTGACAATGGATTGAGTTGGAGCATCAAGGACTTCAAATCAGGGAGGATGCATCAATTGTCTTATCCTCAGCACCTGCTAGTAAGATGTCATTGAAGAAACTTTTTTATTTTTTAGAGCTATGTTGAGACATTTTTTATCTTTTAATCATGTAATTGTAACTTATGAATCGCTTCAATGAGATACGATTTGATTATACATATAACTTGTTTTATGTTAAGTGTTTATTTATTTTAATTTGCACAAGAATTTGTTTACTAATTCAATCTAATTAATTAAGATTAAAAATAAACTTGTTTAAAAGGAAGGTTTAGGAATAAAGCGCACTTTATGGAGTGATCTGCATTAAGAGTGACAACGGAGAGATAACAACGAAAGAAAGATAGGAATGAGTTTAAGAGGAAGAAAGTTATTTAAGTCGCTTTATTTATGGAATCAAGTAAAAATCACTGTTCTTTAACGTAACTTGTATAAACACGTGAGGTTAAAAGTGTTAATAATTCTTAAAAATCACTTTTAACGTCGATTCATTTTGCAACTAATGCAAATAGTGATTTAATATTTACAAAACTGTGATTCTCATTTTTAACATCAAACATATGGTCAACAGTTAAAACGTTCATGAAGATTACATTAATTCCACTAGTGTTACCCACAAATGGAGTGGGAAATGCACATCACAATGATGGTGACTGAAACCAGGATAAATGGGATTTGGTATCTCTAAACTCAAACTCTTTAATTTATGTCTTGCGCATATAACTATGATCTTAATGTTCTAAGTATTCAATTGATGTCAGTTCTTGATCTACATAATCAGTATTGAACCTTGAGTAAACTGTAATAATCAATGTGTATTCAATTCTATTCTCAAGGATCAATATTTGAATTGAATCTTGCATCATATGTGATCAAATTTGAATAGCTTAATTTCTGTTTCTTAATCACTGAAACAAAACAATAAAACAAGTTGTCTTGTTTGTTAATGCTTGTAAACAAGAAACTTCATAACTTGTTCTTAATCTTTAAAGGCTTAATCAGATCGTATTGTGTTATTATTGAGTTTTGAACCTGAAACTATTCTGTGATCTATTGATTCTGAAATCAATCGTGCTTATCCTCATCACCTTGAATGAACATTTCATAAAAAGCGCGTCATTTTTTGTAAGAGATCCATCGGAGACAATACCACTATGTTTGCTTCAAGAGAACTTCATTAAATGCAATAGAGTGGATTGAGGGCAGCTAAATGGAATAGGAACATTGGTTGTACTCTAACTTGAAGGATCATGACTTTATACATCCTTAAAGTAAAACACATAAGAAAAGAGATAGAGCTTCTTGTACTTTGCCGAGTACAATTCCCGTTTCGTGAAAGGACCAGAGGTACTTGGGAATAAAGCACGTTGGAAGCATTCTTTAACTAGTCTTTAGCTCTGATAACCGAGGTTGCTTGAGAGAGTAACTTCTGACTTTTCTTGATAAGCGTGAGACTAAGTAAGTGAGAAGGTTTTAAGTCTCTTTCTGATGGGACAGCCAACAAAAGCTTGTTTGGTCCTTGATTCTTCAACAAGTAACCTCAGACAAGTTTAGGAACTTGTGAGGAGACAGGCTGAAGACATATCTTGAAAGAAGTCAATAATCCTAGTCAGCAGACAGGTTGACTTTTGCTTATCCGGATCGGGTGTCATCTATATGACTGCGGGATGATTCTTCTTGTTGTAATGGCTCACTAGATTTATGTAGTTTAGTTTATCAAACATGAAAGTAATAATTAAAAGTAAATGTTTAGTTCTCATCAAAACTTAACTTAAAAGCAATTCGAGACATTATAGTACTTAACACAATTAAAGGGTGGGATCTTTGGTGTTTGACTTTAGGTATTAGTACAAAGCCAAGGTCTTTAGCGAGGGATAGTGCTAGAGTTTGAGGCTCCTACACGTGGTGGGTGAGGTATCCTAAGAAGCGTGGTTAGAGTGCTCTATTTTGTACAAAGGTTACAAGCACCAGTTTATAAGTTTGTTGATTAGTGGAAGAAAAACCCACAGAGGAGTGGGGACTGGACTAGGCCACTGGCGATGGGTGGGAAAATGGAAATTGGAAATACGCGCAATTTGCTTTTTGTGATTATATTAATGGTTTTTTTAAAACATCATGATATTAATGCGGATAGTTGATATACATGCACTTTATTTGGATCCTGATAGACGTGCATTGGCCACTGTGCTTGATAGTGAAATGGGGTTATGGGAATACGTGCAACAAAAGTAGTGGAAGGGGTATGTGCAACATCAGTGTTTTTAAGACTTTGTTTACGAGTTTAAGGCGTTGATTAGATGTATAGTATGTATGTTTGAGCATCTGAAACATTGCATATAAAGTACGCGGTCAGTCGACTTCGAATCGAACGAAAATACAAATCTAGGTTTTGCTGTCTGGACTGTCATGCTTGAGCGTGCAGGGACTGGCGCTGGAGCACTGGTACGCTTGAGCATGACCGTTTGGGCACTCGAGCGTGAGACAAAAATGTGACTTGTGCACACGTGTCGAGTAGAGAACCAAGGAGAACGATGCATGGCTCGGGAAGACTTTGCATTGAAGGCGTTGACCTGCTTCCACGCTCAAACGTGGGAAGCAGCACGCTAGAGCGCTGGGCGCTCAAGCGTGATGTACTCCACGCTCGAGTGTGGGTACCTGAAATGAGAAAGATAAAAAGTTTAAAATTGAAACGAAGTTTTACTTATGTTATTTTCACGAAGTCAGAAAGAAAATATACAGAGAGGGAGAGAAGACAATGAGAGAGAGAAACTTTCGGTCAAAAGTTCGAGCGATCCGTTTGTCCTAACACAATTCCGATTATACCATCGTACTCATGGCGACGTCTGCTTCCTAATCCTATATCTCTTTTCTTGGTTAGGCTAAGGTAAACCTATGTCCTTGTTATGCCGAAATGCTGCCGTCAACGGTATTGAGGTTATCTTCCTATTCATTTATCGTTTTCGAATTCTGTTTTCGTATTAGGGTTACCTGTGATGAATGATTCACAATGATGTATTCAGGAGAATTTTTGGAGGCCCGGAGACCCTAGTTCCTTGCGTGGCAGCAGCTAGAGGGATGGGAGTGTGCTTGTTTTGTTGCTTCAGAGCTAGCCTAAGACACTTCAGGTGGGAGAAAGAAGCCATCTACCGTCGGAAATGGCTAAGTAGTATATTTTACGATAATGGCGTGGGTGACCTAAACCCTACAAGTGAGCGTGTAATCGACAATGTCAATATCACATTTGGGACTACTTAGTGGTACCAATGATGATATGGAGATTGTAGATTTATCGTCGCTAGGTTAAATTTGTGATATTCGAGGTTGCGTGGTTTTACCTATTCAGCTGCTTGTTGTGTGCTGTTTGGATTAATATGCTATATTTGATTAATTATGTTTATTTAAATATTCTATTATTTATTAATGTAAACATTCTTGGTGTGATAATGCCTTATCTGATATGATGTGCTTAGTCGGTTCCTAGGCATTGATATATGATATTTTGGAGTAGTGCATGTTGGGAAGTGTATGACATATGACTTAGTCGTGCCTAACCTAATTAATTAATTAATAGTTTATTCATGATGATGATGAAAGGTTGAGGCACTAGGTTATGGCCTGATACGAGTTGGCGAGAGTCATATAGATACATTGTATTGATCACAGATGTGTGGGTGGAACATTCCAAGTCAGAGTATCCTATTATGGATACCGGAGTAATGAGTGGGTGCCCTGCGGACGATGAGGTTCAAGGAAGACTACCATGATATTCCCGTTGTCCTTGCTGAGCCAAGTCATATTTATATTGTGCAGCTATAGTGTCATGCTTTGCATGAGCACCCTAACAGGAACTGAGGTATGCACCGACGTGTACTGTGTAGCTATAGTGTCATGCCTTGCATGAGCGCCCTAACGGGAATGGGGGTGTGCACCGGCATTTAGGGACGAGCCGCTTGGATGACTGACTAATATCCCTAATCAGATGAGGGATGTGTGACAGGATTGTGTGGTGGCCACATTAGCATACAGGATCACTTGCATGAGCGCGAAGGGTAGAGGATGATAATATATTTCAAAGATGAATGTTATGTACATGTGTTTATTCGATGATGCATGTCTGTGTGCTATTAGTGTATATATGCTATGTAACCTGTTCTGCTTATGATGATAGCACGTTTCTTATCTCCCAACTTCTTTTCTGTGTATGTTTTACTTTTGATTCTTGGAGCAGACTCAATCATCCAGGATGTCGCACCTCGATCAGCCTTGGATGACCAGCCCTCCAGGGATCCTGCTCATGGGGACCCTTGAGTTTGAGTACTTGGATGACCACAGGTGGCTAGTGGATCCAGTCACTCGTTTTATGGTTTACACTGGTCTGGTTTCTGTTTATATACAGAAGGGGGATGGGCCACACTTCGGATTTGTCAGGACTTTTCATCTCGGTCAGTCTTTTCCATTTCCCATATTCTTTCCAGCACCCATGCCACTTTTGCCACCTATGCCACCGATGTATCCATGGGCACCTTATGGATCGGATATGAACGTTCCTGACATAGATCCCGCTCCAGAGGTACATCGAGGTGTTGCACGTCATAGTGCTCTTTATCGATGATGATTTCAGTGTCGTCCATGAGGGAGTACTTCGAGTAGCAGCAAAGGAGTTGCATCAGGACTTCCAGACCACCACAGCAGAGACTTCGAGGAGCACATGGGGAGAGTCAGGGTAGTACTAGCCATCCATGCTAGATCTGGTCAGTTTGTGCTTTGTGTGTATAGGTGGTGAGTGTGAACCCAGTTTTGAAGTATTTTGAGAGGGGCGGGGTGTGGAGTGTTGGAGAGACTGTCTTTTCTTTAGTCTTTTGATGTATTTTCTTTCATATGACGGTTGTATTATCGGGACCCTATTGACAGGGTACCTTTTACTGTACTTTCGCACGGTATGTTCATGTTATATATATGTGTGTGTGTGTGTGTGTGTGTGTGTGTGTGTGTGTGGTGTGATGCTTATATCTCTTTTCTTTATACTTAAAGTTTTTATATATTCGCAGTTTTTTATACACGACGCTTAATGTTATATCGCGATTAAGTTTTAGTTAATTAAGTTTTTTTTTAATGGGACATAGGGGTGTCTCATTTGGTGGTATTAGAGCAGTTTGATTCTGATCAGATTGTGAGGTTAGGGTGTACTGGCAATTTTAGTTGACTCCATATCGGATAACGACTATGCTTAGAAATTGGGTAGAGGGCCCGGACACGATAACTATCATTTATATGGCATATAGTATTTATATACTTGTTTTATGTGATATTATATGTCATATAAGTGTGAGATGATGATTTCTTTAACAGGATCATGCCTCGAGGTAGAGGACGATGGGGACGAGGTGGCAGTAGAGCCTCAAAGAGAGTTGCCAGAGATGGCAATGAAGAGGCTTCTCATATTGGAGGAAGATCGGGTGGTGGAGGAGAGTCCTCTGAGACCCTCCAGGCCATCATAGATCTTGCTACAGTCATGTTACAGCAGACACAACAGAATGCTCAGATGTTGCAGATGACTAGAGAGCAGCAAAACCAAAGGAGAGCTGTAGAGGCTGAGGATGCAGGGATGGCTACCTTCCTGAAAAGGAAGCCACCATAGTTATAGAGGTGACTATGACCCGGAGAGGGCAGAGTGGTTGATACAGGAGCTGGTGAAGATCTTTGATACTATGCATTGTAAAGAGGATCGGAAGGTGACCTATGCTGCCATTATGTTGACCGGAGGTGCAGAGGCCTGGTGGAGAGGCAAGAGGAGATTGTTGGAGGTAGAGGTCAGGATTATTAGCTGATAGTTGTTCCGAGAGTGCTTCTTCGAGAATTACTTCCCGTGTCTGGTTCGACGCGAGAAGGAGAGGGAGTTTATGAGCTTGCGACAGGGTAACATGACTGTTGGTGACTATGCGACACGGTTTGAGGCTCTGCTGCAGTTTTCAGAGTTTCATCAGAGATTTCCAGATGAAGACTGGCAATGTAGGAGATTTAAGGAGGGTTTACGGCACGAGTTGCAGAGAGCTATAATGCCGTTGGATATACCCAGTTTTCCCGAGTTGGTGGAGAGGTGCAATGTCATTGAGAGCTCTGATCAGAGGAGAGAGGTTGACCATAGACAGTATAGGATTGGAGATCATATCAGATCAGGGACATGGAGGAGAGGAGGCAGTGGTTCCCAGTGGAGGCGGGGACCGTATACTAGACCAAGGCAGACTGTTCAGACATCTACACCAGCATCATAATGTGGGGGACCGAAGTATCTCAGATATTGCAGAGAGAGGTCTGGTTGTTTCCATTGTGGTAAACCAGGTTATTTTGCTCGTGATTGTAGACAGAGGGGTATGCATCAGCAGGTAGCTGCTAGTAGAGGAACTAGTGCTTATAGAGGGGGAGCTGAGAGAGGAGTTCCCGTAGCAGGATAGCAGATGGCTAGACCTCAGGCCACTGGGTGTTTACTGTGAGGGGAGTTGAATCCTCTCAATTTGCAGATCTTATCCAGGGTATGTCTTTGATATCTGGTAGATTCTCGTCTGTGTTGTTTGACTCAGGTGCTACGCATTCACTTATTGTGTATGAATGTGTGGATCATTTATGGCTACCTATATCTATGTTACCATATACTCTTACTGTGTCTACCCCTACCAGTGATGCCTTGCCTACTATGTATGTCTGTTTTTAGTGTCCTATAGTTGTTGAGAATGTGACATTTCTTGTAGACCTCATTTGTTTACCTATGCAGCAGATAGATGTGATTCTTGGCATGGATTGGCTTTCGGCTAACCGTGTGATGTTGGACTGTTCTAGAAAGACCTTGTCTTTTCTTGAGCCTTCTAGTGTAGTATCTGCCAATAAAGGAATATCTATGAGGAGTGATGCTTCTCGACAGTGCGTGATGCTTTTCTCAATGGAAGCTAAGGAGACTCCGAGTATAGATTCTATGCCTATCATTAGAGAGTTTCCTGAGGTTTTCCCTCCCGATGTTCTAGGTTTTCCACTAGATAGGGAAATGGAGTTCACCATAGATCTCATACCGGGGACAAGACCTATTTCAATATCAACTTATCGGATGTCACCCGTAGAGTTGGCTGAGTTGAAGAAGTAATCAGATGATATGTTGAAGAAGGAATTCATTAGACCTAGTGTTTCGCTGTGGGGAGCACCGGAGTTGTTTGTTAATAAAGAGGATGGAAGTACTAGGTTGTGCACGGATTACAAGCAATTGAATAAGGTAACGATCAAGAATAAGTATCCATTGCCTAGGATAGATGATTTGATGGATTAGTTAAACGGAGCTTCAATGTTTTCCAAGATTGATCTGAGATCCGGGTACCATCAGATTAGAGTGGAGAAGGAGGATATACCCAAGACAGCTTTCAAGACGAGATATGGGCACTACAAGTATTTAGTTATGCCTTTCGGTGTGACTAATGCTCCAGTAGTGTTTATGGATTTTATGAACATGATCTTTAGACCGTTTCTCGATAAGTTTGTGTTTGTATTTATAGATGATATCCTTATTTATTCCCGTTCATAGGAAGAGTATGAGGAACATCTAAGGATAGTAGTGCAAGTGTTGAAGGGTAGTCGGTTATACGCTAAGCTTTCCAAGTGTGAATTTTGGATGGAAGAAGTTCAGCTCTTGGGACACGTGATCAATAAGAAAGGAATAGCAGAAGATCTGGATAAAGTTGAAGTAGTACTTAAGTGAGAAAGACCTAAGTCAGTGAGTGAAATGAGAAGTTTTATGGGATTACCTGAATATTATCGGAGGTTCATAGAGGCTTTCTCGAAGATTGTGCTACCTATGACACAGTTGACGAAAAAAGGTACAACTTATGTTTGGACGGATGAGTATGAGAATAGTTTCCAAGAGATGAAGAATAGGTTAACCCCATCCCCAGTGCTGACTTTGACAAAACATTTAGGACAGTTTGACGTATATTGTTATGCGTCATTCCAAGGTTTAGGTTGTGTTCTGATGCAAGAGGGAACAGTTGTGGCTTATACTTCCCTGCAGTTGAGAATTTAAGAGAGGAACTATCCGACCCATGATCTGGAGTTGGCAGCTATAGTGTTCGCATTGAAGATATGGCGACACTATCTGTATGGAGCTAAGTTCATTGTGTATGGTGATCACAAGACCTTGAAGTATCTATTAGATCAAAAGGAGTTGAACATGAGGCAGCAGAGATGGATGGAGTTTATCAAGAATTATGAGTTTGACCATCAGTACCATCATGGGAAGGTGAATGTTGTAGCGAATGCTTTAAGTAGGAAATCTTTGCATGTGTCCGTGATGATGGTTAAAGAGATGGAGTTGATCGAGAAGTTCAGAGATATGAACCTAGGGATGAAGCAAGGACAAGATCATTATCTGCAGGAGGTGAGTAGAGGGATAGGTGAGGGTAAGATTTCAAAGGGAATGTTAAGGTTTAGGGACAGGATATGTGTGAAAGAGTAGGGGTGGACAAACCAACGTCACCCGACCGAGACCCGTTCTACCCGGTGAGAGAAACAAGCAAGCGGGCGGGTGCGGGCGGGTTTACGGGTCATCGGTTTAACTCTTCAGTTTTGGGTGGTTTTGGGCGGGTGGATTCGGTTCTGGAAAAAATAATCTGTCGAAATCCAAACCCGCCCGAGCTGTGTCATGTATTGTAAGTCTGTGGGCGATTTTCTCAATGCTTATTGACTACAGTTGGATTAAAATAGACCAGGATCACTACATAATTAATTGCTGAGATCTTTTCAATATGTGTTTTTTTCCTGACCTCATTATGACTCTTCCGCTACTCTCAATTTTCAATCTCTCTCAAGTTAAGTCGCTACTTTTTTCAGAGAAAGAGTCTCTCTCGTTCCTCTTTCACACCATAAGTACTAGAAAAAAAACTTCCTTCTTCTCTTCTCAAGTCTCAAGTCAGATTCACTCTCTTCCTCACATCTCCTTCTCCGGTATGCACAGTCCTTGCTATCACCTTCCGCGACCGGCGCATCCCCATTCACCATCACGATCGCCGTTCTGGACTTGTCCTCTCCGACTCTCTCCACCTCTCTCCTTTCTCTTACTCCATCCAGTTTCACCTTGTGAGAATACAAATCCACATCAGTCCAGATCCACCACCACGCTGCTGTGCATTTCACCTCTGCGAGTTTCCGCCGTCATAGTTCCTCATAGACACTGCATCTCTCCCTCGTCTCACCTCGCGTCTCCTTCCTGTCGCCGCCGAAACTCCATCGTCGAAGCTCGGACTCAGATCTGTATTTTGTTGAATATTTTTATGTTTTTCTTCTGAGTTTGTGATTTTGTCTATGATCTGTACAAACAATTTGTTGTAGCCTTTTTCAGCACTCTAGTCTTTCATAATTATGATTTTTTTTCTTTTGGATTTGTTGTTGTTTGCATGTTCTGTCTTCTGCTCTTCTTCTCAATTTTTTTTATTTAAATCGTGCAAACCCTTCCGTGCACCAACCGACCCGAATAATCCGATGCTTCAAACGCCCGTTGTCCACCCCTATGTCGGAGGACTTAGAACTTAGAAAGATGATCTTGGAAGAAGCACAAAAGAGTAAGTTGAGTTTTCACCCCAAAGCCATGAAGATGTATCAGGATTTAAAGATGTTTTGGGGGCTGAGGATAAAGAAGAAAGTGGCAGAATATTTTTATCTTGCTTGGTGTGTTAGAAGGCTAAGATAGAGCATCAGAAGCCATCAGGGTTGTTGTAGCCGTTAGGTATCCCAGTGTACAAATGGGATAGCATAGCTATGGATTTTGTGGTTGGATTACCACGAACCCCAAAGAGGCACGATGCGATTTGGGTTATCATCAATAGGTTGACGAAGTGTGCTCATTTCCTACCTATTGGTGAGAGTTGCAGTTTGGAGAGGTTGACCCAGATCTATATCAGAGAAGTGGTCAGGTTGCACTGTGTACCGTCGAGCATTGTCTCGGATTGAGACCCTAGATTCATATCTAGATTTTGAAGACAGTTGCACAGTGCTTTGGGGATGAAGTTGAGGATCAGTTCCGCTTATCATCCCCAAACAAATGGGAAGTCAAAGAGAATGATTCAATCATTGGATGACCTTTTGAGAGCCTGTGTGTTGGAACACACTGGCAGTTGGGATGAGTTTTTGCCATTGATTGAATTTACATATAATAACAGTTTCCATAGCAGTATCGAGATGTCACCGTATAAGGATTTGTTTGGAAGAAAGTGTAGGACCCCAATGTTGGTATGATACTGGTGAGAGCCAAGTGTTGGGTCCGGATGTGGTGCAACAGACGACGGAACAGGTTAGGGAGATAAGCGAAAAGATGAAGGAAGCGCAGGATGGGAAGATGAGCTACAGTAACAAGAGGAGGAGACCCTTAGAGTTCTAAGAGGGTGATCACGTGTTCTTGAGAGTCACTTCGAAGACTGAAATTGACAGAGTGATCAAGTCTAGAAAGCTTACTCTTAGATTCATTGGACCTTTCCAGATTCTTCGACGGATTGGTCCAGTAGCCTACCATATAACCTTGCCACCTAACCTTTTTAATCTTCATGACGTCTTTAACGTATCCCGGTTGAGGAAATATTACCCTGATCCTTCTCATGTACTTGAGCCTAAGTCTATACAACTCCGAGAGAATCTAGAGTATGAGGCTTTACCTGTTAGGATTGCATATAGAAGGATTAAGGAGCTTCGTGGTAGACAGATTCCTTTGGCCAAGGTCATTTGGGGTGAGACTACAGGAGATGCTAGTTGGGAGCGTGAGACAGAGATACAGTAACAGTATCCACATCTGTTTTGAGGTACGTAAATTCTGAGGATGGAATTTCTTTTAAGGGAGGTAGTAATGTAACATCCGTATTTTTAAGACTTTGTTTACGAGTTTAAGACATTAATTAGATGTATAGTATGTATGTTTGAGCATCTGAAACATTGCATGTAAAGTATACAGTAAGTCGACTTTGAATCGAACGAAAACACAAAACTAGGGTTTGTTGTTTGGACTGGCATGCTTGAGCGTGCAGGGATTGGCGCCTGAGCGTGAGACAGAAAACGTGACGTGTGCACACATGTCGAGCAGAGAACGAAGGAGAACGACGCGTGGCTCGAGAAGACTTCACGTTGAAGGTGTTGACCTGCTTCCACGCTCAAACATGGGAAGCAGCACGCTAGAGCGCTGGGTGCTCAAGCGTGAGGTACTCCACACTCGAGTGTGGGTACCTGAAATGAGAAAAATAAAAAGTTTAAAAGTGAAACTTCACTTATGTTATTTTCACGAAGTCAAAAAGAAAATATAGAGAGAGAGGGGGGGGGAGAGAAGGTGGTGAGAGAGAGAAACTTTCGGTTGAAAGTTCGAGCGATCCGTTCGTCCTAACGCAATTCTGATTATACCATCGTACTCATGGCGATGTCTGCTTCCTAACCATATATCTCTTTCCTTGGTTAGGCTAAGGTAAACCTATGTCCTTGTTATGCCGAAATGTCGTCGGTGACGATATTGAGTTTATCTTCCTATTCATTTATCAGTTTCGAATTATGTTTTCATATTAGGGTTACGTGTGATGTATGCTTCACAACGATGTATTCAGGTGATTTTTTGGAGGCCCGAAGACCCTAGTTTCTTGCGTGGCAGCAGCTAGAAGGGTAGGAGTGTGCTTGTTTAGTTACTTCAGAGCTAGCCTAAGACACTTCAGGCGGGAGAAAGAAGTCACCTATAGTCGGAAATGGCTAAGTAGTATATTTTACGATAATGACATGGGGCAACCTAAACCCTACTATTGAGCGAGTAATCGACAATGTCAATATACTTAGTAGTACCGATGATGATATGGAGATTGTACGTTTATCATCGTTAGGTTAAATTTGTGATATTCAAGGTTGCATGATTTTACCTATTAAGCTGCTTGTTGTGTGCTGCTTGGATTTATATGCTTTATTTGATTAATTATGTTTATTTAAATATTTTATTATTATTTTATTAATTTTAACATGCTTGGTGTGATAATATGCCTTATCTGATATGATGTGCTTAGTCGGTTCCTAGGCATTGATATATGAAATTTTGGAGTTGTGCATGTTGGGAAGTGTATGACGTATGACTTAGTCGTGCCTAACCTAATTAATTAATTAATAGTTTATTCATGATGAGATTGAAGATATGATGTGACTTGAACTATTATATGAGATGATGATGAAAGGTTGAGGTACTAGGTTATGACCCGATACGAGTTGACGAGACTCATATAGATACATTGTATTGATCACAGCCGTGTGGGTGGAACACACGAGGTCAGAATATCCGATTATGGATACCGGAGTCACGGGTGAGTGCCCTGTGGACATTGAGGTTCAAGGAAGACTACCGTGATATTCCCGTAGTCCTTGCTGAGTCGACCCGTATTTATATTGTGCAGCTATAGTGTCATGCTTTGCATGAGCACCCTAGAGGGAACTGGGGTGTGCACCGACGTTTACTGTGAAACTATAGTGTCATGCCTTGCATGATCGTCCTACCGGGAATGGGGGCGTGCACCGACGTTTAGGGACGATCCACTTGGACGACTAACTAATATTCCTAATTAGACGAGGGATGTGTGACATGATTGTGTGGTGGCCACATCAGCATACAAGATCAGTTGCATAAGCGCGAACGGTAGAGGATGATAATATATTTAGAGGATGGATGTTTTGTACATGTGTTTATTCGGTGATGCATGTCTGTGTGCTATTAGTGTATATATTCTATGTAACATGTTCCACTTATGATGATAGCACGTTTCTTATCTCCCTACTTCTTTTCTGTGTATGTTTTACTTTTGATTCTTGGAGCAGACTCAATCATCCAGGATGCCGCACCTTGATCACCCTTGGATGACCGGCCCTCCAGGGATCTCGCTCATGGGGACCCTTGAGTTTGAGTACTTGGATGACCACGGGTGGCTAGTGGATCCAGCCACTCGCTTTGTGGTTTACATGGGTCCAGTTTCTGTTTATGTACGGATGGGGGATGGGTAACACTTCGGATTTGTCAGGACTTTTCGTCTCGGTCAGTCTTTTCCATTTCCCATCTTCTTTCCAACACTCATGCCGCCTATGCCACCGATGTATCCATGGGCAGCTCAGGGCTCGAATATTATCGTTCCTGACATAGATCCCGCTCCAGAGGTACATTGGGATGTTGTACGTCACATTGCTCTTTATCGACGACGATTTCAGCATCGTCCACGAGGGAGTACTTCCAGTAGCAACAGAGGAGTTGCATCGGGACCTTTCAAACCACCACAGCGGAGACTTCGAGGAGCACATGGGGAGAGTCAGGGTAGTACTAGCCATCCATGCTAGATTTGGCCAGTGCGTGCTTTGTGTATATAGGTGGTGAGTGTGAGCCCGGTTTTGATGTATTTTGAGAGGGACGGGGTGTGGAGTGTTGGAGAGACTGTCTTTTCTTTAGTCTTTTGATGTATTTTCTTTCATATGACGGTTTGTATTATCGGGACCCTACTGGCAGGGTCTCCTCTACAGTATTTCCACACAGTATGTTCATGTTATATATATGTGTGGTATGATGTTTATATCTCTGTTCTTTATATTTAATGTTTTTATATATTCATTGTTTTTGTATACAAGATGCTTAACGTTATATCGCGATTAAGTTTTAGTTAATTAGGTTTTTCTTTAATGAGACATTGGGCTGTCTCAGTATGTAACGGTCGGGTTCGGGTACCAGTGAATTCTTTTAACACACCCCATCTCACCCGATTAAAACCACGTGCAACTGAAACTTAAAACCGATGACCCATGAAACTAAGATGGCCGGCCTTTGTAATTGCTTCAGCTTTTGGGTTTTTTCGGGTCTCGGTCGGGTCGAATGATCTTGTCCAGCCCTAGAACACTGTGGTTATGGCTGTTACTTATCGAACGCTACTTTGAGGAATTAAGGTTTGCCACTACTTGTACATCCCATTTGTCAAAGTCGCTAATAAATCAGGTTAATCAAGGTAGCTATCACGTGGTAGTGTTTGTTATCACTTTTTTATATCAAATTATCAATGGTATTTTATTTTTTATTAAATAAGTTAATTTAAATCATTTATTAAATGAGCGGTTCTATGCACTCATCACGCCAAAAGCTCCCTATTAATGTGCAAATTATTTATGTAATAATATAATGCAGCACAAATTAACTTGCAGTGATTATCAATGTCATAATTAAGCTTATATCATTACACATAATTAAGCTAATAATAATAAGGGTCTTGGCACTGGTTAAGGAATCCAAAGATAAAAAATTTGTATCAGAAAGTGTAGCTTTTAAATTTACAAAGTGTTGAATACACCACTTTCCATGACAATGTCCTAAAGGTACTGATTAGCATTTGCCTAATAATAATAATAGGAGAATGCTAACGAGTGCCCTTAGGACACCAGTTAAGGAACCAAGAAAATAAATATCTTATTGAAAAATGGTGTATTTAATGTTTTGAGAATTTACTTGATTTTCCAATGAAATCTTACTATTTTTGGGTTCTTTAACCAGTGTCCTAAGAACACTCGTTATCAAGACCCATAATCAATACAATACAATTGGGAAGTGTCCTGTTACTGTTACAGGAACAATAACCGGACACGGGTCGGCTCCATATTTTTTGGCCTTTTTTTATTTTTTTTAAAAAATAAAAAATATTTTTTTACATTTTTTTACGTTTATTTTTTTTAGTTTTTATTTTTTTTTACTTTTTTTAAAAAAATTACAATTTTTTTTACTTTTTTTTAAAAAAAATTTGTTACTTTTAAATATTTTTTTACGTTTTCCTTAATTTTCTAATAATTTTTTTTGCTAATACGTTTTAAAAATTTATTTTGTATACAATGACAGTGTAAAGTTTTTTTACACTGTCAATCAATCATAAATTGACAAACAGTAAAAGTAGAGTTGTCATATTCTTGATGTTTTAATTTTATATACTAATATTTTAATGTATATATAATTTAATAGTTTAAAACTTAATATTTTATATATTTTTATTTATATATATTTTTAAAATATTTTCCGGCCCGAACCGAATCAAACCAAACCAATTTTAATTGGTTCAGATATTGTTATTGACATTTTAAAGTTTATAATTTTTTTGTTTTTAGATATTTTTAGTCAGGAAAGGTAGCAAACCTACCGTGCTCTTCGAAAAAATTTAGGGTCATAAGACTGGAACCAATAATTCGATGAATTTGAAAATCCGAACCAACCAATTAAATTGGTTCATTTTTTTCTTTTTTGTGTACGGCTCCGAATTGAACCAAACTCAATGGTAATTAGTTCGGTTATTTTGGAACCGAACCAATCACTATATTTTAATATTTATATATATTTTAATATTCAATATGTATATCACTTTATCAATTGGCAACTTTTCTTCTACTGTTCCTATAACAGTAGAAGGAGTTGTCAACTGGTGGATTATTTAAATTTTTTTAAACATATATTTTATTTGTTTTAGCTACCGTTTTCTTCGAAAAAGTTGAGGGTCGTAAGACTCGAACCAATAATTCGATGAATTTGAAAATCCGAACCAACCAATTAAATTGGTTCTTTTTTTTTTGTGTTCGGCTCCAAATTGAACCAAACCCAATGGTCTTTAGTCCGGTTATTTTTTTGTTATTTTTTTCTAATACTTTGTTTTTTAATTTAATTTGTATACACTGACATTGTAAAGTTTTTTTATACTATCAACCAATCATAAATTGACAAACAGTAAAAGTAGAGTTGTCATGTTCTTGATGTTTTAATTTTTATATGCTTATATTTTAATGTATATATAATTTAATAGTTTAAAATTTAATATTTTATATATTTTTTTATTTATATATATTTTTTTAATATTTTCCTGTTTGAACCGAATCAAACCAAACCAATTTTAATTGGTTCGGATATTGTTATTCACTTTTTAAAGTTTATAATTTTCTTTTGTTTTTTAATATTTTTATCCAGGAAAGGTAGCAAAGCTACTGTGTTATTCAAAAAAGTTTAGGGTCGTAAGACTCAAACCAATAATTCGATGAATTTGAAAATCTGAATCAACCAATTAAATTGGTTCGTTTTTCTTCTTTTTTGTGTACGGCTCCAAATTGAACAAAACTCAATGGTCATTAGTTCGATTATTTTGGAACCGAACCAATTACTATATATATATATATATATATATATATATATATATATATATATATATATATATATATATATATATACATACATACATATATATATCTATATTAATATTCAATATGTATATCACTTTATCAATTGACAATTTTTCTTCTACTGTTCCTGTAACATTAGAACGAGTTGTCAATCGGTGGATTATTTTGGATTATTTAAATTTATTTATTTATTTTGTAAACATATATATTTTGTTGGTTTTAGCTACGGTGTTTTTTGAAAAAATTTAGAATTGTAAGACTCGAACCAATAATTCGATGAATTTGAAAATCTGAACGAACCAATTAAATTGGTTCTTTTTTTGTGTGTTTAGTTCAGTTATTTTGGACCCGAACCAATTAATATATTTTAATATATTTATATATATTTCAATATTCAATATCTATATCATTTTATCAATTGACAACTTTTCTTCCTGTAACAGTATAAGGGGTTACCAACTGAACTGAACCAATTTTGATTGGTTCGGATTTTTTATATTATTTTATTAATAATTTTTTAAAAGTTTACAATTTTTTTGTTTTTAAATGTTTTTAGCCAGGAAAGATACCAAACTCAATGGTCATCGGTTCGGTTATGAGGTTCAATAATTTTGGAATCGAACTAATTATATATTTTAGTATTTATATATATATATATATATATATATATATATATATATATACACTTAATATTTGTTATATTTAATAATTTTATATTTTAATATTTTCGGGTCCAAACCAAACCCAATCGATCGAACCAATTTTGATTGGTTCGGATTTTTTATATTATTTTATTATTAATTTTTTAAAGTGTACAAATTTTTTGATTGGTTCTTTTTTTTTATATTCGACTCCAAATTGAACCAAACACAATGATCATTAGTTCGGTTATTTTGGACCTGAACCAATTATTATATTTTAATATATTTATATATATTTTAATATTCGATATCTATATCATTTTATCAATTGTCAACTTTTCTTCTACTATTCCTGTAACAGTAGAAGGGGTTGCCAACCGAACCGAACCAATTTTGATTGGTTCGGATTTTTTACATTATTTTATTATTAATTTTTTAAAAGTTTACAATTTTTTGTTTTTAAATGTTTTTAGCCAGGAAAGGTACCAAACCCAATGGTCATCGGTTCGGTTATCAAGAATTTTGGAACCGAATTAATTATATATTTTAGTATATATATATATATATATATATATATATATATATATATATAATACTTAATATTTATTATATTTAATAATTTTATATTTTAACATATATTTTAATTATATATATATATATTAATATTTTTGGGTCCAAACGAAACCCAATCGAACCGAACCAATTTTGATTGGATCGGATTTTTTATATTATTTTATTATTAATTTTTTAAAGTATTATTAATTTTTTAAAGTGTAAAATTTTTTTGTTTTTATATGTTTTTACCAAGGAAAGGTAGCAAACTACTATGTTATTCGGAAAGTTTAGCGGCATAAACCCGAATGAATAATTCGATGAACCGATCCAATTAAATTGGTTTGTATATTTATATATTTTAATATTCAATACGATCTATATCACTTTATCAATTGGCAACTTTTCTTCTACTGTTCCTATAACAGTAGAAGGAGTTGCCAACCGAATAGAACCAATTTTGATTGATTCGAATTTCTTATATTATTTTATTGTTAATATTTTAAAGTTTACAAATTTTGTGTTTTTAAATGTTTTTAGTCAGGAAATATATCAAACCTAATGGTCATCGGTTCGGTTATCAGGTTCAAGAATTTTGGAACCGAACTGATTACTATATTTTAGTATATATATATTAATACTTAATATTTATTATATTTAATAATTTTATATTTTAATTTTATATATATTGTAATATATATAATATTTTAATATCTATTTTAATTTTATTATATTTAATATTTTAGAGGTGTAAATTGGAACGAATAATTCGATGAGCCGATCCAATTAAATTGGTTTGTATATTTTTATATATTTTAATATTCAATGTTATCAATTGACAACTTTTCTTTTACTGTTCCTGTAACAGTAGAAGGAGTTGCCAACCTAAAGAACCAATTTTGATTGATTCGGATTTCTTATATTATTTTATTGTTAAATTTTTAAAGTTTACAATTTTTTGTTTTTAAATGTTTTTAGCCAGGAAAGTTACCAAACCTAATGGTCATCGGTTCGGTTATCAGGTTCATGAATTTTGGAACCAAGCTAATTACTATATTTTATTATTTATATATATATATTAATACTTAATATTTATTATATTTAATAATTTTATATTTTAATATATATTTTAGTTTTATATATATTGTAATATTTTCGGGTCCAAACCAAACCCAACCCAACCGAACCAATTTTGATTGGTTCGAATTTTTATATTATTTTGTTATTAATTTTTTAAAGTGTATAATTTTTTTGTTTTTAAATGTTTCTAGCCAAGAAAGGTAGCAAACTACTGTGTTCTTCGGAAAGTTTAGCAGTGTAAACCCGAATGAATAATTCGATGAATCGATCCAATTAAATTGGTTTGTATTTTTTTGTGTGTCCGGGTTTGAACCAAACCCAATGGTCATTGGTTCGGTTATCATGTTCAAGAATTTTGAAACCGAATTAATTACTATATTTTAGTATATATATATATATTAATACTTAATATTTATTATATTTAAATATTTATATTTAAATATAAATATTAATTATATATTGACATGATCCATGACCTCTTGATCCTTGTGCTAAACGGTAGATAAGTAAATTATAATCATCATTGAGAATTGATTTTAAAATAATATGATAGATAAAAGAGTGAAAAGTTCTCATAGATATAATATGATTTATATTTTAATAAATCTGCATTATATCACTTTTGGAAAAAAAATCTTATAGACACCCGTACTTATGACAGGTTATTACACTAGTAATATACTACATAGGTGATGTCCAAACAAATTTCATTCATTGAATTAAAAACAATTTTAATTTGAGTTTAGTGATGAGTACAAAACCAAAATTAACTACATTTAATTATTTTTGTCTTTTCCTTTTTGTAACATTTTTTTGACTGATGTACTATAAATTGAATCAACCGGGTTCAACACAATTGGTAAATATCTAAGTTCCTTGAATATGTTATTAAATGTTTGATTTATGTGGTAGGTATGGAAAAGACTTTGGCGTCAAAATGTGCCCGGCCCGAAGGGCTAACCCGAATAGGCCGACATTAAGCATGGATTGGGTTGATAAAATGCAGTACCGAAATTATTTTGGCTCAACCCAGCCCGACCCAAAAATTCATTGGCCCAACGCAGGCTGGCCCATGATGGGTCGGGCTGACTTGATTGCCCGAACTTTGAAATTAACAAGATATAATTGAACTGAAGCTTACATCTTTATACTGCACATTCGCACTACTTTGAAAAACAATACATTATTGTTTATAGTATAATAATTTCATCTCCAGATGTTTTGAATAATATATTTTTACTAGTTAAATTTGTCAAAAAAACTTAAGTAGTTAACGTTTTAAAAAAGACGTTGTTTTACTCTCTAAAAGAATAAAATATGTTATATCATCCAACATACATTTCTCGAGGAGTTTTATCTTGATACTAAAAAATAATAAAAGCTCCATCCCAAGCCTCTTGAATGAAAATGCACAACTTAGCACCCAACATACACTTTTTTATCCGTGATGCTTGCCCCATTGCTCGTCGTTAATGACGTAACTTAACACGTTAATATTTGTAGTAACATATAATATATGTGTTTTAAGTTTATCTCTCATTATTAAAGAATAGGAAAAAATTAACAAAATTAATTTTAAATTTATAACTTACTGAAATTTATAATGTTATTAATTTTAAAAATGTATAATTTTTATCTTTATTGAAACGTATTGGTCCATGGGCCAGTCTGTTTGGCCCGCAACCCGCATAGGGTTGGGCTGGGGTAGTAAATTAGTAGCTCATACTTAAATTGATCCAGCCCGATCCGGCCCGAAAATATAGTGACCCGCTATGGGCTGACCCAAATGGACCGGACCGGCCCGAATTGATAGCTCAACTAAGAGGTAAGATTTACTTTATTGATCTATACCTTAAAAAGGATTGGTCTTCGGCTATCGATCGAATGATATCCTTGCTGCATCATATTACAAATTAAATATACAGCTTCATGCATAGCTTATGAATGAGAATGTCATATTACAAACATAAAAGCGCATTCACGATGATCACTCAATCTATGGAAAGAAGTGGATGAGAATGTCAAAGTCAACGCAGAAAAATGATAAAGGTTTAAGCCAACCAAGATTTGATATATATGTTTCTGCAGAACGATACGCATGCATGTGTAGTGTAGATGTCAAGGGAAAATTGAGTATCGTTGATGTGGATGTTATATAACGCCGTGCCACAATTTTCATTCAAACAATGCCATAATAAATGGCTGAGCTATGGCATTAACCAATACAAAGATAGAAATGCGTGCCCTAAACATAATGGGGTTCTAAGATATGTCATAAAAAAAAAGACAATATTTTTGACTTGATAAAAAAATTGCAAAAAGATTTGGAGGAAAGAGTGGAGCATACCATTGGATTTGTAAATCGCTATTCAACTTCTTTTAAGAGCTTGTTTGGGAAATGTTAACCTAGGCACTAGATAAGAAATAAATAAGACAAGTTTTTATTTTAAAAAAATGGTGTAATATAAAGAACTGAAATTTTAATTTTTCAATAAACATTATTTTTTGTATTCTTTATAAATAGTGTCCTTAGGACCTAAGCATGACCCTAAAATTAATGGAGAAGACTTAGCTAGGTATAATTCAATAGATACATTATGTACTGTTTTCTAATAGAATTATGATGTGTAACAGTTCATCAATGAAAACATAACATGTGCAAGCGCTCTTACATATATCATAATCCTATTGGAAAATAGCACCCAATATACTTATGGAATAATGGAATTGTACATGTTGGAAGTCTCATATCACCTGCCTCAAATCCTGGGGTGCGGTTTAAATACTTGTTGAGCAACTCTACTTGATACCAATTGGTTTTAGGTTAGAATCTAACATGGTATGAGAGCGAAGCCAATCTTCTTGCATTGCATATCGCCTGTTATGACAATCTTAGGGGTGCTGGAAGTCCCATATCGTCTGTCTCAAATCCTGCGTCAAATCCTGGGGTACGGTTCAAATACCCGTTGGACAACTCTACTTGATACCAATTGGTTTTATGTTGGAATCTAACAATACCATGTCTTGTCCTAACTTATTAATTAATCATAAATGCTGATCGTATCCTGCGATCATCTGCCATATATGATTTCCATTAGTTACAGCGTTTACTTTTTTATTGTTGGTGATATTGATATGGGCATGCATGCTCCATATATGGACCACAATTCCATAATGTGAATGGAGCAAAACCCGTGTAAATTTATAGGATGGTGTGGCTCTGGTACGTCTCGTTTTTCAATTCATGTGGGGATTCATGTCGATGTTCCGTGAATCGAACCATGGTCTATCATAATTCAACCCCTCGTATCGTCATATCCTCTTCATCTTCTTCTAAAAAATATTGTAGTAAATTTGTGGAGTCACAACGTTGATATTCCTTTCTTGACAACCAAGATACTTTGTTTACCAAAGGCAAATGATAAAACAAAAGGTTAATGAATGGAAGGTTTTGAATTCCCAGCTGTTTTCTTTTCCAAAAAGAGGTTCATATATAGTACACCTTACATAAAGTAGAGGGAGAGGGGAGAAGAAAATGAGAAAGGGGTGGAACGCGTTGTGGGAGATTGAACTTGCGCATTCACAAGTCATATCTTGTAACTTAACCAACTGGGCTAACTCAATAAGATGAATTCTTAGCTATTTAGGATGCGTTTGGGTATACAACTTATTTAAGCGACTTATGTAATAAGCTCTTTTTCAAATAAGCTAAAAACAGCTTATTTTCGTAAGCTTCTCTGACAAGCTTATGGAAATAAGCAAAAAAAAAACTTATGGAAAGATCATAAACTATTTGCTTATGTTTATTATCATAAGTTATTCTCATAAACTCTCTATAAACTCTTCCAAACACATCCTTAGTACGAAATTCATTTGTACCATGTATGCGAACAATGGTGCATTCAATAAAGAGTTGTTTGCAGGACATATTGAACAAGTTAATTTGATTCAGATTCGACCTAATATCTTATTGAGTTATTTATTTGAATTTGTACACATTTTAATATGATTCAATATATCGATACAATATATAAATTTGAACATCATACACAAACATGATATGATATAATATATAAATTCGATGACGGTGAGGCAGTTGCGATGGATATGGGAGGAAGTAGGGTTCTTCAATCACGAATCGGAAGGCAATGTTGGATTGAGTGATTTGAGTCACACACAAAAGTAAAATAAAAAGTATAATTTAAGAATAATTTAATTTAATTTAGGTTGCACACTCTTTAAGTGAAGAGCTGAACTGATGGCATTCTAATTCAAATATTTAAATCCAATCAAATGGAATTATCCAAATGACCTACATCAATTCAAATCAACCGGGTTTAAAAATCGGATCAGATCCAACTCTAGTCCTAAAAAGTGAAAACGAAAGGACATGATAAAGAGTGTGTACCATCTCATATACTTGGTGCATGTTTGTTACAAATTTTAGAGGCTCGCTTCTTCGTTGGCGTTGAAAAAAATTGAGTTTGAAACCAGATATATTGTTTGGATAAAAAAAACAAAGTGAAAAAAAGTGTTTTTAAAAGGGGAAAAACAGTGTTTCGTGAAAGCTTGCGAAAGTATTTCAGTTGGCATCTTCAAAAGCAGTGTTATTTTACATCAGGACTCATCATTCATTTGTCACCTACTGAAGCCAATGAGAAAAGGTGGCAGGAGAAATGTATACTAAATATATCTTTTTTTAAAATAATTTTACTTCAAAAGTGATTCTATTTTAACCTATCCAAACAAAAGCAATTTTTCTAAACTTCTTATAAAATATCATTACAAAACACATCAATTTTTTAAACCGCACTTTTTTAAAAATTCAAACTCAATTCAATCAAACTCAATTCTATCCAAATCTAAAACAAACTCACCCTAAAGTCTCAAGTTGCTTTATGTATAATGCAATATTGTTCGTCCGTCATCACACCCCTCGAATTCTACACAAAACTCAACGACAGGATTTGCAGCTTACTTACAAGATAGTGAAAAGCGTTCATCACAATAACTAATTAAAAATTTCAACTCTAAAGTTTACAAAGTATTGAAGTTGTTTTCATGAATGAGTAAATTGATACCCTTATAAAATTTAAACATGAAAGTCCTTAATAAATTTCTACAGTAAAACCAATATCATTCTACAACACTTTCATCAAAGATATTATATCAATCATCTTCTCACTCCATTTTTCTTTACACCTATTTTACAAATAAAATCACTTTTCTTTGGAAACAATGAATAGATGATATAATAGATACTTTGGATTTAGGTGTCAAAAATTATGTGAAAAAAAGGTGGTGAGAAAAACATTTCATGATGTTAAATCATTTTTAATATTGATCACATCTGCTTTTGCATCAAAACTATTATAAGGATCCTAACCGATGAGACCATCCAAAAAAGTTTATATAGCAAGAACGAACATACACCTATAACCCATAGCTCAATAATCCATGAGCATTTTAGGTGTACATCAAACACCTGTGTAAACAACGCATAAAATTCGTTCCACTAAATATCAACAAGTCTTTCAAAGGATCTCTCAATAACACAACAATGACCAAGCTTCAAATCAGTTCCACGCTACCAGTTATGGATAATAACCAAATAATTCATCACAACTTACAGCAAAGTTCTTAACAAGGCTGAACAACATCCAACAACTGAAATGCATGTTGCTTCCCAATCCTAAGATTAATCAAGATACTTACCTACCTTATGGGCTCCCATCCATTAAACCTCTACCTGATCAATCTGGATCCTGAAAATTTTTTCGAGTAAAATTAAAGTTTATGCGGAAAAAGAAAAACAATCTGCAATAATTAACTGCAATGACATCCTTGGTCAACCGAAGATCTATGAACTTTACAACATTAGGCCCTTTTATGTGACAAAATCAACAATATCACATATTGGCTCCTTTAGAATAGTATACACAACTAAAAGAATTAAATAGAATAGCAATCCAGCCCTGGGCGAAATCCATATCTGATGAGTGAGTGGTTTACCAAAATGACAAGGGGTTCACCAGCTGTACAATTTAGAAGAGGAACCAAAATATCTAAAGTAAAATATTAAATTATTTTTAGTAGATTTGACAGACTAAGTCGGTAGAATAACTCACCACTTGATTCATTATAGCATATTAATATCTGTTGTAAGCTTTCGCAAATTCTCTACGCCTCTGAAATTCACCAAAATTATCACGAGGCCCAGTAGGATAGCTCTCCATAGCGTCTGAGAATCTATTCCTCGATTCCAAGGGTAAATTGGTCCCAGAATATTGAGGATTGACAGCAGGCCCATCATATTCATGAAAATTTTGCTGTTTAAAACCACCGTAACCAGAAGAGATTTGTTGGATTGCCTGCCGTTGACGCCTCTGGGCATCAACCTGAAGAAATTCTTCCCACTGTTTTGTGTGTGTCACCCTCATCATAGCAACTTTGTTCATGTAGTTCTCCCTCAAATCTCTAATAGCCTTCCAGTAATAAGAAAAATATTAGAAATCAGAAAGTTGTACTAATCAAACAAAAGAGCCGGTACTTTGAAAGATTTAAAATTACTTAACATGAGAAATAGTGCCGCATTGGATCTTCTGATGCTAAAAACATATAAGACGCTAATTAAATACAAGCTCAAGTATAACATCTTCCATTTTTACTTTTCCTCACTTGCAAATCCAATATACAAAGGATCAGAAAAACTTGCAAGAAAATCAGAACAAAGTACAGGTAAATTTTCACCAGCAGCTCTTCATCGGTTATTAGACTCACAAGACACAACCAAAGGATTAGCTTAGCATTATCAGTGCAGGCAGATAATAGACTGCACACTAAGGCTTGATTAACATAACTGAAATTAGAAAATCGTCACACAGAAAATAAATCTACTTTTGCAGCCAAATAACTTAATTCCTAATAAAACCTTCCTCTATGTATTCATGACCCAAATGATCACAGCATCATATATTATCAGTTCAACAGAAAAAATGTTCAAATACTAATTTTTCATATCAGCAATATGGCATGTGCAAGAATGATATTAATTGTGACTCAATATGTGCATAAAAATATGAGCCAACAATGGTCATACCTCACGATGCTTAACATTTTCGTCATCTTCTTCTCTGTCACGAATTTTCGTTAGCTCCGACACCTCCTTCTTATACTCCAACTCTACTTCTTCTAAAGTCTGAGGGGAGGCATTGCAATCAAACTGATGACCTGGTTGGATAGCAGATTCTCTTCTATGAGAATCCCACCCACCATTCCTATAAGAACCCATGTTTTGGTTACGGCCATCAAACGAATAATATGTGTTCCCTGTATAAGGGGCCTGTCTTGGAGATCTTGAATGGCTTGAACGACCTCTAGCTCCACTATTTCCATAAGCTTCATGAAATGAAGAGTATGTTAAGCACTTGATTCAGGATGCCAACATAGATGGTTTGCTTTAAATCAACAAATTGCACTTAATGCAAGATGCTAACATAACTTTAATTCAAAATTATCTTTATATTCGCAAGTGAAACCAAGAGAGCCAATCCTTTCAGTAAATATGTTTGTGCAACCCTTCAGGACGGAGATAATGCTTGAAGGCTAAGAACTTACCTCTTGCTGCAAGTAAATGACAAGCAACAGCAACATAATTACAATGCAGGCCATCTGATGATAAATTTTGCTCAAAAAAAGTATACAGAATCCTAACAAGCTACGAACATGGGATTACCAGCTTTCTAAGGATGCCGTAAACATATCCTATGCTGTCCCTACCTTGTGGAGAACCCCTTGCAAACTTTTGAATGTCCTCCCGCACACGGTCTTCAACAGCTCTCTCTTGCCTTTCAACAGATCTCTCTTGCCTACCAAACCTTTGTTGAAACTGAGATGTATTTCGTGGTCCAGAATGAGACCTTTGGGGTTCAGAGCGTTGGAACCGAGCACTAACAGGACTTCTCTCAGGTGACCTTGACCTGTTCATGTGAGAACTAGAAGATCCCTTTTGATCACCTTCCTCTCTAATCTTGTGCACGGCATCAACACCTTTTGCCAAAATTAATCTATCCTTACCACTGACAATAATAAATTTCTCGTCCATCTTAATTTTGCAGCCAATATCCCTTTCGATCTTGGTTATTACTTTCTCTGTAAAAAGTGCTCTTACATGTTTGTCTCTCGCCGGTATCCTTTCAAAGAAATCTTGAGACTTGCGGTTTGCTCCAAGAGTAGATGGACAACCCTATATTGTCAAGTAGAATAGCACTCAACCAAAATAACATCAATGAAAATCATAATACTCTGAGCCAACTAGCTACACTATATATTATAAACCACAACAACAAAGAAAGTCAATCATACCAAAATATACAAAGATGACTCAAACCCAAAAATAAATTATGCATGTCATCTAGTTTGTACACCATCAGCATCCACAGGAACTAAATAGAAATCAAGTGCGTAGATACTGGTGCCAACTAAAAATCACTTACAACTTGTTCTTTTATTTTGTGGAGGAAAGGAACTAAAAAAGAAGAGACAACTAAATTATCTCATTGCCTCCTCTGCTCTATTGAATTCAGTCGTAACAATCTATCGAAGAGTAAAATTTAACCACATTAGCACTGAATAGACTTGTAAGCATAAGAAAATTATGTACATGTCAATGCTTACAAAAGAAAAAATGTATGCACCGGGATACAAGTATACCTGAGTGAAATGCCCTGATTCTCCACAAAGTTTGCAGATCATTTCTTCTTCTTTCCTTTTCTTCCAATTCCTCTCAGTAGCCTTTGACTTAGCCTCCCAAACCTTAGCTTCTCGGCTGGTGAAATCGGTCGGGACAGCATTAGGGTCCCGAGGCTCCTCCTCCTCATCAGACCCTGCATTTGACCTCTTGTTTGATTTTGCCCTCTCTTGTGTATTAGTAGCAGCAGATCCCAGAGGGCCAGTGTACTCCTTATAAAGCTCGCGAAAATCGTCGTCGATATCCGGATCCAGTTTATTTTCCATAAATAAAAACCCTAGCTAGGTTTTACAGCTACATCCCCAAAATTGAAGCAACAATTTATAATCCATCAAATAAATTACATTATGTTTTCTTATAACATAGTGAGAGTAAGTTAATAAAGTGAATTAAAGCAATATTCTATTAAGAAACATGACATGAATAAAAATTCCCCAATAAATTTCAATGAAATATGCATAGTCTGTGATCAATTTCATCTAAGTGTCAGTGAATGTAATGGTGTATGCTTATAAAGCTCACAAAAATCGCCGTTGATATCCGGATCCAGTCTATTTTCCATAAATAAAAACCCTATCTAGGTTTTACACCTGAATCCCCAAAAATGAAGCAACAATTTTATAATCCATCAAATAAATTACATATGTTTTCTCATATAACATAGTGAGACCAAGTGAATAAAGTGAATAAAGCAATATTCTATTAAGAAACATGACACGAATAAAAATCCTCCCATAAATTTAATTCAAATATGCATAGTTTGTAATCAATAAATAAAAAATATCACAGCAAAGTACATCATTCTAAGTTCTAACACAATAGCTTAAAATCTGATTATCAAAAAAAACTACCAAAAGTACATCACAGCAAACTACCAAAAAACTAACCACTTTGCGGGAAAAAAAATGCCACTGAAGTGTTGAACTAACGAAGCATGATTTAAAAATCCTAAACAAGTTAATCTAAGATCTCACCAGATCTACCGCTATGAAACACAACAAATCACAAAAATAAAATGAAAAAATCACCAAAATCAGATCCAAACAAACATAGAATAATGTTCAAAGCAATCGAGATCTGTACACATTTTCCGCATGAAAAACAAACATCAAAAACAGCAAGACATCGAAAAAAACATGATCAGATCTAATATAATTACCGAAGGAAATAATGGCTAGAACAATCAGAGACCCGCGAGCCCACGAGTGAGCCGTGACTATCTCGCTCTTTCTCTTCCCTCTTTCTCTTTCTCTCTCCTTTTCTCTTCTTCTTTTACTAGTTAGTGTTCACGATCACGGTGGAATAATGGTGAAGTTTCAGGGTAGAAACTTCTAGAGTAGTTCGTGCCTGCGTGTGCCAAGCTGCAAACACCGGACAGTAGAAGTGGTCTTGGAGAGGCTGAACGGCGCAGAGTAGTTTAGGGTTAGAGATGGGTGATGTATCAGTGGGATAGAAATCGTCTGACGTTAAAGAATTAACGTCACCTTAGTTTAATAAATCATAGTCATTGATTTAATCCAACGCACCAAAATAATGAACAGAATAATAACCTTAAAACAAAACATTAAAGAATTAAGAAAATACTTGAAAATATTAGAAACATTAGAGCCAAATGAATATATTATTTACCACCAAGAATTGGTTAGAAAAAGAATAAGACGATTAAAACATGAATTAGAAAATTGTATAGGATAATGGGATTATCTGAAGAAATAGAATCAGGATTCAAAGAATTAGAAAGAATCATAAAAGAACTTAATAAAAATATTATTCAATTAGTTGAAAATACAGAAAAAATTGCAAACTACACTTGCAATAAAATACAAAAAGGAAAAAATGAATAGAAAACATTAAAGAAACCTTAGAAAAAATTAATAAGGGAAAAGAGATAGAAGAAAATGAGGATATTATTAAAATAAAAATTATTTTGGAACAACTAGAACACCTATTAAAATATGAAAAAAATAATAGATGTATAACAAAAAATGAACTAGAAGAAATTTTAGAATCCAGAAAATTAAAAGGAATAATAATTAAACAAGAACCAGAACAAGAATCTTTATGGATACCTACACCCGTATCTTCATGGAGGGGATAAAAGAAGAATATATGGAAAAATTAAGAAAATCAAATGATTTAGAAGAAATTCAACAATTATTGGAACAACTTAAAATAGCTGAAGAAGAAAATAATCAAATACACAACATCGAAAAGATTGATAAAAAAGACATAGAAGACAAAGAAAATGAGGAAATAATCTTAAATTATAGTTCCTCTTCAGAATCTGAAGAAAACCACATAAAAATGGAAATAGGAGAATATAGTGGAAAAAGCCCTAAAAGAAAATGGGAAGAATATAAATATACACATGAAGGAGCTTGGGATAAATATGAAACAAAAGCCATGTATAATAAAGGATATGCAAGAAAAAATAATAATAAATGGACAAAAGTTCAAGAAGAATTTAAACCTCGATACCATAATACTGGAAATATACTTGACCTTGACTGTCTTAGAAATAAAGAAGATGTATTATTAAGATGGACGAATGAAATAATCCTAATGATCCTAACTGACGAAAGATTTAAACAGCTAAATTTTATAGAAACCAAAAATTTTGTAACATTCAAAACAACAGGGAATGTACAAAAATTTCTAATAGGAATTAAGGATACAGAATGGATTAACTTCGGAAGAATGGTAGATAATAGCGCAGACTATGTTAAATTAATAATGACTCTAATACACCAAGAATTTTTAGGATATAATTTAATGGAACGAAGAGAAAAAACAAATAAAACTCTAATTGAAAATGCCAAGTCACATCTTAATAGAATGCAAATATGTGATATGTGTCAGATAGAAAGTTTTATCTGCGAATATCAAAAATACTACTATCAACTAGATGAAGAAACTAAGGAAATATATAAATATATCTTTATAGATAAATTACCTTATCCATTAAATTCAAAAATTAATAAACTTTGGGAATCAAAACCCGAAGAAACAGCAAATACTTTAGGAGGAGTTATTAAACTCTTATACCAAGAATTAAAGGAACAATGTTTGAATAGGGAAACAATTAGACAATTGAATAGAGGAAGTACTGTCATTTGTTGTGACATCCCAGAGATAGAAAAACCAGGAAAATATGGTTGTGATAAAATAATAAAAAAGAAAAAATATTACAAAAGACCAAATCTACGAAAGACTTGTTATAGAAAGAAAAATTATTACAAAAATAATAAAAAGAAATATTTCGGAAGAAAGAAATCAACACCAAGAAAATACTGCCCAAAAGGAAAGAAAAAATGCGTATGTTGGATATGCAATGTTGAAGGACATTATGCTAATGAATGCCCTCAAAGGAAAGAAAAAGATTTTAAGGAAAAATCAAAAATAATAAAACAAGTTTACCAGATATATGAACTTGAACCACTAGAAGAAGAACTAAGTGATTCGGAAATAAGTATATATGAATATACAGAAGATGAATTATCTTCAGAAGAAGGAGAATTCGAATAGTACCTATATAAAAATATTAATAGAGAAAAGTAAAAATGTAACACAAGCCTATATAGACACTGGAGCAAGTCTTTGACTTGCAACAGAAGCATTGATTGATAATTGAGAAAGATTAGAAAAACCATTGAAAATACAAATTGCTGATGGATCAATACATTCGTTGTATTGGATAGCAAAAAGAATTACTTTGATAATACAAGAAAAAATATTTATAATACCAACAATATATAAACAAGAAACCGGAATAGATATAATTATTGGAAATAATTTCTTACGATTATATCAACCGTTTTGTCAATATTTAACATATATTACTTTGAGAACCCCATATATTTATCAAAAACAAAAACGAGAGATTATCAAAATACCAATTATCCATACTTCTACATGTACTTATTCATCAAAGTTTCAGCAGCTGAAACGTGGTGAGATTATTAGCTTAATTTGCACAAAAATTCGCCATATATTAGTAAATTTAGAACCAAATCGAATAATACCAGCTCATATAGAAGAACTTTTGGATAAAGTATGTAATGAAAACCCTTCAGATCCAAGAATTAACAAGAATTTTGAATTAGTAGAATTAAAACTAAAAGACCCCACATAAGAGGTAAAATGTAAACCAATGATTTACACGAAACAAGATAGAGATGAATTTGAAAAAGATATTGATGAAATGTGTAAAAAAGGATTAATCAGACCATCGAATAGTAAACACTCAGCACCAACTTTTTATGTAGAAAATCATAATGAAATAAAAAGAGGTAAAAGAAGGATGGTAATTAATTACAAACAAATTAATGATGTCATGGAAGGAGATGCCTATTTTCTTCCAAGAAAAGATTTAATTATTGAAAGGATTAGAAACATGGATTGGTTTAGCACCTTTGATTGTAAATCAGGTTTTTACCAAATTAGATTGACTGAAGAATCTAAGGCACTAACAGCATTCAGTTGTCCTCAAGGTCAATATGAATGGAATGTACTCCCAATGGGATTAAAGCAATCACCTGGAATCTTCCAGCGGAGAATAGATTCAATTCTTAAAGAATTTAAAGACTTTTGTCTTATTTATATTGATGATATATTAATCTTTTCAAACAAAGGATTAGATGATCACTTTAAAAAGATAGAATTCGTTCTTAACAAATGTTATGAATATGGAATAGTCTTAAGCAAGAAAAAAGTTGTCCTAGCCCAGAATAGAATTAAATATTTAGGTCTAGAAATCGAAAAAGGGAAAATAATTATGCAACGACATGTATTAGAGAAACTTCAAAGTTTTCCAACAATATTAAAGGATAAAAAGGATTTACAAAGATTTCTTGGACTACTAACATATATTTCAAATGAAGGTTTTATCAAAAATCTTGCAGCAGAAAGAAGATTCCTTCAGCAAAAATTAAAGAAGGATGCCCTCTGGACATGGACTGATGAAGATGATAGACTGATTATAAAAATGAAAGACTTATGCCGGGATCTTCCTGAGCTATATCATCCATCGGATGACGATATAATAATTATTGAGACTGATGCCTCAAATGACTGCTGGGGAGGTGTTATGAAAACAAAACCCCCTGGATACAAAAATGAATTACTATGCCGATATATGTCAGGAACTTTTTTCGATAAGGGAGATTAATTATCCCACTCATGAAAAAGAGACATTGGCTTTGATCCGTATGTTGGAAAAACATCGGATTTATATACTGGATAAGGACTTTATTGTCCAAACCGACTCGACTTATGTCGCAGGATTTAAGAACTTAAATCATAAAGGAACTTATAAACAAGGACGATTGATTAGATGGCAAATGAAACTTGCCGAATACAATTACTCAATCTCTCACATTAAGGGAGATAAAAATGTTCTTGCAGATATTTTATCAAGAGAATGGAGCAATCAACAACTGAAGACATAATGAAGCAGATTCAATATCAAGAAATGCTCGAGAAGCAGAAGATAATGGAGCTTGACTTGATCAGAACAAATATTGAAGTACTAAAGTTTCAATTACAAAAAATACCCATCATAGAAGACCCTATGAAAAATATCAAACAACAGGTACATGAAAGCACTAATGAAAAATGGTACACTATTTTCAATGGACCACACCCCGGTGTTTACAATGAATGGCACAAAGCAGCCCCTCACTGCATTGGAATCTCAGGAGTCCATCACAAAGGATTTCATACCAAAGAAGAAGCAGAAAAGGCTTTGATCGACTACCAGAAAGAACAAGACAAGAACAAAGGAATTTATCTTGGCCCAAGGACTTTCTCTGAAACCATTAAAACTCCACCAGCCCAAAAAACTTCATTAAGAATACTTGGAAGAATTCCTTCTTCCATTGATGACTATCAAATTCCTTCAAGAAAAGATCATGAACTTCAAGTTCAATTTTCCAAAGAAATTTTTTTTGAACACCTAAAAAGACTGACCCACTGGTCCGAAAAAGAAAAGATTAATTGTTTTTACATGGTCAACAGAAATATTTTCGGAGTAAAGGCCGTAATTACTCCTGGAGCAACATCGATTTTCACATTTAATATGTTCCAGTTTGGACTTATTGAATGTCTCTACCTTAGCCAAGACTTGGAAGAAATCAAATTATTTCCATATAATTTGAAGGAAGCCATCCAGAACTATCAAAAGAATGTCGCAAAGGATAGAACCATCTTTCTGAAGTTCTATTCAACCTACCCAGACTTTGCCACAAAACAACCCACGAAGAATTTAATTTTCATTGGAGTAAGTAATAATAGTTACTCCATGCGAGATGAACCTACTGGAGAAGAATACAGCGAAGAAAAGATTGTCACAATTCTAGCTAATCAACTGGCGAGTATCTTTACTCAATGCCAAATAATTGGTAAAGACTCTTTCATAAAAGCCATGTACAAAGGTCCACATACTTTGCTACTCAGCAAGACTAGTGGAAAATTGATTAGAGAAAGAGACCTAGCACTACTGACGAACTTTGAATTACCCTTCTACACATTACAAGGACTTTCGATAAATTATCAACCAGCTGTCCTCGACTTGTTATGCTCAATGATTAAGGAAAATGGCAATCATGCATGTGAACGATGCGAAAAGCAGAAAGACTGTCGGCAAGATGACAAAGACTCAGACGAAGCCATTATTGAAGAATGACGTAAGCACTGACGTCATCAAGCATTATTGGAAGGATGACGTAGGCAATGACGTCATCATGAATTACTAGAATGTCTGATTGATTGTAATAATTCAGGGACTTTTCTGTAAATTACTATGCTCTTCTACTTGTATAAATAAAGCCCCTCAGAGGCAATAGAGGGCAAAGCATCTAAAAGTAGATTTCAAATCTCTCTCTTCTCTCTGAGAAGTACTAAGCTATGCTTAGAGATTCCTTGAGTGTGGAATCAACCCAGTTCTATGTACTTCACTACTGTTTATAAATAAATTACTTTCATATATTCCTTTACTTCATTACTACTTTACTTTCATTACTTCCAACTACTCGTTGAAATCCCAACTTGAATTAGACGGAAGCTGCGGTGGACCAAAAGAACCCAGAATCACTTCAAACAAACAGATCAGGTATGACTCAGAAACCATTTAGTTTTATTCAGTATATACTAGAAATCAATCATGTTTGAAATAGAGAAGGAAATAATTAATAATACTGATGTAGAACATTTACAAATTACTGAAGAAGACGGAAACTATGAAGGAAGTATTTTAATAGATCCGAAATTATTTCAAAAGATTCAGAAAGAAGACTTGAATTTATCTAAAGATGCTAACATGAAAAAACTATGAGGAATAATGAAACGCTTCAATGAGAAAGAAAATATAATATACTACGGAAAGATAATTAACGAAACACCAATAGATATATCTGAAACACAGGGAAACACCTGTATACAATTATTGAATAAGAAGAAATTAATTGAGCTAAAAAGAAATTTAAAAAAGTAATCACATAGAAAGAAAATAGGATATATTCATATAGAGCAATACAAGTCTTAATTAAGGCAACCTTTCAAGAAGGAATAGATTCACCAATCGAATTAGTTTTAAAGGATGATAGAATAACAGATCCTAAAGATAAAATATTAGGAGTAATCGAAGGAAACTTAGCTTATGTTAAGTTAAAATTCGAAATACACCCAAATATTGGAATACCATTAGACACCCAAAGATTAGATCAAACTCTAACTATGGAACATAGATTTTTAAGAAATAATTTAATGAGATCAGGAGATAAGATTTTCTCAATTACTTATTGTGTCAATTATGCACTAACAAACTCACATCATAGTATTACATTTAGAAATAATGACAGAATAGACATACCAAGAATATTTGAGGAAATAGGAAAGATTTATTATCCGAAAAGAAATGACTTAACAGAATCAGGAATTTCTATAAGAAATCCAAAATCACTAAGCTTTAGGCAAATACCTAAACCAATTACTTTCCCAGAAACAGAAGAAAATAAAGATGAAAATATAAATAAATTATCAAATCAAGTAAGAGATCTAGCCCAATATTTGAGAAATAGAATATGAACAAAGAAAAAGAATTAAGAAATATTTATGGAAAATCTTATAATAAAATAAATCAAGATAAAAAGAATATAAAAGACTTTATGAATATTTATGATAATCATCTTAAAAGAAATAAGGAGGATAAAAACCGAAAACAGATGGAAAAATATATTATAGAAAAGGAAAAAGAACTGATTAATATAAGAAATAAAAGAGAAAAACATAAAAGACAAATAATAGAAAAAATAGAAAAAATAGAAGAAATGATTTTAAAGTCAGATCAATCAACTAGTTATTTTAAAATAACAGCACCAACTTTTGAAGATATTGATTAAAATAATGGAAATATATTCTGAGTTTGACAGTCAAACAGAAAATGAAATTATGAGTGTATTAGTAATGGATTTACCTATTGATTGTAAACAACTAATAATTGAAAAAATAAAGACTCAAGTTAGACAAGAAGATTATTATCTTGCAATTATTTCGTTAGAAATAGAATGGAACTATATGGAAGAAATAAGATTAGCTTTTGAATTTGAATATGATAGACTATCATTATCTGATATATATGAAGAATGGGATTTACTATATGATTAAAATGGACCAAGAAATACTAAGTATTCTGATAATGAAAATACCCATAGATTGTAAGCAACTAATAATTAATAAATTAAAACACCAACACTGGCAAGAAAAACTTTATCTAAAACAAATTCAACAAAGAATTCAGTTAGCATTTTGTGAAGAAGAACGAGATCAATTAATTAAAGATATAATGGAAATAGATGAATCTATAATGGATTATGGGTATGAACTACTTGTAACTCAAATTATGCATGAAAATAATCATCCAGATTATGCCTAATTACTACAACTACCTGGGAAAAGATAGGGTGGTACCGAACTGGTATCAGAGTTAAGTACTAGCTAATTAATAATGAGTACTCTATACGAAGAAAAATTTGTTTACTATTTAAGTATGATAGATTTAACAAATCAAAATAGATTAAAAGATTTAATACAAGAATTAAAAGATGAAGCCACTGATTCATGTAATAAACACATGGAATATCATTGTGAATATTGTGATTGTAGAGAATACGAAAGAAAAATATATTTAATAAAAATTTTAATTGATAAACTAAATGAATGGACGGATCAACAAGAATCTAGATCCAATGGCTCAAATTAGCCAAAGGTAGGTGACTTTACCCGCCACAAAGGCAGGGAAGTCGAACCTGTATCAGTGAGATGGGTTAGTTTTGGGTTAGATGGGTTAGTTGTTTTTTGGCCTAGCAGGCCTTTTTTTTTAACAGACCGGGTTCGCGGACGGGTCCGCGAATCAGTGGACCGAGTCCGTTAAACCCGCGGGCTAAACGGACCGGACCCAAAAAGCCCGCATTTTTTTGGACTCGTATTTTAGGGTGTCCAAGTCCGCGCGGACGGCGGGTTTAACGGACTGTCCGCGGACCCGAGTCCAAATACCCACCTCTAAATATGCTTATACTTTGTAATAGTCCTTAGATAATAAACACTTTAAAACACACACAATCGAAGAATATAAGCAACGAATTTCGGGAACGAAGTGTTGAAAAATGAAAACAGACACAAGCGAAGGAGATTACGAAGCGAAAATTGAAATTGAATGAACAACGGAAAAAGCTGTTAAAGTAGAGAAGCTTATACGCTAATGATTGAAACCAAAAAGGAGGATCGTACTTGGTGTTGTGGATGAGGACGATGATTCTCACGCCACTGCGAAATGTCGATTACGTTCCACAAACAAGTGCGTATCTACAACTAGGGTTTCCTCACCTATTAGCCCGACCCGATTTCGTTTACACTCATAACAGATAAATAAATAAAAATGAATTCAATTTAAATTTTTATTTATTTTTTGTATGGTTTCATTGATAATTAATAATTATTTATTTATTTATAGTTATTATAATGGAAAACTGAAGGCTATGTTTGGGTGTTTAGATAAAAAATGAAGTTGAGTGGCCGGTAATGGAATTGAATGATTTAGAATGAAATATCTGAATGTGTTTATTATTATTTATTTTGTTAAAAAAAATCATTTTTTAACTAAATAGTTATTTTTTAAAACTTTTAAAGTGGAAATGTAAAAAGTGTATCACTTTATTTTTGAAAGTTTTAATGAGAAAATACAAAATAGAGAGATATCTCATATCATTGCTTGGAAGTCATAATATGTAATTAGTTTGATACCAGATGTAAGGATGGATATAAGAGATTGAGAGGAACACTAGACCATTTCTAAGATGGGGGTATGTCCAAGACCTTACAAGAAAGTCATTACACTTTTTTGGGCAAGACACAATCTATATGCTTCTATGGTCCCAAACTCCTAGATTGGAGGTATAAAAGTTGGGAAGTATCTAAGGTGTACTACCCACATGTCACTGCGTCTGTGTGAACTAATGAAATTGCCAAGTAGATAAGTGATGTTGTCTTTGACTTTTCAACTTGCATGTGTAGTTAAAATGTATATTTGAGGTATTTGTAGATTGAAATAGGTTACTACAAGTACTAAGTATTTTTTAAGATTATATTTGAATTAATTTAAAATGGAAAATTCTTAATTAATTGTTTGTTTTGTTTGGTCAAAATTTTATTTTTAAGGAGTTAATCCACGACCACCGCTCCTTGTTCATTGTTGTGGTTTTATGCTGGCGGCAACGGACATCGGAGGCAGCCGTCGTTAGCGGTTGTGATGGAGAATTTTGGGGTCTATGTTGGCAATGACCTTCTTTGCACTATGTGAATTGGGACTCAAATTCGAATGGTTCCAGCTTCCGCAGGTGATACCATCAGTGGCCAAGTTTTAAAGAACCATTTCTGGGAATTCAAGAGAAAAGAAAATGTCATTGAAGATAACATGCGAAGGAAATGCCATCAGTGCCTGCATTGAGAATGACAGAAACATATGAGGAAGCAAAGAAAGAAACATGTGGAGACAACAAGTTCCGCACTTGAGAGATGAGCGGAAATCTGAAAAGAAAATCAAAGCAAAAATTAAAGCTGAATGGTCAAAACTCAAAAGTATAAGTTAACAACCATGCTATGAGAACTGAGAAGTGAGATTTTGGGGAAATGGGGATTTCTAAAATTTGGGATTTCAAAAATTAGGGATTTAGGGTTCCATTCAAGGGACGAAAAAGGAGACGAGATGTGCTAACTAACAATAGCAACGAATCTTCTAAGAGTGACCAGGCGTGCTGTGATTGGGTTGCCTTCCGACGACCAGAGATGAACGTAGATGAAATACGGACAGAAGGATGATACGATACAAGCAGCATCAAATAAGCCCAAAAAGAAAAATGCAAGTGTCAACCAAATCAGCAAGGAATATTCTAGATAGATATTGCACTTTGTGTCATCATTCAGTTATGCTTAATTTGTTATTCCTTTTAGCAAGTTTGTTATGCTAGGTGTCCTATAGTCCTCAAAATTAGGAATAGAAAATGAATGTAAGAAACTCTATATAAAGAGCATGAAAGTATCAATGAGATAAGCAGAAAGTTAAACAAAAATCTCTCTCTCTCAAGGCTTTCCCCTTAACAAGGGAATTCAATTTCTCTCTACTTTTCATTTCTTATCATTGGTGCTTTCATCCTTGCAACTCAGCCTCATTCATCAAACAAAACAATGCATAATCATTCCTAAAAATCAAACCTCACCCAACTTCCAGAATCCATCCATGCCCTCACTAAAACAATTTGTGACTATACACTTTCAGAGAAACAGAAACATGAAGCTTTTCTCCGTTCCTTCCCATCCCTACAACCCCAGAATCAACATCCATCATCCCCATCGCCACAACCAGACCAATCCACTGTTGCTACAGTATCCGAGCCTCCAATACTTCCCACCCTCATCGTTGAACATCCATACGCAGTACTGGACAGTTCCTCCATCCTTGAAATTGGTGAAAGATCGCAGGAGCTTGTCACCGGTAAGATGAATGTTGCGGATAGGGATTTGGCCGTGATTGAAGGCGTGCATCAGAGGAGGAAGACCGTCGTCGTCGACACCGAACTCAATCGGAGTGCTCAACCCCTCCGTCTCACCCTTCTTGGAACTGAAATCTCGGTTTCCCTTGGCGTATGATTCTGATGGTGTTGGCTGTGACACCCTCCACCCCGCATGTTATATAAGGCATTTAAGCATATAAAGATAAAGATATATAATCATGCATAAACATTTAATTAACAAATGAAAGGTCCATGGGTAGAAAGGTCCACATGAACAAGTTCATCAAACACGGAATAAAACATATAAGTTTTGGGGAAAATAATAACATAACTAACGCAATAACATATCACCCAACCACGATGTCACATTCAGAGCTGGTAAAAAAAGGTTCCAGAATAAATCGACGGAATACAAACCACTAAACTAAACAACTAAAACTGATAAAGCTATACATCCAACTAAGTCGTGGCTCCTCGGAGTCACTCGTCAACAGGCTGCTCACCATCCTCTGTAAAATGCCAATCAGGTCAAACAAGACAAACAGAAAAGGGGAGTAAGAAAACATATAATCACAACGGCATGGGAATGGGAAGCAAGATGATCATACATCATGGCATAGTTGTATAACAACATACTATATATACATCATCATATAATATCATATCAGCATGTTAATCATTCAACATATGCTATGCGGTGCAATGCAACCCGACTCCGCTACTCCATCAATGCATGTGGATCCAACTAACGCAGGAAGTCAACTTCGGAGTTACATATCCGTATTGTCCATAAAGCACCAACACCGGCAGTTCCCCAAACAATGGAGGAACCCCTTGGACAGCCGGCATATCATAACTGGATATGCCACCTCGGGGGCGCACGGTTCACCAAACCATGGGTGAGCCACCCGAGAATTGGGCCAGATCATCATAACTAGGACGACCTCCCCTATGTTGAACATCCTCCTCAACATTAACTCCAATGCTCTATGCAAATGGCACAACAACACACAAGGCAACCACCTCCTTTGCTTGGGCCTAAAAGCACCCAAGACTTATCACCAACAACAGCATCAACACCTTAGACCCAAACCGTGGGGTCAAGGTCCAACATAACAGCACCTCAACCAAAAAGCATCGAAGTCACTTTGGTCAAACAGCACCAAAGCCCAACAACATGCGGTAACCTGCTAGGCACCGACTTAACCAACTCATCTTTATAATCCTCTTAGTTAATCATTAACCAAATTATCTAAGTTCCATTATTCGGTTATTACATTGTTACATCACTACTGGGGATAATTGGGGTCAGAACCCCTTAATTTCCTTTAACTCGGTTTCTGATCAGGAGGGGAAGCACGGGGGTGCTTGTCCCCAGCACGGTCGTGCTTCCACTTAAGTGGAGCACGGGCGTGCTCCCTGTTCAGCACGGTCGTGCTCAATGCACAACAATATCGTTCTGGGCAGGAAACAGAGCCTAGTTCTTGGGCAAAAACTCTCTAAACACTCTCAAGTCAGAACCTAGGGTCCTTAGACTAATCCATTGGCATCAAAACTCACCTTCTACTAACAACTTATAATTAGTTAACAACCTTAAGTAATTAATCCTTAATTACTATATCAATTAGGGGTCCTAAATTAACCAATTAGGCCTTTTATCAACGTATTACCTTAATCAACATAAATCAGCCAAACAGTCATGATATCCACAGCATCAACCAACATATTCATGGTATAATATCAACCAACTCAGCCAACATAACCACATTATAACATTACAACATTATAATAACGAAATAGTTATAGCCAATCCCAACATGAACCTATTCAACATAACAGTATAACCAATAACACATATAAACAGTTCATCATAGCATCAATGACAGTAAGCAACATACTCAAGACATGGTATTTATCATATAACAACATAAAGGGGTCATGGGAACCCCACATCTTACGCTACCCCCTTGCCTAGAGATTATACTATCATTCTCCCCATACCTGGATTGAAGGTAGCCCTAACCGCAAAGCCAACAACGAACTGGACCCAAAACCTCAAGCGGCTCGCTCCGGTGATGAGCCTTGGATTAATAGAACACACAACGATTAGTTTCTAATTCAAACTAAGAAGAGGAAACTTCCAAAGGTATAACACTTACCTCACTAGGATGAACCAACACTAACCAAGCTTCCCAAGAGAACCACCAAACACCAACAAGCAATGGTTTTAAAGAGAAAAGGGAAGAAATTCGTGTAGGGTGGCTGCTGGGGTTTAAGAAGAGGTTCAAACAAAAACCCTCGGTTACTGTGCCTATTTATAGGTTGCCACCACTGAGCACGGTCGTTCTCCTCATCAAGCACGGGCGTGCTGGACTTAGCATCAGTGAGACACAGTTCGTACATTGAGCAAGGGCGTGCTCACTGTTGAGTGATGAGTGTGATTTCACCTCATCTTTGTCTATCATTTTGCATGCATTTTCATATAGTTTAGGCACATTTAATTTGATTTTTTGTTAATTTTACTTTGGAACGGGTAAGGCGGTTTTTGTGGTGTTGTTTTGCAGAAATCAAGGGTAAAATGCTCAAGATCAACCATGATGGAGCTCGGATGAAGATGGAGCTTGAAAAGTGAAGAAAATAAGCCAAACAGGGCCCATCACGGCCTGGCCGTGATGACCTTCACGGCCATGATCGAGCAAAACTAGAAAAGAAAGAAGACTGAAGTCAGAACCGGTCACGGACTGCCCGTGATGACCATCACGACCGTGACCAGTCAGATAAGCCAGACCCCCACAAGTCAGAATCTGTCACGGCCTAGCCGTGATGACCATCACGGCCGTGACAGACCAAAAATTGAAGAAGCGCCCAAGGTAGAATCTGTCACGGTCTGGCCGTGATGGCCATCACGGCCGTGATGCGTGTTACTTGGATCAGAAGCAACTGATTTGGATCTAATTTGAGTTAGATTGGGATTCTAACTTCCCAAATCTATAAATATGGGATCAAGTCAGAGGCTTAGAAAGACTTTTTGGGCTGCTACTCTTAGGCTACTATTTAGGATCTCTCTCTTCTTCTTCTCCTTTTTCTCTTAGTTTATTTTCATGTTGTTGTTAACCAAGCTTGTCATCTCCATGGCAAGGCTTGAGTAGTAGCTTAGTTTCTAGGGATTGGGGCCATGCCCAAGTTTTGTTTATGATGTTAATTTGATGTTATATCTTTGTTAATTGTGATTTTGTTTTAGATCTGATTTCTAGTGTTTTAATCACTCGTAAATTCGGTGGCCACTTGTTTGCGTGTCATAGACATTCTAAGGAGGAACCTAGCGGTGAACTTAGGTGTCGGATCTATAGAATCAAACTTAGGACTGAAATCACGAGAGTTAGAAGTCGTCCTTCGAGGATCAACGAATTGTCACGAAACGCAAAGGGTCTAATCTGAATTTGACTACCACGAGAGTAGGGGTTGGTTCAATTGGGCACGGTTTTTGTAACCCGAGAGGGAGCTTAAGCTATTTGAGGATAAATTCGCCTTCAAGGCATTTTCGATAATTAACAAGGTTTAATCAATTTAGCAACATAAACGATCTTGTCGGTAACCCAAATCCCTAGGAATCCATTTAGATATGAAAAACCATAAATAGATTTGTTTTCTGTTTTATTTATCTCTTAATTCAAATATCAAATCCTTTTTCAAATCCTTTTATACAGTCCAGTTTTATCATTTAACAATTAGTTGCGATTCGAGATCACAGTCTCTGTGGGATCGATATCTTTTATTACTTGGCGACAATCCGGTACACTTGCCGGATCGCACGTGCGTTCGCGCGACACCAAGTTTTTGGCGCCGTTGCCGGGGACTGTGCCAACTCGAATCTCAATTTAATTTCCAAATTGATTTTTCTGGACCTTTTCTTTTTATTTAGTTTTTATATCTGAAAAAAAATCCTCCTTTTCCTTCTAGAGTATCTATCTCTGTGTTTTATATGCAAAGATCCCTAAGTCTTGGGAGCCTTGGTGAGGTTGATCCAGAAATCGAGAGGACCTTCCATAGACGTAGGAGACTACAAAGAGAGGGAGAAAGGTTGATTCCCATTCCACTCATGGCGAATCTTCCGGATACGAAACCTTTGAAGGACTACGCAGCCCCAAATGCTAGGGGCTTGCGAACTGGGATTGCTAGGCCAGAGATTGAGGCGGAAAACTACACTATACCTCCTATGCTAATCAACATGATTAGGCAACATCAATTCGGAGGACTGCCCTCAGAGGACCTGACTGACCACGTAGAGACATTTTTGGAGTTCACCAATGCAGTCAGAATTCCTGGTGCCCCAGTTGATGTTATTCGCTTGAGGTTGTTCCCCTCTTCTCTTACTGGAAAAGCGAAAGCTTGGCTAAAGCAAATCCCTGCTAATACCTTGTCTACCTGGGACCAACTGGAGCAGGCGTTCTTGGAGAAATTCTTCCCTCCATCCAAGACGGCCTACATACGAACCCAGATCACCGGCTTCTTCCAAAAAGACGGAGAATCCTTATCAGAAGCTTGGGATCGCTACAAGGGACTGATGGAGTCTTGCCCGCATCATGGACTCGAGAGGTGGTTATTAGTGCACACCTTCTACAACGGATTGGATTACTCTTCGAAGGTGTCACTTGATTCGGCAGCTGGTGGAGCATTTATGAATAGGCCTCTGACTGAGGCGTTCAACATCATTGAAAATGTCGCCACCAACTACCACCAATGGGGTTCAGAAAGAGGTAATAACCCGAACAAGATTTCGGGGGGTAAGTTTGAAGTAAATAGCACTGATCTCATAATTTCAAAAATAGACTCACTTAATAAACGTTTTGATCAGCTAAAAAGGGCTAATGTGAGTGCATTGGGTGCTACTAACACTGTTTATGAGATTTGTGGAATGCAGGGACATGACATAATGGAATGCCCACGTGGTATTGCTCACGGATCCGGCGCTTCGGGTGAACAAGTGAACTCTTGTCACAACTTCTACGACACGAACCCGAAGTTGCCCAATTATGCTCCCCCAAATCCTTACAATCAAAGGAAGAACATTCCTTACCTCTCCTACGGCAACAACAACAACACGCTAAACCATGAGTTCCAAGAGGGCCAAGGTAATAGGAAAGCCACACCGGGGTATCCTCAGGTACATAGATCTAAACTCGAGTCTTTATTGGAAAGTTTTGTTGAAACTCAAACAAAACAAAATGAGGAGTTTAGACAACAAGGAAGGGCAGTGAACGAGGCAATAAAGGAGCTAGCATCTAAGGTAGACAACTTAGCCACTCATAACAAGATGCTAGAAACTCAGATTGCCCAACAAGCCAGCACGTACTCGAGACCTAAGGGTACATTCCCGGGGCAACCCGAAGCAAATCCCATTGAACATTGTAATGCCATACACTTAAGGGATGATAAGCTTGGGGTGGTTGAAATGGACGTGGAACCAGAGGAGGACATGAGCGAAAAGGAAGAGCCAGAACCAAAGTATTTCCCTCCATCACCGTACCAACCCCCGATACCTTTCCCACAAAGGTTGGTCAAGAAAAAGCTAGTAGATATAGAAACTAAAATGCCTCCTAAGCTGAAAGACCCAGGTAGTTTCTCTATCGCTTGCTCGATTGAAAAAGTACAGATAGACCAAGCCTTATGTGACTTAGGGGCTAGCGCGAGCTTGATGCCCCTCACTATCTTGGAAAGGTTGGGAAGCAAAGAGTTGAGTCCATTCAAATTCTCCTTACAATTTGCGGATGGCTCAACTAGGACTCCTCTAGGCATACTAGAGAATGTTCCAGTAAAGGTAGGGAAATTTTTCATCCCTACCGATTTCCTGGTATTGGATATGAAAGGGAATTCTGAATTCCCCATAATTTTAGCAAGGCCATTCTTGGCCACCACTGGAGCAGTAATAGACGTAAGGAATGGTAAACTCTCTCTAAATGTAGAGGAAGGTAGGGTAGATTTTCAATTGACTAACTCCTATAACAACCCTCCTTTTGAGAGCCATGTGTGCAGAATCGATATAACGTCTCCGGTGGTAGAGAAAGAGCTCAGCATGGAAGCAACTCCAAAGATATGCATGGCTGATGATGCACCCTGTAGTGATGAATTTGGAGTTGCTGATCATGCGAAAACAAAACTTCCGCCGGGAGGGAGTAAGGCCAGGAATCTCCAAGAGAAAAGAGCGAAGCGGAAGCGCAACTGGACGTATGAGCAGAATCGGCTTTTCGAAGGAGTTCCATGGAAGAAAAGTGTTCCTGCACTTCTGCGCCCAGTCGAACCCGGTTGATTGAAGGAAGTATGGTCAAGCTTAAGACCATAAATAAGCGCTTCTTGGGAGGCAACCCAAGTTTTCTTTCCCTTTTTCCTTTTGTTTTCGAATTTAGCTCTTGAATAATTTGAGAAGATCAAGAGGCAAAAATCATAAATTAATAGATTTGTCTAGTGTTTTCAGGTTAAGAAGAAAGGAAGAGCAAGGAAAAATAAAGTCAGAAGCCATCACGACTGTCACGGCCGTGATGAGCTAGCAAGGAGAACAGAAAGGATCACGGCCCAGCCGCGATATCCATCACGGGCGTGATGAGAAGGACGCTAAGGTCAGAGAGCATCACGGCCTAGCCGTGATGCAGGTCACGGCCGTGACAGGGCAACTCCTGAAGACCAGAAACGATCACGGCCTGCCCGTGATGAGCCTCACGGCCGTGATACAGTTTCCACCAAGGTTTGACTGGAATGTGAGCCAACACCCGCTACCAACTCGGTAAGTTGTTCCAATTTTTCTCCTCTCTCCGACTTGATTATTTACATTGGGGACAATGTAAGTTTTAAGCTTGGGGTAGGGGTACTTTTGCATTGCATTTTTGCATTTTTCATATTGCATTCATATAGGCATAATTTGGTATGATCACATTCTCTAGATTGCCCCTCACTTAGAATATGCATCCAATTGTGAGAACTTGGTGCCAAATGAATTGAGATAGTGAATTTTTTAACCCAATTTTTTTTCTTGTGACAAGGCTAAAAATAAAAATTCTTGAGATAATCTTTTGATAGTTGATAATTAGCATGTGGTTCCTTAGATTTGTGTTTCTCACTGATTTTTGAACTACTAAATGTAAGATTTTGAGCCAAAAAGGGGTACTCACTAAATCTACCCCATTCCTTGTGATAGAGTGTTTTAATTCCTCTTGGACTGCATTTTCTAGAACTTGACTTAAAACCATTTTGAAACTTTTTTTTAAAACACTTTTGAAAATGATTGAGGCACTAGGTATTTTTCCGGCCTTCTGAGCTTTGATTGATTAAATGCTACCCCTTAGTTGCCCAATTTTGAGCCTAAAAGAACAAAATACTTTTCTTGGTACCTTGAATTACTTTGATGAATAATGCTTGGTATGACACCTTTTAGAGTATTACAAAAGGGTAAAAAGGTAGTTTGAAAAAGTATGGGACGAGAAAATTACAAAATATTTCTCTTGAGCTAAAAAATCTCCCCTTCTCCAAATAAAGTAAATAAAGCAAAGAAAAAAAAATGGAGAAGGGGATGACAAAAGAAAGTGAGGAAAAAAAAAAGGAAAGGTGGAAAAGTGAATCAAGGCCCAAAAAGGTATTTTAGAAGGTGTCATGCTTTGCAATGTTTGATAATTTGTTTAGCCTTCTTGAAATTTCCTTTTCTTGATCTCCCCACCTAATGATTAATCCCATGGCCACGTTACAACCAAAGTAAAAGACCTCTTGATTCTTATGTGTTTTCATTAATAAAGTAGAGATTTGGTTAATAGTCAAGCTTATGGTAGAATACCTTCCTTGAGGAAATTGAGCGAAATGTCATATATATCCTTAAACACTTGAGTGAGGTGAGATGAGTGCCTGAATCGGTGAGAATATGAATTTGAAGAACCTAAGCTTCTAATTGGACTTGAAATCGATTATCTCTTGGGTGCTTATTGAATATGCCTGTCACTTGGATTAGTTTTTCGGGTTCTTGGTTCACTATCCATGCTTTGATTATTTATATCTTATGGCATTAGTAATTGCTTGAGGACAAGCAAAATCTTAAGCTTGGGGTGATTTGATGAGTTTGATTTCACCTCATCTTTGTCTATCATTTTGCATGCATTTTCATATAGTTTAGGCACATTTAATTTGATTTTTTGTTAATTTTACTTTGGAACGGGTAAGGCGGTTTTTGTGGTGTTGTTTTGCAGAAATCAAGGGTAAAATGTTCAGGATCAACCATGATGGAGTTCGGATGAAGATGGAGCCTGAAAAGTGAAGAAAATAAGCCAAACAGAGCCCATCACGGCCTGGCTGTGATGACCATCACGGCCATGATCGAGCAAAACTAGAAAAGAAAGAAGACTGAAGTCAGAACCGGTCACGGCCTGCCCGTGATGACCATCACGGCCGTGACCAGTCAGATGAGCCAGATCCCCACAAGTCAGAATCTGTCACGGCCTAGCCGTGATGACCATCACGGCCGTGACAGACCAAAAATTGAAGAAGCGCCCAAGGCAGAATCTGTCACGGCCTGGCCGTGATGCGTGTTACTTGGATCAGAAGCAACTGATTTGGATCTAATTTGAGTTAGATTGGGATTCTAACTTCCCAAATCTATAAATATGGGATCAAGTCAGAGGCTTAGAAAGACTTTTTGGGCTGCTACTCTTAGGCTACAATTTAGGATCTCTCTCTTCTTCTTCTCCTTTTTCTCTTAGTTTATTTTCATGTTGTTGTTAACCAAGCTTGTCATCTCCATGGCAAGGCTTGAGTGGTAGCTTAGTTTCTAGGGATTGGGGCCATGCCCAAGTTTTGTTTATGATGTTAATTTGATGTTATATCTTCGTTAATTGCGATTTTGTTTTAGATTTGATTTCTAGTGTTTTAATCACTCGTAAATTCGGTGGCCACTTGTTTGCGTGTCATAGACATTCTAAGGAGGAACCTATTGGTGAACTTAGGTGTCAGATCTATAGAATTAGACTTAGGACTGAAATCACGAGAGTTAGAAGCCGTCCTTCGAGGATCAACGAATTGTCACGAAACGCAAAGGGTCTAATCTGAATTCGACTACCACGAGAGTAGGGGTTGGTTCAATTGGGCACGGTTTTTGTAACCCGAGAGGTAGCTTAAGCTATTTGAGGATAAATTCGCCTTCAAGGCATTTTCGATAATTAACAAGGTTTAATCAATTTAGCAACATAAACGATCTTTTTGGTAACCCAAATCCCTAGGAATCCATTTAGATCTGAAAAACCATAAATAGATTTGTGTTCTGTTTTATTTATCTCTTGATTCAAATATCAAATCCTTTTATACAGTCCAGTTTTATCATTTAACAATTAGTTGCGATTCGAGATCACAGTTTCTGTGGGATCGATATCTTTTATTACTTGGCGACAATCCGGTACACTTGCCGGATCGCACGTGCGTTCGTGCGACACCATTGAGCACGGGAGTGCTCAACTTAAAATCATAAACACGCTTCTGACTTTAAGCACGGGCGTGCTGGCTAACGAGCACAGACGTGCTCATCTACCAGGAAGGGACTTTTTAAGCTAAAATCCCACCTAGCCCTTAGCCAACAACTTAACTTAACAAAACCAACTTAAATGACCAAACAAGCTTTAAAGAAAAGCACTTATGAAAAACAGGGTGTTACTATTCCACCCCCCTTATAAAAATTTCGTCCTCGAAATTTCTACGTTCCTCAAGTGAAAAGGTGCGGGTATGCCTCCATCATCTTGCTCTCCAGCTCCTAGGTATCACTTTCCTCAGTTGCCCCACTCCAAACCACTTTAACCAAAGGAATCTCCTTGCCTCTTAGCTGCTTCACCCTCCTATCCTCGACTCGAAGGGGTAACACCTCAAAAGTCAAGTTCTCTTTTAACTGTATTGCATCGGGTACTATCACATGATTAGGGTCATGAACATACTTTCTGAGTTGAGACACATGGAAAACACTATGAAGATTGGACAAGAACGGTGGTAAAGCTATTTGGTAGGCGACTTCGCCGACTCTTTTCATGATTTTGTAAGGACCAATGAATCTAAGAGTAAGTTTCTTTGCTTTCATCACTCTACCAACCCCAGTTGTCGGAGTAACTCTCAAGAACACGTGATCACCCTCTTGGAATTCGAGCGCCTTCCTCCTTTTGTCACGGTAGCTCTTCTGCCTACTCTTTCATCATTTCCTGAATCATCATTATCTTTTCAGTTGTTTCTTGCACTATTTCAGGTCCTAGCACCAAATTATCACTAGGTTCATTCCAACACAAAGGTGTCCTACATCTCCTCCCATAAAGAGCTTCATAAGGTGCCATCCCAATACTGGAATGGAAACTGTTGTTGTCGGTGAACTCTATCAGGGGCAAAAACTTGTCCCAACTACCCGGTTGCTCTAGCACACAAGCTCTCAACAAGTCCTCCAAGGACTAGATGGTTCTCTCAGACTGTCCATCAGTCTGTGTGTGGTAAGCTGAACTAAGCCTAAGCTTTGTCCCTAAAGCATCCTGTAGACTATTCCAGAACCTAGAGGTAAATCTAGGATCTCTATCTGAAACTATGCTAGAGGGTACATCGTGAAGCCTAACTATCTCTTTGATGTAAAGCTTAGCCAACTTCTCCAAAGGATATTCCATATTCATCAGGATGAAATGAGCAGACTTAGTCAGTCTATCCACAACAACCCATCTCGCTTCAAAACCAGTGGAAGTCCTAGGGAGTCCAGACACAAAATCCATGGAGATGTTATCCCATTTCCATTCTGGGATATTCAACGGCTGTATCTTACCTGATGGCTTCTGGTCAACTATCTTGGCCTTCTGGCACACTAAGCAAGCATACACAAACTTAGTCACATCCTTTTCATTCTAGGCCACCAAAACATGTGCTTAAGATCCTGATACATCTTGGTGGCTCCTGGGTGCACACTCAAACCGCTCTTATGCCCTTCCTCAAGGATCGACTTTTTAAGCTCAGAAACATCTGGCACACAAACGCTATCCTTGCATCTCAAGATCCCATCACTTCCATCTTGGAAACTAAGGTTTCTACCCTGAGCAAGCAACTCTCGCTGGTCTAAGAGAAACTTATCTAACTTCTAACCCTCCCTAATCTGGTCCATCAAGCTGTTAACTTTCAAGGTTCCAAGCCTAATACTCTTAGGGGTAAACTCACAAGCTAAACTAAGATCTCTGAACTCTTCAATCAAATCCATCTCCCTAATCATCAAATCAGAGATGTGCAAGGTTTTCCTACTTAGGGCGTCAACCACTACATTGGCCTTTCCTGGGTGGTAGGTTAGATCAAACTCATAGTTCTTAAGGAACTCCATCCACCTACGCTGCCTCATATTCAACTCCTTCTGGTCAAACAGATATTTTAAAATCTTATGATCACTAAAGACCTCAAATCTAGCCCCATAAAGGTAATGCCACCAAATCTTTAAGGCAAATACCACAGCTCCAAGCTCTAGGTCATGGGTAGGGTAGTTCTTCTCATGGGTTTTCAACTGCCTAGAAGCATAAGCCACTACCTTACCATCTTGCATCAAATCTCCACCTAAATCTTGCTTAGAAGCATAGCAGTAAACTACGTAAGGTCTACTAGGGTCTGGCAAAACTAACACTGGAGCTGATGTCAACCTAGTCTTAAGGGTTTGGAAACTCTCTTCACACTTAGAGTCCTACACAAACATCTGTCCCTTCTTGGTGAGACGGTTAAGGGTAAGGCTATCTTAGAGAAACCTCCTATAAAACTCCTAATCTCGGTCACTGACTTTGGCACTTCCCACTGGATCACCGTCCCAGCCTTAGCCGGGTCAACGGTTATTCCACCTTTCGAGATCACGTGACCTAAGAAACTAACCTCCTGTAACCAAAACTCGCATTTAGACAACTTAGCGTACAAATGCTTTTCCTTAAGGGTCTGCAAGACAACCCTCAGGTGTTCGTCATGTTCCTTCTTGGTCTTGGAGTACACTAAGATGTCATCTATAAACACCACCACAAACTTGTCCAAGTAGGGGTGAAAGGTCTTATTCATGTAGTCCATGAATACAGCAGGAGCATTGGTCACACCAAAGGGCATAACCAAGTACTCGTAGTGACCGTAGCGCGTCCTAAATGTTGTCTTCTAGATGTCCTCCGACTTAACCCGAATCTGATGGTACCCTGACCACATGTCTATCTTAGAAAAGACACAAGCCCTTCTTAAATGATCCATAAGGTCATCAATCCTAGAAAGAGGATATCGATTCTTAATGGTCACTTTGTTGAGCTGCCGATAGTCGACACACAACCTCATACTGCCATCCTTCTTCTTTACCAACAACACTGGTGCTCCCCAAGGAGACACACTAGGCCTAATGAACTGTTTCATCATCAGGTCCTCTATTTGTTCCTTCAACTTGGCGAGCTCTAGAGGAGACATTCTATAAGGTGCTATGGATATTGGCCCGGTGCCAGGCACTAAATCTATGGTGAACTCAACATCTCGCTCTGGGGTAAGTTATAAACATCCCCCGGAAAGACTTCAGGGAACTCCCGCACAACAGGCACACTTCCAACATCATGAGGGCTCTCTACTTCCAGGGAAGCTAACATCACGTATACTTGGTCTTCGTCTCTCATCGAAGCTTTAACTTGGTTGGCAGATAGAAAGGTCGAATCATTAGACTCCGTAGGAGTGCCAAAAACTAAGGTCTTATCAAAACAGTTTAAAATGACGTGGTTGGAAGACAACCAGTCCATGCCAAGAATAACATCAAGATCTTTCAAGTGTAAACATACAAGATCGACAGTAAATGTTCTACCATCGATAACAATATGGCAATTCTTGCATGCATGGGAAGTAAGAACATGTTTATTGGTAGGTGTTGAAACAACCAGATCAAACTCAAGAAAGATAACAGGTAAATTTAAACTCTTGACCCTATCATTTGATATAAACGAGCGGGTAACACCCGAATCATACAAAACAGTCAAAGGAGTCCCATCAATTAAGCACATACCTTGAATCAAGTCATCGAACTCAGAAGCCTCAGCTCCACTAAGAGTGAAGACTCTCCCAGTGGTCTTCAGTCGGTTGACCTGAGACTGTTGACTTCTGCTGGCACTTGCGGGATCTGGCTTTGATCCTCCACAATCTCGACTGATGTGGCCAGACTTGCCACACTTGAAGCAGATGACGCTCGGTTCCTTACACTGGATGGTGAAGTGATCTGATGCTCCACACTTGCCACACTTCCTAGGTCTAGAGGCATAAGAATTCTCGCCTCTGGACCTATCATAAGAAAATCGTGGCTTCCCACCACTCTGTTTGAAATCCCGGCTGACTGGAGCGTAACGCTGCTTGCCCTCATCCTTGTCCTTCTGCTTGGTCTTCTTACTACCCTGGCTGTCTGAACTCCTGTAGCTGGCGACTATGGACTTGTAGGCATCTTCAAAGATACTACACTTGTTCACCAAGGTTGGGAAGACTTTGATTTCCTGGTAACTAATCGCCTGCTTAATCTCTGGATGAAGGCCATCCTCAAACTTCACACACTTTGACCGCTCATCCACCATGACCTGGTAAGGTGTGTAATACCTAGCTAGTTCCTCGAACTTTGCCGCATACTCACCCACCGACAGATTCCCTTGCTTCAGTGCCCAATATTCCATCTCTTTCTTGTCACGTACATCAGTAGGAAAGTACTTCTCCATGAATCTATATCTGAATACAGCCCAAGAGATTGTTGTACCCTCAGCTACTAACCTCTGACGACAGTTCTTCCACCAATGTTCAGCTTCCTTAGTAAGCATGAACATGGCAAGGATAACCCGTTGTTGATCATTGCAGTCCATAGCTCTAAAGATTTTCCCGATCTCCCTCATCCATAGCAAAGCTCCATCGGGGTCATAAGCCCCTCTGAAGGATGAAGGATTGTTCCGTTGAAACCTATCGAGACCCTGAAACTCTGTCGGTCCTCCATGATTGTTGTTCTGAACCTGGCCAATGGCATTGGCGAGCAGTGCCAAAGCATCGATGATAGCTTGATCGTTCCTACCTCTTCCTGCCATTGATGCCTGCATTTACCCGAATTAACAGTTAAATACAGGAATCAAGCTGGAAGGACTAACAGAACTTAATACTAAAGCATCATTATCTATAAAAGTATAGACAATTCAAACAAGAGCACACAACAGACTCATAACAGACTCATACCACGTCCGAACAAGGTCGAACTGCTCTAATACCACTAAATGTGACACCCTCTACCCCATATGTTATATAAGGCATTTAAACATACAAAGATAAAGATATATAATCATGCATAAACATTTAATTAACAAAATAAAAGGTCCATGGGTAAAAAGGTCCACATGAACAAGTTCATCAAACGCGGAATAAAACATATAAGTTTTGGGGGAAATAAAAACATAACATAACGCAATAACATATCACCCAACCCCGATGTCACATTTAGAGATGGTATAAAAGGTTTCAGAATAAATCAATGGAATACAAACCACTAAACTAAACAAGACAAAGAGAAGAGGGGAGTGAGAAAACATATAATCACAATGGCATGGGAATAGGAAGCAAAGTGATCATACATCATGGCATAGTAGTATAACGACATACTATATATACATCATCATATAATATCATATCAGCATGTTAATCATTCAACATATGCTATGCGGTGAAATGCAACCCTACTCCACTACTCCATCAATGCATGTGGATCCAACTAACTCAGGAAGTCAACATTGGAGTTACATATCCGTATTGGCCATAAAGCATCAACACCGACAATTCCCCAAACCATGGAGGAACCCATTGGATAGCCGGCATATCATAACTGGATATGCCACCTCGGGGGTGCACGGTTCACCAAACCATGGGTGAACCACCTGAGACTTGGGCCAGATCATCATAACTAGGACGACCTCCCCTATATTGAACATCCCCTCCAACATTAACTCCAATGCTTAATGCAAATGGCATAACAACACACAAGGCAACCACTTCCTTTGCTTGGACCTAAAATCACCCAAGACTTATCACCAACATCAACATCAACACCTTAGACCAAAACCGTGGGGTCATGGCCCCCTTGATCGAAAAGCACCAAGGTCCAACATAACAACACCTCGACCATAAAGCATCGAGGCCACTTTGGCCAAACAACACCAAAGCCCAACAACGTGCGGTAACCTGTTAGACACCGACTTAACCAACTCATCTTTATAATCCTCTTAGTTAATCATTAACCAAGTTATCTAAGTTCCATTATTCGGTTATTACATTGTTACATCACTATTGGGGATAATTGGGGTCAGAACCCCTTAATTTCCTTTAATCCGGTTTCTAATAAGGAGGGGAAGCACGGACGTGCTTGTCCCCAGCACGGTCGTGCTTCCACTTAAGTGGAGCACAGGCATGCTCTCTATTAGGCACGGTCGTGCTCATGCAGCACTGTCGTGCTCATGCAGCACGGTCGTGCTCCTCTATTGTACAACCGTGCTAACTGCGCGGCCATTTTCAAGAATTCAAACCAGGAGCACGGGCGTGCTCCCTGTTCAGCACGGTCGTGCTCAATGCACGACAGTACTATTTTGGGCAGGAAACAGAGCCTAGTTCTTGGGCAAAAACTCTATAAACACTCTCAAGTCAGAACCTAGTCCATGGACTAATCCATCGGCATCAAAACTCGCCTTCTACTAACAACTCATAGTTAGTTAACATCCTTAAGTAATTAATCCTTAATTACTATATCAATTAGGGGTCCTAAATTAACCAATTAGGCCTTTATCAACGTGTTACCTTAATCAACATAAATCAGCCAAACAGACATGATATCCACAACATCAACCAACATATTCATGGTATAATATCAACCAACTCAGCCAACATAACCACATTATAACATTACAACATTATAATAACGAAATAGTTATAGACAATCCCAACATGAACCTATTCAACATAACAGTATAACCAATAACACATATAAACAGTTCATCATAGCATCAATGACAGTAAGCAACATACTCAAGACATGGCATTTATCATATAACAACATAAAGGGGTCATGGGAACCCCACATCTTACGCTACCCCCTTGCCTAGAGATTATACTATCCTTCTCCCCATACCTGGATTGAAGGTAGCTCTAACCGCAAAGCCAACAACGAACTGGTCCCGAAACCTCAAGCGGCTCACTCCGATGATGAGCCTTGGATTAACAGAACACACAACGATTAGTTTCCAATTCAAACTAAGAAGAGGAAACTTACAAAGGTATAACACTTACCTCACTAGGATGAACCAACACTAACCAAGCTTCCCAAGAGAACCTCCAAACACCAGCAAGCAATGGTTTTAGAGAGAAAAGGGAAGAAATTCGTGTAGGGTGGCTGCTGGGGTTTAAGAGGAGGGTTCAAACAGAAATCCTCGATTACTGTGCCTATTTATAGGCTGCCACCACTGACCACGATCATGCTCCTCATCAAGCACGGGCGTGCTGGACTTAGAAACAACGAGACATGGTCCACACATTGAGCACGGGCGTGCTCACTGTTGAGCACGGGCGTTCTGGCTAATGAGCACGGGCGTGCTCGCCTACCAGGAAGGGACTTTTTAAGCTAAAATCTCACCTAGCCCATAGCCAACAACTTAACTTAACAAAACCAACTTAAACGACCAAACAAGCTTTAAAGAAAAGCACTTACGAAAACAGGGAGTTACATTGGCCCCGACAAAACTCTGTTCTGTCCCCATCACTCGACCCTCACCACCACCACCCTGGTTCACCGGCGAACCACGGCCAGGCTCTCCCACTCTTCTCCAAGCAACGCAACATCAAAGCGTGACCACCAAGAGCCTAGTTGAGTCATTCCATCTCCCTGCCGTTGGTTTCTTCTTTTTCGATCCTCGCGGGACTCGCCTGTAACATCCTAAAATTTCAATATTATTATTTTAAATAAAAATATTAAGCTATTACAAGGAATATTATAGAAAGTGGTTGGTAAAAGATTTTATTGGAATTGCCTAGCAATTAGAAAAGAATGTTATTTTGAAAGAAAAAGAAAAAAAAGGTACCAGTCACATAACAATAACGTTCAGGGTGCCAAATTTGAATTGGGCTTTAACCAAATATATATTTATAAAAATAGGGCTCCACATGAATTCTAATTACGGATGAAAATATATTGAAAGGGGTTTAGGGCTTCAACGACGTGCAGTAGAGAAAATAGCTTAGTGCGCCACAGTTTCACGCCTTTATAAAAAATAAACAGCAGCCTTCGCGTACAGTGAGAAGGAACTCGTAGGGAGATTTATTGAGGCGGGTTGTTCCTTAATGTTTGGGAGCTTTTGGAGGTCTACGAGAAGTAAGTAAACACCATTTTCCTTAAACTTCCATGGTATAGATTTTAAAGGGTTTGAGTATGAAATTAATTGGTAATTATTTGGGGTTTCATCCTTAAAATAAAAATTGATGTTTCATTGGTGATTAATTATCACGAGATTGAATATTTACATGTAGGGTGATTTTATGATTATTATTTTGTATGTCTTTTTGTGATATATGATGTCTCGGTGTTGTTTTGATGTGAATTTGATGAATGTTAATGCATATGACATGATGCTATGTGTTGAGGTTATTTTGGAATGATTGTTTGGTAACATGCATATGTTTGGTTATCTCCCATGGGGAGAGATAATCATTTGAGATACCTCCTTCGAGGAGACAGCAAATGGCCTAACTAGTAGCGATGGCAAGTTGGCCTAATGCGAGGCACTGGCAAAGGGCCTCCCTCAAGGAGAAGGCAATAATGATTATTGCAATGGTATGGGTACCTCCTTCGTAGAGATGGCAAAAGGATTAACTCGTAGAGATGACATATTGGTCTAATGCGAGGTGATGGCAAAAGGACGTCCTACATGGAGAAGGCAATGTTGGACATTGCAAGGTTATGGTTACTTCCTTCGTAGAGATGGCAAAGAGCCTAACTCGTAGCAATGGCATATTGGCCTAATGCGAGGCGATGGCAAATGGACTCCTACGAAGAGAAGGTAATGAGATGTCATTACACTCATATGTGTGTTTTGTTGTTATTATTATTTGTGTTGTGGTTTATTTTCGTTATTATTTGAGATACTTTGAAATTATATTATTTTGAAAATGACGGATTACCATGGTTGTTTTTCCGGTTACGCGCCGACTGAAAGCAACATCTTTTCAAAAAAAAATTAGAACTATGATTACTTACGGGGATTATAAATCTCATTAGTGGTGTTGTCTTTCAGAGTTTACAGGTGATGAGATAGATGATGCAACGTATTGAGAGAGTCTTGAAGATATTAGTTCTAGTTTATTTCTTTTTATTTATTTCTTCCAGGGTTTATTAGACGCCCGTGTTTTGAGGCAAAACAACTATAAAGGAGTTATGTGATTTTTTTTAATAATTAATATTTATGAGACTTTAATTTATTTGGATCCAATGGTTTATTTAGCACTAATACTTTATTTATTTATTTTGAATATATGAGACACTTTCATACGTAAATTTATTGTGAAAATTTTTATGACTCGATTATTTAATTTAAATGTTTTAAAGGTTTTTTTTATATAAAATTTATTTGGGCCACTAATGTAACGAAGGGCGTTACATCACCCAATAGCCCACAACTCCGTCGTGTGCCGCTGTCTGCATCAGAGGTTTCAGAAGCTTCATTCTCCGATGGTACTGTTTTCGTCCACAATCTCGATTTCGGCTTTGTCATCTCCGTTTCCGCCCAGCGCGCCTCCATCAAGTGCACCGGCATCACACGCATCTCTGTCTGCTGCGGTTCCGTCACGAACATGGCCGATGGTTCCTTTCTCGGTGACGACACCGTCACCTTGCGCCACCTCTGGCTGGCCTTGAGTTCCTTGGAGCAGCGGCAGCCATAATAACCTTAGGGTTTTGTCGGGCTTGGGTGACTCACTGGAGGGCAACTCATTGAGGGGCCTCATTACAGATTTGGGCCCCCTTGCTGATTGGGTCTCGTTTCTGAAAATAAAATGGGTCCCTTAGAGTAGGGAAACACAATCAACATCACAATACACTTCATGCTCAATCCCTGCCCCAATTTTACAGGTCATGCCTCATTCTAGGTAACGTGTATTTCATCTTTGGCAACTCTTCTACAATCTTTCGAATCTTGGTTCGTCCGAGGCAAGTCATGCAAGAGAATGAGGGTGTGCTATGGAGTGGTGACTTTCTCAAGCCACTTTATTGGTTGATCAAACAAATGAAGGGCAGGGAACTTCTTCTTAATGTTTTCACCTACACAATACTGGTTGTTGGGTTTTGTAATGCCAAGAGGGACGATGAAGCAATTGGTTCTTTAGTGAAGATGAAGGAAAGTAAGGATTTTCAGAATGAAGCCATGGTCATTTCATATAATATGATAATGAATTGCTTCTGCAAGGCCAAATCTGTAGGTAAAATATATGAGGTTTTCGGTGACATTATAAATGGCCATTGCAAGAATGGGGCTCGAGTTAAGCCACGAGAGATAATGGGGATGCTTTTCAAAATTGGACTTAAACTTGATATCTTCACTTTTTGTTCTATCATTGATGGCCTCCGTGGTATAAAGAGGACTGCGGAATTTTTTGAATGCTTTACTGGGTTGATCGCATATGGCATCAATCTAAATGCTGTCATTTACAACATCTTGATTAGACCTTTATGCACTATCGGGGATGTTAAACGCCCAGTGAAACTTCTAAGAAGAATGCAAGAGCAAGGAATACATCCGAGGACTGATTTGAGGGCTCCCTAGACATGGAGCAACAAAGTCCCTTCTGAGCGGGTGTTGACTTATTCAGTATCACACTTTGATCTGAGGACAAGATCATTCTCGAAGGGTCGGTAATGATAAGATATAAGCAGCATCAAATAGACCCAAAAATAAAAATGAAAGTGTCAACCAAATCAACAAGAAATATTCTAGATAGATAGTGCACTTTGTGCCATCATTCAGTTATGCTTAATTTGTTATTCCTTTTAGCAAGTTTGTTATGCTAGGTGTCCTATAGTCCTCAAAATTAGGAATAGAAAATGAATGTAATAAACTGTATATAAAGAGCATGAAAGTATCAATGAGATAAGCAGAAAGTTAAACAAAAATCTCTCTCCCTCAAGGCTTTCCCCTTAACAAGGGAATTCAATTTCTCTCTACTTTTCATTTCTTATCAAAGGATGAAAGCGACCTTCAACGTTCAAGGCACACTAACGGTAAAAAAGACACCCTCAAGCTTGAAGATGATGGCCAGCCGGCTTAAGCTTCGGGACGACCGCTGCTTGAACTTTGTAAAGGACCGAGAGCGGGAGGTTGAAGACGACGGCCAACTAGAGCTTCACGAGGATGAGGTTTCAATTTTTATATTAAGGAGGACAAATTTGTTTAAGGGAAATAAATGTTTTAATATTTCTTTATTAATTTTTCATTAATGAGGGTCCACCATTTATTGCTTGAATTTTGTCAAATATAAATACAAAAATATGATGCTCAAATACAAATAAGGTTTGACCAGTAATAACATGAAAATTGAGTAGAAATGTCAGCTAGACCCATGTCACAAATCCATTGGTTCATAGATTGACACATGGGTGGTGCACCACTGCACCATTTTGGTGGGTGGTGCACAATAACCTTCACCTAAAAGTTGAGGATTTTAGTGGTATGGACTAGTTTGAGTTCTCAAACTTTACCACTTTACTCTACCAAAACACTTCTAAAGGTTTGGTTAAGGTCTTTTTATCGCTTAATTTACTCTATTATTAATCACTTTACCCCATCAATATAAACACAAATTGCAAGTTCCATTGTTTAAGTTTTTTAGAATCTTAATGATGTTAGGTCTTCAAGCGTCTGACTGAGTGCTAAGCGTCTGACCCTTGTTTTTTTTTCCAGACATTAGGCAAATGATTTTAATGATCTGTCTGAGTGTTGCTAATATTCTACTTGAGATGTGCATGATATATAATCTTAGTATAGATTAAGCATGAAAAGCTGGAAAGTACTTCATGCGCCTGAACATCAACTCAAGACCATTAAGCATCTGAACAAGTGGTCAACCAAAGTAAGGCTCAGATCAAGTTATCTAATGGAAGGCTCAATTAAGAGTTCTCTTGAAGATAACAAAACAAGTCATAACACCGGGTACCCATGGATATTTGTCAGCAATTATGTTTTTCTGGAAAAATACACTAATTCCTTAAATAATTATAAAAAATTGCAAAACAGGTAAAAATGAGCACGACAGGTATAAAATGAGCATAACACCATAAAACAATAAAGAATACCAAATCCAAATATAGCAAAAATAAAAAATAAAAACACTGAGGCCAAAAACACCTAAAATTCCAACATTACAGGGTGTTCCCTTCCAAGCGAGGCCTAAGGCCTTGGATCCTTTTCTTCCTAAGATTTAATGTTAAAGAAAATGACCCTTCATCGTAGAAAAGAAACAGGGGAAGAGTGGGAGCTGGGAAGCAAGTCTATATATGTACACAAAGTATATAATACTAATATATATACATATGATCGTGATATATTTTTTGGTGAATATATATACACATATGATATTATTTGATGCAATCCCTACATGAGGTAGTATCTCTCGACCAAAATTCTGTCCTGCCTTGTGGCTTGACGGTGAACTGTCTGATCTAGCAACACCATTCAAAATGTGTCCATATAAAACGTGGTAGCAACCTGGGCATTTGGGTGAAGAGCTTGTAATTCAATATGAAGATTCACATTTTGTCATGGATCCATCTAACAAAAATAAAGAACAATCAAAATGAATTCAAGTAGTTGTACTACATGTAGTGGATGCAATCATCAAAAATATTTTGGTTACTGATATTAGTCTTATAACTAACAGTAGTTGTAGTATATGTAGTGTTTAACTAACAGTGTTTAACAGTAGTATTCAACAGAAACTACCATTACACACAGAGTTTAACTGTCTGCAGGCATATACAAGTGCTAAAAAAACACCTAAGCTTTTAAAAGAAATTGTAATTCAATATAAAGATTCACATTCAAACAAATAGAATTGACAGTAACTGGCTTAGCAGTCGGAGTTGAAACAATCCGATCATACGATAATGAAGGAATAAGCAATTTCAATAATTTCACACAATTCATCGAAATAAATGAATGTGTCGTACCTGAATCATAAAGTACAATTAGGAGATTACCATCTATGTCACAATCACCCTGTAGGAACTTATCGGAGTTTGAAGCTTCAACGCCGCTCAAAATATAAATTCTCCCCTTCTCCGTCGATTTGTTTGTCCTGGTGTTGTTGACAGCGGATACACGTTTCGGAGCATTGCATTCCTTTGATATGTGTCCCACTTGACCAAATCAGTTAGGCCACCACCAGAAAATGGATGCCTTACTTACTTATTAACACACATTACTTCTAAGAAGTAATTCAAACAAGGCTTAATCAGAGGACACACAACATCAACACAATAGACCTATTCCCCAACATTCCCGAAAGACTCGACCAGTTCTGATACCACTAATGTGACACCCTAACCTGGGTCATCACATGGTTACCCGTTAACTCATTTCGGAAAATAAAACTTTAATTAGCTGGTTGCTTTCGGAAAATTTATTTATTTGATGTCAGAAAACTCAAGTGTAAAAATTTTCTTCCGCGAATAACTCTAGAACACCTTAATACATACAATAAATAGTAAAGTCATATTCTTAAAGAAGTCACCACAACATACCATTTTTATTTTCAAAAGGTCTCAATTTCCAAAAAGAGAAACGTAGAACAAAGATAATATTACAACATCACAGCTACCGACCTTTTCACCCAAAACAAGACTCATAAGCTGGTCGCTCCACAAGACATTATTGGAAAGACCCTCATGGTCTTTTCCAGAAACAAATACTTCTTCAAGCATCTAGAATCTAAGTCCGCAAGTGACTTAAAGAACTCCTCCGCTTCATCTCTACTAGTATCCTAAGATACAATGGCAATTACAAGTAGAACCTGATATAGTTGTAAGGGTGAGACGCCAATATATGAATTTAACACAATAACCGCATGACGACACAAAAGCAAACATATATACATATACATATACATTTCCATAAATAAACAAGTAGTCTATCACTAGGTTTCATACCCGATCACTGTCTTTTATAAAAATGTATGAACACTTCAATATTCAGGCTCTAATTTAAAAACTAATCTCCAGAGACTCCAACGTCGTGTAAATGAGTTGATCAAGCTCGATTACTAAATGATATGTCGAGGCATGCATGACTAACAATATGTCGAGACATGAATACCATTAAGATACCATGATTAACAATACGTCTAGACATGAATATCATTAAGATATCATGATTAACAATGCGTCGAGACATGAATATCATTAAGATACCATGATTAACAGTGCGTTGAGACATGAATATCATTAAGATACCATGATTAACTCGGTAGGCATGTCTGCCGAATATGCATGTAAAACACTTTGTTCTCATCATTTTTATTTGTGTTCGTTCTTTCCTTTGCCGAAGCTGAAAGCTTGCGACCAACATAGTTTTAACATTTTAAAACTTTCATTAATAACACGGGACTTCAAAGTCCGAGTGCTCAATCACGAAACCCCTAGACCGATGCACCCGTCTTAGGTTCGTGGTAATAGAAAGACCATTTATCTTTTACCATCATTTATTATGTCGTGAAGTAGACACACCGTCTACTGAACACCATGTCTATAACGTCATAAGAACGCTAGTACACCGATGTCTCGGTTACTAAGTTCAACACCACTTTCAACACTGTTGTATTAATCTTGATTTTGGAAAATCTTTTCAAATGGGAAATTCTTCAATAAAACCTTTAAATAATAAACTTAGTTTTCACAAAGATGAGTCACTTGAGGTTTAAACTTACTTAAAATACGTATTGCCGTTTCAAAACACTTGCCGTCAATACTTTTCCAAATTGCCGTCAATTATCATTTTTAAAGCCTTTTAAGCCAAAACATAGCTATTTCCACTTAAATAATTTTCTAAAATTATAATTAACTTATTTTCAACATTTAATTTCATAAAACAACTTTTTTATAATATTACGGAATTTCTTATGTAAAAATTAGCAGTACAAAAATAATTTCACGGTTTCGCTCTCACTGTGACTCATAGTTCACTCTTACAGCGATAAATCATTAAAATAATAATATTTTCCAATATTCCTTATTTTTCCCAAATAAAATTTTCCATTAATATTATATTCCAATATTTTATCGTTAAAACATTGAATATAATTTATAAAGCTTCTTCAAGCTTTTATCTGATTAATTGAATCGGGCACTGACCACTGTCAGGCTTCTCAAACAACAATATCACATAAATATTCCCAGGTAGATCATGCATCACAATACATTATAATATAATTGCATATAAACAATTTAAATGCAAATCAACCATCACCGGTAAAAATAACATAACTTAAACAACTTGAACCAAATTAAACAAGCACCACAACCACAGATAAATAATACAAACCACACACTAATCACATACAGTTCTTGGGAAAAATCCCTCAGGTAAGCTCCCCTTACCTCTCGAAGAACTTAGCTTCCGATTTTAAAACTTTGCCGCGAATCCGGAATCCTTCAACGCACGCACACGATACGATTCTTTATCCTTCAACAAATCACAACTCAACCAATCAAAATCAAACAAATACAATCACCTAATCACTAAGGTTAGGTCACGGCCAAGAATGGATTTTGTGGCTAAAAATTACTAAAATGGCTTAAGTCATTGGATTAATGATCCTAAGTACTTAAGACGTATGATTAAGAATCAAAACACAACAAGTGAAACAAAATCCTCTAACTCCACAAAGAGTGAGGTTTCGGCCATGACATGAAAATTAGGCTAGAGAATTTATTTTGATAGAACACTTTGGATCTATCAATACATGATATGGAAGGATGAAATCCAAGTTCACTTGTTAAAGAAAATAAACAAAATCTCCTCCACCCGAAAACAAGGTTTCGGCCTCTTTAGGAAGAGTGAGGAGAAAATTTTTTGTTTGATTCAAACTCTTGGATCTATACTATAGGCATGAATACAAGATCATAAAAATTGGTTTGACATTTTAAGGATTTTTCTATGATTTTCTATGGATTTTCAAACTTCTAGATCTAAGAATTGAAAAACTTGAATAAGGCATTGAATCATCAAAATATATGAAGTTAGTTAAATGATGATGAGGAGGATCATGGATTACCTCTTGGAATTGAAAAATGGGCAAGGAATCACCAAGTTGCTTCACAAAGTAAGCTTAAGGAACTTAAGAGTTTTTGGAAAAATGGAGGAAAGCTTCATGATGAAGATGACCATGGCCTTAAATAGAAGTGAGAATGGGCTCATTTGGAGGTGTTTGGTCATGCCAACTAAGGGCAAAACAGTCCAAGCATGAATTTTGAGGGACAAAATGGGAATCTTACATAATGGCATTTTGGTGATAAAATAACACCGTAGGGACATTATAGTAATTTCACCTCAAAAGCAATCATGACACTTGTGAGTCACCTATATGACTCACCCTTATGAGTCACCACTTGTCTTCATTCACTGAATGTCGGCTTTTGTCTCTGCACGTCCGTAGTCGACTTCGTCGATTACCTGATTAGGGTTTCTGTCTGTTTTTCGATCGAAAATTCTCAAAATAACCAAACTCGTTGGAAATATGTTTTAAACATAATCCATTTCGTTCACGAGTCAAAATTAGGTTTTTTGATCATCAAAATCTTATCGTCGATGAAAACACCGACTATTTTCCGACTGAACTTTTACCAAAAATTCATCCGATTAAACGTAATATTTCATTTCTAATCAGGAATTTGGAATGTAGAATTCTTCACAGACAAAATATAAAAAAAAATTCTACAATTTCAATTTCGGGTCAGATTAGGGTTTTCTGACGGTATAAAATTATACTGTCAATAAAAACGCAGACCGGTTTCCGTCTGAATTTTAAACCCAAAATTTCACGTATACTTATAAAAATAAGTATAATATGAATATGACTTTGGTTTTCCCAAAGTCATTTTCTAAATCTCGGATAAAAATATAAACATACTTATAAAATTTCTGATATTAGAAAGTAGCGAAAAGTCGGGGTGTTACATATACAAGTGTTAACAAAACACTAAGCATTTAACTACATATGATCAACACAAATTTTTTAACAATCATAGTTCACTAGTTCATGAAACTTATATGATTACACTAAGGTAAAACTACTTTAAAGGAATAGAAGAAAGACATATACAAGTGGCAGGAATAGCAATTTTCTTTTTCAAAAACATACGAATGATAGAAACAAACAGAACTAATCAAATTAATCCAATTCCATAGCACAATTAATCCAAGGTGTCAAACCTTGTCGAAGTTAAATTCAACGGCGCTTGCAGATTTGCACTTCTTTAAAGCTAGAGCTTGAAGAAGAAGAAGAAGAAGAAGAAGAAGAAGAAGAAGAAGAAGAAGAAGAAGAAGAAGAAGAAGAAGAAGAAGAAGAAGAAGAAGAAGAAGAAGAAGAAGAAGAAGAAGAAGAAGAAGAAGAAGAGAGTTCACCATACCTGGTCCTCCGTGAATTCACAGGCATAGCTACAATATGTTTCGGTTCAAAATGAATTCACGCGGCTATTATATGTTTTAGAATTCAAAGTGAATTCGTGCACCTAGCAATGGGCTTCAGCAAAGGTACGCATTACTGAGCTGCAAGAAAATAATGAAAAGACGAAATGTATGAGATACAAACTTAGATTATGCTTCTTCATAAAATAAAAACCTCTATTTTTATATTTACTTGATATGTTTTAAAAGTCATATGTCTAATTAAAGCCTATGGACATCCTAAAAGCATTTATATACCTATCTTTACCCGGAAAAAGTATCTCATGGTTACATATTCCGCCTTATTAACACATACTCCACCATTTTATAATAAATATGTTTACCATATTTTTGTTCTTGTTCTAAGACTGCGCACACACTTAGCATTTTCAAACAAGATGTAAATCACTCAACAAAAGTTTTTTCTTATTCTCTTAGTTACTAGAAAAACATATATGTGCTTAATCATGATTATGTACTCCACCTCTTTAATGATGTACTCCGATGTAATACTTTATAATCATGTAATGAGATAAATGATAGTACTCATGGTGTCAAAACGGTTTTACGATCATTTAAAATTAGTAATATCTTCCATGTTATTATAAATTTGGACATATTGCAATCTTCATATGACCAATGTCTTGATTATAAGAAATCACCATTCTTTCAAAATCAAGTTTGTTTTAGTATTTCTTCAATGTTCTTCAAGCTTGTCTCTTCTATTTTTCGCTTGCTCCCAAAAATTTTATTTTTCTCCCAGATTCTCATCATACACACATATTGACTATGTGTCTTTATGATTGAATGAGACATACAGGCGGTAGATATTCGAGTGTGAATTGAATTGATGAGATTTATAAATGTGCTCACATGGTTATATTCCCTAATAATTAGAATGTTGAGAAATTATACATTTGACTAATTTTTATATATAAAAGTGAGGTAATTGGGGCAGTTATGTAAAATCACTTGGGTTAATAAGTCTTGGGGAAATTCTATAAAATAATATTATATTAAAAAATATAATATATGTCAACTAAAATTGTAATTACCATTAACTCTCTATCTACCCTTCCAAGTTCCAACTTACATACGTTCATTGTGCTTACTGCTTGGAATACCAATTGGTTTCTTCTCTTTTTTACTCTCTGAAACTCTTTGAGAGTTATGCCCTTATCTTGCTTTCAATCCCGAGGAGTTGTGATGGGCGTGCCAGAGAAATTACAAGCCAACTCTAATTTGATACAGGCACGTAATTGATAAATTCAACATTAAAGGGCCAACTAGAACCTACAAATACAACAAAGTAGGTTACCTAACCATACATCTTATTTATTGGATGGTGAAAGTTCTAACATTTTCCCCCTAATTATTAGAAAATCCCTAATTTTACATTGGTTATTATGCTATGCGGGAAAGGAAGGAAAGTAGAGGGCGCTTCTTTTTCAACTTGCCAGTCAATTTCTTCCCATGATAGATAAGGTTCTTTCAATTTTTTTGTTCATTACTTGCCAAATAATATTTTATTTTGGTATTCAAATATTTTTTTTTGGTACATGCAAAAATATAAATTCCTGGGTATCAGAGCAATGCCATTCCATTACTTCCTGATGATGTGATTGTTGTTTGTATTTAATTAAGGGGTAAAAGGGTTATAATGGAAATGGCTCACATAAAAAGCTCCAAGATCTGTTTAGTCAGATAGTGTCCCAGTCACTGCCATTGGCCTCGCCGCCGACCGCTCTGCCGGTCGTACCTTGCCACCGTAACCAGCACTTCGTTCTGCCGTCGAAGCACCAGTGACAATGTCGCCGTCATGATAATCCAACCACCGCCGCACATGATTAAAAAAGAGAAATTGAAGGGAGAGAGAGAGTTGAGTGAGATTAGGAAAGAGACAAGGACCATGGGCACCACCTAGAGGAAGAGGACCAGGGATTACAGTCAGTGAGCTATTTGGCAATGAGAAAAAAGCTTGATTAATTCAAACAAAAAATAATAATAATAATTTTAAATTAACAGGGACTATTTTACAAAAATGAAAACTTAAGTACTTCAATATAAATAACATGATATTACATCATTAAATTAGTAGAAATATAATTATTAGTCCACCTATGCAGGGTTCTAAAACCCTCTAATTTACATGGGTTTAACAGAAATTCTATTTTATATATGCTTGATATGTCTTAAAAGTCTTATGTCTAATCAAAGGAAGCCTATGGACATCCTGGAAGCATTCATATACCTATCTCTACCCAGAAAAAGAATCTCATGATTACGTACTATGCCTTATTAACTAGTACTCCACCATATTATAACAATATTTTACCATATTTTTGTTCTTGTTCCAAGAGTACGGACACACATAGCATTTTCAAATAAGAAGGTATCAATCACTCAACAAATATTTTTTGTCTTATTTCTCTTAGTTCCAACAAAAAAACAAACATATATCTGCTCAAGCATGATCATGTATTCCACATCTTTAATGATGTACTCCCTCTATTATATCTCATAATCATCAAAGAGATTGCTCATATAAAGATTGCATTATGTGGAGAGCACTTGCCAACCATTGTGCCATGCAAGGAGGGATGTCATTAGTCGACACTTAAATGAATTTAAATTACGGAAAAAACAGCGTTGGTTCCTCATCTTCTACCTTTAGTAGGGTCAACATGGCCCGTTGGGCATAAAACAGATTTTACAGTACCCAATACCGATTTTGGTCATTTTTTACCATTTTCACATTTTTTTTTCAAACCCAAATTGGATTTGGATGAGAAATTTTGTAGAATATAACACAGATCTGTTTGTAACATAAGACTTATTCCATAAAAAATGTCCAGGAGAATGAAATGGCTAACATAAAAAGCTCCGAGATCTGTTTAGTCAGATAGTGTCCCAGTCACTGCCATTGACCTCGCCACGACCCGCTCTGCGGTCGTGCCCACCACCACCATAACCAGTACTTCGTTCTGTCGTCAAAGCACCAGTCACAATGTTACCGTCATGATAATCCAACCACCGTCGCACATAATTAAAAAAGAGGAATTGAAGTGGGGGAGAGAGTTGGGTGAGATGAGGAAAGAGACAGGGACCATGGACACCACCTAGAGGAAGAAGACTAGGGATTACATTCAGTGAGCTATTTGACAATGAGAAAAGAGCTTGATTAATTCAAACAAAAAAATAATAATATTAAATTAACAGGCACTAATTTACAAAAATGAAAACTTAAGTACTTCAATATAAATAACATGATATTGCATCGTTAAATTAGTAGAAATATAATTATTGGCCACCTATGCAGGGTTCTAAAACCCTCTAATTTACATGGGTTTCAGAGAAATTTTATTTTATATATGCTTGATATGTCTTAAAAGTCCTATGTCTAATCAAAGGAAGCCTATGGACATCCTGGAAGCATTCATATACCTATCTCTACCCACAAAAAGAATCTCATGATTACATACTATGCCTTATTAACTACGTACTCCACCATATTATAACAATATTTTACCATAATTTTGTTCTTGTACCAAGAGTACAGACACACATAGCGTTTTCAAACAAGAAGGTATCAATCACTCAATAAATATTTTTTGTCTTATTTCTCTTAGTTCCAACAAAAAAACAAACATATATCTGCTCAAGCATGATCATGTATTCCACATCTTCAATGATGTACTCCCTCTATTATATCTCATAATCATCAAAGAGATTGCTCATATGAAGATTGCATTATGTGGAGAGCACTTGCCAACCATTGTGCCATGCAAGGAGGGATGTCATTAGTCGACACTTAAATGAATTTAAATTACGGAAAAAGCAGCGTTGGATCCTCATCTTCTACCTTTAGTCGGGTCAACATGGCCCGTTGGGCATAAAACAGATTTTACAGTACCCAATATCGATTTTGGTCGTTCTTTACCATTTTCACATTTTTTTTTTTCAAACCCAAATTGGATTTGGATGAGAAATTTTGTAGAATATAACACAGATCTGTTTGTAACATAAGACTTATTCCATAAAAAATGTCCAGGAGAATGAAATGGCTAACATAAAAAAGCTCCGAGATCTGTTTAGTCAGATAGTGTCCCAGTCACCGCCATTGACCTCACCGTCGACCGCTCTGCCGGTCGTACCCTGCCACCATAACCATCACTTCGTTCTGTCGTCAAAGCACCAGTCACAATGTTACCGTCATGATAATCCAACCACCGTCGCACATAATTAAAAAAGAGGAATTGAAGTGGGGGAGAGAGTTGGGTGAGATGAGGAAAGAGACAGGGACCATGGACACCACCTAGAGGAAGAAGACTAGGGATTACATTCAGTGAGCTATTTGACAATGAGAAAAGAGCTTGATTAATTCAAACAAAAAAATAATAATATTAAATTAACAGGCACTAATTTACAAAAATGAAAACTTAAGTACTTCAATATAAATAACATGATATTGCATCGTTAAATTAGTAGAAATATAATTATTGGTCACCTATGCAGGGTTCTAAAACCCTCTAATTTACATGGGTTTCAGAGAAATTTTATTTTATATATGCTTGATATGTCTTAAAAGTCCTATGTCTAATCAAAGGAAGCCTATGGACATCCTGGAAGCATTCATATACCTATCTCTACCCACAAAAAGAATCTCATGATTACATACTACGCCTTATTAACTACGTACTCCACCATATTATAACAATATTTTACCATAATTTTGTTCTTGTTCCAAGAGTACGGACACACATAGCGTTTTCAAATAAGAAGGTATCAATCACTCAACAAATGTTTTTTCTCTTATTTCTCTTAGTTCCTACATAAAACAAACATATATGTGCTTAAGCATGATCATGTATTCCACATCTTTAATGATGTACCCCCTATTATATCTCATAATCATCAAAGAGATAATTGACAGTCACAGTACGCATGGTGTCAAAATGGTTATGATCATTTAAACTTAGTAATCTCTTTCACGATATTATAAATGTGGACATAATGCAATCTTCATATGAGCAATCTATTGATTATGAGAAATCAACATTCTTTCAACACCAAGTTTGTTTTAGAGTTTCTCCAATTTTGCGCATGCTTGGCTATTCAATTTTGCGCTTGCTTCTAAAATTTTATGTTTCTCTCAGTTTTTCAACATACGTACATATTGACTATGTGTCTGTATGATTGAATGAGACATATAGGTGGCGGATATTCGAGTGTGGATTGAATGGATGAGATTTATAAATGTGCTCACGTGTTTATATTCCCTAATAATTAATTAGAATGTTGACACTGCAACATTTTTTACTTTTGGCAACACTTATTTATCCAATGTTTATAAAATGTTGCCTAAAAGTATATTAGAGAACATTTTAAAACTGTTGTCATAAAACACATGCTATTCAATTCCACAATCAATTTGGCTTTCTATGTATTGAAAGCTCTGCATAGCAAAAATCTGTCTCCTTCAATTATGAATTCCCTATTCAAGATGCATGTGTTCTGTTCTGATGTGCTCTGTTCAAATATGGCTTTAAAACTTGTGATGATTTGGGTTTGTGTACTAAAGCTGTGATTAATATTTAAGTTTAGTCTACATGATGATTCATTGTTGATCTTTTAAGTTTTATGCATTCTGATAGCTATAGATTTGTTCAAAGGATAGAAGTGAAAAACTTCACTTACCTTTATATGAGTTGGCATCTGAGAGTTTGGTAATTGGTAATTCTTCTTAGAGTTTTCAGTCACCACAGTTTGGCATTTGAAATGTTTGTTAATTTATAAATCCAATATCAGTCACCCAAAGTTCATTTCCAGCACCAAATCAGCAATAAGTATATGTATCTCTAACCTGTACCTATATGATACTTTTACCTGATGTTCTCCAACTTGATAAATCTCGAGAATAACTTTTTTTCTGCCAAAAATTTCTTTCCCACAGCTTATGCATATAACCATACCGACTTTGAATTTCTGAAGTCAGAAAATAGTCATAACAGAGATGCTGGATCAACTGCATCCACTGCCATTCTAGTTGGTGACCATTTGCTTGTTGCAAATGTTGGGGACTCCATAGCTGTAATATACAGGGGTGACAATGGTAAGGCTATTAACTTTATACATATACATAGTATTGTGCACATTCTTAGACGCATTCAGTTAATTACTTGTATAGTGAAATTGTTTCACATGAATTATAATTTTCTGATTCCTCAAGAGCTCATAATTTTTTAAAAAACCTCAATCACCACTATTGAGAGTTCGTGTCTAACCATAGAAGTCTCTGGTGGAAGGCTATCTTGATATCATTATTATTGGTAAATTAAAGGTGTTAATTTGTTTTAAAGTATTTTAGGATAGTACAAATGTAGTCTGCGAGTGTATGTATATGTCGCTTGCAAGTTCTTGTGCATCTGTTGTTTGAGAATTGCTTCAACCATTCTTTGAATGATTACTTAATGTTTCCTTCCAATTGTGGATTCCTGTAGCCATTGTTGTTTCTCGATATCACAAGCCAGACCAAACTGATGAGAGGCAAAGGATTGAAGATGCAGGGGCTTTGTCATGTGGGCTGGTAACGTCATCCTACAGTTAGATTTTTTAATTTAATTTTAAAGATTTATCTTGTTTCTCACTATTGATAACTTAACGTCACATTTTCAGGAACTTGGAGAGTTGGTGGTATTCTTGTTGTTTCCCGTGCATTTGGTGACAGACTCGTGTGTGAATATATGCCTTGAACAGGTTCTTAGTTTTGATGATTGACAAAAGGAAAAAGTCCAGAAGGACTAAGTAGCAAAAAACAGAAATTCATAAAGCAAGCAAGCACAGGGGGCAAAATGAGAATTTCAGTTATTGTATTGGATGTTTTATAAAATGTGTGTAAATGGTAAGTAGAGTTTTAAATTTAATATTGGTCTCACACGCACATTTAACATGTTCCTAAAACCCTTTTAACACGTATTATATCTGACAATTAATTGTTCTTAATGAGTAATCAATATATTAATTGTTAAGATTTTCAAATTCAAATGTGCTTCGAGCCATAATCGATTATGGGAAACCAATAACCGATTATGATATGAATTAAAAGGCTTTAAATGAGTTTAATGAGTATTGATTTTAATAAAAGCCGTTAAGTTTTGAATTTGAATTAGAATAATCGATTATGTAATATGTATAATCGATTATGTCCTTTCTGGCTTTCAACGAGCTTCAAACAGAAACCCCGTAATCGATTATGTAATAGATTATGGCATTTTATATGAAAGTCAGAGGACCCGTAATCGATTAGTATAATCGATTCTGCCTTTTCTGTCAAAGTGAGCGCTTCCTAAAATTGGTTTAAATAATCGATTATGCTGCGATAAAAATGAATTTTAATGAGGATTGACCTATTTTCTTTAGACCAACACTTCTCACATATAATAAAAAAAACTTAGGCAGCCATCAAGAGATAGAACTCTATCATTTCTCTGTGCTGAAAACTCTGATAAACTTTTTCTATACTCTTTCTCTTGCACTATCACTTTGACCATATTATCTTGAGAGTTCTACACACCTCATAGGTGTTATTGTACTTGTTCTTCAATTTGTTTTTATCAGTACTGTTAAGAGTGCATTTTGTTGGTAAGAGTCGTGTGACTAAAACCCTTCTTTTCTACACCAAGTTTGCAAGAGAGGTGATGTCTCTTGTCATGTTTCTTGGATGTGATTTCCAAGGGTACAAGGGAGGTGATATTCCTTGTGGCTGACAAGAGAGGTGATATCTCTTGGGTTATTTGTTTTGAGGCTCTTTCACTGGGGGAGGTGATATCCTTGGTCTGTGAGGAGTGCTCTCTATTGTAAAGGATCTAGTTGATCCTGTTTAAAACTAGAGTTGATTGGAAACCTTTGGTCGTATTGCCTTGGGACTGGACGTAGGTTACGTGGGTAGTTTGTGACCAAACCAGGATATATCGCTTATGTTCATCTTCTAAAACCCTATCTCTTTTATTTTCGATTTATCAAAACGTTTTTTACTCGCACGCGTTGTTTACAAACTGTTTTTCAGAATATATAAAAAGGAAAAGGTTTTATTTTGATAAATTTTTTGAAAAACACAATTCACCCCACTCTTATGTTTGGAGTCACTTGTCAACATCCTGAAGCAGTATGTCCTAAAATCCAGGTCTGTGTCTATTGTCATTGGTGACATCCATTCATGGATATTCATAGAGATCCATGTCGACCTTTGCCTGTATAGGGTGAATGATTAAGCGTCTGGTTCACATCGTGTGCATATAAGGTGATATTAAGTAACCTGAAACGAATATGGAATCACTGGAACAATTGTTAGGATTATCTCCTGAAGATTTAAATAGTGCCCAAAAGGTAACTACACAGCCACATGTACATTCCACTACTCAACACATGATCCAAATTCTGGAAAGATAATTAATATATGGAAGTTTTATGTTTCTATCCCCATTCCTATTCACAATTTTATCAGGGGCTTTGTATCATGTGTTGCTATGTTCGGTTTTGCAAGGAACAAGATTTTTATTTAGCATTAGATCTAGCAAAAGGCATGGTTTTGTGGGTTTTTAGTCTCATAAAATATTTTTTTTTGTGCAGGAAGGTCAAAATGGAGGAGATACAAATGAGGAGATAGAAGATGATGATGCATTTTTATTTTTATTTTTTCTTTAGATACTCGTTTTGGTTTTTTTTTTTTTGCAAAACTCGAACTTCAGTGAATGATATTTTTTCCCCATGTGGTCCTATTGTTGACTAATGTGTATTTAGGTTAATATTCAAACTTAATATATTTTAAGTTGCACTTGATCCATTTAGTACTATAATTCATGAATTATCTTTTTGTTAATATATATATATATATATATATATATATATATATATATATATATATTGTCTTGAGGGAACAGATCTGAAGTCTTCTGATCTAAGGCTAGAGGATCTGATAGAGCTGAAAGAATTTCTTCTTTCAAAGATTAATTCAACTCTTCCCGTTGGAGTTTGAATAATGTTATTGAAATCTGTCGTTTCTCTTGGTAAAGCTGGAACAGCTTTATCCAAAATCCATTTCTCTAGTAGGACTACGTCCTTCCAAAGGCTTGTTTTTGGGACAATCACATTTGCTTTAGTAACATCAGTAAGAAACAGGGTTGTCTCTCTCGATGTTCTAGTTTTAAGAACTTTAGAATTACAGGAATTCATAACTTTGTATTGAATTCTGTGAAGCAAAGCCGCTGGGAAGTTTAAGGGAACAAACAGGAAAAATACTCAAGAAGAATATTATCAATTTCTTAACAATGTTAAGACAAATGTTTTATTTTTTGACTGGTTTCATGCTTACTTAGTCAAACACTCAATCAATTATCCTTGGAAAACAAGGATAGATGTTGACAAAACCACTAATGTCATTACTGTATGGCATTTAACAAATGGTGAGTTAGTCAAGACAGAGTTACCACCAAATAACTCTTTCCAACTCCCCGGTGTTAAAGATCCTTTCACTAACAAACCCATTATGGCTGCTCCATTCAAATCAAAAAATCTTGATGAAGCAGTCTCTACGCATGGCATTAACAAGTTAATGGAGCAATCCAATTATACGAATAAATACCTTCAAGTGTTAAGAGAACACTTGATTAAAAAAGATGCATCTACCCAGGCATCTACTTCGGGAATTAAAAAGGGTATTCCTTTAGAAAAACCCTTGTTCAAACCTTTTAAAATGATCAGGAAGATCAATGATAGTTTGCTTCTTCTTCATCTTGAAGTGAAAAGGGAAAAACAGGAGTTGATAGAGAAAGTAAAAGAAAAACTGGAACAATTAAGTGTTCCAGAATCTCCATCCGATGGCCAAGAAGGAAGACCTTTAATCAGGAGCAAAGGTCCAACTATCAATGTCATCAATGAAGACGGCTCAGAAATTGAATCTGTAGCCAGTACTTCCAAAGCAAATCCTAAGGAAAAACTCTCAATCAATATCAATCCTGTCCTTACCCAATCGTGGAAAAAACCTTCAAAGCTTTACTATCCTAGAGCGACTCCTCCAGATATGCTCTTTGAAGAAAAGGCTCCAACTTTTAAAAGCTTCAATGCCAATAATATCTATGAATGGAACATAGATGGTCAAACGGAGTACCAAATCCTCCAAACAATGCAGCACATGACAATGATGGCTACTACATATCAAACTACAAATGATTGCTCTGAAGAAGCCATTTGCATTATTTTGTCTGCAGGTTTTACAGGCCAACTAAAAGGTTGGTGGGACTATTCTTTCTCTGAGATACAGAAAGAACAAATGTTCTCTGCCACCAAGACCGATGCAGAAGGAAATCCAATCTATGATAATGAAGGTGAGACCATTCCAGATGCGATCAACACCATAATCTTCTCAAAATGCGAACATTTCATGGGCAATTCTTCCACTTGGAAGGATAGATCTGCTGAGTTATTGTCCAATCTTAAGTGTAGATCATTGTCCAGTTTTAGGTGCTTTGAAGATACCTTCCTAACTAGGGTTTACACTAGAGAAGATTGCCAGAATAGGTTCTGGAAAGAAAAGCTCATCGCAGGTCTCCCAACATCGTTAGGTGATCTTGTTAAAGATGATCTCATACCACAATCTCCAGATGGAAATATTCCATATGAGCAATTGAGTTATGGTCAACTCATTGCAGCTACCCAAAAAATAGGGGCAAGACTTTGTAAGGAAGATAAAGTCCGAGATCAGTTTAAAAAAGAAAAGGCCGCCAAAAAGGATTTAGGGTCTTTTTGTGAACAGTTTGGTATACCCCCTTGTCCAAAGGATAAGACCAAATCTTCTAAATGCGAAGACAAACCCCAAAAAACTAAGTATGCAAAGTATACTAAGTATAAGAAAAACAAACGGTATGGCAAGCCTATGCCAGAATTCAAACCAGAATTCAAACCTAAGCCAGCTACTAGTGATAGGTTTTCCAAGAAAGCGGTTACTTGCTATAACTGCGGCAAACCTGGCCACATCAGCAAATACCGTAGGCTAAATAAAAGAATCAAAGAATTGAATCTCGAACCATCAGTTGAGGAACAACTGAATAATCTTTTGATTCAATCAGATACTTCAGAAGAAGAATCAGATGGTGATTTTCCTGAAGATATCAATCATATCCAAGAAGATGATATTGGAAATCTCAGTTTCGATTCATCTCCTAAAATTAATGTCTTAACCAAGGAACAAGATCTTCTTTTTGAAGTCATTAATTCTATAGCTGACCCAGATGAAAGGAGAAAGTATCTGGATAAGCTTAAATCTTTCATGGAATCCTCAAAGGAAAAGGATTTCAAAGGAAAATGTAAAGTTATAGTCAAAATCATTTTGACTTCAAACAGATTCTTAAGCAGCTGGAAGTTGTTCAACAAACAAAGCCTGTTAAGATTCATGATCTCCAGCAAGAGATTAAGAATCTAAAATAAGAGGTTAAGGCAATCAAACAGGAACAAGTTGTTCATAAATTGATTTTGTCTCAAATAGCAGAGGCTCAATCAGATGAATCTGGTTGTGAAGATAGACTAGAGTCAAGTACCATCAAAGAAGATGAGCATGGTAATCTTACTAAGGTTCAGGATGATCATGAAGACGAAGCATTCCTGAATTTAGTAAATCAATTAAGAATTCAAAAGTTCCATATCAAGATCAAAATTATCATTGGAGAATTTGCTCTTGATTCTACAGCGCTTTTTGATACAGGTGCTGATTCAAACTATATTCAGGAAGGAATAATTCCTACTAAATACTTTGAAAAAACTTCGGAAAAGTTTACTGCAGCTAATGGTTCTAAGCTTAGAATCAATTATAAGCTGTCTAGAGCTTTAATAGAAAATCAAGGTCTCCGAGTTGAAACCCCTTTTCTACTAGTCAGAAATCTTAAGAACGAAGTGATTCTTGGAACTCCGTTCATCAGATCACTTTTCCCTCTTTCTATTACTCACAATGGAATCACAACCCAACATTTGGGAAAAGACATAATTTTTCCCTTCATCAAGAAACCGATCATTCGAGATTTAAACCTTCTCGATTGTAAGATGAACCAAATCAATTTCTTGAAAGAAGAAATTTCTTTTAAGAATATTGAGATACAATTACAACAACCAAACATCAAAGATAAGGTCCAGATCCTCTTTGATGAAATCCAAAAATCTATCTGTTCTGACTTACCAACAGCTTTTTGGGATAGAAAGAAATACGTTGTTGATTTACCTTATGAACAAGATTTCAACGAGAGGCAAATTCCAACCAAGTCTAGACCCATCCAAACGAATCCTGAACTCCTTAGATACTGTCAAAAGGAAATTAATGATTTCTTAAAAAAGGGTTTAATCAGGGAAAGCAAATCTCCTTGGTCCTGTTCTGCTTTTTATGTCAATAAACAAGCAGAAATTGAGCAAGGAACACCCCACTTAGTTATCAATTACAAACCCTTAAACCAAGCGCTTAGGTGGATTAGATATCCAATTCCTAATAAAAAGGACTTGCTTAACCACCTAAACCCGGAAAAAGTATTTTCCAAATTTGACATGAAATCTGGTTACTATAAGATAGAAGTCAAAGAAAGTGACCGTTACAAAACAGCGTTCACTGTTCCTTTTGGGCATTACGAATGGAATGTTATGCCCTTTGGTTTCAAAAATGCTCCTTCAGAATTGCAGAGAATTATGAATGAGATCTTCAATCCTTATTCAGACTTTACACTCGTCTATATTGATGATGTTTTAGTCTTTTCGCAATCCATTGATCAACACTTCAACCATGTGAAAATCTTTATAGGAGTGATCAAAAGAAATGGTTTAGCAGTGTCTAAAACCAAAGTCAATCTCTTTCAAACAAAAATTAGATTTCTTGGTCATAATATTTTCCAAGGAACTATTATTCCAATCAATAGAGCAATTGAATTTGCCGACAAATTTCCGAATCAAATAATAGACAAAACTCAGCTTCAAAGATTCTTAGGATGTCTCAATTATGTTGCTGATTTTGTCCCCAATCTTAGCAATATCATCAAACCTTTGCACAACCGTTTAAAGAAGGAAGCCCCTCCTTGGACTGATGAACATACAAAGGTGGTCAAAATTATTAAGTCTCAGATAAAGAATCTTCCATGTCTTTATCTCCCAAACATGTCTGCCTTCAAAATTGTTGAGACCGATGCTCTGACATTGAATTTCAGGAAAAGAGCATAGCATTGCATATACTTCTAAACATTGGAATTCTGCTCAACAAAATTATTCTACTGTCAAAAAAAAACTTTGGCAATAGTTTTATGTATTTCAAAATTTCAATCTGATTTACTTAATCAAAAATTTTTGGTTAGAGTAGATTGTAAATCTGCAAAAGATATTTTACAAAAAGATGTTAAAAATTTAGCGTCAAAACAAATTTTTGCCAGATGGCAAGCAATTTTAAGTGTTTTTTATTTTCAAATTGAATTTCTCAAAGGCTCTTCCAATTCTCTTCCTGGCTTCCTTACTCGTGAATATTTACAGGGTAGGTAGAAGAGTGAGTGTGGCAGAAATGCCAAGATCAGAGTCTTCCTCTGCAAAGGGGAAAGGCAAAGGAAAGCTGGTCCTTAAGGGACTCAATCGCCAAGGTGCATCAAAATCTGGGTCATCAACCCAAAAACAATCTGGGTCATCAACCTAAAAACCAACAATCAACATTGGGTCATCAACCCAATCTGGGTCTTCAACCCAGCAAACCGCCAAACAGTCAAAAGAAGACTATGGCATCCCCATTCAATCTTTGTTAGCCTTTCAAGATCAAGGCCTTGTCAAACTCCCTAAAGGAACTTGGGGAGACAGAGTGGAGGAAGAATCAGGTTCTCCACCCCCTCTCAAAGACCTAATCAGGGAACTAGCCCAAACAGCTACTCCTTTAAACATTGTCAAACCCGATACAAGATTATCAAAAGACAACACCCAAACACAAACATCTGCAACCAACTACGTTGCAAAAAACCAAACCCATTTTGTTGTCCAAATGAAACCAGGATTTTGGGATAACAACCCTAATAAAGTTCCAGCCAAAATATTTCAAAATGGTTCCCACTTTCAACAAACCCAATCAAATAAAAATAGAAATTTTTAAGCGTTTATTTTGATTGATACTGATTCAGTCACGATTAAACATTATCGAGACCCAAAGGATCAATCAGTATACACTCATTCAACTTTCCAAATTTTGAAGGTTTTAACACCTGAGCAATTCAGAAAGAACTTGAATGTTTTCAAAAAAATTTATCAAACTTTTGATCCCATTGGTTTTAATTACTGGGATTATCAACAAGCTTGGTACAATATTTTCTGGTACCAAAACAATCAAAATAAACATTCTTGGTTGATTTACTTCAAAAAGAATGTTAACTACAAATTTCCCCATTGGTTCGTCCATTGGTGGAGAATTTTTGGTCCAATCAAACAGATCCTTCCGACAGAAGTTCTAGAAGGATACCAATCATTTGAAAAATATTTTGACATCAAGGAAAGTCCTTTCCCTGTCAATTTAATATTTTTCTCTAAATTCTCCCTTTCTTGGGTGTTCAGCTGGCAATACAAATACCAAAAGCAAGATCTTTACCCTGGTATATTGCCTATTCTACAAAGAGCAACTTATGTCAAGTGGTGGTCTCAGTTCAATTATGCGGCAGCCACAAGTGACAATGTCAAAATTTGGTTCCAGCAGAATCCTAAATGGATGAAAGCAGCCAACCCAGAAACTTGTGAGTTCCTGAATCAGAGATCTCAGATTGTTTCGGTCTTAACAGGATCCAAATCAAAAAAAAGTTTCCTTCAGAATATGGAAGCTATCATGAAGCTAACAAAGGAGTGGGTAGTCTCTACATCAAAATCCTCCAAGCAGAAGCTTCCCCAATCAGACGAAGATGAAGAGGATTCAAACCAAAGTTCAGATCCTTTTTATCAAAACGAAGATGACTGTTATGGAATAGACACTACAGTCAACCTGAGTGATGATGACTAAATCCAATCACCCAACCAGTAATCAATCAAACCTGCACAAATAGTTCCAGTCGCTGCCCCTTGCCGTCAGTCACAGTTCCAATCAAGTTATCGACATTGTTCATCACTGGCACTATTCACTACCGACAGCACAGTCCTAATCAAGTTACCGGCACTATTCTTCAATAGTTGCAATAGTTTAGGTCATTGTTACTGATATTGTTGTAATAGTAAATTTTCAATATTCTATAAAAAGGATGTTAGGCTCAGTTGTTAGAGATCCGAAGTTTTAGAGAGAGTTTTAGAGTGAGAAGCTCTGAGTGTTCTGAGAGTTCTCATATTGTGAGTTCCTCAGTTCTTCTTCTTCCTCTTCCTCTTTTCGATCTTTCAATCTTGTAGTGTTCAAGCTTGTAGTTTTCAAGCATTCAATCAAAACCACATGGTTTAGAAAATCTCTCTTCTCCCTCCACCGGTTCTGGTGAGGCTCTGCCTCCGCTCCGGTTTCTTTTTATTTTTCCCAGTTCTTGGTCGGTTCTACCACCTTTCTGGGTTTATGTTTTAAATTTTTATATTTACTATTTTAATTTGTATAGTATTTGTTTTTACCGTTTTCATGTTTTAATCAGCATATTTTAATTTTGTTTTTATTTATGTAAACTCCGCCTGTTTTCCTACTTCTCATCATTCTGCTCTCTTTCCCCCTTTCCCTTCCTTGACCCATATATATATATATATATGATTTGAAAGGGTGTGTAAATTGTGTATGGAATCAAATTAAGGATAAACATATAAAATTAATATTAAATATTCCTGAAAATTTATGAAACTAATTGAATTGATGGTTGATTCAAATTTAGTGCTATGACATTTATAAAATGCCGTCTTTAGTCTTTTAAGCAAAAATTATTAATTATACTAAAAAATGGTTAAAAATTGTTGTTTATAATCTAAGCATACAAATAAAAAATGTTGCCTATAAGTCGGTGTAACATTTAAAATAGGTTGCCAATAAGTCGCGGTAACATTTAAAAAATGTTCACTAGTGCATAATATGTAATAAACGGGAAAGGTTAACGTCCGTTAACCAAAACTTAGACGTTAAAAAGGAGGCGGTGGCTGAATTGTAATTATCAGAGTCACTTAAATCACCTTTAACGTCAGTTGTATACACAACTGACGTTAAAAGTGATGCGGGTCACTTTTAACGTCAGTTGTTTAAACAACTGACGTTAAAAGTGGATCAAATATTTTTAGAATGTATACATTAACACAAAAACCCGCGTTTCTTCCTCTTCACTCTCTGCCTCTGCTCTTTCACTCTCTGCCTCTGCACAATCATCTCTTCTGCCCTAACCCTTCTCCACCACATCGAGCTCCATTGCATCGCTACCACCGCGAGGTACACTCTCTCTCTCTGAATCAGACACTGTCTTTCTCTCACTTCGCGCGTGCCCTAACCATGTCTTTCCCAGTCACTCTCAGCCACAACGAACAGTGACCGCCTTGATAGTACCACCACTGAGCCACTCTCCTTCTCCTCTCTCTGAACTCAGGTAACTCCCTAAACCCTCAAAGTTTCATTTTCATTTTATGTTTTGCTTCTCTTCTCTCTACTCTGTCTCGTTTAAGGGTTTTTAGTCTCATTTAAGGTTCTCCACACGCAAGGAAAGAACCCAAACAAAAACCACTCTCCTTCACCACTGAGCCACTCTTCTTCTCCTCTCTGTGAATGCGGTAATGCCCTAAACTTTGTGTTTGGTTTGGTTCATGTCATTTTGCTTTCTGTTTGGTTGCTTTACCTTTTTTTTGGTAAGCCAAAAATTATATTGATTAAGGGTAAATGAACAAGATAACCCCAGCATTGATACAAGTTGTGAGATGGAGTTACCAACTTTTTGCCTTGGCTGCCTTCGGATTACAGGGTGTTGGGTTGTATTAAAGTGGTGGTGTTTGTTTTGTTTTGGGTTATTATACCGGAATAATAAATTTTGCTCTTATTTGGTTGGTCTCTATGTCAAATGTGATTGGGGTGGTTTATTTGGAGAAATTTGCTATCAGGGTAGTACATAGTGATACAACACATTGGCTTTATCCTGATAGCATATTGTATTGATGCTGGTTCTGCCTTTAGTATACTTTATCACAAGAAAAATGCATTTCATTATAGCAATTCTCCCCTCAATACATAACACACATCCTATTTAAATATGACTACTGATAGTTTGAAATCATCAAACAATCCGATATGATAATGACAGGTAAAAAGAACTAAGAAGATGACTACTTAAGATAACATATAATTATCTTAAGAATAACATAATTATATGTTATTTTGTCAACAACTAATTGAATTAGAGCAATGTATAGGACATACCATTTTTCTGAGATGACTTTTCCTTGCAGCCTCTCTGTTTTGTGCTAAACGTGTCAATGTCCGAGGCCTATAAAAAATGTTACCTTAGCTCCTATATAAAATCACATTAAAAAAAGTGACACAAAAAAATAAAACTAGATGCCCAACTAGCACTTTACACGTTTGAAAGGAAATGCTAAGAAAATAAGATAGAGTTAAATGTAGTTAAACAATAAAAATTGTGTTAATACAAAATGACTCAGATGAGAAGGTATGAGTAGATTTCCTCAATATAAAAACAGTAGTTTCTCTAAATTGAGCAAAGTGGGTGTGCCACTTTTAAAATGAAACTTTGATTAGTACTGAAAAGATTCTAGCTTCTTTTTTTTTTGGTAAGTACTTTGTACATAACCGGATAACCCTTTATATCACTATCTCTCTCCAATTTCCGCTATTGTGCTTACATTAGACATGTGTTTATATCTACAGAACCTATTTAGCTATGGATCGTAGTTGGATGGTTTGTAAACGCACTAGTGATGAGTATTTGAAGGGAGTGGACGAGTTTATAGAATTTGCTCAATTGAATGTTCTTAATAGTAAAGGAATGTTCAGTTGTCCTTGTGTCAAATGTTTGAATACGAGGAATTGTACGGTCAATGATATACGTACTCATCTTATTTGTAGTGAGATTTGCTTGAATTATACAAGATGGATATGGCATGGTGATGTGTTGTTAAGTACTAAGCCAAGTATCTCTCAAAGTGAGGATCTTGACGTAGATATGGAGGATGATCGAGTGGAGGACATGATCTGTGATATTGGATAAGAATCTTTTCAGCGAGCACATGAGTATGAAAGGTTGTCCAGTGATGCGGATAAGCCTTAGTATCCCGGGTGTACAACACATACACGGTTGTCGGCTGTGTTAAAATTGGTTTGTGTGAAGGAGAGAAATGATTGGAGCGATAAAAGCTTCACTGAATTGCTTGAGTTGTTGAAATACTTGCTTCCAGAGGGCAACACATTGCTTAACCGTAACTATGAGGCCAAGAAGGTATTGTGTCCGATGGGTATGGAGTATAAGAAGATACATGCATACCCCAATGATTGCATATTGTACACGGGTGATTATGAAGAGATGCAAGATTGCCCCCCAAGTGTGGGTTATCACGCTACAAAGTGAAGGATGGTGATGATCTTGATGATTCGATTTGTGATGTGAGAAAAAAGGGTCCTCCTGCAAAGGTGTTATGGTATCTTCCAATAATTCCAAGGTTCAAGCGATTATTTGCTAATGTGAAAGATGCAAAGAATCCTAGATGCCATCATGATGAGGGGAAACGTGATGGAAAGGTTCGCCATCCGACTGATTCTGTGCAATGGAAGAATATTGATACTTTGTTTCCGGATTTCACCGATGAGCCAAGAAACCTAAGGCTTGGACTTGCTACAGTTGGAATGAATCCATATGGTAACTTAAGTAGTATTCATAGTTCATGACCCGTTCTCTTGATAATTTACAACCTACCTCCTTGGTTGTGCATGAAGCGCAAATACATGATGTTATCTATGATGATCTCGGGCCCAAAGCAACTGGGAAATGACTTAGATGTTTGTTTAAGTCCCTTGATTGAAGACTTGAAGAAGCTGTGGGTCAAAGGTGTTGATGTAGTTGATGGGTATTATCACGAGACTTTCAAGCTGCATGCCATGTTATTTTGCACCATCAATGACTTTCCATCGTACGGGAACTTGTCCGGGTACAGTGTTAAGGGGCATAAAGCATGCCCTATATGTGAAGAAGGCGCATGCTACACTCAGTTGCATCATGGAAGGAAGACGGTTTACCTTGGGCATCAAAGATTTCTTAGACGCGATCACCCATATCGTAAGATTAAAAAAGCTTTTAATGGATGCCAAGAGACTGAAAATGCTCCGACGGCCTTAAATGGAGAACAAGTTTATCAACGGGTGAAGGACATCAATGTTATCTTCGACAAGTCGAAAAAGAAGGGTAAGGCTACTGAGAAAAACATATGGAAGAAGAGGTCGATATTCTTTGATCTTCCATACTGGTGCAAGCTTGATGTCAGACACTGCATTGATGTGATGCATGTGGAGAAAAATGTGTGTGATAGCGTGATTGGGACGTTTCTCAACATTCAGGGCAAGACAAAGGATGGTGTGAATGCTCGTCTCGATCTCGTTGCGATGGGTATACGAGAGCAGTTAGCTCTAGTTGTTGAGGATGGTAAGCGGACATATTTGCCTTCAGCATGTCATACTTTGTCAAAAAAAGAGAGACAAAGTTTTGTGAGTGTCTTCAGGGCATCAAAGTTCCACATGGTTACTCTTCAAATGTCAAGAGGCTTGTCTCAAGTGATCTCAAATTGGTTGGCTTAAAGTCTCATGATTGCCACATCCTGATGCAACAACTTCTGCCAGTGGCTATTCGTGGTATTGCTCCTAAAAATGTGAGACATGCCATTACTAGGTTGTGCTCATTCTTCAATTCTATATGTAGCAAAGTCGTTGACCCACATAAGTTGGATGAGTTGGAAGTTGAGGCTTCTACAATCTTGTGCCAATTGGAGATGTATTTTTCTCCTTCATTTTTCGATATCGTGGTTCACTTAATTGTTCATCTAGTGAGGGAGATAAGATTATGTGGACCTGTTTTTTTGAGATGGATGTACCCAGTTGAGTGATACATAAAGATCTTGAAAGGGTATGTGAAGAATCCACACCGTCCCGAAGCATCTATTGTTCAAAGGTACGTTGCAGAAGAAGCTATTGAGTTTTGTTCAGACTACCTTCCTAACACTGATCCTATAGGGGTTCCTAAGCCTCGTCATGATGAGAGAAGATGTTAAGGCAAGGGTACACATGGTGTAATGATTAATAGCAAAGGTCGGAAGGAAGTGCTTCAAGCACATTTGTATATATTGAATGAGATCGATTATGTTCAACCTTACTTTTTTGAACATAAAAGAAAAGTCAAGCAAGAAAACCCTTGAATGAACGAAAGGTGGTTGTTGAACAAGCATAATAAGACTTTCTTACAATGGTTCAAGCAAGAAACGCTGAAGGGTGGTAGTACTGCTTCTGACGAATTAAAATGGCTATCACGTGGGCCTAGCTTTAATGTCATTTGTTGGAGCGGATCCGACATCAATAACTTTTCCTTTTATACAAAGGAACAAGATAACAAGAGTACTATGCAAAATAATGGGGTTATGATTGTGGCCGAATCAATGCACTTCTCTAGTTCAAAAGTCACAAATCCCGTTATTGCGTCGATACCTTACTTTGGAGTCATTGAAGAGAGTTGGGTGCTCGATTACACTAAGCTCACGGTGCCGGTTTTTAAATGTAAGTGGGTCGATAGTAAAGGTGGTGTAAAACCAACAAATGGGGGTTTACAATGGTAGACCTTTGCAAGTTAGGTCATACAACTGAGCCTTTCATCATGCCTTCCCAAGAAAAACAAGTGTTTTGCATCACTGATCCTTCTAACAAAAGGTTGTCCGCGGTTCTCCAAGGAAAAAGCATGCATAACGGTAGTGATGAAAATCAAGATTTAACTCTTGATATTCCCGAGACTCCTTCTTTTTCAACAAACATGCTTACTATCATTGAGGAAACACGGGTGGACGATATACATGCCACTCGTGATGATCATCACGAAGGGATATTGATATAGGTAATGATGTTTTTAGCCCTAATGAGGGTTTTACATCATAAGGTTTTAATGAGGCCCTTTTTTGCCAAATTTGTGTACGTGCAAATTTTGTAATGTGCCTATTCTGTATATTATGGACTGTGTTTACTGAATACAGGGATATGCTGGGGGGAGTGGATAAATTGTAAAATAAATTTAAAAAAAAACCAAATTAACATCAGTTATTTAAGACAACTGACGTTAAAAGTAATTTTTTTAAAAAAAATTATTTATAATGTCAGTTGTTTAACAACTGACATTATAAGCAGTGTATTTAACGTCAGTTAAATTAGATAACTGACTTTAACCTTACACTTTTTACGTCAGTTATTTAAATAACTGACGTAAAAGTAACGTCAGTTGTCAACTGACGTAAAAGTAACATCAATTGTCACACTTTTTACGTCTTCTCGGATGACGTCGGGCATTTTCCAGCCATTAAAAGAGAATTTTAACTAACGTAAAAATCTCTTCCTACACTAGTGGTTGCATTTGGATCTTTAGGCAAACCGTCAACAACTGTACTAATTAACATTTGGTTACATTTGAAAACAGTTGCACTACGTTCATCTGACAATTGTTCCTTATTCGTATAGAACAGGCAACAATTAACGAAAGTGTTGTCATTTGATGTAAAAAACTGTTGCCTTAGACAATAGGCAACGCTCGAATAAACAACTCTTAAAACTGTTGCCTATACTTTTAGGCAACATTTTTTTATAGTATAGGCATCATTTTTTAGCTATTTCCATAAATCAAAAATGTTGTAGCGTGAGAAATTATACATTCGATACAACTCATAAAAAGTGGTTAAAAATTACAAATCAAACGAGTTCTTTGTTTTTTTGTTTGAAAAACACGCTCTCAGAAAGTTTCTTTCAAATGGGTTTTTTTGCTTTTTAATTTACAAAGATGTTTCTAAAATAGTATTATCAAACTAGTTTTTTTCGTTTCTCTCTTCTCAAGAACAGTTTTTAGAAATTATTTTAAAAAACTGTTTTGAAACAAAAGATTAGAACACAATCAAACACACCCTATCATTATATTTTTCTTACTTGTAATTTTTATTATTTATTAGCTTATATGATTGTTAAAGGAGAAAAAAGAAAAGAAAAAAAAGGAAGAAAATAAATCAATATATCACTACGATGAAAGACACAAAGAAGATATACCTAACACAAGCCGTCCTGGGTGGTGGACTTGCCAGAGAGAATCTCTACATGTTTCACCATATTGAGCACATTAGAGTGCTTTTGTTTAGTTCAATGGTGATGGAGGCGCTTTGAGAAAAAAATGGCTTTGCCATGCATAATAATAGAACGATTACTGAGTTTAATCATAGACATTCCTGAGCTACAAGAAAATAATGAAAGACGAAATGTAGCAAATACAAACTTAAATTATGCTTCTTCATAAAATAAAATAAAAAAATCAATGCTTGATACAAGCTTCTCAAACTACTAAACTATAAATTTTGAGATTATCATTGAATGTGTATAATCATCGAAAATTGGTTACAAAATGAATAATAAAACAAAAATGCAATCAAATAAGTACCAAAAATAAAACAGCATCTAACTCACATTCCCTTGAATGCACAAGAAAATAAGACACCCCGATGTCTTATTCAAGAAGAACCTAATTAACTAAACTTTAATCGTTATATTAATCGTTAGTGCGTTTATCGAGATACAAGGATATTAAAAACTTCCAAAACTAAGCATATGCATACATAGAGACATGCATATATACATATATACATATTTAAACACTGTACAACTTGCCCCATACATAGGGCCATTGTTCAAAGACGCTATATATAAGCTGAAAGTATAATAAAAAGATACGTGAAAAGCCACACAAACTGGCAACTCTCAAAATAGTCACCCTACACACCTCTCAAAATACGTATAAAACAAGAAAAACCTCACTGGACTCATAGATTTATGGACACACTGGCCAAACTCCATATCCTCAGTGATATGGGCGTCTAGAGCTACCCTCTCCCTCGTGGTATCTCCGTCTGTTGACGCGAGGCTCCCATATAGACTCCTCGCTACTCGAAACGACGATCTGTCGACACTGAGAAGACTGTAAGTATTGCCTACACCTAAGGCGAGATCCACAATAGACAAAATTGCGTCTCCAAGTAGCGCGGGAAGTCTGAGGGTTGTTCCACATATCATCAGGGAAAACCTACGATCTCGATGGGAGTCACATCTGAGATGATGGGAATCACTGAGCAATACGGAATAGACCAATCAGAGTAACCGTGGGTCCTCCGCAATATCGTATGTACAAACTAACTGATGCGACGTATACGGTAAATAAATGAGAGTGGTCCACCGTCCAGCCATTCGGAACGTGAAACACGATCTCAACATCCCCCATCACCGGGATCCGAGGCGGCTGAGCTAATAGGTAGTGCCTCTGATCCGTAGACCTCGTCTAGCTCTGGCTCAAGCTCATCTAACAGTTTATATATCTGTAACAGCCTGTTTTTAATTACGCTGTTTTAAGAGTAAAAATATATTTATTTATATTTTTAATTGAGACTTAGGAAATGATTTTGGAGAAAACAAAATCATATCTGGAACTTACTCTACGGTAGGAAGCTCTGGTTAAAATTTGAGTTTAAAACTCAAACGGAAACCGGTCTGCGTTTTTTTAACCGACAGTATAATTTTATACCAACAAAAAACCCTAATTTGGCCCGAAAACTGAAATTTGTAGATTTTTTATATTTTGTCCGTGAGGAAGTCTACTTTCCAAATTTCTGATCAGAAATAAAATATTATGTGTATTCGGGTGAATTTTGGCGAAAGTTCAAACGGAAAATAGTCGGTATTTTCACTAACAGCAAGATTTTAATGGTCAGAAAACCTAATTTTGACTTGTGAACAAAATGGTTAATATTTAAATCATATTTCCAAATATTTTGGTTACTATGAAAATTTTCAGTCGAAAACGAAATATTATGCTTTTATACGGGCGTAAAACCCTAATCGGGGAACAGACGGAGTCGAGAAAGGAGGTGCAGAGACAAATCGGACACCGGAGGAGCTGAGTCATGGGGTGAGTCACCACCATGTCTCACCAAGTATTTATGAAGCATTAAATGTAAATTTAGGTGAAATGACCAAAATGCTCTTTTAGCTTAACCTAACCAAAGTTAAGTTAGATTTTAACCATGGTTAGTTTGTTTGGTCTAAAATCAGCCACACCCTCCACTAAATGTGAACCACATATATATTAACCATAGGTAGCAAAGTAACCCTAGCTAAGTTAATTATTAACCATAGTTAACTATTATATTATTTAATATTCTTAAAACCCATTAATTAAATTGCTAAAACCAAACAATACCTAAAATTTCCCTTATAAACACCCCCCCCCCCCCCCCCCAAAAAAAAAAAACCGCAGCCTTGCCCCCCTTCACTCATTTCTTCATTTTCTCTCACTTTTTTCAAGAACACTTTAAGCAATTTTGTGAAGAACTTGATCCATTCCTTTCAATTTTCCAACATCTAAGAGGTATACCTTACTCTTCTTGATAAATAAACATCATGTTCTTCATTGATTTTCTTGTTTCCAAGTCATGATCATCAAGTTTTCATGAGTTTTTCGTTCTTAGATCTAGAATTTCAAATATTTCTAAAAAATTGTAGAAAAATCATTTTAATGTAAACCAATTTCTATGATCTTGATATGTCCTCTACTATCATCATCTAAGAGTATGTAATCAAAATCATTTTCCTTCCTATTTATCTATTGAAGGCCAAATCTATATATTTTTAGGCAAATGAAGTTTTGTTCAATTTTTACAATATGACACTTGATCTTTACTCTTTAATACCTATAGTTGTTATAACTAGAAACTTGAAATCAAAAGAAATTCCAAGCCCTATTTTCTAGCCTTGACCGAATTTGTGTTCATGTGAGCAAAATAAGTTTTCTTCAATCTTTAACTAGATCATGATTTGTACGAACTAACGAAGATGTGTAGGTTATAGATCCAAGAGTTTGTGATAAAAGGAATTTCTAACCTATTTTTCTCATTGAGACCGAAACCCTAACCTAGTTGGTTAAAGGATTATGTTTTACAATCTTAACTGTTAACACTTAATCTATGCTAGTTAATACTTTGTGAATTAGTATCTAAAAGATTGGATTGAGAAAATAACCCTAGCCTTGTTTTTATGACTTGGCTGAACCTAGCACCATATGGTCATATTTAGATTTGTTTGATTAATTTGTTGATTTGGTTGATGGTGGTTTTGGTAACTCGTGGCGGGATATCAAGGATCGTCGATTTCGTATTTCCGGTGGTAACTTAGGTGGGAGAAAGAACCATTCCATCGTCGGAACTAATAAGTAGTATATAATTTATAATAATGGTGTAGGATGACCTAAACCCTACTAGTGGTTAAGTAATGTTCAAATGCTATCCATTGGGTCTGACTTAACTAAGCCAACTTCAATAGGATTGAAAGGCTTAGAGGCTTATAAGTTGGGCTTTGGTCCATATGATGGATTAGAATAAGAGTTATTCACCCAACTGTCCAAGAGTTGCATGAGATGCAATCGGAAAGTGTTTCCTACCTATATAACCGAATTTTGAGTGATCAGCCAAAGCTGACTTAAAGCTAGGTGAAATATGGATCTTGGCCCACTAGAAGATCTTCCAACAGGATTTTCCGAATCAATGATGAGGGTCATTGTTTTGAGTAAAATAGTGGGAGGCGTATTTAATTAAAGACCTTATTAAATAACTTCATGGCATGATACTTATATTTTGCATATTTATCTCTGTAGATTACCATGGCATCAAACACATCAAGTAACATGTCATTGCGATCCGTCCTTGAGAAGGACAAACTATCCGGAACAAATTTTCTGGACTGGTACAGAAACTTGAGGATCGTCCTCAAACATGAGAAAAAGCTGTATGTTCTTGAGGAGCCTATTCCTGAGGAGCCACCGGGTTCAAGTGCTCCTAGGGCTGACATGGATGCTTATAAGAAGCATCAGGATGACGCCTTAGACGTCGGCTGTCTTATGCTTGCTACCATGACCTCTGAGCTGCAAAAGCAACATGAGACCATGGAGGCGTACGATATGATCATGCACCTCAAGCTGCTCTACCAAGAGCAAGCAAGGCATGAGCGGTTCGAAGTTTCCAGAACCCTTTTCCAGTGTAAATTGGTAGAAGGAAGCCCTGTGAGTCCTCATGTACTCCAGATGATCGGGTACATTGAGAATCTCGAGAGACTGGGATTTCCTTTAGGCCAAGAGTTGGCCACCGATTTAGTTCTGCAATCGTTGCCTGAGAGCTATAGTCAGTTTGTCATGAACTATAATATGAATGATCTTGACAAACCTTTACCAGAATTGTTGAGCATGTTGAGAACTGCTGAACAAAATATTAACAAAGGAAAGGGGAAGGCCATTTTGATGGTCCAGGCTGGAAATGGCAAGAAGCAGCCCAAGAAGCCCACGCACAAACAAAAGGGCAAGGGCAAGGGCAAGGCCATCAACAAGATCAAGCCCAGTGCTTCTAGCTTGAAGCCTGTGGGTGGTGTGGCTAAGGAAGGCAATTGCTTCCACTATGGTCGGACCGGACATTGCAAGAGAAATTGCCCAAAATACCTGGAAGAAATCAAGAAGAAGAAGGGAAGTGAGACTTCCACTTCAGGTGTGTTTGTTATAGAAGTCAATTTATCTACTTCTGCATCATGGGTATTAGATACTGGATGTGGTTCTCACATTTGTACAAATGTGCAGGATCTAAACAGGAGTAGACCATTGGCAAAGGGCGAAGTCGACCTACGAGTTGGAAATGGAGCAAAGGTTGCTGCTTTAGCGGTAGGGACTTATGTATTGACTTTGCCCACCGGGCTTACTATTCAGTTAGAGAACTGTTATTTTGTGCCTGCAATTAGCAGGAATATCATTTCCGTTTCTTGTTTGGACAAGATTGGTTTTTCTTTTATAATAAAGAACAAAAGTTGTTCTATTTATTTGGATGATATTTTCTATGCTAGTGCACACATGAGTAATGGGCTTTATGTCCTTAACCTCGAAATGCCCATCTATAACATAAATACTAAGAGGTTCAAACCAAATGAGTTGAACCCGTCTTATCTTTGGCACTGTCGTTTAGGCCATATAAATGAGAAGCGCATTTCGAAGCTTCACAAAGATGGACTCTTGGACTCATTTGATTATGAATCATATGAGATATGTGAGTGTTGTTTATTAGGAAAATTGACTAAAGCTCCATTCACCGGAAAAGGTGAAAGAGCTAACGATCTTTTGGGTCTTATACATAGCGATGTATGCGGACCCCTAAACACATTAGCTAGAGGTGGTTTTCAGTACTTCATCACATTCACTGATGATTTCAGTAGATATGGATTTGTGTATCTTATGAAGCATAAATCGGAATCCTTTGAAAAGTTCAAGGAATTCAAAAATGAGGTACAAAACCAACTTGGTAAAAATATTAAAACTCTTCGATCAGATCGAGGTGGTGAATATTTGAGCCTAGAGTTTGATGATCATCTGAGAGAGTGTGGAATTTTATCTCAACTCACTCCACCGGAACACCACAATGGAAGGGTGTTTCTGATAGGAGAAATCGAACCTTGTTGGACATGGTTCGGTCTATGATGAGTCATGCAAACCTTCCAAACTCTTTCTGGGGACATGCTCTATTAACAGCAGCTTTTACACTTAACCGTGTTCCATCCAAAGCGGTAGAAAAGACACCATATGAGATATGGATTGGTAGACGACCCAGCATGTCTTTTATGAAGATTTGGGGTTGTGAAGCATATGTAAAACGTCAAGTTTCTAATAAGCTTGATCCCAAATCTGATAAATGCTTCTTTGTGGGGTATCCCAAAGAAACCAAGGGGTACTATTTCTATAATCCTTCCGAAGGCAAAGTGTTTGTCGCACGGACTGGTGTATTCCTAGAAAAGGAGTTTATCTCCATAGGAACCAGTGGGAGGAAGATAGAAATTGAAGAAATTCAAGAATCACAGAGTAGTGACCTACCATTGGTGGAACAGGAGCAACCTTCACAAAATGCTGTGGAGGAACAACCTGCTCCCGATGGCACAAGACCAGCGTAGGTCTAACAGGATACGTCACCAACTGAGAGATATGGATTTCTCATGACTCCACAAGGTAATGTATTGCTCATGGATCAAGATGAGTCCGTGACTTACCAGGCGGCCATCATCGGCCCCGAGAATCGAGAAGTGACTTGAGGCCATGAAATCGAGATGGATTCCATGTACACCAACCAGGTATGGACCTTGGTAGAGCCACCTGAAGGGGTAAAACCCATAGGGTGCAAGTGGGTTTTCAAAAAGAAAACTGACATGGATGGTAAGGTACACACCTTTAAGGCGCGATTGGTTGCTAAGGGTTTCAAGCAAATTCATGGTGTCGACTATGATGAGACCTTTTACTGCTTTTTGCGATGCTTAAATCCTTCCGGATCTTACTTGCTATCGCTGCATACCATGATTATGAGATATGGCAGATGGATGTCAAAACTGCTTTCCTTAATGGAAAGCTTCTTGAAGATGTGTACATGACACAACCTGAAGGCTTTGACATTTCAGAGGATGCTTAGGAAGGTATGTAAATTGCAGCGATCAATCTATGGATTGAAGCAAGCTTCGAGAAGTTGGAACCTTCGTTTTGATGATCTTTGTAAGACAGTACAGATTCATCAAAAATGAAGATGAACCTTGTGTCTACAAGAAGGTTAGTGGGAGCATTGTTGTTTTTCTGGTGTTATATGTAGATGACATATTACTCATTGGAAATGACATCCCTACACTATAAAATGTAAAGACATGGTTAGGGAATTGCTTCTCTGTGAAAGATTTGGGTGAAGCTACCTATGTATTGGGAATCAGGATCTATAGGGATAGATCGCTGAAATTACTTGGCCTAAGTCAGAGTACATACATAGACAAAGTGTTGAGACGCTTTAACATGCATGAATCCAAGAAAGGACTCTTGCCTATGTCACATGGTATATGCCTATCAAAGGCACAATCCCCTTCCACTCAAGAAGAAAGGGATCGCATGAGTAAGATTCCATATGCATCCGCAATTGGATCTATCATGTATGCCATGTTATGTACTCGACCAGATGTATCGTATGCTTTAAGCATAACGGCGGTACCGATCGATCCGGTGAAAGTCAACTGGTCTCTTGTCAAGAACATCCTTAAGTACTTGAGAAGAACTAAGGATTCGTTCTTGGTATATGGAGGCGAGGAAAGAGCTTGCTGTAATAGGTTACATCGATGCTAGCTTCCAAACCGATAAGGATGATTCCGGATCGCAATCTGGTTATGTGTTCTGCCTGAATGGCGGGGCGGTGAGCTGGAAGAGCTCAAAGCAGGAGACAGTCGCCGATTCTACCACAGAGGCTGAGTATATTGCCGCCTCCAATGCAGCAAAGGAGGCTGTTTGGATCAGGAAGTTCATTGCTGAGCTTGGTACAGTTCCTAGTATTGTGGACCCCATTGATCTATATTGTGATAACAATGGGGCCATTGCACAAGCTAAGGAACCTAGATCTCATCAGCGATCCAAACATATACTTAGGCGCTTCCATCTCATTCGAGAGATTATCGATAGAGGAGATGTGAAAATATGCAGAGTACCAACACTTGATAACATTGCTGACCCACTTACGAAACCTCTTGCTCAACAGAAGCATGAAGGTCACACTAGATCGATGGGCATCAGATTTATGCCTGATTGGCTCTAGTGCTAGTGGGAGATTGTTGGTGTAAGCCCTAGAGACCAGTATATTTCTTAGACTTACATTTGTATCTTGCTATTATACATATATGATATGAGGCATTCCAGTTTATTGTGTTACTTGTTTAAACATAATAAAGTCCTTAGAATAGAAATTTCAGTTTAATAGAATATCAAGTATATGACTTGATCGTGAGACACTATTGAACAATGAAATCCTATTCTTAAATATCCGTAGTCAAGTATTTTATTAATAAGGACAATAATAATACAATTGAGACTATTATGTGTGCAGACTGATGACCATATCTCACGGGTCATGGATATGAGATATCGAGTCGCCACATAGGTACACATTAGAGTAATGATGTACTGGATTGACCCACCATGAGAACACTACATGGAGTGTTATGTGAGTGTCATAAGTAGTTCGCATAGTGACAATGGTGTATGCAATCCTTCGACCTGAAATCGCTACGATCCATACATGAGGAGTCGTGTGCTTTAATATCGTCAAACGTCATCTGTAATAGGATGATTATAAAGACGGTCATTGGGCATACCACGAGCCATGCCGAGGGATGTGAGTGACCTAGATGGAATTTGTCCCTCCTACATAACAGGAGTAATATCTGTGGGCCCCCTGATAGAGTGAGACTGTAAAATGCATGGCCGTGCTGAAATGAGTCAATATGAGATATTGACCTCATTTGTTGTTAAGTCGACTCGGGTATCAGGGAACATGATATTGAACCATACAAGGGTGACACATTCTATGTCTTGTGTTCAATATAGATATATGGACAAAGGGATAATAATGCACATGAATATTTGTCACAGAAAGGTTTCGTCAAATCACTGACTTTCTCACTACTTAGGTAGCAGTGATGTAATGCTAGATACCGCTCACTGTTTGTAATATTAAATGGGATTTAATATTACTACTAACGTTTTGGGAACCTATAGGGTCACACACATAAGAGCGGATTAAAAGAAGCATTAAAAGGAGAGTTGGACTTTTCTATTGGGCCTAGCGCATGGTACATGGGGCTTAGGTCAAACGCTGCTCACTAACTCACTTAAGGAGGTGCTACTATAAGTAGACCACTTAAGCTATTGTGCCTACACGGTTTTTTACCCTAGCCGCACATAGAGAGTGACAGTGAGTAGCAGGTCTCGGTTTTTGAAGCTAGCACTGTGAGACAGAGACGCTTCGGGTTCGTGACGTTGGACGTTCACGGAATCTGCTCGTGTGGATACCTTAGAGACATCGTTCGTGCGGTGTTCGTGATAGACGATTTCAATCAATTGTCATCGCTTCAAGAGGTAAATCTTCTAACCATGAATCATGACCATTTGCAAGGATCCTTCGATGGAAATTTTTTTCCGCTGCGTTATTTTGTTTTATACGTAATTTCCCAACAGTGGTATCAGAGCCACTTGCGAAACCATGATTCTGTTACGTGGTTTACCTGTTATGTATGATAACATGTTTATAATGTGAATCGTTTTTCTGAAAATTGTTTTCTGAAAATCGTTTGCAACCGTTTTTGCGAAACCTTGTTTCTGTAATTTTCGTATGTATATGATATATGCGTCTATAGCATGTTTATGTATATATGCGATATGTACATTGGTTCTGGAATCCTTATTATGTTCTGCGATGGCGTCAAATGTTGATGTTAAACATGATCGGTTTCAGTTCTCTGTTGGCGGCGTTAAGGGGTTTCAGACATGAAGAGTTCATGTTCTTGCGACTAAGGTTCCAAGGGTTGAAATCCTAGCTGCCGTTCCTTGCAGCGTGAAGTGTTCACGGGCCTTGCGGTTTTAGGGTTGAGAGGTTGAAGCCCTAGCGAGACCCCCGTGCTACCTCTGCGTAGTGTGTTATTTCGAAATTCAATTTTTTTTGAAATCTTTTATGTCACCATTTAATAACGACATCAATTATAATAAATGAGATTTATTATATATGATATGGTTTCAAAATTTAGATTTTGAAATACTTAACTAATAGTAACATCAATTACAATAAATGTGATTTATAGTAACATCAATTACAATAAATGTGATTTATAGTAACATCAATTACAATAAATATGATTTATTATATATATGTTATGTTTTCAAAATTCAGATTTTGAAATCTCTAATTAATAATAATAATAATAATTGTGTATTATTATTGGTTGTTACTATTTATTTGGTGATGTATAGTGAATGGTTATGGCCTTAGTCCTTTAATCTTTTGGTTTATATTTTGAAATACGGCCTGCGTGCCGTGCTGTGCCTTTCTCTTATATTCCATATGTATATTCTTCTCTCATCTCACTCCCCTCATATGTAAAATGAGGTTTCTGTTTATGTAATGTAATGATGGAGACAAGAAGACGTTATCCTGTGGGAGATCATGCTTGGAGAAGCTTGGACGCTCCTAGGTTTCAGTTTAGATTCTCTTATTGGCTTGGGAGAATCAATGCGTTAGGGGCCATAACCTTATCACATTTATTTGCTTTATATATCTATGAGATGCATGTATGTATATAGTATGTTAAAAGGGGTTTAACTAATATATGTATGAGATGCATGTATGTAAATAGTAAGTTAAAGAGTTTAACAAATGATGAGATCAAATTTTAATCAAATCCCTCAAAAGGAAATATTAAGTCACATTTAAAGGCCTTCCAATGCATGGCACTCGTCAAGACTATGATCGATTAAGTGTGGGTCCGCCAAAGCGGGGTACCTTTATCTTTACTAGTAAGACGCGATGGGACAAATGTAATGTTCAACTGCTATCCATTGGGTCTGACTTAACTAAGCCAACTTCAATAGGATTGAAAGGCTTAGAGGCTTATAAGTTGGGCTTTGGTCCATATGATGGATTAGAATAAGAGTTATTCACCCAACTGTCCAAGAGTTACATGAGATGCAATCGGAAAGTGTTTCCTACCTATATAACCGAATTTTGAGTGATCAGTCAAAGCTGACTTAAAGCTAGGTGAAATATGGATCTTGGCCCACTAGAAGATCTTCCAACAGGATTTTCCGAATCAATGATGAGGGTCATTGTTTTGAGTAAAATAGTGGGAGGCGTATTTAATTAAAGACCTTATTAAATAACTTCATGGCATGATACTTATATTTTGCATATTTATCTCTGTAGATTACCATGGCATCAAACACATCAAGTAACATGTCATTGCGATCCGTCCTTGAGAAGGACAAACTATCCGGAACAAATTTTCTGGACTGGTACAAAAACTTGAGGATTGTCCTCAAACATGAGAAAAAGCTGTATGTTCTTGAGGAGCCTATTCCTGAGGAGCCACCGGCTTCAAGTGCTCCTAGGGCTGACAGGGATGCTTATAAGAAGCATCAGGATGACGCCTTAGACGTCGGCTGTCTTATGCTTGCTACCATGACCTCTGAGCTGCAAAAGCAACATGAGACCATGGAGGCATACGATATGATCATGCACCTCAAGCTGCTCTACCAAGAGCAAGCAAGGCATGAGCGGTTCGAAGTTTCCAGAACCCTTTTCCAGTGTAAATTGGTAGAAGGAAGCCCTGTGAGTCCTCATGTACTCCAGATGATCGGGTACATTGAGAATCTCGAGAGACTGGGATTTCCTTTAGGCCAAGAGTTGGCCACCGATTTAGTTCTGTAATCGTTGCCTGAGAGCTATAGTCAGTTTGTCATGAACTATAATATGAATGATCTTGACAAACCTTTACCAGAATTGTTGAGCATGTTGAGAACTGCTGAACAAAATATTAACAAAGGAAAGGGGAAGGCCATTTTGATGGTCCAGGCTGGAAATAGCAAGAAGCATCCCAAGAAGCCCACGCACAAACAAAAGGGCAAGGGCAAGGGCAAGGCCATCAACAAGATCAAGCCCAGTGCTTCTAGCTTGAAGCCTGTGGGTGGTGTGGCTAAGGAAGGCAATTGCTTCCACTGTGGTCGGACCGGACATTGGAAGAGAAATTGCCCAAAATACCTGGAAGAAATCAAGAAGAAGAAGGGAAGTGAGACTTCCACTTCAGGTGTGTTTGTTATAGAAGTCAATTTATCTACTTCTGCATCATGGGTATTAGATACTGGATGTGGTTCTCACATTTGTACAAATGTGCAGGATCTAAACAGGAGTAGACCATTGGCAAAGGGCGAAGTCGACCTACGAGTTGGAAATGGAGCAAAGGTTGCTGCTTTAGCGGTAGGGACTTATGTATTGACTTTGCCCACCGGGCTTACTATTCAGTTAGAGAACTGTTATTTTGTGCCTGCAATTAGCAGGAATATCATTTCCGTTTCTTGTTTGGACAAGATTGGTTTTTCTTTTATAATAAAGAACAAAAGTTGTTCTATTTATTTGGATGATATTTTCTATGCTAGTGCACACATGAGTAATGGGCTTTATGTCCTTAACCTCGAAATGCCCATCTATAACATAAATACTAAGAGGTTCAAACCAAATGAGTTGAACCCGTCTTATCTTTGGCACTGTCGTTTAGGCCATATAAATGAGAAGCGCATTTCGAAGCTTCACAAAGATGGACTCTTGGACTCATTTGATTATGAATCATATGAGATATGTGAGTGTTGTTTATTAGGAAAATTGACTAAAGCTCCATTCACCGGAAAAGGTGAAAGAGCTAACGATCTTTTGGGTCTTATACATAGCGATGTATGCGGACCCCTAAACACATTAGCTAGAGGTGGTTTTCAGTACTTCATCACATTCACTGATGATTTCAGTAGATATGGATTTGTGTATCTTATGAAACATAAATCGGAATCCTTTGAAAAGTTCAAGGAATTCAAAAATGAGGTACAAAACCAACTTGGTAAAAATATTAAAACTCTTCGATCAGATCGAGGTGGTGAATATTTGAGCCTAGAGTTTGATGATCATCTGAGAGAGTGTGGAATTTTATCTCAACTCACTCCACCTGGAACACCACAATGGAATGGTGTTTCTGATAGGAGAAATCGAACCTTGTTGGACATGGTTCGGTCTATGATGAGTCATGCAAACCTTCCAAACTCTTTCTGGGGACATGCTCTATTAACAGCAGCTTTTACACTTAACCGTGTTCCATCCAAAGCGGTAGAAAAGACACCATATGAGATATGGATTGGTAGACGACCCAGCATGTCTTTTATGAAGATTTGGGGTTGTGAAGCATATGTAAAACGTCAAGTTTCTAATAAGCTTGATCCCAAATCTAATAAATGCTTCTTTGTGGGGTATCCCAAAGAAACCAAGGGGTACTATTTCTATAATCCTTCCGAAGGCAAAGTGTTTGTCGCACGGACTGGTGTATTCCTAGAAAAGGAGTTTATCTCCATAGGAACCAGTGGGAGGAAGATAGAAATTGAAGAAATTCAAGAATCACAGAGTAGTGACCTACCATTGGTGGAATAGGAGCAACCTTCACAAAATGATGTGGAGGAACAACCTGCTCCAGTAGCACAAGACCAGCGTAGGTCTAACAGGATACGTCACCAGCGTGAGAGATATGGATTTCTCATGACTCCACAAGGTAATGTATTGCTCATGGATCAAGATGAGCCTGTGACTTACCAGGAGGCCATCACTGGCCCAGAATCTGAGAAGTGACTTGAGGCCATGAAATCTGAGATGGATTCCATGTACACCAACCAGGTATGGACCTTGGTAGAGCCACCTGAAGGGGTAAAACCCATAGGGTGCAAGTGGGTTTTCAAAAAGAAAACTGACATGGATGGTAAGGTACACACCTTTAAGGCGCGATTGGTCGCTAAGGGTTTCAAGCAAATTCATGGTGTCGACTATGATGAGACCTTTTCACTGTTGCGATGCTTAAATCCGTCCCGGATCTTACTTGCTATCGCTGCATACCATGATTATGAGATATGGCGATGGATGTCAAAACTGCTTTCCTTAATGGAAAGCTTCTTGAAGATGTGTACATGACACAACCTGAAGGCTTTGACATTTCGAGAGGATGCCTAGGAAGGTATGTAAATTGCAGCGATCAATCTATGGATTGAAGCAAGCTTCAGAAGTTGGAACCTTCGTTTTGATGATGCTTTGTAAGACAATGACGGATTCATCAAAAATGAAGATGAACCTTGTGTCTACAAGAAGGTTAGTGGGAGCATTGTTGTTTTTCCGTGGTGTTATATGTAGATGACATATTACTCATTGGAAATGACATCCCTACACTATAAAATGTAAAGACATGGTTAGGGAATTGCTTCTCTCGTGAAAGATTTGGGTGAAGCTACCTATGTATTGGGAATCGGGATCTATAGGGATAGATCGCTGAAATTACTTGGCCTAAGTCGGAGTACATACATAGACAAAGTGTTGAGACGCTTTAACATGCATGAATCCAAGAAAGGACTCTTGCCTATGTCACATGGTATATGCCTATCAAAGGCACAATCCCCTTCCACTCAAGAAGAAAGGGATCGCATGAGTAAGATTCCATATGCATCCGCAATTGGATCTATCATGTATGCCATGTTATGTACTCGACCAGATGTATCGTATGCTTTAAGCATAACGAGCAGTACCGATCGATCCCGGTGAAAGTCACTGGTCTGTTGTCAAGAACATCCTTAAGTACTTGAGAAGAACTAAGGATTCGTTCTTGGTATATGGAGGCGAGGAAGAGCTTGCTGTAATAGGTTACACCGATGCTAGCTTCCAAACCGATAAGGATGATTCCGGACGCAATCTGTTATGTGTTCTGCCTGAATGGCGGGGCGGTGAGTCGGAAGAGCTCAAAGCGAGAGACAACGCCGATTCTACTACGTAGGCTGAGTATATTGCCGCCTCCAATGCAAAAAAGGAGGCTGTTTGGATCGGGAAGTTCATTGTTGAGCTTGGTACAGTTCCTAGTATTGTGGACCCCATTGATCTATATTGTGATAACAATGGGGCCATTGCACAAGCTAAGGAACCTAGATCTCATCGGCCGATCCAAACATATACTTAGGGCGCTTCCATCTCATTCGAGAGATTATCGATAGAGGAGATGTGAAAATATGCAGTACCAACACTTGATAACATTGCTGACCCACTTACGAAACCTCTTGCTCAACAGAAGCATGAAGGTCACACTAGATCGATGGGCATCAGATTTATGCCTGATTGGCTCTAGTGCTAGTGGGAGATTGTTGGTGTAAGCCCTAGAGACCAGTATATTTCTTAGACTTACATTTGTATCTTGCTATTATACATATATGATATGAGGCATTCCAGTTTATTGTGTTACTTGTTTAAACATAATAAAGTCCTTAGAATAGAAATTTCAGTTTAATAGAATATCAAGTATATGACTTGATCGTGAGACAATATTGAACAATGAAATCCTATTCTTAAATATCCGTAGTCAAGTATTTTATTAATAAGGACAATAATAATACAATTGAGACTATTATGTGTGCAGACTGATGACCATATCTCACGGGTCACGGATATGAGATATCGAGTCGCCACATAGGTACACATTAGAGTAATGATGTACTGGATTGACCCACCATGAGAACACTACATGGAGCGTTATGTGAGTGTCATAAGTAGTTCTCATAGTGACAATGGTGTATGCAATCCTTCGACCTGAAATCGCTACGATCCCTACATGAGGAGTCGTGTGCTTTAATATCGTCAAACATCATCTGTAATAGGATGATTATAAAGACGGTCATTGGGCATACCACGAGCCATGCGAGAGGATGTGAGTGACCTAGATGGAATTTGTCCCTCCTACATAACAGGAGTAATATCTCGTGGGCCCCCGATAGAGTGAGACCTTAGGAAATGCATGGTCAGTCTTGAAATGAGTCAATATGAGATATTGACCTCATTTGTTGTTAAGTCTACTCGGGTGTCAGGGAACATGATACTGAACCATACAAGGGTGACACATTCTATGTCTTGTGTTCAATATAGATATATGGACAAAGGGATAATAATGCACATGAATATTTGTCACAGAAAGGTTTCACAAATCATCGACTTTCTCACTACTTAGGTAGCAGTGATGTATTGCTAGATACCGCTCACTGTTTGTAATATTAAATGGGATTTAATATTACTACTAACGTTTTGGGAACCTATAGGGTCACACACATAAGAGCGGATTAAAAGAAGCATTAAAAGGAGAGTTGGACTTTTCTATTGGGCCTAGCGCATGGTACATGGGGCTTAGGTCAAACGCTGCTCACTAACTCACTTAAGGAGGTGCTACTATAAGTAGACCACTTAAGCTATTGTGCCTACACGGTTTTTTACCCTAACCGCACATAGAGAGTGACAGTGAGTAGCAGGTCTCGGTTTTTGAAGCTAGCACTGTGAGACAGAGACGCTTCGGGTTCGTGACGTTGGACGTTCACGGAATCTGCTCATGTGGATACCTTAGAGACATCGTTCGTGCGGTGTTCGTGATAGACGATTTCAATCAATTGTCATCGCTTCAAGAGGTAAATCTTCTAACCATGAATCATGACCATTCGCAAGGATCCTTCGATGGGAATTTTTTCCCGCTGCGTTATTTTGTTTTATACGCAAATTCCCAACGTAGGTTGTGTTCTAATGCAAGAGGGAAGAGTTGTGGCTTATGCTTCCCGACAATTGAGAATTCATGAGAGGAACTACCCGACTCATGATTTGGAGTTAGCAGCCATAGTGTTGCATTAAATATATGGCGACACTTTCTCTATGGAGCAAAATTTAATGTTTACAGTGACCATAAAAGTCTGAAGTATCTGTTCGACCAAAAGGAGTTGAATATGAGACAGTGGAGATGGATGGAGTTTATCAAAGATTATGAGTTTGATTTACTATACCATCCTGGGAAGGTGAAAGTTGTAGCGGATGCCTTGAGTAGGAAATCATTGCATGTATCCACGATGATGGTTAAAGAGTTGAAATTACTGGAACAGTTCAGAGATTTGAACTTGGGAGTGGAGTTAGTTGAGGATAAAATTTGCTTAGGTATGATCACTATTAGTAGTGATTTTAGGAGAGATCATAAGGATAAACAGGTTCGGGATCTATATCTATAGGAGATAAGTAGAGGTATAGATGATGGTAAGATTTCTGAGTTTAGTAGAGGAAAAAATTGTGTACTGTGGTTTAGGGATAGGATATGTGTGCCAGAGGATTTAGAGCTTAGGAAGGTGATATTAGAAGAAGCACATAAGAGTAAGTTGAGTTTTCATCCTGGATCCACCAAAATGTAGCAGGATTTGAAGAAATTGTTTTGGTGGATGAGGATGAAGAAAGAGATAGCAGAGTATGTTTTATCTTGCTTGGTGTGTCATAAGGCTAAGATAGAGCATCAAAAGCCGGCGAGTTAATTGCAATCATTAGATATCCCAGAATGGAAATGGGATAGCATAGTTATGGATTTTGTGGTTGGATTACCACGAACTCCTAAGAGACATGATGAGATTTGGGTTATCATTAATAGGTTGACGAAGTGTGCTCACTTCTTACCTATGGGTGAAAGTTATAGTTTGGAGAAGTTGACCCAAATTTACATCAGAGAAGTTGTTAGGTTGCATGCTGTGTCATCGAGCATTGTCTCAGACCAAGATCCTAGATTCACATCTAGCTTTTGGAAATAGTTGCACAATGCTTTAGGGACTGAGTTGAGATGAGTTTTGCTTATCATCCCCAAACAGATGAACAGTCAGAAAGGACGATTCAATCGTTGGAGGATCTTTTAGGAGCTTGTGTTTTGGAACACACTGGCAGTTGGGATGAGTTCTTGCCATTGATTGAATTTACTTACAACAATAGTTTTCACAGTAGTATAGGAATGGCACCATATGAGGCTTTGTATGGTAGGAAGTGCAGGACCCCGTTATGTTGGTATGAGATTGGTGAAAATCAAGTCTTGAGTCCAGATGTGGTGCAACAAACTACGGAACAAGTTAGGAAGATAAAGGAAAAGATGAAGGAAGCACCGGATAGGCAAATGAGCTACAGTAACAAGAGAGTGACACTTTTAGAATTCCAGGAGGGTGATCACGTGTTTTTGAGAGTCACTCCGAAGACCGGAATTGGCAGGGCTATCAAAACTAGAAAACTTACTCCTAGATTCATCGGACCTTTCCAGATTCTTCGAAGGATTGGTCCAGTAGCTTATCATATTGCTTTACCACCTAACCTTGCTAACCTTCATGACGTCTTTCACGTTTCTCAAATGAGAAAATATTATCCTGATCCTTCACATGTTATTGAGTCTGAGTCTATACAACTGCGAGAGAATCTAGAGTATGAGGCTCTACCTTTAAGGATAGCAGTTAGAGAGATTAAGGAGCTTCGCGGTAGACAAATTCCTTTGGTTAAGGTCATATGGGATGAAACTACTGGAGATGATACTTGGGAACGTGAAGCAGATATGCAACAACGATACCCACATCTTTTCTGAGGTATGTAAATTCCGAGGACGGAATTTTTTTCTAAGAGGGGTAGTAATGTAACAACCTGTTTTTAATTACGTTGTTTTAACAGTAAAAATATATTTATTTATATTTTTAATTGAGACTTAGGAAATGATTTTGGATAAATCAAAATCATATCTAGAACTTACTCTACGGTAGGAAGCTCTGGTTAAAATTTGAGTTTAAAAATCAGACGGAAATCGGTCTGCGTTTTTTTTAACCGACAAGATAATTTTATACCGTGAGAAAACCCTAATTTGGCCCGAAAACTGAAATTTGAAGATTTTCATATTTTGTCTGTGAGGAAGTCTAATTTCCAAATTTCTGATCAGAAATAAAATATTATGTGCATTCGGGCGAATTTTGGATAAAGTTCGAACGGAAAACAGTCGAGATTTTCACCGACAAAGAAGATTTTAATGATCAGAAAACCTAATTTTGACTCGTGAATGAAATGGTTTATATTTAAATCATATTTCTAACGAGTTTTGTTAGTTTGAAAATTTTCAGTCGAAAACGAAATATTACACTTTTATACAGGCGTAAAACCCTAATTGGGGAACCGACAGAGTCGAGAAGGGAGGTGCAGAGACAAAACCGGACATCGGAGGAGATGAGTCATGGGGTGAGTCACCAACATGACTCATCAAGCATTTATGAAGCATTAAATGTAAATTTAGGTGAAATGACCAAAATGCCCTTTTAGCTTAACCTAACCAAAGTTAAGTTAGATTTTAACCATGGTTAAGGAACCATGGTTAGTTTGTGTGGTCTAAAATCAGCCACACCCTCCACTAAATGTGAGCCACATATTTATTAACCATAGGTAGCAAAGTAACCCTAGTTAAGTTAATTATTAACCATAGTTAACTATTATATTATTTAATATTCGCAAAACCCATTAATTAAATTGCTAAAACCAAACAAGACCTAAAATTTCCCTTATAAACCCCCCCCCCCCCCCCCCCCCCAAAACCACAACCTTGGCCCCTTCACCCATTTCTTCATTTTCTCTCACTTTTCTCAAGAACACTTTAAGCAATTTTGTGAAGGACTTGATCTATTCCTTTCAATTTTCCAACATCTAAGAGGTATACCTTACTCTTCTTGATAAATAAACATCATGTTCTTCATTGATTTTCTTGTTTCCAAGTCATGATCATCAAGTTTTCATGAGTTTTTCATTCTTAGATCTAGAATTTCAAATATTTCTAAAAAATTGTAGAAAAATCATTTTAACGTGAAACCAATTTCTATGATCTTAATATGTCCTCTACTATCATCATCTAAGAGTATGTAATCAAAATCATTTTCCTTCCTATTTATCTATTGAAGGCCAAATCTATATATTTTTAGGCAAATGAAGTTTTGTTCAATTTTTACAATATGACACTTGATCTTTACTCTTTAATACCTATAGTTGTTATAACTAGAAACTTGAAATCAAAAGAAATTCCTAGCCCTATTTTCTAGCCTTGACCGAATTTGTGTTCATGTGAGCAAAATAAGTTTTCTTCAATCTTTAACTAGATCATGATTTGTATGAACTAACTAAGGTGTGTAGGTTATAGATCCAAAAGTTTGTGAGAAAAAGGAATTTCTAACCTATTTTGCTCATTGAGGCCGAAACCCTAACCTTGTTGGTTAAAGGATTATGTTTTACAATCTTAACTATTAACACTTAATCTATGTTAGTTAATACTTTGGGAATTAGTATCTAAAAGATTGGATTAAGAAAATAACCCTAGCCTTATTTTTATGACTTGGCCAAACCTAGCACCATATGGTCATATTTACATTTGTTTGATTAATTTGTTAATTTGTTGATTTGGTTGAAGGTGATTTTGGTAACTCGTGGCGGGATATCAAGGATCGTCGATTTCGTGTTTCCGGTGGTAACTTAGGTGGGAGAAAGAACCATTCCATCGTCGGAACCGATAAGTAGTATATAATTTATAATAATGGTGTAGGGCGACCTAAACCCTATAGTGGTTGAGTAATCGACAATACCAAAATCGCATTGGAAACTTTTCCGTTTTACCATTAACGATTTGGGAATTGTAGGTTTATCGCCTTAGGTTAATTTTATAATATTGAGGATGTCTGGATTATTTATTATTGACTGTTTGTGATACGCTGGTTGAGGTTCTCTACTGCATGTGACGTTTTGTTTTGATGTTTGAATATTTTATTGATTACTGTGTTATGCATGATCCTGCTGCTTTTGATAAATTGCTCAGTTAAATTTTAAGTGAAGATATATGTTGCTCAGAGGTATTTTGTTTGGGGTGAGAGCTTGAATATAAATTAGAGGTGCCTAGCTATTATTTTATAGAAGTGATGTGATTTAGAATGTAAGTGGAGGTTATGAGGAAAGCTTGAGGCACTAGGTTGTTATTGATAAAAGTCAGTGAGAATCATATATTGCATTGTTGTTCATAACCGTGTATTTGAGATACATGAGGTCCGAAGTTCTCATGGACCATTCCAAATTAGAAGTTAAGTTGTGCAACTATAGTGTCATTGATATGCATGAGCACCCTTGATAGAGATAAGAGAGAGAACTAGGGTGTGCACCGACGGTAATGTGCAGCTATAGTGTCATTGCTTTGCTTGAGCATTCTCACTATGGATGAGAATGTGCACCGGCGTTGGGGACGTGTCACTTGGACGACTGACTGACATTCCTAACGAGGGATGTGTGACAGGATTAGGGGTGGCCACGTCAGCATAAAGGTTTAGTTGCATGAGTTGGAGGGTAGAGGATGATGTTATAAAGTATAGACGATTGTAGATTGTGAGTGATGCATGCTTGTGACTATTTTTGTATTATATGCTATGAATCTTTTCCGCTTATGATGATAGAACTGTTTCCTATCTCCCTATTACTCTATTTTTGTGTATGTCTACATTACTACGTTAGAAGACCCGATGGAAGAATATGTTGCTGAGGAGATGGATGGAACCCTGTATGAAACAGAGGTTGCTAAAGAGTTGGATGACACTCCGTATGAGGCTAACACTGGAGAACAAGTTACGGATCCTAATAGTATAGTGTAGTAAGTTTAGGGCCAGTGAGTCATAAAAGACATTTTTACTTTCCGCTAGTTATAAGCGGTTTGTATAAATAAGCACCCGTGCGGGATCCTACTGAGAGGATACCCTAAACGGTGTTGTGTAAAATAAAGGATAATTATGTGTGTATTTATGTAATATAACTTTGGAGTGTTTTTTATTTGCAGAAGTTATATGATTATTAATTAAGTTTTAATTTTTACGAATTTCCAACGATAAGCACGGGATTAAGTAAATAAATAATAATGTTTTAATTTAATAATACAATGGGGCACACACTTAAGCTTGCATTGTAATTTCAAGTTGCCATGACAACATTTGGACCCTTTTATCCCTAGGAAGCTCAGGTTACACCCATCAAAACCACACTTGGCCATTCATTTTACTCATTTGGTTCATGTTCTTATGACTTGCACACAAAATACTCTTAAGTTCTTCATAGTGATTTTCAAAGGAAGTCTAAGATCTTGTTCATTTCTTCCAATTCCAAAGGTATAGCCTTATGATCCATGATCATACCTTCACTTTTCATCACAAGTTTCCTTCTTAAATCCATGTTTTCTTCAAGATCAAATTCCTAGATCTAGTTTTTCAAATAATTCTAGAAAATAATAGAAAAATCATTTTAATGTGAGATCAATTTCTATGATCTCCATATGACTTCTATTTTCATTATCCAAGAGCTTGAAAAATTTAGAGATCCTTAGCTATTTCTTTTTGAGTTGACCGAACCTATATCAAATGGGTTTAGGATGCTTTTCTTCATTCTTTAACTTGATTTCTTGTTGGTTGTTCATGGCTAGGTTTTGTAGGTTCAAAACCTTGTAATTTAGGTGAACAACATCCTTCTCCTACTTGAGTTTCAAGTGATCTACAATAGGTAAGGGGGGAGATTACTACTATTGTACCTTAATGTAGATATGTATGTGGTTTAAAATATTTGTATGTTGTTTTTTTTTTAAAATCCTAAGTGTTAGGATTATGTATTATTTTTATAGTTGTGTGATTCTCTTGGAGGATTTGGTTGATGCTTGATGTTGATATATGTTGATTTTGATTCAATGATTTCTAATTGGGGTACTTGATGGTTGTTTATTTGATTTAACATGAAAAATTACCTAACATGATCATTCTTGGGCCATTCTGCCTTGGCTGTTTAAATGGGTTGCATGATTATTTAAATTGTTTGAATAATTTTTATGAGGAGTGAATGAATATATAAGAATATAGAAATTGGTTTGGATTGATTTAGATGTGTATATTGAAAGATATGATTTTATGAGTCCTTAGGGACTAAAATGCAATTTCTGAGAATTTCAGTGGCTGCACTGAAAGTCATATTCCTGTGTGTTAAGATTGTAGTCCTTGATGAGACAAAACCATATAAATTGGTTTGGTGTTAATTGGATTAATATGTAAAAAGTTATAAGCTTTTTTGTAAAAAAAAAGGATCTTTTTGCAATTATTGTAAAATATTTGGGGCAGAAATCTAATTTCTGTAAATTTGAGGGAAACTGAAAAATATTTCTAAGGAAGTTGGTTTGGTGTGATTTGAAGTTGTAAATAAAAAGTTATAAGGTTTTAAATGAATAAGGACCTTTTTGCAATTAATGAAAGTTTAGGGACTAAACTGAAATTTCCGAAAATTAATGTAATTGGACAGTTAGAAAATGTTTTTCATACCTAATTAATTGTTCTAAAACTCCAAAATGAGTTTTGGACTATTAGAGTGAAATCGTTGAAAAAGGATTTACGCGTTTTACAAACTTAACGACGTTCGGTCAAATTTTTAGGAATTTTGTATACATGGAAAGGAAACTGTAAAATTAGTATTTCAACATCTTAATATAAGTATTATAACCTAGGTGAGTAATGGATTTGAGGTGAAGAATCATATTTTCAAAAGTATGGCTTTTGGGTCTAAACCAGTAAAAAGCGGCGAAACCGTCGTCGAACATTTTTAAAGATTTTTGAGAAAACAATGATGTAGAGTTTGAAATCAATATTTTAATACTTTAACATAAGTACGATAACTTAGGAAAGTGAAGAATTTGAGAAGAATGATTACATTTGTGAAAATATGGAATTTAAGTTGAAATACAATAAAAAGTGGTTAAGTGGTATTTTAAGAGTTTCGACGTTTTTCAAGAAACTGTTTTGAGGAATTTAGTACTTATGTACTTTGATGGAATCTGATTTCAAAATGGGTTGGTTTTAACCAAAGGTTTTGGTTTTAACACAAAAGAGGATTTTAGTCTTCAAGACTAGTATTTCAAGTAAATGGAAAACCTAAGTCATGAATGACTTAGTGAAAATATGAACTTAATGATTTATGACCCATGTGAAGCAGGACCATTTGTCATAAAGTGTGGATAATTCATTATCCATACCTCCATAAGATTTAATGGACTAAGAGTTACTTGATTTCTTGGAAACCAAGAGAAAGGCTCCATTAGAAAAGTGTAAAGAAATAAATGATTGGACCATCGATCCAATTTCATAATGTGTTAGGACTTGTAAGCAAGTGCCTCAAAATATATTTACACAAACATGACAAGTCTGTTTGAGAACTGTGAATTAGTGAAGAGCCGATGATTTGTACCCGAGAATATCGTTCATCGGAGTAACATCAAATGGATTCTGGTGGAATCACGAGGTTATCCGATGGATAAATCAATTGGACGTATTCCGGTAATTTTGCCCAACTACATAGTTGATACTATGTTCAGAAAGGCCGTTGTACAAAGGAAGCAAAGCTTCCCAGTAGTAGAGGTTTCATAAAGAGCCCGTTGTTTCACAGAGAGTTTGAGATCACATGTGATTGTGATAGTACGTACATTATGATTATAATTTGAGCCTTGTGTGTCATGATAGCCACACATGGTGCCTGAAAGTAGGCGTAGATGAAACCTGTACTAACCATTCCTTCCAAAATACCAAATTAGCTCCGATGTTAGAATCGAGTATTCCTTGAGGCTGTGTAGGAATGAGACTATACGGTTTCAATCAGTTTCTCTCTATTCCTGTCCCTCGATGGACAAACCTTGTCTGGTATGCTTGATGAGCTTACCGTTGAGTTTGGTATAGTATATTCTTGGAGTTTTGGGTTGCAGAATTAAAAAGGAATATAAAAAGAATATATGACTGTTGTATTATATACCTGAGAGTCGTACCATTGCATGTCTGCCTTACGTGTAAGATAAATGGAAATCTCACATCTTTATTTTTATATTGCCTATGTCGGCTGATTATGTGCCTCGTAAAGTGCCATCGTAGAGATTAAGGTTCGAGCATGCGGACAATATGTTGGAGTTTCTAGTGGACGTCTTTCAGACTGTTGATGGGTTCGTAGACCATGTTTTTCCTCTTGGAAGAGGAAAGAGCTTAGTCTGAGAGTTACTTTTGTAGTGACTCTAGTAGTGTCTTTTGTGACGATATCGGCAGTGGACTCAAATAGAGTTTCCATTAGATCTCGTCAGTTGGGTTTATCCTTCTCACGATGTACGAGAGAGGATTGTATTTTCTATTTTAGTTTGGCCAGCTGGGTATGTTTGGGAGTTAATGTTAATGTTTATGGAGCTGCGACTCCAAATATCTTATATTTTAGGAGCTGCGTCTCCATATCTTTATGTTGAGTCTGTACATTTCTATGATTTATGTTTATGACTCGGGTTGGGTATTATGTAAACGATTCTCTAACTCATGACCTTAATTATGATCATGAAATATTTTATTGTCCACTCCTTTAAATCAAAGTAGTTATATCTACGACTTAAGAAAAATAAAAATAAAAAAACCCCATTCTTTTATAGCCAATTTTAATTAACCTACTCTTCGACCTTAAAATGTCACGTACGATGTAGCACTCGAGAAGGGTGTTACATGATACATCTTCGTGGCTCATGGATGAAAACTAAGCTTACTCTTGTAGTGTTATTTTCTAATGAGAACAAGACTGTGTAATAGTTGTTACACATGTTACACTTTCATTGATAAAATGTTGCAGATATTTTTCATTAAAAAATAGTACCACAAATACGTGCACTATGTTTGATATAGAAGAAAAAAAGAAAAGAGAAAAAAATGGAAAAATGAAGACTTTCTCCCATTTGATAGAGAGGAGAAAGGGAGGAGAGAGAAAAAGTGGTAGGTCCCACCACCTTTTGTTTCTCTCCCAAGTATGAGATGAAAGAGTAGAGAAAGAAGAAGAGAAATGTGTATATACCCTTGAAAAAGTAACACTTTTTTCTTTTAAAAATAATATCATTTCTTTATTCTCCCTTTTTATCTAACTAAACAAAAAGGATAGTAGAGAAAGATTATTTTGCTTTCATCTTTCTCTCGTACCAAACAATATAAAAATTTACTTTCTTCATTATCTCTTTTTCCCCCTCAATTTTCCCCCTTTCTTCTATACAACCAAACAAAGAAGTAAGAACTATGCTTAGGGGGTGTATTCATTTGAGATCTTATAAGATTTTAAAAGACTTTTTTATGATAAAAAAATCTCGTGATATTCACTTTTAAGTAATTTAAGTTAGTCTTCTGGTATTCAATCAAGACTAACTAGTATGATTTTTTAAAGAGGGTGTCGAAATCTAATGGTATTCAATCAAGATTTTTTATCAGTAACGAAAAGTCTTGTGATATTGAAAAACTTCCTAATTTCGATGAATTGATCTTCAAGGTGGATTTTGGGATGTATAAATACCAAAGTCATGTCAAAATCCCACCAAACCCCATGAGATTTCCCTACTTTCTATTTCTTTCTATTCCTTTCTGTTCCGTCGTTCCTCATAATTTTTGGCTGGATGTTCCAATGGTGGGTCGCCTTTAAGAATGATAAGGTGAGATTGTTCACGAAATTGGTGTAACTATTAGGGATGCTCATATCCAAGTCGATCAAGATAAAATTCGTAAGCCGATCCAAAAAAACCGAAAATCGATGTTTCTTAGATTTTTTTGGATCTTGTTTTGTGAAAACTGATCGGATCGGATTAAAGTTTGGATCCTTTTTTAAAACCGAACCAATCCAAACCAAACCGCATATATAAAATTTAATATATGTTTATTCTATTTTTTGTATCATTAAGTTTTTATTTGTTGTTTTTTTTCCCCTAATAATACTTACTAGTTTGATTATGACGTAATGTTTTATTATTTCTAATGTTCCAAACATTAAAAAAAATATGTTTTGGAACTAGATGATGATGATATATATTTATTTTATATATATTTTATGAAATATCATTACATGAATGTATCATCAAGTATAAATATGCAATGATGTATCGGTAAAAATCGAATCAACCAATCCAATTAAAACCGTATTTTATAGGATCAGATTTTTCCAAGAAAGCAATCCAAACTGAACCGAACCGTATGTTATTTTAATCTTTGGATCGGATGACTTTTTACCTTATAACCAATCTAAACCGTTCCTCGAACACCCCTAATAATTGGTATAAAATTTTGGCTGCACCTGTGCATTTACTTGTGTAGGGAGTGACACAGATTTTTGTTTCCCCTTTGTAATCACGACACAATGGTTCATTTTCTTCTGGCTTGTATAAATGTATCAAATTCCTGAGCATTAAAGAGTTAAAATTGATTGAGTTTTTTTTATTACATGAATGGGATCTACAATAGGGCTGGGGTATTATTGTTTAAAAGTGAGCCACCGTTTGTACCAAACGGGGATCCAACTTTCCTTGTATATTTTGTTGCCAATGTTTAATTTCACCCATTTTGGCTGCAAAGCTATGTTTTTAGTGGTTCCATGTTACCGGAAAGGTTCTTTTGTATGTTGGATATATTTAGGTATTGCCTCGTATGTTGGATATATTTAGATGATGAAGAATAGGTGAAGACAAGATGAATTAAGAATATGGATGATGGTGAATTTTATGAAGTCATGTACATATCTGTGATGGTATGCATTAATGTATGTGTTAAATCAATTTCTGATTATGATGTGTGGTTGAACATTAACCAGATGGTGAATTACTAGCTTAGGATTCCGTTGTTTCAAAAAAAAAAAAAAAAGCTTAGGATTCCGTCAAAAAAATTACTAGCTTAGGATATGACAATATACATCAAGCACTGAACGATTTTCTATGTACTAATTTTAGGATTGCATCAGAGCTATTGATGATACATATACTTTGGCAATGGTGATGTGAAGTTAACTATATTCGAATGTTTGATAAAAGTTCACGTGAAGTTCTTTCAAATCTTATAAATTCTTAAGAAATAAATCCATTAAAATCTAACTACAAATTGAGTAAACCTCCACCTGCCTGTATCAAACTCAATACATATGGGGCATCCAAAGGCAACCCGGGAAATACAGGATGTGGAGGAATTTTGAGGGGAGAGGATGGATAATGGTTGAAAGGATTTACTTATCACATTGGCACTTGCTCCACATTCCCCGCTGATTTATGGGGGATTTATATCAGCATTCTATGGAACTGAGAATTCAAGAAAATCATTGTTGAAAGTGATTCGCAATCCTCAATCTTAGCTGTAACAAAATCTTATTCTAGCAGCATCAATAGTCAACTGTTATCGACAGAAAGCTCATTTTGCTATCATGGGATCTGAAATTTAATCACACCTTCAAACAGGACAGTAAATGTGCAGACTGGCTAGCAAATAGAAGCATATCTACATGATTTGGTTTCGAGGAACTCTCTTCTTCATATGCAGATCTATTCATTTTTATGCTTAGTAATGTTTAAGGGGTATCTGTGCCCCCATTTAATTAATGAGTAGTTTTGTTGTTTTTCTTTTAACCTTACGTCCCTCCTTATAAAAAAAAAAAGTCTTTTAATTTTTTTTATAAAATCATTATATTTCTAAATTATCTTTAAAATCTATAAGACTTTATTTATCTCAAAATAATCCTTTAAAAATCCTAACTGATTGAATACACCCCTAATTGAATACGTCTTTTTTTAGTTAAATATATATATATATATATATATATATATATATATATATATATATATATATATATATATTTGTTGTTGAGGAATTTGTCGTCAAAACCTTTTTTAAATTATTTTTTTAAAAAAATGCTAAACCCACCACCGCACTGCAAAATTACGTGAGTGTATCTTTCAACAACTCTCGGTTGTTTTCAGAGCAGAGAGCCAAATCGTGCAGAAGAGAATACCAAACCTCGTTACTTCCCTGTACCTCTAGTTGAGGCAACAAAATCGAGTTCTATTCTATCTCACAATCAACGAAGCTGGAGATTCAGAAGGAGCAACCTGACCAAAGGGTCAATACTAATTTCAGCGCAGACCCTCACCAGTACCCAACACCAAACCATGCCGTTCACGGTAACGGTAATGGGTTTCCGAACCATTACCAGCACCAGCAGCACATGAACCCCGTCGGCGTCGATTCTGGTTATGGTCCTAACAACCATTCCCTTCCCCGACCTCCTCCACGGAAACGAGGTTGGCATCACTCTAACCAAGGAACTTCTCCAGGTACACTCTTGCTACTACCAATTTTACCCCTACAATTATTTGTACGCTGAATAAATAGCCCAATTAGTTGCTTCTACATATGTGCCATTTCACATTAGTCTTTACTCTTTAGCCAAGGTTTTAAAATAAGGTTCCCAACCGCGATTGAGAGACAACAATATTGTGGTTTTGATAGTTTTTGTAACAGTATCATGCAATTGTAAGTAAATATAATGTAACTGCAATTGCGACTGTAACCGTAATTTAAAACTTTATATACGCGGATAAGAAAAACCTCATTTTGGTATTCTTGAGTGTAAAAATTCAGTCAGATTAGTTCCTTTTAGGGACCAATGTGACTGATTTTTTTATGCTTGATGAGCTAAAACGAGGGTTTTCTTCTCTTGTGGACAAAGGAGACATCCACAATTGCAGTAAATACAATGTAACCGCAGCCACAATTTTAAAACTTTGTCTATAGAGAATAAATAGTGTGGTTTTGATAGTTTCTGTAACCGCATCCTGCAATTGTCCGCAATTTTAGGGACCAATGTGATTGCAATCGCGACCGCAATCATAATTCAAAGCTTTGTCCGTGGAGAAGAAAAACCTCATTTCAGTCCTCAGAGCGTAAAATCTCCGTCAGATTAGTTCCTTTTAGGGACCAATGTGACTGATTTTTTATTTTTTTCTACAGTTGATGAACAAAAATGAGGGTTTTCTTCTCTCGTGGAATGATGTGATGTCGGTCGTTGCTATTATTTATTATCTAGAGTGAATAGTTAAATTAGTCCCTGATGGATGTGAGCAACTTCACATTAGTCTCTCGGAGATAAACGTCTCATTTTAGTCAGAGTGTAAAACACAGTCAAATTAGTCTCTGGATAATAAAGGACAAAAAAGGACCAATGTAACTGTTTTCTTATACTTTATGGGCTAAAATGAGGTTTTTCTTGTCTCACGTGACATCGGTTGCTGTTCAATGAGTATTTATTTTATGATTTCCATTGATATTGTTCATGTCATGGTGTAATATCCCTTTTCACATTCACTTTGAAATACGCAGTTTAATCTGGTAGTTAATGTCCATTGACACTATGATTTCATTGTGCTTGTATTGAAAAATGAATACATAAAAACTGATGAATTTTGTGTTTTTCTTGCCATCCTCCATGAGAACATAATACCTAGTTAATTTTGATGCATTATACATTTATTTTGCAAGTGTTATTTGCATTGTTCGGTTCACATTTTCTCTCCTTGTCAGATCAAGTGGATGCTGGGAGTCATGTAAAAGTTTATGTTGCACCAGTTCCAAGAACATCGACAGAGGCTGATGTAAGTCTCTTTCCTGTGAAATATGAACCATCAACATTTATCTGACTCTTGTTGCATTTGAGATTGTGGTCGAAGAGTGTGCTTTGTGCATAGAATGATCATTACATTCCTGTCTCTATTCTGTGAGAATGATGAGTCCTATGTTCAGTACAGAATAGTACTCGTAATGCATAAATTCAAATTAAATTCTAGGTCTTGTTTCAGCAGAGACTTGAATCACTCATATTTCCTAAGGAGGTGGAGTGGTGGTTCGTAACGTCCAGGAATCAAATGTTTTGTTTTATTACCCTATTTATCTTCATTTTGTTACGATTGTGATTCCATTCCATGATGATTCCTTGTACCAAGCATAACAGATATTTGAAATGTAACAGATGTCATTCATTCCTCACGTAACCAAACACTAGAGTAATGGAACAGGTGTCATTCATTCCTTACGTAACCAAATACTAGTGTAGAAATGATCAAGCCGTTCCAATCTGGTTCCCATTCTCTATCCTATTGTGCTTCCTTGAAACTAAAAATCCATTCTCTACACCAAATATGCTCTACTTATCATTGTGATCCTGATTCCAACATAAGTAACAGTATAACACTATGGGATATGATATCAGGATTCCAACTGATAAGATTCGCTACTTTGCTCCATTTCATGCGTGTTGGCACAATCACACAGTTTACTAAATTGTAACCTCTTTGTCAACATAGAGAGATATTCTGTCCTTACCTTTAGATGAATTTTAAGGGCATTCCCTGTAATGTACAGGTAAAGAATGTTTTGTTGTGAAATTCAAGCCACTTCTCCTCGCTCTTCCCCCTCACTCCACCAAATTGTATTTTTATTGATCTAATTCTCTGTTGATGTTGAATCATGCATCTCTTTAGATGAATGGTCAACTCTATACTTGTTTATTATTTTCTTCTATATTTTGTTGATTTTTATCACAGCCCTTACTATTCTATCTCTTTTGTTTTTGTTTTTGTTTTTTTTAAATCAGATCCGCCTTGTATTTGAAGGACATGGAACTATTATTGAGGTTGTTCTTTTAAAGGATAAGAGAACTGGTGTACGTCAAGGTATATTGACTATTATTTGTATTATCATCAGTTTGTTCAATTTGGTTTTCCAAGGGTTGCAAGGAGTAATGAATTTCCCTTGATGCTGCCATTAATATCTGTTGCGTATCATATCTACCAGTAATCAATTAGTCCAAATTTTGTTTGACTTGTGCAGGAAGTTGTTTTGTGAAATATGCCACATTAGATGAAGCTGACAGGGCTATTAAGGCTTTAAGCAATCAGTATACTTTTCCCGGGGTAAGAAATATTTTACCTATGATGAATGTCTCAAGTCATTTCTTCCTACTATCCATTTTATTAGTTTAATAAACACATTTTTATTGTTTGATGTATTTATATTTCCTAGGAATTGTATCCCGTTGTTGTCAGATATGCTGATAGAGAACTTGAACGCCTTGGTAATTGTTTTATCTTTTACTCCCTTTTGAACCTATTCCTTAAATACTATATTACTATATGTCTTAGCCAGGTTCCACTTCTTAGCTGATTAATTAAATACCATGAAAATTAATATTAATATTATTTATTATTTTTGTAGGAGTTCGACGAAACTTGGAAAAGAAAGATTCTTTAGATGGTAAATTTCTCATCTATTTTCCTACATAGCTCGTGGCTTACTATTTTAATATATGATTGTCTAATCTAATCTATGCAGCTGTCTAATATAATTTAGGCGGTAGAATCTCACCTTAGGTGGTTTTGGGAATGTGTGAAAAAGACCTATAAAGACCTCGATAAGGAGAGTAGATCAGATAGAGGGTGGTAGTCCAATAGGTAGAGGTAGAGATATACTAAGAAGAACTATAGGAGAAACTATTAAGAATGATTTATAAGTAAATAGTTTGTCTATAGGCATGATTTATGATAGGACATTATAATGTCGTTTGATCCATGTAGCCGACCCCACTTAGTGGGAAAAAGGCTTAATTGTTTTTGTTGTTATGTAGTTGTTTTTCCACTGATCACTTCTAATTTTAATTTATTTTTTGTTTCCATTTATGTTTCAGAGGGGGTGGATAAAGTGTTTGTTGGTTTTATCAACAAAGAAGCTTCAAAAAAGGAAATTGAAGAAGTATGTTACATCCTTCACTCCCTTTGTGAGAGTAGAATATGTGAATGTTGTGTGTCAATATGGCCAGACATGTATGCTATTTATAATCTCATATTAGGGTACAAGAGAATCAATAATAAATACAAAGGAATCAAATCAAATCTCTAATTAGTAACGAACCCCTAATTACTAGCACCTATTTATGTACATATTAAACACATGTTAAATATGCTTTCTAACACTCCCCCTCAAGCTGGAGTATATATGTCATATGAGCCAAGCTTGTTACAAATGTAGTCAACACGAGAGCCTCTAAGGGACTTAGTGAAAATGTCAGTCAACTGGTCACTAGAGTTGACAAAGTCAGTTGTGATTTCCCCTGAAAGCACCTCCTCTCTTACGAAGTGACAATCTATTTCTATGTGTTTGGTTCGTTCATGAAAGACCGGATTTGATGCAATGTGAAGTGCGGCTCGATTGTCACAGAGATAAGTTTAGTATCTTGGATGTCTCCCAATTTTAGCTCGTTGGAGTAGTTGCCTAAGCCATGTAAGCTCACACACAGTGCTTTGCCATAGCACGGTATTCGAACTTCCTGACCGGGATCTGCAACAATGTTATGCTTCTTGCTCCTCCATGAGATCATATTTCCTCCAATAAGAACACAATATCCAGTGGACCTCTGTCGATGGTGATCTCGCCCGATCAACATCAGAGTAACAAGTGATTTTGGCATTGTCTTTATCTTCATATAATAATCCCCGTCCTGGTGCATTTTTGATGTACCGAAGAATACGCATGACAGTATCCCAATGACTATCACATGGGGCATTCAGGAACTGGCTTACCATACTAACTGCAAAGGTGATATCAGGTCTGGTGACTGTGAGATAGTTGAGTCCGCCCACAAGACGACGATATCTTCCGGGTCTTTCAATGGCTCCCCACGACCGGAAGAAGCTTGACATTGGGATCCATGGGAGTATCGGTTGGACGGCAATCAAGCATACCGTCTCGGTAAGAATATCCAGAGCATACTTAGTTGGTTGATTGAAATTCTGAAGTGGATGGGCAACTTCAATCCCTAAAAAGTACTTGAGAGGACCCAAGTCTTTTGTCTGAAAATGTTTGAAGAGGTGTGCTTTGTGCCGCCGGATACCATGTGTGTCCTCACCGGTAATGACGATATCATCGACATAGACAACAAGATAGATGTGCCCACCAGAAGGAGAATGGATAGAGAAAACAGAGTGGTCAGCCTCACATCGGGTCATGCCAAACTGTAATAAAGCAGAGCTAAACCGACCAAACCAGGCACGAGGAGACTGCTTCAATCCATAAAGAGAACGGCGAAGCCGAACAAACAAGTCTAGAATCACCGAGAAGCTTGATAAATCCTCGGGGCTGGTCCATATAAACTTCTTCCTGTAATTCGCCATGCAAGAAGGCATTCTTAATATCCAGCTGGTGAAGAGGCCAATGATGAATGGCAGCCATGGCTATAAAAAGACGAACGGAACTGATTTTGGCCACAGGAGAAAAAGTATCCCCGTAATCTAGACCAAAAATCTGCGAATAACCTTTAGCCACCAAACGAGCTTTGAAGCGATCAATATGACAATCGGGTCCAATCTTCACCGTATAGACCCAACGACAACCCACACTAGTCTTGTCAGGAGGCAAGGGAACAATCTCCCAAGTACCATTAGAATGCAACGCTGCCATCTCTTCCAACACTGCCTTGTGCCAGTTGGGATCAGCCATGGCTTCACCTGTAGACTTAGGAATAGACACAGAATCCAAAGAAAAAACAAAGGAAATATAGGAAGGAGATAAACGGCCATAATTGAAAGTACAAGCATAGATGGGATTATGATTGCGAGAGGACCGAGTACCTTTCCGTAATGCAATGGGAAGTTCAGGTGCAGGAGGCGTAGATGGAGGGGCGGTTGGAGTCGGAGATAAGACTGAAGGATCCCCGGAAGGAGGCACCGCAGGAGCCTGTGTCCGCCGCTGGTAGGTACGCAAAGGAGGTGGAGTGGGAGCAACAATAGGCGCCGAAACAACTGGTGGAATATCTAGAAGGTCCTGAGTGAAGTTGACATCAAGGACGGTGGAGGTGGAGAAGAATGGGACAGCTTCAAAAAAGGTGACATCAGCACATACAAGATATCGTTGAAGTTGTGGACAAAAACAACGATAGCCCTTTTGCAAACGGGAGTAACCCAGAAAAATACATTGGAGAGATTTGGCTGAGAGTTTGTCTTTTCCCGGAGTTAGATCATGGACAAAACATGTGCAACCAAAGACACGTAGAGGGATAGATACAAGAGAGAGTAAGGAACCTGATTATTAAGAACGGAGGAAGGCATGCGGTTGATAAGATAGCAAGCCGTGAGAAGCGCATCACCCCAAAAGCGAAGAGGAACATTATTGTGGAGGAGTAGCGTACGAGCTGTTTCAACCAAGTGCCTATTTTTTCTTTCGGCAACATCGTTTTGTTGTGGTGTGTGAGCACATGATGTTTGATGAATAATTCCCTGTGAAGTCAAAAAGGATTGAAACTGGGAGGACAAATATTCACGAGCATTATCAGTGCGCAAAATTTTAATTGAAGAACCAAATTGATTTTTAATTTCACCGCAGAAACCTTGAAATATATTAAAAACATCAGAACGATTCCTCATTAAAAATAACCAAGTACACCGGGAAAAATCATCAATGAAAGTGACAAAATAATAGTAACCTAAGTTTGAGCGGACACGACTAGGACCCCAAATATCAGAATGAACTAAAGCAAAAGGTGATGCAACACTTTTATTGACTTGCTGACTATAAGTATGGCGAGTATGTTTTCCTAACTGACACGACTGACATTCAAAAAAAGGAACTTTAGAAAAGCTCGGAACCACGAGTCGCATTTTATTAAGACTAGGGTGACCCAAACGTTGATGTTCCAGGGTTTGAGAAGCAGCGGAGACATAGGCCATTTGGCGGTGAAAGTTGATATAATCCTTGAGACTCATGTCCTACTCCAATCGTCCGTCTCCGTACGCCGATCCTGGACATAAACAGAGTTGTTAACAAAAAAGAGCAGAGTAATCAAGGGTGCGGGTGAGTTTGCTGATTGACACTAAATTAAAAGGACAACCAGGAACATACAGCACAAAATCTAAGGAAAGGTTAGGAAGGGGATGTGTTTGACCAATGCCCTGAACTTGTATTTGAAAGCCATCAGCTAAGGTGACACTAGGCAAAGAATCCAAGTAAGACAGGTTTAGAGAAAAGAGATTTGTTACCGGTCATATGATCGAAGCACCGGAGTCAAGTATCCAAGGTCCAAGAGAAGAGGGATCGTGAAATAAAGGCTACGGGATTACGGATCGAGCCACGGCGGTAGGTGAGATGGGTTGTTGGGTTGCCTTGAACTGGAGAAAATCATTATAATCAGCAGCAGAAATAGTAACTTCCTCAGTAGTATTTGGGCCAGTGACATGAGCAACATTAGCATGCTTGGACTGTTCCCTGGCCTTGGTGCGGCATTCAGCTTCAATATGGCCATAGCGGTTGCAATAAGTGCAGCGAGGACGGCGATTGCCACCACCACGTCCTCCTCCACTCCGTCCACCACAATGATGAAAGTGGGAGACAAGAGCGGAGGAATCAGTATGAGGAATGGAGGAGTGACCGAAAGAATGAGGGGTTGAAAGACGCAACAATTGTTCACTAACCAGGTCATAGGAGGGAATAGTGGTACTCGATAGTATTTGATTACGTATCGAGTCAAGTTCAGAAGGTAGACCGGCAAGTGCAAGAACCATAAAAAACTTGCTGCGTTGCTCAGCATGAGCTGTTGCATCAATAGCAAACGGCATTAGTTTCTCAAAATCAACAATTAAATGATCAAGCTTACCAAGGTATGTCTGCATATCCATGTTCTCCAACTTCATAGAAATCAGGTTGAGGACAACACTGTAGAGACGATGAACATCATTAGAATAGACTTTCTTAACCTTTGTCCAAACATCATAGCAAGTGGTAAAGGCTTGGTATTGCGGTTGGAGTTTGGGAGCAATTGAAAACCATAGGACACTACACAGAAAGGCGTCGATTTGCTTCCATCGGGCTCGTTCCTTGTCGGGAATGTCCTTAGCTTGTTTGGTCAAGTGGTCTTCACGGCCTTGTCCTTGAAACCATAATTGGACAGCAGCAGCTCAAGTACTGTAGTTGGCAGTCCCGACTAATTTTTCACACGGGATGAGTGGAACATTAGTAAAGGTCACTGCTGCGCTTGAATCGGAAGAGGAATTGTTGGAAGCCGTGAGAAATGGATCTGAAACAGGGGCAGAGAGGGTTGCCGGAGTGAAGGGAAGGTGGTGGAATAGTCGCCGGACAGTGGGTCACGCCGGAGAGCAGCAGAAAAGCTGTTTGGTGTCGGGCGCGTGAAACGAACGCGTCGGAGAACAGCCGCGCGTGGAGGAGCGTGCGGCGGCGGTTGGTGGTGTGGTGCCGGCGCAGTGGTCGCCGGAGGATGCCGGAGAGGATGGTGGGGTCACACCGGAGGATGGAGGCACGGTGGAACGGAAAATGGACCACACAGTGGTTGCGGGTACTGTTCACCCGAAAATAAGAACACCACTGAGCAGAAAAATAACCTAAACTACTGATACCATGTGAGAGTAGAATATGTGAATGTTGTGTGTCAATATGGCCACACATGTATGCTATTTATAATCTCATATTAGGCTACAAGAGAATCAATAATAAATACAAAGGAATCAAATCAAATCTCTAATTAGTAACGAACCCCTAATTACTAGCACCTATTTATGTACATATTAAGCACATGTTAAATATGCTTTCTAATACCCTTCCAAATATATTTTTCCTTCACCTAAACACAAGTTGCTATTGTGTCGCTTTCATGCCAATGACTGTATCCAAGGTTTTCGTTTTTAACTTGAGGATGTGCTAACTGTAGAAATCCTAGGTTGGCTGGATAGTGAATGTTGGTCATCATGTAGACGCTTGTCATGATGTTTTTATGTGGTTAACAGCTAGCCAAATGTGGTTAACAGCTAGCCAAATGTCTGTTACTAACATGTACGTTTATCTGTAACCTGATTCAGTTTAGGTTGGCTGATGTGATAAGTTTATTCTTTATTATGGTAGCTCTATATTTTGCTTTGATATAGGGTATTGTGGAATATCCTTTATAGTCTTTTGCAGTGGTGTGTAAGGTATCTTAGGTTCATATTTTGTTTCTGAGTTTTGTATGCTTTTTCTCTGCAGATATTTTCCCCTTACGGACATGTAGAAGATGTCTTCATTGCGCACAGTCGTGGTTGGTCCATGATCTTGTCATGTAATGTTTTATATATGATATCTGTGGCTTTAAAGAACAGACTTGCATTTGATTGTCTATTATTTCAAAATTTCTACTATAATATAAGGAAAGGATATTGCAGACCTGAAAAAAATAAAGGACGAGAGATAGAGTGGGAGGCAGCAGGCGAAGTGAGAATGGGGATAGAGAATCTCTCTCTCCCTCTCTCTGATCTCACTTAGCTAAGTTATGCTTCAAGAATTGACCTTTTCGAAGAAAATAGTATGTGTAGAATGACTGAATCAATATTTTGGAACTTGCATTTGTCCATACACACACGAGTTAAGGATCCAGTTGCAAGTTATGTGACTTGACTCGAGTCCCACATCGGAAGTATGGAATTCCGGTGTGGGGTTTATATGGCCTTGGGCTCAACAACCACAACGACTAGTTTTTGTGGTGCGAGTCTCCCAAGGTTCGTATAAGTTGGAATCAGAGCTTTCCACCATGTCTCTTGGCTGCAAACGTGCGGCGCAGGTGGTAACGCTGACATTGTAATGTTTGCCCGAGACTAGTCAAAGGGCTAGTGCACAACCAGCCCACATGGGCGTCAAGGCTACGGAGCGTTGTGAGATGTTTAGGTTCCAATTGCAAGGTATGGTATTTGAGCCCCACATCGGAATTATGGGATTCCAGTGTGGTGCTTATATGGCCTTGGGCTCTCCAACCACAACGACTAGCTTTTGCGGTGTGGTTCTCCCAAGGTTCGTATTATCATGCCCCCATCCATAATCGATTGTTGGTATTTTTGGCTTTGGTTTCTTTTAGCACCAAGTCTTGTATTTAGTTTCTTTTATCAATTTATATAAGTCATCAGTCTTTGTTTTCCCTTTCACCTAACTTCTTGTCATGTGGGTTTTTTCTTGATTTTCAAGGATATGCTTTTGTCAGATTTTCAAATAAAGAAATGGCGTCAGCAGCAATCAAAGGGTTGGACAAAACATTCAGGATGAGAGTAAAGCTAATTTATTAGTTGATGCATATTACTCTGTCCACTTTTGAATGCATGCTTAAATCATATTTTTAATCACGTAGGGTTGTGATCATCCATTAGTTGTTCGTTATGCGGATCCTAAGAAACCTAAGACCGGAGAATCAAGGTTTTGCTTTATTGCCTTCATTTTTCATAAGCTCTTTATTCATCACAGTCTTGGTTGTTAATAGATTAATGGAACAGTAGTTAATATGTTTATGCATGGGTCATTTTTATTTATTTTGTCTTATTTTTTTAGGGTGGGGGAGGGGGTTCCAATCAAGCAACTATATTTACTTGGTTAAGTGGCAATGAATCTTTACCTTAGTATGCTAAAAGGAAATATTGAATTCATATTCTATCTGAGATTGATTACTTGATTATCTGGCTTAATGATTCTTAAATTCGGGCTTTGGGCTTAACTCAACCCCACAAAACTGGCTTGTAAGGTGAGGACTGCCCAAGCCTTATAAGCACTACTTAGGCCATATCTCTAGTCGATGTTGGACTCTCAACACCCCCCTCACGCTCAGGACTGGACATCTGAAGCGTAGACTAATACGGGTGGAATAACATGGATCTCAACACCCCCCCTCACGGCACGCCTAGGCCTGGACATCTGGAGCGTGGACAAATGTGGGTGGAATAATAGAGATCCTGACCCAATAACAGATCTAGGATAGGCTCTGATACCATCTTAAATTCGGGCTTTGGGCCTAACTCAACCTCACAAAACCGGCTTGTAAGGTGAGGACTGCCCAAGCCTAAGCACTACTTAGGCCATATCTCTAGTCGATGTTGGACTCTCAACAATGATGCATATCTTCTAGTGTTGTGTGAACCAGACCAGGCTGCCTGAGTGGATCAATGAACTGGGAACCAGTTTGCACCTTGCAAAGTTGCTTATTGACAAAGCTTTTCCTGCAAGTGTGTTTATTTATAGCATCAGCATTTAAAAATCAAACACAAAAACTGAGCCTATTTCCTAATGTCATGATAATAGGAAAAATATAAAATGAAGATAAATCTTTGAAAAATAGAAAATAGTATTCGGAAATACAATACTTAATTGTTTATTTAAAATATTTTTAAAATGAAATAATGAATAATGAATTAAAGAAAAAGCTTCAACTTACCAACTTGAATGGAAAAAGCTGATTAATATTATTTTTGAATGAATTAACAATGTATAGGGTTTTACATAATATAGACTAAGGGAATAATTACTTGCCTAAACTAGAGCTATGAATAAGGTAAAAAGTAACCTACTCTAGTAAATATGTGTGGACCCATTACAACAATTAGAATATGAAAATTATCATATTCAAATATAAAAGTAATATTTTAAATTTATGCATAACAAAATAACAAAATGATATAATTGTTATATTACAAAGTGTTATATTTCCATGTATTTTTCGTATTTCATATTCATTAGCTAATTTTTTTTTTCATGTATTCATATATTATATTAAAGTGTTATACTTTTAATATTTCTTTCATACTTATTAAAAAAACAAATTCTTTTCTGAAAAAAATTCCAATTTGACTATACTTCAGTCTCAGTCAGACCATTGAACGAGAACCACTTAAACGTGAACCGGCTTCCCCTTCTCGTTCAATGACCAATCTGGTTTTCCAAACGCATAATATTTGTTTTCTATTTTGTTAATGGAGTTGATTTATGGGACTGTTTTCATGTTCTATTCCTATTTTTCTCTCTTCAGGGGCAACTATTTATCCGGGAATGCAAATTTTGGTCTCTGTTCTCATGAACCAGCAGCTTGGTTTGTTTTGTTTTGTTTCTTCATCTTCGTCTTCTTCTGGCTTTCTTTACTAATTGCCACTCACATGCAACATGCTAATTAAGTTTCTGGTTAATGACTTGTCTCAGGCCACTGCCAAATTTTGCTGATCCCAATTTTGGAGGGAGTATTCTGCCTATTGGCCCACATCATTCAACAATTCCACACCCACAAGTTGCTTCTCATATGCAAAACTGGGAACCTGGTGCTGCTGTGGTACAACAGCCATTTCCTCCCCAACAAGTACATTCACAATTGGCTTCAATGCCCTTGCAGTCAATTCAAGCTCCAAAGTTGCCTTCTCAACCATTTATTACTGAGGCTCAGAGACAGTCGCATCCAGCAGATTCGTCAGCTCGAAATATAGAGCAGAAACTAAGTTCACAGGTTAGTGGCTGAAGGCAATACAGAAATCGATCATCATTAAGAAAGCCTCACATGGAAATTTTGGTTGATGTAAATAAACTTCTGTTATTGAAGAGGTGGATGGACATAGTTGAGGTGATACTACTACTTATTGCACTCTTGGAGATAAATTGTCAGTCATAACAGCATTTAATCTTCAAATTATATTTCTTGTTTTTCTGAAAATTTTGCAATTTTTTTGCCTTAAAAAATTTTAGCAACTTTGAGCATTTATGGCTATGTCTCGGGTACCTCGCCACTCTATTTGAAGTAGCTAAATCTTGAACTCACTTCTTTTTCTTCTTACTATTATAAGTAATGGAAAATTAATAACCTTGGCATTCATTTTGTTTTTAAATTAATAAGCATGCCATTCATTTTTTTTTTCTGGACTTCTTATTTTTCCCCCCGAGTAAACCACTATTTTAGTCCTTGAAATTATAAGCACTTGTCATGCTAGTCCCTGAAATTATAAGCATAGGTCATATTAGTCCCTGGAATTGTAAGCGTCGGTCATATTATTCCTTGAAATTGTTGAAGTTTGTAGATTCTTTTTTTAGGGACCTATTTGATTGACGAATTCCAATTTGAGGACTAATATGACGGGTGCTTTCAATTTCAGGAACTAAAATGGTGGATTAATTTTTTTCCTTGCATCTCTTACGACTAATACATTGCAAAAATGAATTATCTAATTTGACAGGATACTGGTAAAGTGTATCTTTATTTTGCAGCCTACATTAATTTTATCAGTTTAATGTTTTCCGCAGCTACCTACTCAGGCTGGAAGCAATCCTCATATAGTTGCCGATAAAACTTCGTCGGATATGCCTACAAGTCTCCAAGATGAAATTTTTCCAGAGTGTGATTGGAGTGAACACTACTGTCCTGATGGTTACAAGTACTATTACAACTGTGTCACTTGTGAAAGCAGAGTAATGTTTTACCCTTTTGATCGTGTTCATATAATATGTTTTGGATTTCTGTTATTTTGATGCACGAGCTTAGTCTGCAAGTTGGTGCAGTGGGAGAAGCCTGAGGAGTATGCCCTGTATGAGAAAGAATCACAGAAGCAGCAGGGGCAGGAGGATGAGCAAGAATCACAGAAGCAGCAGGGGCAGGAGGATGAGAAAGAATCACAGAAGCAGCAAAGGCAGGAGGATCATAGCTGTCTTCACTCGCAATCATCGTTATCTTCTGCTCAACAAGTTGCTCAAAGACAACAGGTGCATTCTCAAATGTATCTCATTCTCTCTTATTAAGAATAATGGATTAAGCATGTGTTTAATGTGCTTGAGGGTACTTATATCCTTTTCTATACTATATTGTTCTGCACTGTATTGGCAACCTATTTTACTATGTAAATACATAACCTACACCATGTTGGGGCACTGTTTCCAAATTCTTTCTAGAAATCAATATCCCAAGTTTTCCCTTGTGATTCTCCAAATTTTTTTTGCCTCTTAGCAGCAGGGGCAGGAGGATGAGAAAGAATCACAGGAGGATCATAGCTGTCTTCACTCGCAATCATCGTTATCTTCTGCTCAACAAGTTGCTCAAAGACAACAGGTGCATTCTCAAATGTATCTCATTCTCTCTTATTAAGAATAATGGATTAAGCATGTGTTTAATGTGCTTGAGGGTACTTATATCCTTTTCTATACTATATTGTTCTGCACTGTATTGGCAACCTATTTTACTATGTAAATACATAACCTACACCATGTTGGGGCACTGTTTCCAAATTCTTTCTAGAAATCAATATCCCAAGTTTTCCCTTGTGATTCTCAAATTTTTTTTTGCCTCTTAGCAGCAGGGGCAGGAGGATGAGAAAGAATCACAGAAGCAGCAGGGGCAGGAGGATGAGAAAGAATCACAAAAGCAGCAGGGGCAGGAGGATCATAGCTGTCTTCACTCGCAATCATCGTTATCTTCTGCTCAACAAGTTGCTCAAAGACAACAGGTGCATTCTCAAATGTATCTCATTCTCTCTTATTAAGAATAATGGATTAAGCATGTGTTTCATGTGCTTGAGGGTACTTATATCCTTTTCTATACTATATTGTTCTGCACTGTATTGGCAACCTATTTTACTATGTAAATACATAACCTACACCATGTTGGGGCACTGTTTCTAAATTCTTTCTAGAAATCAATATCCCAAATTTTCCCTTGTGATTCTCCAAATTTTTTTTTGCCTCTTAGTAATACCCAAAAAAAAAGGAACAGAACAGACCCACATTGTGACCCAAGTTAGGTAATGCAGCTGCTATTGGGAAGCCAAGCTTAGGCTGCCATTTGGTTTTCTCGGCAACCTGTGGCCCGCTGGCACCGGGAGGAGGGCCCGCGACAGGAATTTCATTTGACGGTGATTGGGTCGTATTTCGGTGGTGTGGGTCACACGTTTAGGATGCTTCGGGTTCATCATTCTTCTTGTTTCGAGGCTGGTCCGTGGCTTTCTGTCAAGGTCAGGGGTGCACAGTGGCGAGGGCAGTTTTCTGGTGACCAGTAGTCTGGTGACGTCTCCAGCTGTCTTCGTTTTGCTGCTATCTGATCCATTTTGGACCGTTTGGTTGGTTCTAGTTTATTCTTCGTGGTTCTTTCCCTCCTTTTCGGTGTTTGGTCTGTGTCTTTGTGGATCTATTTTGTGATTTGTTAGTATAGGTGATGGAACTCTTCAGACTGTGGTTAATCCCTTCGCGGGAGGTAGTTGTGACACTACCTCTGCTACTGTTCTTGCTGAGGTTATTCCGTCCAATACAAAATCACTGATCGGAAGTTAGATGCTGATGGTGCGAATTATCTGAAGCCAAAGAAGACTATTGAGATGCATTTGAAAGGCCATGGAAAGGAGGATCATCTTACCAAGGGTGCTCTGACAGATTTGGTGACTAAGGATGTGTGGATTTGGGAGGATATGGTGTTGCATTCACTACTCCAGAAGACTTCGGATCAACGGGTTGATGACATTACTACACATTGCAATACTATAAGGGCTCGTTTGGTGGTCAGGATAAGAGAGACAGGATAGGATAAGCTATCATATCCTATCTGAAACTATTGTTTGGTGAGCCAGCAGGATAGGATAAACCAATCCTGTCTCCTATCTTGTCCATCTAGTTAAAATTCTATCCTGATGGGGGAGCTGGGTTAGAACTCGACAGGATAGGATAAGATGATTTAAAGTATAATAAAGTATTAAAAAAATGTATACATAAAATAATTAAAGTACAATAAACTATAATATGGTTACCGAAAAAGGTATAATAAAACATAAAATAATAAAAATATTAATAATTAATTTTAAAAATTATTATTTCTTCTCACAAGGCTAATTTTGTTACTTTATATTATTTTTAAAAACTGAAAAATAAATAAAAATATTCTAATAATTTAACTATATGTAAAGTAAAAACTAAAAATGAATATTTAAAATTATAAAAAAATTAATTTAAGTTAAACAATATTTTAAAAATTTTAAATATTATATGTAATTTTATCACAAGGACAATTTTGTCTTTTTATATAATCTTAAAAAATGAAAATTATAAAAAAAACTAAAATCTAATAAAATATGAAAACATTCAGAACAAGAACGAAAATTTTAAAATTCATGCTAAAATTACAATGCTATCCAGTTGGTTATCTGGTGGACACCAAACGTCGGATAGGATAATAGTCCTATCCGTCCCTATCCTATCCTGACCACCAAACGAGCCCTAAAGGAACTGCAATACTATAAAGAAACTATGGTAAAATCTCCACTCTCTTTTTTTGGGGCTGATGATTTATCCTTGCTCTATACAAAGACTCAAGATCTCTATCATGCAGATCAGCAAGATGAGTCACTCAGTATGTACAACACCAAGTTCAAATGACTATTTGAGGAATTGAACATCTTATTACCTGTCACCTCGGACATGAAGGTGATGCAAATCCAACTAGAGCAACTGACTATTATGTGCTTCTTGTTGGGCTTGCATGGTCCCTGTCACTAATTTTGACAGGTTTTGTTAATTTCACTCTTAAGGAACTTTAGTCTTGTCTTCTCTAGGTTGTTCGAGAACTCTATGAGTACAGTCCTATGGCTTCAAATGAAGCATATGCTTTGATGAGTTCTAGCTTCATACGTGATATCTTCCATGGTGGCCTTGGTGTCTCTCGTGGTGGGAAAGTTATCAGGGAAAAAATACCTTAGTCAAATCGGAAGGCAACAAATTGTGGAGGACATGGTGGAAGAGGTAGTCGTACTCAATGTTCCTATTGCAAAAGAATGATTCATACTCAAGATACTTCCTACTCTTTTCATGGATTCCCCGAAAAACCTTCATGGATTCCCCGAAAAACCTGTGAATATAGTCTCGAAAACCATAGATAAGACTTTCAGAAGCAGATTATCAAAAGTATCTCCAACTAAAAGCTGTCAAGCAATCCTAGTCCTCCACTGCAATAAGTGCTCATAATCCCACCACTTGCATCTCTCAATCGGATAATCAAAGTCCATGGATAATTGATTCATGTGCCTTTGATCACATTGCTGGTGTTGGTTCTTTATTTTTCTCTATTTATTTACCTACATTCCCTGAATTCATTACTTAAGTGGATGGTTCTAAGGTTGCAGCCAAAGGAATCGATCATGTCTTGTGCATTCCTTCCATGTCTTTAAAGTTCAAACTCTATTTTGTTTGTACCCAGCTGTCCTTTAAATTTAATATCTCCGAGTCAGCTTAACTCGTTCTCTTAAATTGTTTAGTAACCTTTGATGTTGATCATTTGTTATACAGGAATGTGGCATGGGTCGGATGATTGGCATAGAACATGAAACTCACGGTCTTTACTACCTCCAATCAGCTCCTTCTTTAGCTTGCACAATGAGCATAACTAAATCTCCATGAAAGTTTGGGACATCCAAAACTATTTAAATTGAACCAAATGGTTCCAGTCTTGACAAAATGAAAACTCACCCGAGTCATGTCAATTAGGAAAGCATTTCCGTTCTTCTTTTCCTCAACGGAGTTGAAAGTCGTGTTGTTTCTCCTTTTTCGTTGTTCATTCAAATATATGATGTCTAAGTCGTGTGTCATCAATGGGGTTTAGATATTTGTCACTTTCTAGGAGGAACCTTTTTAGGAAGATGAAGATCCTAACTATGAGAGAACCTCTCCTAAACCAAAACAGAAAAAAGAAAAGAGATAAGGAAAGAATGGTACAAATGTACCCCAAAAGAGCACTCTCCTTTCACAACTAAGCCACCGCTCGGGTTCAACAAATCAATAATTCTCCATTTTTTCCATTGATTACATATTAGCCTCATATTTATAGGCCTTAACCAAAACAACTCCTAACATAAAAGTAACTAACAAACTAACCGAATATCCTAATCTACTAATAGCCATTACTAACTAACTCCCTAATCTACTTACAAACCCTTATATTTATCTTTATTACTTATTGGGTGGGACCTAACAATACTGCCCTCCTCGAAAACAACCTTGTCCTCAAGGTTGAAGCATCCACCAGGGTTCCACAACTTGAAGCATGATGACCAAACTATGCATAAAATATAGAAATCCCCTCCCAGGTCAAATGCTCTGATTTTGGAGGCATTGTTGGCAAAAAAACAGTGTCTTTTCTGTGCTGTATATGCAACATGAAAGCACCTTCTTTTTTCCAATGCATGATGCCATCCAAAAATGTTGATGTACAATTGCAATTGTATTTACAGCCATTTCCATACTCTCCTTTATAATCTCATGAGTGCAGCAAAATTGTTTAGCAAATGCAGATTCGGGAGCCACATGCCAAAAGCTTGACAACTCCACATTGAATACTGAATGTTGGTGAAGAAGTAACTCACTGAATTGTAGACAAGCCCCTGTTTCTCCTTCCACTGAATAATTCATGATTCTTTTCTAATGAGACTTCTTCTTCTCCTTATGAAATTGGTTCTGGCCCATTAAGATAAGGAAAGGCCCCAATTCCAATTCTGCCATGTTCATTCCTTTTTTTCTTGTTTAATAGCCCATTTCCTATTTTCAAGGGGATGGGCTTGACCCATGCCATCAGAAAATGAACTCAAGTCATGTTTAACAACCCCTTTCCTTTTTCCACAGAGATGGGCTTGGCCAATTAGGTTAAAGAATTGAACACTCAATTTGACACTTACCCACTTTGCCCCTCCTCCTTCTCTCTTCCTCTGGCTTGCTTCTTCACGTGCACCCATCCTTGGAGGTTTTGTCAACAACTCCTTGGCCGTCACAGGTGACCTGATGTCCGGCGGCTCCGTGTCGACCAGCGCCAACGCAAGTGACTTGAAGACCAGTGGACTCGACCATCGAAGGGTCGTCGCAGGTGGTGTATGTGCCATCGGCCTTTGAGCGATCTTGAACACCTTGGCAGCCGTAAGCAGATTGGCGTCCGGCGGAGGTGGTGGGTCAAGAACCGCTTGCTCCTTTCGTCCTTGTGTCACCCTTGCCTCCTTGTTGCTCCTTCCTCCCACTCCCCTTTCTCCGTGACTTTTCCCTGCTATCATCCCCATCTTTTCCGCCACCACACCTACGATTCTTTCGGTCTCAGGCTCTAAATCATTCTGTTGTGCTTCTTCCCCGTCATTAATAGTCATCACTACATGCTCCTGTACTTCAAACCTTTTAATCAAAGCCATGGAAAATGCTTCCCAACCTTGATCTGATTCTTCTTGGCACCAAGAACAGAACCAAAGCATGGGTACATCCTCCATGCTCATGAACGCCCACTGCACTTTGTCAGAAGATTGAATTTCTTGCTCAACAAAGAACCCTTCAGCTCTAGCAATCCACCTAACCGGGTCTGTTCCAGTGAAATTCGGTAATTTCACCTTCTCGGCCCACATGCCCTCCATCTCCGGCGACACTGGCTCCACCTCGAACAATCCGGCAGGTCGGACCAATTTGTTAGGAACCTTCTTTTAGGAAGATGAAGATCCTAACTATGAGAGAACCTCTCCTAAACCAAAACAGAAAAAAGAAAAGAGATAGGGAAAGAATGGTACAAATGTACCCCAAAGGAGCACTCTCCTTTCACAACTAAGCCATTGCTCAATTCAACAAATCAATAATTCTCCATTTTTTCCATTGATTACATATTAGCCTCTTATTTATAGGCCTTAACCTAAACAACTCCTAACAGAAAAGTAACTAACTGTTGATATTAGTTGGACGGTGTGGACGGTGAGGACGGTGTGGACGGTGCGAGCTTAACTATGTTCCTAGGAATTAAATTTCCTTGTAAATTGTAAAGTGTATTTACTGTTTAGTGTATATATATATCAAGTATGATGAATAGAAGTATCATTCAAGCATTTCACAAATATTGTTATCTAAATTATGTCCAAGTCTTTCAACATGGTATCAAGAGCCAGGTTGGTTGTCCTTTAAGGTTTCTGCTTCTGGTCAGCAGAACCCAATTTTTTAACGAACACATCTCTTTCCATATACCCAAACAGCAAGCTCAAGGTCCCAAAGTCCCCGTCACTGGCCAACCCAGTATCCACCTCCGCCAGAAAACCACTCAGCAGTCACCAATCGGCTGTCCACCGGAGACTCGTCGCCGGAAACGTCCCCACGCGCCTCCACACGCACTCCTCCCTGTCGGCGCGTGCAAACCACGCGCCACCTTCCCGACGTCGGAGCCACCGCACGCTCGCCCAGATCTGCTCGCCGGCGTCTCCTCTTCCTGTCTAGGGGGTCGGTTCTTCGATTCTCCGACTCTTTGACAAGTGGGTCTCCTCCACTTTGGTTCTCAGTTCTCTGCATCTGGTCTTTCTTTTCGTTTCTGGTTCCTTGCTGCTGCTGGTCTCTTCTCATTCTCAGGTGTTAAGATGGCTTCTACCTCACAGAAAAATGATGGCCCTGCCTTCTCCATCTCTGGAACGCCTACAATTACTTCAGAGAAATTGAATGGTAAAAATTATTTTGCATGGTCAGCCTCTGTAGAACTTTGGTTTCTTGGTCAAGGATATTATGAACATCTGGAAAAGTCCTCAGAAAATTTCAGAAGAAAATTGTGAGCAATGGAAGAAACTTGACTATCAACTTTGTGCTCTCGTGGCAATCTGTGGAGCCAGCCATCCTCACAAATTTCAGAGCCTTCAAAACTTGTCACTCTTTCTGGAAAAAGGCTCAAAGTGTCTTTGCTAATGACATTCAACGATTGTATGATGCTGCCCAAAAATTGGCCACTCTTAAACAAACTGATCATGACATGATTGCCTATGTTTCGAAAGCCCAATCAGCAGTTGAGGAGTTAAAATTATCCTTGGAAGCTGATAAACTCGAAGACATGAAGAAGAAACTTGATAACCTGTATATGGTGTTGATTCTACGAGGAATGCATCCAGATTTTGATCATGTTCGCAATCAAGTCTTAACTGGCCAAGAAGTTCCTTCATTAGAAAATCTGATTACTCGACTCCTTCGGGTTCCCTCATCAAGAACCGAAGGAAATTCAGTTGACAGTTTCGAAACTTCTGCCATGGTTTCTAATCGAGGGGGGAGAGGAGGACATGCAAACAGAGGAGGACGAGGTGGAAGAGGAGGTCGCCCTCAGTGTTCCTATTGCAAACGAATGGGTCATTCTCAGGACACTTGCTACTCCCTTCATGGATTCCCCGGAAAATCCGTGAATATTTCTAAGTCTGAAACACCAGAGAGAAAATTTTCGTGAAGCCGATTACAAGAGTACCTCCGTTAAAGGCTGCCAAGGAATCTCAAACATCGTCTCGCTATAGGAGCTCACAACTCTACTTGCTTGTGTTTCTAGATCCGTAATGATCAAAGTCCATGGATAATTGATTCAGGTGCCTCTGATCACATTGCTGGTAATGGTTCTTTATTTTCATCCATTTCTCCTCCTGAAATTCCTCATTTCATTACTCTAGCTGATGGTTCTAGAGTTGCAGCAAAAGGAATTGGTCATGTATCACCCTCTTCTTCTCTTGCCTTTTAAAATCGGTTTTGTTCATACCTGGTTGTCCTTTCAATTTAATATCTCTTAGCCAACTTACTCGTTCTCATAATTGTTCAGTAACATTTGATGCTAACTCCTTTGTCATACAGGAACGTGGTACGGGTCGAACGATTGGCGTAGGACATGAATCTCATGGTCTTTACTACCTTAAGCCTAATCCTGCTTGGGTTTGCAGTGCTGCCACATCACCAAAACTCCTTCATGAACGCTTGGTACACCCACATTTAGCTAAATTAAAAATAATGGTTCCAAGCCTTGAAAAAATAAAGACTTTCACCTGTGAGTCATGTCAGCTAGGAAAACATGTTCGTTCTTCTTTTGTTAGACATCTTGAAAGTCGTGTTGATTCTCCTTTTTCAATTATTCATTCTGATATATGGGGCCCTAGTCGTGTCTCTTCTATGGGGTATAGATATTTTGTTACCTTCATTGATGAGTTTTCTCAATGTACTTGGGTGTTCTTAATGAAAGAACGTTCTGAAATTTTGTCCATTCTCACTTCTTTTGTTAATGAAATAAAAACTCAATTTGATAAGACAATTAAGATCTTTAGAAGTGATAATGCAAAAGAATATTTTTCTTCTGCTATTTCTTCTTTTTTGTCATCACAGGGCATTCTCCATCAATCCTCTTGTCCTCATACCCTCAAATGAGAATGGCATTGCCGAAAGGAAGAACAGACATATTGTTGAGACTGCTCGGACATTATTACTTCATGCAAATACACCTGTCCGACATTGGGGTGATGCTGTTTTGACAGCCTGTTTTTTGATAAATCGGTTGCCTTCTTCCTCTATTGAAAATAAAATTCCACATTCCATTTTGTTTCCTAAAGAACCACTATTTCATGTTGCGCCACGTATTTTTGGATGCACTTGTTTTGTTCATGATTTGTCTCCAGGTCTTGATAAGCTTCTTTGCTAGAGCCATCAAATGTGTTTTCCTTGGATATTCCGGTTACATGAAGGCTCTGCTTTGCTTTCTCTCCGTTCACAATCGTTATTATATCACTGCAGATGTAACTTTTTTTGAAGAAAAGTCATATTTCTCGCCCTCCATCGTTGAGTCTAATACTCTTCATGAAGTTTTTCCTATTCCCTATCTTGGTCCATCACCTTTGCAGGAATCAGAGTCAACTGTCGATTCTTCTGTAGATATTCCTGTCAATCCTCCACCTGAACAGACTCAGATCACCCATCCTATATCGACGTCGTCCATGAATTCCCAATACATAACTTGAAGGTACTGAAAGACCAGTTGAATCATGTCCTACTTCAGCAGACAACCCGACTACGGACCTACCTGAGGATGATCATGACTTGCCCATTGCTCTTAGGAAAGATACTCGGTCCACACGTAATCCCCATCCTATTTATAACTTCTTAAGTTATCATCGTCTCTCTCCTTCTTATCATTCTTTTGTGTCTTCTTTATCTTCTGTTACTCTTCCTAAAAATTTTTGTGAAGCACTTGATCATCCAGGATGGCGACAAGCCATGATTGATGAAATGCAGGCTTTGGAGCATAATGGTACATGGGAGTTAGTTCCTCTTCCTCCGGCAAGAAACCCGTTGGTTGTCGGTGGGTTTATGCTATAAAAGTTGGGGCGATGGACCAGATTGATCGTCTCAAAGCTCGATTGGTAGCCAAAGGTTATACCCAGATTTATGGCCTTGATTATGGAGATACTTTCTCTCCTGTGGCTAAAATTACTTCTGTTCGACTATTTCTTGCCATAGCCGCCATCCGTCATTGGCCACTATACTAGTTGGATATTAAAAATGCATTCCTGCATGGAGAATTAGAAGAGGAGATTTATATGGAGCAACCACCTGGATTTGTTGCTCAGGGGGAGTCTAGCTTGGTTTGCAAACTGCGACGGTCTCTTTATGGACTCAAACAATCCCCACGAGCTTGGTTTGGAAAATTCAGCTCAGTTGTTCAAGCTTTTGGGATGAAACGTAGTGAAGCTGACCATTCAGTTTTTTACTGCCATACCTCTTCAGATAAATGTGTTTACTTGGTGGTCTATGTAGATGATATAGTCATCACGGGAAATGACCAGAAAAAAATTGCTGAGCTAAAGCAACACCTATTTAGTCACTTTCAGACAAAAGATTTGGGAAAGCTAAAATACTTTCTTGGAATTGAAGTTGCTCAGTCAGAAGACGGGATTATCATCTCACAAAGGAAGTATGTGTTAGACATACTTAAAGAAACTGGTATGTTGGATTGTCGACCAGTTGATAGTCCTATGGATCCAAATTAAAAACTGCTACCCAACCAGGGGGAGCCTTATTCCGATCCAGAAAAATATCAGAGATTGGTTGGGAAGCTCATCTATCTCACTATTACAAGGCCAGATATTTCCTTTGCTGTTGGAGTGGTGAGTCAATTCATGCAGTCTCCTCATAATGACCATTGGGATGCAGTAATACGAATCCTGAGATACATTAAAAAGACAACAGGACAAGGACTACTTTATGAAGACAAAGGAAACACTCAAGTTGTTGGATTTTGCGATGCAGATTGGCAGGATCACCTATTGATAGGCATTCCACTTCAGGGTATGGTGTGTCTATTGGAGGAAACCTTGTGTCGTGGAAGAGTAAGAAACAAAATGTTGTTGCAAGGTCTAGTGCAGAGGCTGAATATAGAGCCATGGCGATAGCCACGTGTGAGCTTATTTGGATTAAACAACTTCTTCAGGAATTGAAGTTTGGAGATACTCAACAAATGAAGCTATGTTGTGATAACCAAGCAGCCCTCCATATAGCTTCCAATCCAGTATTTCATGAGAGAACTAAACATATCGAGATCGATTGTCATTTGTTCGAGAGAAAGTCCTTTCTAAAGAAGTCGTCACCGAATTTGTTAGCTCTAATAATCAACTGGCAGACGTCTTTACAAAATCTCTAAGAGGACCAAGAATTCAAAATATTTGCTCCAAGCTTGGAGCATTTGATTTATATGCTCCAGCTTGAGGGGGCTGTTGATATTAGTTGGACGGTGAGGACGGTGTGGACGGTGTGAGCTTAACTATGTTCCTAGGAATTAAATTTCCTTGTAAATTGTAAAGTGTATTTACTGTTTAGTGTATATATATATCAAGTATGATGAATAGAAGTATCATTCAAGCATTTCACAAATATTGTTATCTAAATTATGTCCAAGTCTTTCAACACTAACAAACTAACCGAATATCCTAATCTACTAATAGCCATTACTAACTAACTCTCTAATCTACTAACAAACCCTTATATTTATCTTTATTACTTATTGGACTGGGACCTAACACTTTCATTGATGAGTTCTCTCGATGAACTTGAGTTTTTCTAATGAAAGAACAATCTAAATTATTTTCCTTCTTCGCTTCTGTTCTTAATGAAATTAAAATTCAATTTGGCAAGACAATTAAGTTTCTAAGAAGTGACAATGGAAAAAAATATTTTCATCCTCTCTTCCTTTTTGTCATAATAGGATATTCTTCATCAATTTACTTGTCCTCATATGATAGTGTTAAATATAATTAATATATATGGACGGTGAATTTATGTGGACGGTATGGACGGTGGAGTCTCATCCATTGTATCCTCATGTTCATTGTATATTTCTCCTAGGACTTGGTATAGATAGTTATTGTTCTCTAGGAATCAGGTTTCCCATCTCATTGTCAAGTGTATATATATTGTCATATTGGAATGGAAATATACAAAACAAATATCCAGTTCATATATTTAAGTTGGTACCAGAGCTCTCTTCGTTCCTGTTTAGTGTTGTTTGGGGTTCAGCTACAGTGCTGACCCATGGTTTTTTAGTTGTCCGGTGACCGGAGTAACATCGGCAACCACCTCAGAAGTCGCCGACCGGAAGTCCCACCGAGCGCCGCCTCCATATTCGCCTCCATGCGCCCTCACGCGCCACTGCCAAAATCTCCATTCTCCGGCATGTGTGATCCACGCGCCACCTTCCCGGTCGTCTTTTTCGCAGTTGATTACACCGCCGTGCTCGCCGTCTCCTCCCGGTTTTGTTTTGCCCCTGTTTGGTGTATGGGTCTACTATTGTGCCCCTGTTTGGTGCCTTTTTCAGTTTGTTCACTGAAGCTCTTCCATGGCAGCAAAGAAAAGTTTGGTTTCCTTTGCTTTTTCTGGGTCCCCCACCATTACTTCCGAGAAGTTGAATGGTAAGAATTATGTGAGTTGGCGTGATGTTGTTGAGGTATGGTTTCTGGGTCAGGGTTTCTCTGATCATCTCACCAAAAAGGCTGCTGATATTGCTGCAACTGAGAAAGAAGAATGGCAACGGGCTGATTATCAACTTGTATCATTGTTGTGGCAGTCCATTGAACCAAGGTTAATGGTGCATTTCCGTCCATACAAAACATGTTGTGAGATCTGGAAGAAGGCTCAAACTGTTTATGCTAATGACATACAACGGCTATATGAGACAATTCATAATTTGGCAACAATGCAGATGTTTGATCTTGACTTGCCCTCCTATCTGAATAAGGCATAATCCATTTGTGAGGAAGTCAAATTGATGCTAGTGAATGATGATGCAAAAAAGATGTTGGATAAGTTGGATAACATGCTTATGGTTTTTGTTCTTCATGGCCTTCACAAAGACTTTGAATCTATTCGGAATCAAACTTTGACCAATCCAGATATTCCTACTGTGGAGGACCTCTTTGATCGATTGCTTCGAGTTCCTTCTCCAGCAGCTTCCATTGGAGTTGATTCTCACACAGGATCAGAGTCTTCGATTTTTTATCTCAAACTCAACCACCGAGGGGGGCCGGAGTCATACTCATGGCCATAGAGGTGGTGGTCGTGGCCGAGGTAACCTTTATTGTTCGTATTGTAAGCGAGATGGACACACTCAAGATCGGTGCTACTCCCTACATGGATTCCCAAATAAAACCGCTAATATAGCTCAGTCTCATGAACCTGTTGTTGAACACAAGATTGAGCCCAAGAAGGATCACCATTTGACTGCCAATGAGTATCAGGAGTACCTTCAGTTTAAAGCCACTCAACAGGCTTCTTCTTCGGCCACCATTGCTCACACTGGTAATTCTACAGTTTGTCTCTCTCAATCTGCATCTGTTGGAATCCTGGATTCTTGACTCTGGTGCTTCTGATCACTTAGCTGGTAATCCTTCTCTTTTCTCTAAACTGTCATTCCCTAAAACTGCTCACCATATTACCCTTGTCGATGGGTCTAAGACACAGGCCGCTGGTATTGGACAAGCCTCACTTCTTCCTTCCTTACCTTTAAATTCAGTCTTGTTTGTGCCCGAGTGTCCTTTTAATTTAATTTCTATTGGCAAAATTACTCGCACTTTAAACTGTTCCATTACCTTTAATTCGGATTCCTTTCTAATACAGGATCGGAGCACGGGAGAGACGATTGGAGCTGGATCTGAATCACGAGGTCTCTACTACCTCCAACCTTCCACTTCCACCATATGCGTTGTTTCAGGTTCTGCTGATCTCCTTCATCGTCGTCTAGGTCATCCAAGTTTGGACAAGTTAAAACAGATGGTCCCTCATCTCTCACATTTGAAAACCATGAATTGCGAGTCATGTCAGCTTGGAAAACATGTTAGAGCCTCTTTTCTTAGTAATGTCAATAATCGAACTAGGGCCCCTTTTGATCTTATCCATTCTGATGTTTGGGGTCCCAGTCGTGTTACTTCTGTTTCAGGATATATGTACTATGTTACTTTCATTGATGATTTTTCAAGATGTACCTGGTTATTTTTAATGAAAGATCGTTCTCAGTTATTTGATGTTTTTCAAACCTTTTGTTCCACAATAAAGAATCAGTTTGGAAAAACAATTCATATTTTTGCGATGATAATGCAAAAGAATATTTCTCTACATCTTTTAAATCCTTTGAGTTCTCATGGCATCATACATCGCTCTAGTTGTCCTCACACACCACAACAAAATGGTGTCGCTGAACGCAAACATCGTCATCTTGTTGATACAAATTTCAACTCTTTTAATAAATGCCAATGCACCCTTGAAGTTTTGCGGAGATGCTGTTCTTACTGCCTGTTATTTGATAAATCGCATGCCATCCTCTGTTTTGGATAATAAAATTCCTCACCCTCTTTTATTTCCTAAAGATCCCCTTTATACTGTTCCCTCTCGTGTGTTTGATTCCACCTGTTTTGTCCATGATCTCTCTCCAGGTAGTGATAAATTGTCTGCATGAGCTATTAAATGCATCTTTCTTGGGTATTCTCGAGTGCAAAAGGGATATCGATGTTATTCTCCTTCTACACATCGCCTCTTATGTATCCGCAGATGTTACATTCTTTGAGGATACTTTCTTCTTTGACCCCTCAGCTACATCCGACTCCACTCCATCTCGTGTCTTTGCCCTTCCTCTTTGTGATGCTCCATCACCACAGGATGATCGTCCATTGCGACGATATGGTAAATTTTATGAGCGTCGAGTTCCTACAGCTCCGGAGGACATACCTACTATTAATCCTCATGATTCAGCTCCTACTCCAAACGCTTTTCCCACTACGGTCCAACCTGACACTTCCGCTGACTTACTTATCGCCCTTCGTAAAGGTACACGCTCTACTCTTAATCCTCATCCCATTTACAATTTTCTGAGTTACCATCGATTATCTCCTTCCCATTATGCCTTTGTATTTACCTTGTCATCTGTTACCATTCCTAAGAATGTTCAGGAAGCACTATCTCATCCAGGTTGGCGACAGGCAATGATTGATGAGATGATGGCTTTGGAATCTAATCATACATGGACCCTTGTTTCCCCCCTGTTGGGAAATCGATGCGTTGGTTGTCGATGGGTGTTTCTTCATTAAAGTTGGTCCTAATGGGCAGGTGGATCGCTTGAAGCCCGACTGGTAGCAAAGGGGTACACTCAGATCTATGGTTTGGATTATGGTGATACTTTTTCTCCCGTTGCTAAGATGGCATCTGTTCGTTTGTTCTCGTCTATGGCTGCCATGAGACATTGGCCTTTATATCAGATGGATATTAAAAATGCATTCTTACATGGTGATCTGGAGGAGGAGATCTATATGGCGCAACCACTTGGGTTTGTTGCTCAGGGGGAGTCAGATCTTGTTTGCAGATTACAAAAGTCCTTGTATGGCTTAAAACAGTCACCTCGCGCTTGGTTTGGGAAGTTCAATAAAGTTATCCAGCAATTTGGCATGATTCGTTGCAAGGCTGATCATTCTGTATTCTTTAAATGCTCATCCTTGAATAAATGTATTTATCTTGTGGTGTATGTGGATGGTATTGTTATTACAGGTGATGATCAAGAAGGCATTAAGGAATTGAAGCATCACTTATTCAAACATTTTCAAACCAAAGATCTTGGAGGATTACGCTACTTTCTTGGGATTGAAGTAGCCCAATCAAGAACAGGTGTTGCTATTTCTCAGAGGAAATATGCCCTTGACATTCTAGAAGAAACAGGGATGCTAGATTGTAAACATGTTGATACTCCTATAGACCCAAATGTAAAGCTTCTACCTAATGAGGGGGAGCCCTATCCTGACCCAGGCAGATATAGAAGATTAGTTGGGAAGTTAAATTATCTCACCATGACTCGACCAGACCTTACTTTTCCGGTCAGTGTTGTAAGTCAGTTTCTCAACCCACCATGTGATAGTCATTGGAATGCAGTTGTCTGGATTCTAAGATATATCAAGGGATCACCTGGAAAAGGGATTGTTTATATGGACAGAGGTCATACTAATATAATTGGGTATACAGATGCAGATTGGGCAGGCGATGCTGCTGATAGGAGGTCCACTTCAGGTTACTGTGTGCTTATTGGAGGTAACCTGATTTCATGGAAAAGTAAGAAGCAGACTGTTGTTGCAAGATCAAACACAGAAGCAGAGTATCGTGCTATGGCTAATACTACTTGCGAACTCCTATGACTAAAATATTTGCTCCAATAATTGAAGTTTTGTGAGATAGGTCCTATGGAAAGTGCTTGTGATAACCAATCAGCTTTATATCTTTCTTCGAATCCTATCTTTCATGAAAGGACCAAGCATATAGAAGTTGATTGTCACTTCATACGGGAAAAGATCCTCTCGAGCATCATTAATACTTCCTTTGTGGGTACTAGAGATCAACTTGCAGATATAATGACTAAGTCTTTACGGGGTCCTAGAATAGCATATATATGTGACAAGCTGGTTGCATCAGACATATATGCTCCAGCTTGAGGGGGAGTGTTAAATATAATTAATATATATGGACGGTGAATTTATGTGGACTGTGTGGACGGTGGAGTCTCGTCCATTGTATCCTCATGTTCATTGTATATTTCTCCTAGGACTTGGTATAGATAGTTATTGTTCTCTAGGAATCAGGTTTCCTATCTCATTGTCAAGTGTATATATATTGTCATATTGGAATGGAAATATACAGAACAAATATCCAGTTCATATATTTAAGTGATAGGAACTATTTCCTATCTCAAACAGAAATGAGATTTAAGCAAGAGATGAAATGAGGATTGTTTTATTGAATGAGGTTGGGAGAGAATTACATAGTAGAAGAGGAAAAACAGAAAAGCAAGAGCATAAGCTCCTAGCCAAGGTGAACGCCTATGGCCCCCAAGCATAGAGAATGACCTCTAGCTCCAAAATATTTAGTTACAACCAACATACCCCTTTCCCTCCTCTCCTCCTCTCTATATAAAGAGATGTACCTTACTCTCCCCCCTATCTAACTCTTCTCTCCTCACACCCGCTTTCTGTTTACATGAATTAAGGGCCCTAGCTATTCTTGGGCTGCCGAAGTGTAAAACCAAGGGCCTTAAGGGCCGTGGGATTTGGGTTCCTAACATCATACCCCTCAACAGAATGGAATACCATAAAGGAAGATTTGACGCCTTGTTGAAACTGCCCCGACATTGTTACTTCATGTAAATGTAGAGTTCATCATTCGGGTGAAGCAATTTTAACTGCTTGTTTTTTTTTTTGTTTTTTGTTCTTATAAATCGTATGTCTTCTTCCCCCCTTAGTAATAAAGTTCCTCACTTTATCTTTGTTGATATTGTTTTGATTGTTTTTGATATGTTGATGATATAGATGATTTTGTTTCCTAGTTTATTATATATCTGTTGTAAATAGGAGATATTCTCAATCCCTAAAATCAAGGGATTTGATACTACACTATGTAATTTCTTGTTCTATAAATTCAAAGCTGGGAGGGTTTCTCTTAAGCTATTTAGCAATCACAAGTTGGTATCTAGAGCTAGGTTCAATCTGGTCACGAACTTGGTCACGAAACAGTTCTTCGACGCACGTTTTCCGGTGACCATCTCCGGCGATTATCTCCGATCACCAAAGTAAGGTGACCGGACATCTCAGAAACGGCCAGCGATCGTTTTCCGTGAAGACCCATCTCCATACACCGCCGCACGCGCCCTCACGCGCCTCCAACGTCCGCTGCTTCTCCGAGCGCGTGGGGTCCACGCGCCGCCCTTCACGTGTCCGTTCGTCCTCCGGCTTCTTCCGATCACTTTTCCGGCGTCCTCTGCCTCTGTTTGGAGGGTCAAAAGTGAACTTTGGTCAGTTTGACTTTTTCCCCTCTCATCATGTCCTCTGATTCGTCCCCCAACGCCACTGTTTCGACCGCTGCTGAATCTAGTGCTGGTACTAGGTCTACAGGGAAGGGTCTCATCTCTTTTGCCTTCTCTGGAAGTCCCATTATCACATCGGAAAAACTCAATGGCATGAATTTTGTGGATTGGTACAATGCGGTTGAAGTTTGGTTTTTAGGTCAAGGGCTTTATGAACATCTCACCAAGAAGGAAGCAGAGATTGATGAGAAAATTCGTGATGAATGGAAAAGGGCAGATTATCAGTTGGTCTCTCTTTTATGGCAGTCTATTGATTCGAAGCTGATGGCACACTTTAGCCCGTACAAAACTTGTTATGAACAGTGTTATCGATGGCGGATGGCGGCCTATGGTAGCCGGCCAAAAATCCGCCATACATTATAGCGGATGGCGATGCGGCCAGATGGCGGATGCCATGGCGGACAAAAAAAATTTATATATATATACATATACATAACAAAAATTACAGAAATAAATATAAAATCCAAAACACTATCAACATAAGTCAAGAACCATAAACTAAATTGATAGAAACATGACAAACACAAAGTAAATGGCTATTCCTCTTCCTCAACCCCAACATAATCAATTTCTTGGTTATCTAATGGGGCATATCCCTCTTCCTCTTCTCCATCAGATTTCTCAAAAACAAGTAACTCTTGTTCATCTTCAGATGCCTCAGAATCATCCTTAAATTCCAATTCTTCACTTGGATCAACTACTATCTCTTTCCCCTTGCCCTTACTCCCCTTAGAGGTTGAACTTGCACCTGGACCTTTCTTAGAAGCTTTGGCAGCAGCTGCAACACTTGATTCTCCCTTTCTTTTCCTTGTTTTCTGCCTAGTAAGTGTTGTAGGCTATCCAACCCCCGAAAATGGCTGAAAAAAGGAGAAAGGAAGAGAATGCTTGCTGGTCGCCGGAGGTCAGTGGTCGCCGGACGGTGGTCGGCCGATAGTGGGTGTCACCGGAGAGTGGGTGGCCGGTGGTGGGAGAAGAAAGTGTGAAATGGGAGGAAGGGAAGGGTACGGCGATTCTGCTGTTTGTGTTTGGAAGGGAAGGGTACGGCCGATAGTGATATTAGGGTTTTTACTATTTGGGCCGGGTCGGATCACAAAACCCGTCTAAATGGGTCGGGTTTTCCACCAAAAAACCCAGCAGCCCCGCCATTTCCGCCACGACCCGCCACGTGAGACCCGCCACGCCACCGCCTCCGAATGGCGGTTCCTCCAAATCCCGCCACCACTTTCCGCCATGGCCGCTATTTGACAACACTGGTTATGAAATATGGAAGAAATCCCAAAATGTCTATTCCAATGACCTACAACGCCTTTATGCCTCTGTCCACAATTTGGCCACTCTTCAGATGACAGATCATGATCTTCCCTCTTATCTGAATAAAGCACAGTCCGTTATTGATGACATTAAGCGCATTATAACAGGTGATGATCTTACTTCGTACTAGCAAAACTTGATAATATGTATATGGTCTTTGTTCTTCATGGTTTATATAAGGACTTTGAATCTGTCCGGAATCAAGCTCTAACTAATCCTAACATCCCCACGGTGGAGGAGCTCATTGATCGTCTTCTACGAGTTCCGTCACCAGTGGAGACATCCGAGATTGGCTCCCAGACAGCTTCCGAGTCCTCAGCCTTGGTTTCGAATTCGGCACACCGTGGAGAACGAGGTCGTGGGCGTGGTGGAAGAGGTAGAGGGGATCGTCTTGAGTGCTCTTATTGCAAGCGCATGGGTCATACCCAAGACAAGTGTTATTCTTTGCATGGTTTCCCGGAAAAGTCAGCCAATGTCACGCATTCCGACGGTCAGAAATTTGAGATTGGGTATGATAATCAGAAAAGTGGCAGTCAGAATAGTTTTTCAGTTGATGAATATAAGGAGTACCTTCAGCTTAAGGCAGCCCAACAAGCCTCATCTTCAGCAACTATAGCTCATACTGGTAATTCTACGGTTTGTTTCTCTCATTCATCTCCTGTCGGTTCCTGGATTTTGGATTCTGGTGCTTCTAACCATATAACCGGTAATTCTTCTCTCTTTTCCACTTTATCTTCTACCAAAACACCACACCACATCACCCTTGCTAATGGCTCTAAAACACAAGCTACTGGTATTGGTCAAGCCTCACCTCTTCCCTCTCTGTCTTTAAATTCAGTCTTATTTATACCTGGATGTCCTTTTAATTTAATTTCTATCAGTCAACTTACTCGATCTCTTAATTATTCCATAACCTTCACTTCTACTTCCTTTTCTATCCAGGACCGGAGTACGGGGAAGATGATCGGAGCAGGATCTGAGTCACGCGGTCTCTACCAGTGTTGTTAATATCGTTTATCGGAAAATATCGGAAAGCCCAAAATCCGATATGTAAAAAATCGGATATCGTATCGGACAAATATCGGAAGTCAAATATCGGTTGAAATAAATAAATTATATATAGAAATATATGCTGTATACAAGACAGCAATGTGCATCAAAAGTTTAATACTTCAAAAGTCAAAACAAAATACTGATAAAGTGATAATATTGAGTCATTGACTAGAGAATACTAAAATGTAAAAACAATAAAAAAGATTAAACATAAAAGACAAGATCCTTTCATTCCTCTGCCCCTTGCTCAATATAATCATCATTCTCATTGTCGGATAGTGAGGCATATCCTTCAACTTCTTCTACTTTTGAATCCTCAAAATCAATGTCTTCTAATTCTTCTTCTTCTTCTAGTTCTTCATCTTCCACTTCAACCATTATCTCTTTTCCCTTTCTGGATGAAGAACCACTAGCCAAACCCTTCTTTGTTNTAGATGCAGACTCCGCAACACTAGGGGATTCCTTTCTCTTTTTAGTTCTTTGCCTAGTATATACCCTAGGCTCTCCAACTCCCGAAGCCCTATAAACAGCTTCCCAATTAAGAGCATCATCTTCATCTTCATCCCCAAAGACCCTTTCATTCCCAGCATCATCTTCATCACCATCCATCTTCCCAACCAGCCACTCATTACACTCATCAATATCATTAAGTGAAATTGGGTCAATTTCATCCTTAATATTGTATCTCCTGACCAATGCTTGATTATATTTGACATACACTAAGTTGTGTAGTCTTTTATGCTCAAGCCTATTCCTTTTTTTAGAATGAATCTGCAACAATAAAATTATATAAATAACTATACAAGTTATATAACTAGTTATAGAAACTAGAATAGTATTAACTAATAAATATTAACGAAATTGTTTAATTTACTTGCTCAAAGACGCTCCAGTTGCGTTCACATCCCGACGCACTACATGTCAAGCTCAAGATCTTTACCGCCAATAGTTGTAGATTTGGAGTTGATTGTCCATAATTTTGCCACCATTGAGCTACAAATCCAAAGAAATGTCATGCTAAGCATATGTACAAATTTTAAAATTTAAAATTTAGAAGTTGAGACTTGAGAACTACATTCTCACCTGGTGCAGTTGTTTTCCTTGATGAAATTGCAAATGGATTTGCAAACATCCCAGCAGCGCCTTTATATATTGGTAGCTCATCAATAATCTTTTGTCTAACTTCTGGGATAGGCACCAACTTTTGAATGCATGCATACAACCCATTTGTCACCTCAAAATCAAATTCCATTGAGGGATTGTCATAAAAGAATTATGGGTTTAGAAAGTGGCCAGCTGCATGTAATGGGCGATGAAGTTGGCTAGTCCATCTTTTATCAATAATTTCAAAAACCTCCTTATACTTGCTTTCATTCTCCTCAAAAGACTTCATAATAGCATCTTTAGCCTTCTCCATTGCCTCATAAATATAACCCATGGCTGGTTTTTTCTCACCATCAACAAGGCGAAGCACACGTACAAGAGGAGCCATCACCTTCAGTGTATATACAAGATATTACTCCAAAAAGATGGCATGAGGACAATTTTTGTAGCTTCCCTCCCTTTGGCCTCCTTGGACAATTTGTTATTTGTCCAATCATCCGATACAAACATTTTTCTCGATTCCCTTTCTCTTTATGAATCCTTTCCAATGTGAGGAAAGATGTGGCAAATCGAGTTACTGCATGCCTCACTAATTCTCTTTTGTTGGTAAAGTACCTCAATAGGCTCAAGGTGCTTGAATGGTTGTAGATGAATCCAACGAGAAATATTGCCCTTTGAATTGTCTTCTTTATAGAAGGGAGCTTCCCAATGTCCTCCAACATCAAATCTATGCAGTGGGCTGCACAAGGAGTCCAAAACAAATGTGGCCTCTTTTCTTCTAGTAACTTACCAGCAAGAACATAATTGCTTCCATTGTCCGTTATAAGTTGAACAACCTTTTCTTCTCCAATCTCTTCCACAATGGAGTCAAGCAACTCAAATATTTTCTCTCCGGTCTTCACGATGTCAGACGCATCAATAGATTTAATGAACATCGTCCCCGATGGACAGTTCACCAAGAAGTTGATTAAGGATCTTTGTTTTCTATCCGTCCAGGCATCAGACATAATGGAGCATCCAAATCTCCCCCATTGCGCCCTTTGTTTTTTTTAACAAATCTTCCGTGTAAGCCAACTCCTTGCTAAGGAGTGGAACTCTTATTTCATGGTAAGATGGAGGCCTCAAATTTTTTCCAAAGCTTCCAACAGCTGTAAGCATTTCATGAAAGCTTTCCAACTTAACCATGTTGAAAGACAAGCCAGCTTGGTACCAAAATCGAGCTATATATTGATGAACGTCTGCAGTAGCCTCCTTTACACATTTCTCCCTTATGCTTGTTTGCCTTGATTTCCCTTTCTTCTTGTCCTCAATTGCTGTTTTGGGTCTTCGATAATAGAGATCCATAGGCCCCTTTAAAGCAATATTCTGTCCACTAGTGTCGCAGAAGCCTAGTTGCAATTTCTCTAGCCCCTTCATCAAGAGCACGGTCTTCATCACTATCACCATAGTCTTCAAGAAGATCATTGCGCATCCTTTGAAATGCTTGACTATCTTTTTTCTTTTTATTCTTGGCATACTGAAGCAACTCTTCTCTGACCTCTTTTGGGCATTTAGTACAAGCTTTACAATTACCCTTCTTTCCAGTCAAGTGCTCTTTCATTCTAGTAATTCCACCCCACATAGCCTTCCCACAAAAGTTGCACACACAACTACGAGTACCATTCTCTTGTGATTGATGACAGTACTTCCATCCAGGGTCAGTCCTAGATACTATTGAAGGATTGGATGAATCTTCACTTGCCATACTACAAACAGGGGAAGAGAAGGGATATGTAAGAAACAAAACAGAAAAAGAGAAAGTGAAAACGAAAAAACAGAGAGAGAATGGGAGAGGAAAAAACGAAAACCAGTGGAAAGAAAAAGAAAAAACAGAGAGAGAATGGGAGAGGAAAGAAAACGAAAAAACAGAGAGAGAATGGGAGAGGAAGAAGTTGAATATAAAAAACAGAGAAGGAAAGAAGAGAGCAAGGAGGAGAAAGGAGAAAACAGGGAGGAAGAAGTTACACGAGAGAGTGAACTCGTGAACGCGAAGATTGAAGAGGCGGAGGAGGAGCGAGAGAGCCAGGTGTGGAGGCAGAGGGTCGAAGGCTTGAAACTTGAAAGAATGAGCCGCCAGTGTGTATCAAGGAGGCGGAGGGTCGCAGACTTATTGCGGTTATCTTGACCAGTGACCCTTCATTTCTTTAAAAAAAAATGAAAAAAATCCTAAATTCCCTAACTTCCGATATTTGCCGTATCGCCGAGATATCGATTTGCAGGGAATCGGCCGAAATCTCGCCCAATATCGGAATTAGCATATCAAATCGGAATTCGTACCGGCCCTTCAAATTTCCGAGACGAGATCTCGAGATCTCGGCCGATACGCCGAGATTTAACAACACTGGTCTCTACTACTTACAACCTCCATCCTCCACAATATGTGCTGCCACAGAGTCGTCCAATCTTCTTCATCGTCGTTTGGGTCACCCGAGTTTGATTAAAGAAAATGGTCCCTCATTTCTCTAACCTATAGTCATTGGAGTGTGAGGCATGTCAGCTTGGAAAACATGTTCGGGCATCCTTTCCAAGTAAGGTTATAGGTCGTACAGAGTCTCCTTTTAGTCTTGTTCATTCTGATGTTTGGGGTCCTAGTCGTATTTCTTCTGTCTTAGGATATAGGTACTCCGTTACTTTCATTGATGATTTTTCTCGTTGTACTTGGTTATTTTTAATGAAAGAATGTTGAGTTATTTACTATTTTTCAAAAATTTTGTGCTGAAATACACAATCAATTGGGACAAACTATTCGTATCTTACGCAGTGATAATGCCAAAGAGTATTTTTCTACCCGTTTTAATGCTTTTATGGCATCTCATGGTATAGTTCATCAATCGAGTTGTCCTCACACACCTCAACAAAATGGTGTGACTGAGCGTAAACATTGCCATATCATTGAAACAGCTCGTACTCTCCTATTACATTCCAATGTTCCTGTGAAATTTTGGAGTGATGCTGTTCTCACATGTAGGTTATTTAATAAATCGAATGCCATCTTCTGTTCTCAATAATCAGGTTCCTCACTCTATTCTATATCCTCAGGCACCCCTTTATACTGTTCCCCCTCGTGTTTTTGGCTCCACTTGTTTTGTCCACAATATTGCTCCAGGTCTTGACAAACTTGCTGCACGTGCCATTAAGTGTGTCTTTCTCGGTTATTCTCCTTCAACAAATTGCACTTGTATCTTTGCTGATGTCACCTTTTTTTAGGATACACCATACTTTGCCTCACAGGTCCTGTCGGAGTCTGTTTCTCAAGTCTTGCCTATTCCAGTCTTTGATTCTTCCGTTTTCAGTCCGCCTGTTTTGCATATATCAGAGGCTGTCCCTGTTGCTCCTAAGTACCCTATCGAGTCATTTCGTCTCACCACCGTCGTCCTCGTCCTACGACTCTGGAAGCTGCACCCGTTGTGGACACCAGTGACTCACCTCCTACTCCGTCGTCTCCATCGATTCCGGTCCAACCTGAGCCTTCCGCTGATCTTCCCATTGCTCTTCGCAAAGGTACTCGTTCTTCCCACGATCCTCATCCTATTTATAATTTTTTGAGTTATCACCGTTTATCTTCCACCCATTGTGCCTTTGTATCTGCTTTGTCGTCCATTTCTTTTCCTAAAACTGTTCAGGAAGCACTATCCCATCCAGGATGGCGACAGGCTATGATTGATGAAATGGCAGCCTTGGAATCTAACCATATTTGGGCTTGACACGGACTCGGCAAGTGTACCGGTTCGTTGCAAGTAATAAAACGGTAAGACCGGATATCGTTCTCAGGGATCGTGGACAATTACCACTTCGCAAATTTGACTACTATCTAGGCGATCGAATTTTGGAGTGAAGGTTGTTCTAACATCTAACAAGCAAACAAGAAGAAAATGTTTTTGTTCTTTTTGGATTTTTTTCAAACAGTTAATGTGAAAACAGAAAGAGGAATAACAATGAGATAGAATTGCTAGGGTTAAACTAAGCTAATCCTCCCTTGATTGTTATGGAATGATAACTAACACAGTTCCTAGTTCTATTATGACAATCAAGTCTTTTCTGAGATACTCAAGCCTAATTCCTTAGGTGCATTGAGCCTAAAACCCCAAGTTAAACCCTAATTCCTTAGGTGGATTAACCTGAGATTTTGCATTAAGTAAAGACTTATAAGATTGCAAGCACCTCAAGACCTATTCCTAGGCTCATGAACTACTCGGCATTTGATTCATGAGCAAGCTCTAACACCAACCTTCCAGTCATCTATTAAAGCAACTAATCATTCCTAGGGTGATCAAGCCTAAGAAAGCATTAAGCATGGAATCAAACACTCATAAAGAACAAGGAAACTGCATTATAATCAAGTCATTTTACAACCAAGTTCAGATAGCAATAGTCTAACCCCAACAAAGGGGAGTTTAGCTACACATGATTGAAGATAAAACAAAAGAAATAATTACAGAGATGAACAAAGGAGAGAGCTCCATGGAATGATGCACAGCAGCCACAGCAGCAGAGGATTCTCCTTAGGGTTTTCTGAATCAATTTTTCTTCTGTTCTGCTCAGTTCTTTTATTACTCGTGGCCGGTCACGGCCGTGACAGCCATCACGGCCAGGCCGTGACGGGTTCTGACTCTTGCAGTTCTGGCAAAACTACTCTTTCGCGAGGCGAGCATTTCTTTCGCGACGCGAGCCCACTTTTGATGCCCGTGATCCCCATCACGGCCGAGCCGTGATTGATTCTGACTTTTGGAGGTTTCTGAGTCACGGCCGTGATGTACATCACGGCTAGGCCGTGATCGTCTCTGACTTTTGGTGGTTTTGGGTCACGGCCGTGATAGCCATCACGGCCAGGCCGTGACAGATTCTGACTTTTGGCCCCCTTCTTCTTGCCAGGCCTTCTTCATCTCAGCTTCCTCATGGCTAAAACTTGGGCATTTAATCAAAAATCCCTGCAAAACAACACACAATACCACCTTATCCGTTCCAAATGAAAAACTAAACAAAATCCAACTAAAATGGCCTAACTAAATGCAAATGCATGCAGAAATGTACATGGAAAATGAGGTGAAATCACACTCATCAAATCACCCCAAGCTTAAGATGTTGCTTGTCCTCAAGCAAAAACCAAGGCCATAAGATGAAAACAACCAGGACAATGATAGTGAACTAAGAACCCGAGTAAAATGATCCAAGCAACAGTGCAAATCAATTATTTCAGCAAGAGACAATCAATTCAAGTCCAATTAGGGGCTTAGTTTCCCTAGACTCACATTCTCACTAATTCGGGCACTCTATCTCACTTGCAGCTCACCCCAAGCTTGTTCATTTGCTTGGCTCTCTTTCTTGCCTCACTCACTCAAGTGTTAAGGGAATATGACATTTCACTCCATTTTCCTCAAAGAATGATTCCTACCATAAGCTTGACTATCAACCAAATCTTCACTTTATTAATGAAAACATCTAGGAATCAAGAGGTCTTATTCTTTGGTGTAATGGGGCCATGGGATCAATTTTGTGGGGGGAATTTCAAGAACAGGAAATTTCAAAAGGCTATACAAACAATCAAGCATTGCAAGGCACGACCTTCTAAAATACCTTTCTTTGGGTTTCGATTTACTCTTCCACCATTCTTTCATTTTTTTCTTTTTTTTTTTTACTTCTCATTCCTTTTTGTCATCCCCTTCCCCATTTTTATTTCTTTTTCTCTTCTTTTTTTTTTTTTTTTTTTGTTTGGAGAAGGGGGGATTTTGCAATTCAAGAGAAGTAACATTTTTTTCAGATTCATTTTTTTCTTTTCATCATCCCAAACTTTCAACTACATTTTCCAACCCATTTTTGCACAAGATTTTAGAAGGTCCCTCATAAGCATATTTAACACAACATTTCAGGTACCAAGAAAAGCATGTTATTCATTCAGGCTCAAAATTGGGCAACTAAGGGTAGCATTTACACATTTAAAGCTCGGAAAGGCCGGAAAAAATACCTATTGCCTCAATCATTTTCAAAAATGTTTCCAAAAATTTTCAAGTTTCAAAATGGTTTCAAGTCAAGTTCTGAGAAAAACAATCCAAGAGGAAAACACTCTACACAAAGAACGGGGCAGATTTAGTGAGTACCCCCTAATGGCTCAAAAGCTCACATTTATCGGTTCAAGAACCAAGTGAGAACACAAATCCATAGAAACACATGCTAATCATCAACTATCCAAGAACATCTCAAGCATATTTAATGAAGCCATATCACAAGAATATAAAATCGGGGTCCAAAATTCACTATCACGGAAAAATTGGCACTTAGCTCTCACAATCGGATGCTAAATCTAAGCGGGGGCAATTAATTCATGTGATCATGCAAGACTGGAGAGCCTATATGAATGCAATATTTACAATGCAAGCAAAAAGATTACCCCTACCCCAAGCTTAAAGACTTACATTGTCCTCAATGTAAATAATTAAGTTTAGAGAGGGGAGAAAATTGGAACAACTCACCAAAGTGGTAGTGGTCTTGAATCACATGCTTTCTGGTTTTGTTTCCTTCCGCCTTCTTCTTCTCCTCCTTCCTTCAAAATCTGGAATCACTCAACAAACTATTAACAAACCTCTTGAGCTTCTCAAATTATTCAAGAGGGGAAATCAAAAACAAAAGAGAAGATGAAAATAAAAAAAAATAAAAATAAAAATTGGGTTGCCTCCCAATAAGCGCTTCTTTAACGTCACTAGCTTGACGAATGGTTTCTAAGATGGTGCCTCAAGAGGGATGGAGACTGCCTGACGATTAAAATCTCCTCCAAGGTAGTGCTTGAGCCTGTGCCCATTGACAGTGAAAGTATTTCCTGATGATGGATTTTCCAATTCAACTGAACCAAACGGAGAAACTGACTTGACATAGAATGGGCCTGACCATCTTGATCTCAATTTGCCCGGGAAAAACTCGAGTCTTGAGTTGAACAAAGAAAAACTGACCGCCTTCTTCAAAATGCTTGGGAAGAATGTACTTATCATGCCGTAACTTGGTTCTTTCCTTGTATATCCCGACACTCTCATAAGCCAAGAGTCGGAACTCATCCAACTCATTCAATTGAAGCATCCTCTTATCCATGGCCAGCCTTGTATCAAAGTTTAGGGCCTTCACCGCCCAAAAAGCACGGTCTTGTAGCTCTACCTGGAAGGTGACATGATTTCCGAACACTAATTGGTAAGGTGACATACCAATAGGTGTCTTATAAGCGATCAGAATAGGCCCAAAGTGCATCATCCACTTTCTTCGCCCAATCCTTCCTTGCATTGTTCACGCTTTTTCTAAAATCCTCTTCAACTCCCTGGTTGGACAATTCCACTTGCCCACCGGTTTGGGGATGGTATGGTGTGGTAACTTTGTGGTTCACCCGAAACTTGGCAAGCACCGCATTGAACTCCTTATTGCAAAAGTGGGTACCCCATCACTAATGATAGCCCTGGGGTCCCAAACCGGGTAAAAATATTCTTCCTCACAAAATCGATCACAGTTCTTGCATCATCTTTCGGAGTTGGCATGGCTTCCACCCACTTGCTCACATAATCAATCGCCACCGAATGTACTTGTTGTAAGATGACGGGAAAGGGCCCATGAAGTCAATCCCCATACGTCAAAGAGCTCCACCTCTAATATACCCTTTAAGGGCATCTCATTTCTCTTGGAAATACTGCCTGGTCCTTCCGGCATTTATCACAATTCATCACCCAAGCTCGGGAGTCCTTGAAAATAGTGGGCCAAAATAGCCCGCTTTGCAAAATCTTCATGGCGGTCCTCTCACCACCAAAGTGTCCTCCATAGGGTGAGTTGTGGCAGTGGGTCAACACCCCATTAATTTCTTCTTCAGGTATGCACCTCCTCAGAATTCCATCTGAACCTCTTTTGAAAAGATACGGCTCATCCCAAATATAGAACTTGGCATCCTGAATGAGCTTCTTCCTTTGTTGCGCATTGAAGTCCTTAGGAATCTTATTGGCCGCCTTGTAATTTGCAATATCCGCGAACCAAGGTGCCACTTGCACCACAAACAACTGTTCATCTGGGAATTCCTCTTGAATTGGCAACTTTGCTTCTGCTTGGACATCTGCTTGTGGAAGCCTGGACAAATGGTCGGCTACCACATTCTCCACTCCTTTCTTGTCCTTTATTTCCAAATCAAACTCTTGGAGTAGTAGTATCCACCTAATAAGCCTTGGCTTAGCATCCTGTTTAGTCATAAGATATCTCAAAGCAGAATGATCAGTGTAGACTGTAGTTTTACAACCAATCAAGTAGGATCTAAATTTATCAAAAGCAAATACCACAGCAAGCAATTCTTTTTCAGTCGTAGCGTAATTCAATTGGGCATCATTAAGCACACGACTTGCATAGTAAATGACATGCAACACTTTGTTTTTTCTTTGGCCCAAAATGGCTCCCACCGCATAGTCACTTGCATCACACATTAGCTCAAAAGGTAAACTCCAATCTGGAGGTGCAATGACCGGTGCGGTGGTGAGTTTTCTTTCAAAATTTTGAAGGCATGCATGCAATCATCATCAAATATAAAAGGAGTATCAGCTACCAAAAGCTTGCATAAGGGTTTCACAATTTTTGAAAAATCTTTTATGAACCTTCTATAAAAACCCGCATGCCCTAGGAAGCTTCTAACACCTTTCACATTTAAGGGAGGAGGAAGTTTTTCAATCACTTCAATTTTGGCTCTATCAACCTCCATCCCCCGTGATGAAATTTTGTGCCCAAGAACTATACCCTCCCTAACCATGAAATGACATTTTTCCCAATTTAAAACGAGGTTAGTTTCTTGGCACCTTTTTAGGACACAGGCAAGATTATTTAAACAGTTATCAAAAGAATCACCAAATACAGAAAAATCGTCCATAAATACCTCAATAAATTTCTCATTCATATCAGAAAATATGGATAGCATGCTCCTTTGAAAAGTGGCGGGTGCATTGCACAACCCGAAAGGCATTCTCCTGTATGCATAGACTCCATAAGGGCAGGTGAAAGCGGTCTTCTCTTGGTCCTCTGGGTCAACCACAATCTGGTTATACCCAGAGTATCCATCAAGGAAACAATAGAAAGCATGGCCCGCCAACCTCTCTAGCATCTGATCAATGAAGGGTAATGGAAAGTGGTCTTTTCTGGTGGCCTCATTCAGTCTTCTGTAATCAATGCATACCCTCCATCCAGACACGGTCCTAGAGGGAATAAGTTCATTCTTTTCATTAGCTACCACTGTCATCCCCCCTTTCTTCGGCACAACTTGGACCGGACTCACCCATGGACTATCGGAGATGGGATAGATAATGCTCGCATCCAACAACTTCACAATCTCCTTCCTCACAACTTCCTTCATATTCGGGTTGAGTCTTCTTTGCGGTTGCCTAACCGGCTTGAATTTTTCCTCCACACGGATTTTGTGCATGCAAAAGGAGGGGCTTATCCCTTTCAAATCGGACATAGACCATCCGATTGCAGATTTGTGCTCCCTAAGCACCCTCAACAGCTTCTCTTCTTCCAATGAATTCAACCTACTACTGATGATAACTGGGAATGAAGAGCTCATCCCAAGGAAAGCATAACGGAGATGGGATGGCAATTCTTTCAACTCTAGCACCGGTGGGTCACCCTTGTCTTCAATTCTCACATCTTCCACCACTTTGTCTTCATCAGTATTCACAACCAGACAAGCCTCCAGAGATTTAATCATGAGATCAACTTCTTCTGCACATACTTCTTCTTCTACATCCTCTACCATTAGAGCGGCTTCTAACGAATCTTCAAACTTCTGGTGCAAACTCTTGTCAGATAATGAATCAATGAGGTCCACTATCATGCATGTGGCCTTGTCGCTTGGGTGTTTCATCGCTTCAAACACATTAAAAGTGACCTTTTCGTCTTGTACCCGAAGCACCAATTCCCTTTGATTGACATCGATCAAGGCTCTACCTGTTGCTAGGAATGGTCTCCCAAGAATCAGAGGAGTATCACCATCTTCACCATATCTAACACCACAAAATCTGCTGGAAAAATGAACTTATCTACCTTCACCAACAAATCCTCCACAACACCATAGGGATATGTAATTGAGCGGTCCGCGCTTGAAGAGAAATCCTCGTTGGTTTTACTTCACCAATCCCCGACTTCTTGAAAATGGAGAGCGGCATCGATTAATACTTGCCCCTAAATCGCACAATGCTCTCCCTATGTTCGGATGACCTATAGTGCATGGGATAGTGAAACTGCCCGGTCCTTCATTTTTACTTGGCGCTTTCCTTTGAAGTATAGCACTTGCACTCTTCAAGAAGCATCACTTGTCTCCTCCTTCCACCTTCTTTTGTTTGTAAGGATCTCTTTCATGAATTTTGCGTAGGAAGGCATCTGCCGTAGAGCTTGAAAGAAACGGGATGTTTATTTGTAGCTTTTTGAATACATCCAGGAACTTAGAAAACTGCTGATCTTTTGCCTCTTTCTTCAACCGCTGGGGGTGCACGGATTACGAAATATGGGGGCAGCTCCTTGGGATTATCAACCTCTTCCGAGAATCTGTCTTCTAGTCTTCTTCTTCGCAAATTCTTCATCAACCAATTTCTCCTCTCTCGGTTCTTCTTCACTTCTACATCAATAGGGATAGAGGTAGTACCTTGGGAAGTTCCGGTTCTTCATTGTTTACCTCTTCAAACTGCCCCCTTATCAATTCCAAGATCACTTGTCTTCTCTTCCTTCTCTTTTTCTTGTGGATTTAACACTCTCCCACTTCTTGTAACAATGGCCTTACAATCTTCCCTTGGGTTCTTCTCGCATCCCCGTGTAATTGTCCTTGAGGTCTCTCCGCCATCTCGCCTTGCTAGTTGGCCCATTTGATGCTCCAAGTTCTTGATTGAGGCATTCTGATTCTTTATAGTCTCTTGAGTAGCTTGCATGAACTGGCCTAGAAGGTTCTCCAATTTGCTTGAACTCTCTTGAGGAGGCTTTGCTTGAGTATTTGAACTTTGCCCTTGTCTCCAACTAAAGTTAGGATGATTGCGCCACCCCGGATTGTAGGTGTTGGAGTAGGGATCATTTCTAGGCCCTTGGTTGCCCATATAGTTTACTTCTTCTTGTCCCGAGCTTCCAACCACATTGATCTCACGCTTTCCATTTGCATGGTTGCCTCCACGTAAATCACACACCGAGGCACCTTGAACTTGAACAGCTTGCAGTTGAGAATTTTGCAGTTGAACCGACCCCAATTGCTTGGTAAGAATAGCCATTTGTGCCTTGAGAGCGCCAATTTCATCTAGCTCCAGAACACCTCTATTGACCATTGACCGAGAACTAGGCATTTGATAGTCATTGTTAGTCATGTTCTTAATCAAGTCCTTTGCTTCTTCCGTGTCTTTTGACTCAATGTCCCTCCCCGCACCCGCTTCAATCATACTTCTTGAATTCTCGTTGAGCCCATTAACAAAAGTTGCGACTGCCGCCATGTCTCTAGTTCATGATTTGGACAAGTCTGTGAGTAAAGACTTGAATCTCTCCCAAGCTTCATAGAGCGACTCACCATCCTCTCGTGCAAAGGCATTGATCTCCGATCTCGGTTTAATCATCCTTGACGGAGGGAAGAAGCGAGATAAAAATTTGTTGACCAAGTCGTTCCAGGTGATGATGCTTCCATGAGGATGAGATTGAAGCCATGCCTTAGCTCTATCCCTCAAAGAGAAAGGGAAAAGCCTTAACCGAATGGCCTCATCCAAGCTCCGTTTAACTTGATGGTGTCACACACACTCAATGAAAGTACCAATGTGAGCATGAGGATCTTCACTCTCCAACCCTCCAAATTGGTTTTGCTTTGCACAAGGTGGAGAAGTGATGCCTTGATTTGAAATTATTGCAGGCCACCGCAGGTCTCACAATCGGAGTTCCACATCTATCAACTCTAGGGGAAGTGTAGTCCCCATTGTTCTCCTTGGTGCATTCTCTTCCGCCATGGTGACAATGCTACTTCAATTTGTGGTTCTTGCACACTTGGGTAACTCAACTTGCTTGCTCTTTTCTACTAGAAGATGCTCTTTCTCTCTGCTTACCTCTTGCCTTGGTTTTCTTTCTATTCCTTCGCAGAGTCTCTCGATCTCGGGTTCGAATTGGAGTTCACCGGGTCGATTGTACCTCGCATACACCGAACAAACGGAGTAGCACGGAACAAACAAAAAACAGCACTTGCAGAAATTCACAAAGCAGATACTAGAAAATAAGAACGAAAAAACACAAAGAGGAAAACAAGAAAAAAATTGCCTAAATTAGGAGCCCCCTTTGGTACTCGTGATATTGGCACACCGATCCCCAAGAACGGCGCTAAAAACTTGACACGGACTCGGCAAGTGTACCCTGCGTTGCAAGTAATAAAACGGTAAGACCGGGATATCGTTCTCGTGGATCGTGGACAATTACCACTTCGCAAATTTGACTACTATCTAGGCGATCGAATTTTGGAGTGAAGGTTGTTCTAACATCTAACAAGCAAACAAGAAGAAAATGTTTTTGTTCTTTTTGGATTTTTTTCAAACAGTTAATGTGAAAACAGAAGAGGAATAACAATGAGATAGAATTGCTAGGGTTAAACTAAGCTAATCCTCCCTTGATTGTTATGGAATGATAACTAACACGATTCCTAGTTCTATTATGACAATCAAGTCTTTTCCGAGATACTCAAGCCTAATTCCTTAGGTGCATTGAGCCTAAAACCCCAAGTTAAACCCTAATTCCTTAGGTGGATTAACCCGAGATTTTGCATTAAGTAAAGACTTATAAGATTGCAAGCACCTCAAGACCTATTCCTAGGCTCATGAACTACTCGGCATTTGATTCATGAGCAAGCTCTAACACCAACCTTCCAATTCATCTATTAAAGCAACTAATCATTCCTAGGGTGATCAAGCCTAAGAAAGCATTAAGCATGGAATCAAACACTCATAAAGAACAAGGAAACTGCATTATAATCAAGTCATTTTACAACCAAGTTCGAGATAGCAATAGTCTAACCCCAACAAAGGGGAGTTTAGCTACACATGATTGAAGATAAAACAAAAGAAATAATTACAGAGATGAACAAAGGAGAGAGCTCCATGGAATGATGCACAAGCAGCTGACCCAAAGAAGAGAGGATTCTCCTTAGGGTTTTCTCAATCAATTTTTCTTCTCGCTCGCTTTCGGTTCTTTTATTACTCGTGGCGGTCACGGCCGGTGGCAACCATCACGGCCAGGCCGTGACGGGTTCCGACTCTTGCGCTTCCGGCAAAACTACTCTTTCGCGAGGCGAGCATTTCTTTTCGCGACGCGAGCCCACTTTTGATGCCCGTGATCCCCATCACGGCCGAGCCGTGATTGATTCTGACTTTTGGAGGTTTCTGAGTCACGGCCGTGATGTACATCACGGCTAGGCCGTGATCGTCTCTGACTTTTGGTGGTTTTGGGTCACGGCCGTGATAGCCATCACGGCCAGGCCGTGATGCATTCCCGACTTTTGGCCCCCTTCTTCTTCGGCCAGGCCTTCTCTTCATCTCGCCTTCCTCATGGCTAAAACTTGGGCATTTAATCAAAAATCCCTGCAAAACAACACACAATACCACCTTATCCGTTCCAAATGAAAAACTAAACAAAATCCAACTAAAATGGCCTAACTAAATGCAAATGCATGCAGAAATGTACATGGAAAATGAGGTGAAATCACACTCATCAAATCACCCCAAGCTTAAGATGTTGCTTGTCCTCAAGCAAAAACCAAGGCCATAAGATGAAAACAACCAGGACAATGATAGTGAACTAAGAACCCGAGTAAAATGATCCAAGCAACAAAAATCAATTATTTCAAAGAAGAGACAATCAATTCAAGTCCAATTAGGGGCTTAGTTTCCCTAGACTCACATTCTCACTAATTCGGGCACTCTATCTCACTTGCAGCTCACCCCAAGCTTGTTCATTTGCTTGGCTCTCTTTCTTGCCTCACTCACTCAAGTGTTAAGGGAATATGACATTTCACTCCATTTTCCTCAAAGAATGATTCCTACCATAAGCTTGACTATCAACCAAATCTTCACTTTATTAATGAAAACATCTAGGAATCAAGAGGTCTTATTCTTTGGTGTAATGGGGCCATGGGATCAATTTTCAGGTGGGAATTTCAAGAACAGGAAATTTCAAAAGGCTATACAAACAATCAAGCATTGCAAGGCACGACCTTCTAAAATACCTTTCTTTGGGTTTCAGTTTACTCTTCCACCATTCTTTCATTTTTTTTTTCTTTTTCTTTTTACTTCTCATTCCTTTTTGTCATCCCCTTCCCCATTTTTATTTCTTTTTCTCTTCTTTTTTTTTTTTTTTTTTGTTTGGAGAAGGGGGGATTTTGCAATTCAAGAGAAGTAACATTTTTTTCAGATTCATTTTTTTCTTTTCATCATCCCAAACTTTCAACTACATTTTCCAACCCATTTTTGCACAGTACTTTAGAAGGTCCCTCATAAGCATATTTAACACAACATTTCAGGGTACCAAGAAAAGCATGTTATTCATTCAGGCTCAAAATTGGGCAACTAAGGGTAGCATTTACACATTTAAAGCTCAGAAGGCCGGAAAAAATACCTATTGCCTCAATCATTTTCAAAAATGTTTCCAAAAATTTTCAAGTTTCAAAATGGTTTCAAGTCAAGTTCTAGAGAAAAACAATCCAAGAGGAAAACACTCTACACAAAGAACGGGGGCAGATTTAGTGAGTACCCCCTAATGGCTCAAAAGCTCACATTTATCAGTTCAAGAACCAGTGAGAACACAAATCCATAGAAACACATGCTAATCATCAACTATCCAAGAACATCTCAAGCATATTTAATGAAGCCATATCACAAGAATATAAAATCAGGGTCCAAAAATTCACTATCACAGAAAAATTGGCACTTAGCTCTCACAATCAGATGCTAAATCTAAGCAGGGGGCAATTAATTCATGTGATCATGCAAGACTGGAGAGCCTATATGAATGCAATATTTACAATGCAAGCAAAAAGATTACCCCTACCCCAAGCTTAAAGACTTACATTGTCCTCAATGTAAATAATTAAGTTTAGAGAGGGGAGAAAATTGGAACAACTCACCAAAGTGGTAGTGGTGCTGAATCACATGCTTTCTGGTTTTGTTTCCTTCTGCCCTTCTTCTCCTCCTTCCTTCAAAATCTGGAATCACTCAACAAACTATTAACAAACCTCTTGAGCTTCTCAAATTATTCAAGAGGGGAAATCAAAAACAAAAGAGAAGATGAAAATAAAAAAAATAAAAAATAAAAATTGGGTTGCCTCCCAATAAGCGCTTCTTTAACGTCACTAGCTTGACGAATGGTTTCTAAGATGGTGCCTCAAGAGGGATGGAGACTGCCTGACGATTAAAATCTCCTCCAAGGTAGTGCTTGAGCACGTGCCCATTGACAAGGAAAGTATTTCCGATGATGGATTTTCCAATTCAATCGAACCAAACGGAGAAACCGACTTGACATAGAATGGGCCTGACCATCTTGATCTCAATTTGCCCGGAAAAACTCGAGTCTTGAGTTGAACAAAGAAACTGACTGGCCTTCTTCAAAATGCTTGGGAAGAATGTACTTATCATGCCGTAACTTGGTTCTTTCCTTGTATATCCCGGCACTCTCATAAGCCAAGAGTCGGAACTCATCCAACTCATTCAATTGAAGCATCCTCTTATCCATGGCCAGCCTTGTATCAAAGTTTAGGGCCTTCACCGCCCAAAAAGCACGGTCTTTGTAGCTCTACCTAAGGTGACATGATTTCCCGAACACTAATTGGTAAGGTGACATACCAATAGGTGTCTTATAAGCAATCCGATAGGCCCAAAGTGCATCATCCACTTTCTTCGCCCAATCCTTCCTTGCATTGTTCACGCTTTTTCTAAAATCCTCTTCAACTCCCTGGTTGGACAATTCCACTTGCCCACCGGGTTTGGGGATGGTATGGTGTGGTAACTTTGTGGTTCACCCCAAACTTGGCAAGCACTCGCATTGAACTCCTTATTGCAAAAGTGGGTACCCCCATCACTAATGATAGCCCTAGGGGTCCCAAACCGGGTAAAAATATTCTTCCTCACAAAACCGATCACGCTTCTTGCATCATCTTTCGTAGTTGGCATGGCTTCCACCCACTTGCTCACATAATCAATCGCCACCGAATGTACTTGTTGTAAGATGACGGAAAGGGGCCCATGAAGTCAATCCCCATACGTCAAAGAGCTCCACCTCTAATATACCCTTTAAGGGCATCTCATTTCTCTTGGAAATACTGCGGGTCCTTCCGGCATTTATCACACTTCATCACCCAAGCTCGGGAGTCCTTGAAAATAGTGGGCCAAAATAGCCCGCTTTGCAAAAATCTTCATGGCGGTCCTCTCACCACCAAAGTGTCCTCCATAGGGTGAGTTGTGGCAGTGGGTCAACACCCCATTAATTTCTTCTTCGGTATGCACCTCCTCGAAATTCCATCCCAACCTCTTTTGAAAAGATACGGCCATCCCAAATATAGAACTTGGCATCCTGAATGAGCTTCTTCCTCTCATTGCGCATTGAAGTCCTTAGGAATCTTATTGGCCGCCTTGTAATTTGCAATATCCACGAACCAAGGTGCCACTTGCACCACAAACAACTGTTCATCCGGGAATTCCTCTTGAATTGGCAACTTTGCTTCGCTTGGACATCTGCTTGTGGAAGCTTTGGACAAATGGTCGGCTACCACATTCTCCACTCCTTTCTTGTCCTTTATTTCCAAATCAAACTCTTGGAGTAGTAGTATCCACCTAATAAGCCTTGGCTTAGCATCCTGTTTAGTCATAAGATATCTCAAAGCAGAATGATCAGTGTAGACTGTAGTTTTACAACCAATCAAGTAGGATCTAAATTTATCAAAAGCAAATACCACAGCAAGCAATTCTTTTTCAGTCGTAGCGTAATTCAATTGGGCATCATTAAGCACACGACTTGCATAGTAAATGACATGCAACACTTTGTTTTTTCTTTGGCCCAAAATGGCTCCCACCGCATAGTCACTTGCATCACACATTAGCTCAAAAGGTAAACTCCAACTGAGGTGCAATGACCTAGTGCGGTGGTGAGTTTTTCTTTCAAAATTTTGAAGGCATGCATGCAATCATCATCAAATATAAAAGGAGTATCAGCTACCAAAAGCTTGCATAAGGGTTTCACAATTTTTGAAAAATCTTTTATGAACCTTCTATAAAAACCCACATGCCCTAGGAAGCTTCTAACACCTTTCACATTTAAGGGAGGAGGAAGTTTTTCAATCACTTCAATTTTGGCTCTATCAACCTCCATCCCCCGTGATGAAATTTTGTGCCCAAGAACTATACCCTCCCTAACCATGAAATGACATTTTTCCCAATTTAAAACGAGGTTAGTTTCTTGGCACCTTTTTAGGACACAGGCAAGATTATTTAAACAGTTATCAAAAGAATCACCAAATACAGAAAAATCGTCCATAAATACCTCAATAAATTTCTCATTCATATCAGAAAATATGGATAGCATGCTCCTTTGAAAAGTGGCGGGTGCATTGCACAACCCGAAAGGCATTCTCCTGTATGCATAGACTCCATAAGGGCGGTGAAAGCGGTCTTCTCTTGGTCCTCTGGGTCAACCACAACTGGTTATACCCGAGTATCCATCAAGGAAACAATAGAAAGCATGGCCCGCCAACCTCTCTAGCATCTCGATCAATGAAGGGTAATGGAAAGTGGTCTTTTCCGGTGGCCTCATTCAGTCTTCTCAGTAATCAATGCATACCCTCCATCCGGATACACGGTCCTAGAGGGAATAAGTTCATTCTTTTCATTAGCTACCACCGTCATCCCCCTTTCTTCTAAGACAACTTGGACCTGGACTCACCCATGGACTATCTGGAGATGGGATAGATAATGCTCGCATCCAACAACTTCACAATCTCCTTCCTCACAACTTCCTTCATATTCGGGTTGAGTCTTCTTTGCGGTTGCCTAACCGCTTGAATTTTTCCTCCACACGGATTTTGTGCATGCAAAAGGAGGGGCTTATCCCTTTCAAATCGGACATAGACCATCCGATTGCAGATTTGTGCTCCCTAAGCACCCTCAACAGCTTTCTCTTCTTCCAATGAATTCAACCTACTACCGATGATAATCGGGAATGAAGAGCTCATCCCAAGGAAAGCATAACGGAGATGGGATGGCAATTCTTTCAACTCTAGCACCGGTGGGTCACCCTTGTCTTCAATTCTCACATCTTCCACCACTTTGTCTTCATCAGGTATTCACAACCGCACAAGCCTCCGGAGATTTAATCATGAGATCAACTTCTTCCCGCACATACTTCTTCTTCTACATCCTCTACCATTAGAGCGGCTTCTAACGAATCTTCAAACTTCGGTGCAAACTCTTGTCGATAATGAATCAATGAGGTCCACTATCATGCATGTGGCCTTGTCGCTGGGTGTTTCATCGCTTCAAACACATTAAAAGTGACCTTTTCGTCTTGTACCAAGCACCAATTCCCTTTGATTGACATCGATCAAGGCTCTACCATTGCTAGGAATGGTCTCCCAAGAATCGGAGGAGTATCACCATCTTCACCATATCTAACACCACAAAATCTGGAAAAATGAACTTATCTACCTTCACCAACAAATCCTCCACAACACCATAGGGATATGTAATTGAGCGATGCGCAACTGAAGAGAAATCCTCGTTGGTTTTACTTCACCAATCCCCGACTTCTTGAAAATGGAGAGCGGCATCGATTAATACTTGCCCCTAAATCGCACAATGCTCTCCCTATGTTCGATGACCTATAGTGCATGGGATAGTGAAACTGCCCTGGTCCTTCATTTTTATGGCAGCTTCCTTTGAAGTATAGCACCGCACTCTTCATGAAGCATCACCGTCTCCTCCTTCCACCTTCTTTTTGTTTGTAAGGATCTCTTTCATGAATTTTGCGTAGGAAGGCATCTCTTGTAGAGCTTCAAAGAAACGGGATGTTTATTTGTAGCTTTTTGAATACATCCAGGAACTTAGAAAATCTGCGATCTTTTGCCTCTTTCTTCAACCGTTGGGGAGTGCGGGATTCCCAAATATGGGGGCAGCTCCTTGGGATTATCAACCTCTTCCGAATCTGTCTTCTAGTCTTCTTCTTCGCAAATTCTTCATCAACCAATTTCTCCTCTCTGCGGTTCTTCACTTCTACATCAATAGGGATAGAGGTAGTACCTTGGGAAGTTCCGGGTTCTTCATTGTTTACCTCTTCAAACCGCCCTTATCAATTCCAAAGATCACTTGTCTTCTCTTCCTTCTCTTTTTCTTGTGGATTTAACACTCTCCCACTTCTTGTAACAATGGCCTTACAATCTTCCCTTGGGTTCTTCTCGCTATCCCTGGTAATTGTCCTTGAGGTCTCTCTCCGCCATCTCGCCTTGCTAGTTGGCCCATTTGATGCTCCAAGTTCTTGATTGAGGCATTACGATTCTTTATAGTCTCTTGAGTAGCTTGCATGAACTGGCCTAGAAGGTTCTCCAATTTGCTTGAACTCTCTTGAGGAGGCTTTGCTTGAGTATTTGAACTTTGCCCTTGTCTCCAACTAAAGTTAGGATGATTGCGCCACCCCGGATTGTAGGTGTTGGAGTAGGGATCATTTCTAGGCCCTTGGTTGCCCATATAGTTTACTTCTTCTTGTCCCGAGCTTCCAACCACATTGATCTCACAGTTTCCATTTGCATGGTTGCCTCCACAGAAATCACACACTGAGGCACCTTGAACTTGAACAGCTTGCAGTTGAGAATTTTGCAGTTGAACCGACCCCAATTGCTTGGTAAGAATAGCCATTTGTGCCTTGAGAGCGCCAATTTCATCTAGCTCCAGAACACCTCTATTGACCATTGACCGAGAACTAGGCATTTGATAGTCATTGTTAGTCATGTTCTTAATCAAGTCCTTTGCTTCTTCCGGTGTCTTTTGACTCAATGTCCCTCCTGCAGCCGCTTCAATCATACTTCTTGAATTCCTGTTGAGCCCATTAACAAAAGTTGCGACCTGCTGCCATGTCTCTAGTTCATGATTTGGACAAGCTGTGAGTAAAGACTTGAATCTCTCCCAAGCTTCATAGAGCGACTCACCATCCCTCTGTGCAAAGGCATTGATCTCTGATCTCAGTTTAATCATCCTTGACGGAGGGAAGAAGCGAGATAAAAATTTGCTGACCAAGTCGTTCCAGGTGATGATGCTTCCATGAGGATGAGATTGAAGCCATGCCTTAGCTCTATCCCTCAAAGAGAAAGGGAAAAGCCTTAACCGAATGGCCTCATCGGAAGCTCCGTTTAACTTGATGGTGTCACACAGCTCAATGAAAGTACCAATGTGAGCATGAGGATCTTCACTCTCCAACCCTCCAAATTGGTTTTGCTGCACAAGGTGGAGAAGTGATGCCTTGATTTCGAAATTATTGCAGGCCACTGCAGGTCTCACAATCGGAGTTCCACATCTATCAACTCTAGGGGAAGTGTAGTCCCCCATTGTTCTCCTTGGTGCATTCTCTTCTCGCCATGGTGACACTGCTACTTCAATTTGTGGTTCTTGCACACTGGGTAACTCAACTTGCTGCTCTTTTCTACTAGAAGATGCTCTTTCTCTCTGTTCTGTCTTGCCTTGGTTTTCTTTCTATTCCTTCTGCAGAGTCTCTCGATCTCGGGTTCGAATTGGAGTTCACCTGGGTCGATTGTACCTCGCATACACCGAACAAACGGAGTAGCACAGAACAAACAAAAAAACAGCACTTGCAGAAATTCACAAAGAGAGATACGAAAATAAGAACGAAAAAACACAGAGGGAAAACAAGAAAAAAATTGCCTAAATTAGGAGCCCCCTTTGGTACTCGTGATATTGGCACACCGATCCCCGGCAACGGCGCCAAAAACTTGACACGGACTCGGCAAGTGTACCGGTTCGTTGCAAGTAATAAAACGGTAAGACCGGATATCGTTCTCAGGGATCGTGGACAATTACCACTTCGCAAATTTGACTACTATCTAGGCGATCGAATTTTGGAGTGAAGGTTGTTCTAACATCTAACAAGCAAACAAGAAGAAAATGTTTTTGTTCTTTTTGGATTTTTTTCAAACAGTTAATGTGAAAACAGAAAGAGGAATAACAATGAGATAGAATTGCTAGGGTTAAACTAAGCTAATCCTCCCTTGATTGTTATGGAATGATAACTAACACAGTTCCTAGTTCTATTATGACAATCAAGTCTTTTCTGAGATACTCAAGCCTAATTCCTTAGGTGCATTGAGCCTAAAACCCCAAGTTAAACCCTAATTCCTTAGGTGGATTAACCTGAGATTTTGCATTAAGTAAAGACTTATAAGATTGCAAGCACCTCAAGACCTATTCCTAGGCTCATGAACTACTCGGCATTTGATTCATGAGCAAGCTCTAACACCAACCTTCCAGTCATCTATTAAAGCAACTAATCATTCCTAGGGTGATCAAGCCTAAGAAAGCATTAAGCATGGAATCAAACACTCATAAAGAACAAGGAAACTGCATTATAATCAAGTCATTTTACAACCAAGTTCAGATAGCAATAGTCTAACCCCAACAAAGGGGAGTTTAGCTACACATGATTGAAGATAAAACAAAAGAAATAATTACAGAGATGAACAAAGGAGAGAGCTCCATGGAATGATGCACAAGAGCCTACAAAGCAGAGAGGATTCTCCTTAGGGTTTTCCCAATCAATTTTTCTTCTCGTTTCGCTTCGATTCTTTTATTACTGCGTGGCGGTCACGGCCGTGGATGACCATCACGGCCAGGCGTGACGGGTTCTCGACTCTTGCGCTTCGGCAAAACTACTCTTTCGCGAGGCGAGCATTTCTTTCGCGACGCGAGCCCACTTTTGATGCCCGTGATCCCCATCACGGCCGAGCCGTGATTGATTCTGACTTTTGGAGGTTTCTGAGTCACGGCCGTGATGTACATCACGGCTAGGCCGTGATCGTCTCTGACTTTTGGTGATTTTGGGTCACGGCCGTGATAGCCATCACGGCCAGGCCGTGATGAGATCCCGACTTTTGCCCCCTTTCTTCTTGATTTTCGGCCTTCTCTTCATCTCAGCTTCCTCATGGCTAAAACTTGGGCATTTAATCAAAAATCCCTGCAAAACAACACACAATACCACCTTATCCATTCCAAATGAAAAACTAAACAAAATCCAACTAAAATGGCCTAACTAAATGCAAATGCATGCAGAAATGTACATGGAAAATGAGGTGAAATCACACTCATCAGGGCTCTTATTCCATCTCCAGGGAAGTCTATTATTGGTTGCCGTTGGGTTTTTACTGTCAAAGGTGGTCTCGATCAGTGTTGTTAGGATCGCGTTCAAGATCGTACGATTCTTCGAGTTTCAGCCCCTTCTGCGTGTTAAATTGCCTCTGGGATTGTCGCTTGGCAGGATCGTGGCGAGATCGTCGATCTTCATCGAAAAATCGCAGAAATGCCGATTTCTTTGAGTCTCCCGATCCTACTGTGTTTCGTTTTAGGGTTGGGTTTGGGATGACCCGATTCGAAAATCCGGGTTATTTTAAACCGAGTCCATTTTACAGCCCAGTTAAAGTTTAAAAGGGTTAAACTGTTAAAAGTAAAAAACCCTAAAGTGCCGTTCCATTCCCAAACCCCGTTTCCCTCTACTCCTTTGTTAGCAAATCGTCTCCTCCCTCAGTCAAACAGCTCCACGCCGTCGTCCCCTTCCTCTCTCAGACGGCCACCAGCGCCTCCCCTTCCCTCTCTTCCTCTCTCAGACGCGCCGTCACCTGTGTTCTCTTCTTCACCTCTGTTTTTCTTCATTCGCCCCTCTCTTTGTGCTCTGCTCTGTTCTGCTCTTAGACAGCAATGGCTTCAAGTAACCCTGCTGGTAGTGGTGTTAATAGGAACGAAGCTGGTGGGAGTGGCAAGACTAATCTAAAAGCTTCTGGGACTAGGTCTGATGTGGCATGGCAGCATGGGGTTTCAATGGATGGGGATGCAAGAAAAATAAAATGTAAATTGTGAGAAGGTGATAACAGGGGGAGTCTACCGAATGAAGCATCATTTGGCAGGGACTGCAAAGGATGTTGGAGCTTGTAGGTCAGTGCCTGATACAGTTAGGAAAGAAATGTGGGACATTGTGACTTCATTGCAGAAGAGACTCATTAATAAGTCAAGCCAAAATGAGCATGAAGGAGGTGGTGCAGCTGATGAGGATGGAAAAAGAAAGAGGGAAGAGACTTCTGTTGATCTTTTCAAGAAGAGGGGAGTTAGCTCTCAACCCATAGTCAATAGTGTATTCAAGAAGAGCTTGAGGGAGGAGGCATGCCTAGGAATAGGCAGATTCATTTACAGAAATGCTATTCCTTTTAATGTGGTAAAGAGTGATGAGTTTCCAAAGATGTTTGAATTAGTTGCCCGACATGGTATAGGATTTAAGACACCATCCTACCATGAGATTAGGGTAAAGTATCTGAAGCAAGAAGTTGATCTTACTGGTAAGAGCTTGGAGGATCATAGAGCGTTTTGGAAGAAAGCGGGTTGCACAATAATGACAGATGGATGGACCGATAAGAGGAAGAGGACTATATTGAACTTCTTAGTTAATAGTCCTAAGGGAACTGTTTTCTTGAAGTGCCTTCAATGGATGGGAATGATACAAAGTGCCTTCAATGGCGTTTGTAAAAGGTAATTATCTTCGACTTGTTCAATGATATAATTTGTAGACTTATTTTGGAAACTAATTAATTTCTTATTCATTCTTAGCTACACTCCTATTTGGGAAATCATTGATCAAAGATGGGACAACCAATTGCATAGGCCTTTGCATGCTGCAGGCTATTACCTTAACCCCATGTTGCATTATGGTCCTAATTTTAATTCGGATTGGGAAGTTAAGAGAGGATTGTATGGTTGTTTCCAAAGAATGGTGGGAGACATTGAAGAAATAGGGAAGTTGGATCGCCGACTGAGGACTTCAAGTTCAAAAAGGGATTTTTGGTCATCCAATAGCTCAACATGCACTTCAAACCAAAACTCCAGCACAATGGTGGGAGTCTTATGGTGATGAATGTCCGAGTGCGTAAGTTTGCTATTCGTGTATTGAGTTTGACATGTAGTTCATCCGGCCGCGAACGTAATTGGAGTGTATTTGAGATGGTAAGAACTTGAATTTATGAAGCACAATTAATTTCATTCTTAGAATTACCTAGTACCTAAAATGAGTTAATTGTTTTCATGATTATTTAGGTCCACACCAAGAAAAGGAACCGTTTGAAGCAAAAGACCATGAATGATGTGGTATTTGTGATGGCTAATTCAAGATTGAACAAGAAGAAGGAAGCTAGGAAAGCAAATAACTACAACATTGAAGATGTTTCTTCTGATGATGATTGGATTGTGGAGGAGAATTCAGATTTGCCTATTTTGGATGAAGACGTTTTAGATCTTACAGTCCCAGAAAATGTTGGTGTTGGTGGTGCACCTGTAGATGATCTGCAGATTCCTATTGATGATGATGTTGATGAGATAGTTGGAGGACTTGGAGATGATGCTATAAATGAGAATGAAGATGATATGAAGGATGAGGATGACTATCCTGAGATTATGTTAAATTCTCTCTTATAGATTAGATGGCTAGAGTTAGCTTGACTTGATTTTGATTATGAACTTATTATGGTTGTCCTATTTTATTATTATGAACTTATGTTTATGAACTTATTATGCTTGTGTTATGTATTGGATTTGGTTTCTTATGAATTATGATTATGGATTTTCCTTATCTACGTTGTTTTTCATGCATATGTACATGTATAAGTATAGTTTTCTACTTTACAAGTCTACTTTTATACTTTAGCTAGGATCTTACGATCCTTCGAGTTACGATCTTCCATCCCCCTCCCGATCCTCACTAGAATCTCAATTTTCACAACAATGGTCTCGATGGGACAGTGGATCGCTTGAAGGCCTGTCTTGTGGCTAAAGGATATACTCAGATTTATGGTCGACTATGGTGATACTTTTTCCCCTGTTGCCAAAATGGCCTCGGTTCGTCTCTTTTTATCCATGGCTGCTACTTCTTGTTGGCCTTTATATCAGCTGGACATTAAAAATGCATTTTTACATGGTGAGTTGGAGGAGGAAATTTATATGGAGCAACCACCTGGGTTTATTGCTCAGGGGGAGTCAGGTCTTGTTTGTAAACTTCAGAAGTCATTGTACGGGTTGAAACAGTCTCCTCGAGCCTAGTTTGGGAGGTTTAGTAAAGTCATACAGCAGTTTGGCATGATTCGTAGCGAGGTCGATCACTCTGTGTTCTATTAACATTCACCGTCTAAAAAGGTCATTTATCTTGTGGTCTATGTGGATGATATTGTAATTACAGGTGATGATCATGAAGGAATCACTAGACTAAAGCAACATCTGTTTCAGCATTTCCAAACTAAAGATTTGGGCAGGTTGCGGTATTTCCTCGGTATTGAGGTTACTCAATCAAGGGCAGGTATTTCCATTTGTCAAAGGAAGTATGCACTTGATATTTTGGAAGAAACTGGGATGCTGAATTGTTAGCCGATGGATACTCCTATGGATCCGAATGTTAAGCTTATGCCAAATCAGGGGGAGCCATACTCAGACCCAGGCAGATATCGGAGATTAGTGGGAAAGTTGAACTATCTCACTATGACTAGACCAGATATAGCCTTTGCCGTCAATGTTGTTAGTCAGTTTCTCAACTCTCCTTGTGATAGTCATTGGGATGCAGTTACTCGTATTTTAAGGTATATTAAAGGATCTCCTGGAAAAGGGCTAACATATGAGAACAGAGGTCATACAAACATTGTTGCCTATACAGATGCAGATTGGACGGGATCTCCGAGTGATAGGAGGTCAACGTCTGGATATTGTGTTTTCATTGGAGGCAATCTCATCTCTTGGAAGAGTAAGAAGCAAAGTGTAGTTGCAACATAGAGTGCAGAAGCAGAATATCGAGCCATGGCTCTCACCACATGTGAACTTATATGGTTAAAACATCTACTTCAAGAGTTAAAGTTTTGCGAGATGGGTCCTATGCAACTGATTTGTGATAATCAAGCAGCCTTGCACATTGCTTCTAATCCCGTCTTTCATGAACGGACTAAACATATAGAGATCGATTGTCATTTCATTCGAGACAAGATTCTTTCAAAGGAGATTAGTACTTCATTTGTCAACTCTAATGATCAACTTGCAGATGTTTTCACTAAGTCTCTACGGGGGTTCACGAATAAATTACATATGTAACAAGCTTGGTGCTTATGACATCTATGCACCAGCTTGAGGGGGAGTGTTTGATTGTTTTTTATATGTTGATGATATAGATGATTTTGTTTCCTAGTTTATCATATATCTGTTGTAAATAGGAGATATTCTCAATCCCTAAAATCAAGGGATTTGATACTACACTATGTAATTTCTTGTTCTATAAATTCACAAAGCTGGGAGGGTTTCTCTTAAGCTATTTAGCAATCACAAGTATCTTATTTCCTAAAGAACCTTTATTTTATGTTGCTCCACATGTTTTTTGATGTAATTGTTTTGTTCATGGTCTTTCTCCAAGTTCAGATAAGTTGTTTGTCCAAGCCATCAATGTATTTTGCTTGGATATTCTAGATTGAAGAAAGGATATCACTGTTACTCTCTGATCCACAATCATTACTGTATCGACAAATTGACGTTCTTTGAAGAAACTACATATTTATCCTTTTCCATGGTCGAGTCTAACACTATTCATGAAGTGTTTTTGGTTCCCTTCTTTTTGGACCATCTTTATCTCCTTTGCGTAAAAAACGATCTCTCTAGGATTCTGAATAAAGAAAGAAAAGAAGAAACAAATAGAGTGAAAGAGAGAAAAAACTATATTATTGCAGAGGAGAAAACTCTCCCTGAAAGGGCTTGTCCCCTCCACCGAGCAACTGCTCTAGTAACTATACACTCTTCAATTGTCAAAACTGACTTATTACAATCGTTTCCTCCTATTTATATTTCCCAACTACCTGTAGTGACCTAATTGCATTAATGGGCTGGGCCCTAACAAACATCAACGCCCAACGCAACACAGGTTATAGATATTTTCTTGGTGCTTCTTGTTCAGTTCAAAATTTCTTGGAGGCTATCGGTGCCAATGCCAGTCATTCCTTCCTTTACGGTGATTTACCAAAGGAAGTCTATATAGAGCAACCACTTGGCTTTGTTGCTTGGGGGAGCATGGGAGGGTTTGTCAGCTTAAGCACTCTTTGTATGGATTGAAAGAATCTCCTCGACATGGTTTGGTGGAAGGTTGAGTGAAGTTGTTCTTGACTTTGGCTTGAAAAGGAGCAGTTATTATCACTATGTCTTCTATCAACAATTTGAAAAAAGGGTGCATTCCCATGGTTATCTATGTTAATGATTCGTAAATTCGGGCTTTGGGCCTAACTCAACCCCACAAAACCGGCTTGTAAGGTGAGGACTGCCCAAGCCTTATAAGCACTACTTAGGCCATATCTCTAGTCGATGTGGGACTCTCAACACCCCCCCTCACGCTCAGGACTGGACATCTGAAGCATGGACTAATGCGGGTGGAATAACATGGATCTCAGCACACCCCATCACGGCACGCCCAGGCCTGGACATCTGGAGCGTGGACATATGTGGGTGGAATAATAGAGATCTTGGCCCAATAACAGATATAGGATAGGCTCTGATACCATCTTAAATTCGGGCTTTGGGCCTAACTCAACCCCACAAAATCGGCTTATAAGGTGAGGACTGCCCAAGCCTTATAAGCATTACTTAGGCCATATCTCTAGTCGATGTGGGACTCTCAACAATGATATAGTGGTAACTGAGAGCAACACATCTGACATTTCAGTACTCAAGAGTTTCCTTCAAACCAAATTTCAGACAACGGACCTAGGACCCTGAAGTATTTTTTGGAAATTGAAGTAGTAGCAATAAGGGCACCTTCCTCTCAATGGAAATATGTCCATGATCTTCTTTCCGATGTTGGTACATTGGGAATGAGCTATTGTGACACCGATGATTCCAAACATCAAGCTCATTGCAAATGATGGAGAATTACTTAGACCCCGAGAGGTACAGGAAGTTGATTGGCAAACTGAACTACCTTACTGTGACATATCCAAACATTTCTTTCCTGGTAAGCGTAGTTAGTTAGTTTATGTCATCTTCTCGAGATTCTCATTGAGATGCAGTGTTACATATTCTGAAGTACAAGGAGCCTTTTGGACATGGGATCTTTTATAAAGACAATGGTCATTGCAAATTATACCTATGAAATAGTGGTGTGACAACCAGGCTGCCCTTCACATTGCCTTGAATCTGATTTCCCATAAACGGACAAAACACATAGAAGCTGTCACTTGTTTCGAAGAAGATCCAGCAGGAACGTCCATAGGACGTTAGAACTAGAGAACAAACAGCTGACATCCTTACAAAATCACTTAATAGGAATGGGATTAACAAGTGGGGGGGCATGATTGACATCTATGACCCAACTTGTGGGAGTGTTCAGAAAATTTAGTGTGCTTGAGGGTATTTACCTCCTTTGCACTATACTGTTCTATGCTGTACTGAGTACTGACAGCCTATTTTATTATATAAATACATAACCTACACCCACACTGGGGCACAGTTTTCCAAATTCTTTCTCTACGTTCTGTTTGGTTGGAGGGGAGGGAAACGGCTAAGGCATTTATGGATTATCCCTCCCCTCCCCTTGCAAAACAAACAAGGAAAGGGGAAATAAACTCCCCTCCTCCACCCTTTAACCAAACCAAATAAAATAAGGAAGAATATTTTCCCTCTCCTACCCTCCTTTGAACCAAACAGTGCACATACATCTCCTGTTAACACGTTCAGCCAAGAAAAAAAAAAAGTAGTAAATATAAAATATCAGCAAGCTTCCTTGCCCGCTTGGAATAATAAAAATCATCATATTGCAAGACATTATTTTTCTGAAAGTAACGTATATTAACTAATGGAAGGGACTGTTTTTGTTGCTTAATCTTCTATAGCCATGGTATGCTACTTTATTTAACTTTCTGTAATTTTGCAGGATATAAATAATGATCACAAGGAGTCAGAAGCAAGTATGGTTGAGCAGATGTGATATTACTTTTCTTCTTGGGTTACTGAAATCACATTGCTCAATTGTAATTATCATAAATGGCCTTTAAATTGTTACAGAACTAACCTATAGTTTCTTCAGAGGTTCTGCTCTTTTTATTTTTATATTTTTGTTCATTTATTTATTGCAATGGCTATAACTAATCTGTAACTGGGGAATTTGTTGCATTCCTAATTCCCTCATTAGAAAAAGGATACAAATCTTGGTAATAGCTTCTACTTAGAGATTGGGCAGTCAAATTGTGGGGGTGAACTTAACTTTCTTTTAGATGCAAATTAGGTTGAACGCTTGCAACTTTGTGACATAGGAAAATTTCAGAAGAGAAGAAAGTAAAGCTACCTGTTTGTGAAATAACAAATACTTTTATTTGTTATGATGCCAGGCCATTTTTGTTTTTTTGGGTGCTGTGTTATCTCATTACACTACGTTTTTTGGTACTGGTGTTGTGGATGAAAGAGGAATGGAAAATTGATTAAAGCTTAGAGAGCTTGATAAGAAATATGGCTCCACTACTGCTGTAGGGACTACAACTTTAAGAAGCGCTGCCCACTGGGTGTACGTCTAAAATTTCATCACATACAAATAATTATCTATATTGGAATTAAATTTGAACATGATTGGCGTTTTCAGCTCTAATAATGCCACGTGATGAATGGTACCAAAATGCCCATCTCAATCACTTCGTATTACACTGCCCAGTATTCTGATTAATTGTCGAGGTTCCTGTGGAATATCTAGAAATTTTCAACAGGATCATTACTCCTAGCGCTTATTTGTCGAGTTATGTCATTTGAACACAAACATTGGATATCGAATGTTATACCGTATATATTTATCTCTATTTCTCATTTTTTTATCTTCTTTGGATACACATTTCTTGAAAATATACCCAAAAAACAAAGGGGACACTTTATAGTGTCCTCATTTTGTGTACAAAAATTATTCCTCTTATTTGTCAGAAGTAAAGGGATAGCATATATGTAATTTAAAAGACCATTTTGTCCCCTATTGGGGGCCTGAACAAAATTGGAAGAATTTAATGGGGGTTTCTAATTATTCCCTCCTCTATGCCGACGGAACAAATCCAATTCGATGCAATGTTTTGGCCACTAAAGAGAAAAGGGGGGAGAGCTATGGTATAAGGGGAATAAAAATGTTTCATACACATATATCTACATAAGTTTCATTATCTCGATTAGGCTCATCTTATATTTTTACATAGGTATACCCATTTTATATGTAAGAGATGCTCTCAAAGTGATATGTAGAAAGAATTATTGTGACAAAAATAGAAGGGCCCCAAGAAGTTCTTTTATGGTGGCGTATCATGTACAACCTCTCAGTGAGTGTAGTCCTAATCCGTGAATGCCTATCAACTGAACTTCCAATTATTGTCTTAATAAGACGACACTCTTACCTGCTCAATAAAAACAAATTTACGAAAGAACACGACACGAGCTATTGTAGTGCCTTAATAAATTAAGCTAGAAGGGTCGTTATCAAAATCTATTCCATTGTAGAAGCCAGATCATGCTTCATATATGCTAAGCTTGTTGAAAATTTTATCCCTTAGGTTGTTTTTCTGTTTTTATTTAATTTCCCCCTCTCACTAGTCAACCAAAATAGATTGTTTCCATCCAAATTTCCTCCTCATCTTCTCTTAAGTAAATGTCAGTCGTTAGATTGTGAGATCTCTCACGTCAGTCATTAGATTACCTTAGATTAATCTAACGGCTGACATTTAATTGGAAAGAGGATAAAGAAAAATTCGGATGGAAATGATAGAGATGCCTAGGCATCGCTATTGAATGAATCAAATCCATGAATGGATTGCATCTCATGTAGGATAGTGAGAGGCATTTATTCAAGGTGCTAAAGTAGATTGTTAATGGTTGAATTACTCTTCCTATTTATTGCCTCATGGCTATATTGGGACACAACTTTCACCACCACCACCACCAGTACCTTCAAATTGGAAGCACTTTCCCCTAGAATTCGTTTTGCTTGGATTCCCGGGACAAAACAAAGTATGCAAGCTTACACACCAATTTGTTCCCGTTTAAAAACCCCAACCTAAAAATATTTACTGCTGTACCTCAGTGTGAAATCAATGCACATTCCATCAACAAAAAGAAACAAAAATTCAAGACAAACGAGGAGTCAGAAACTGAAGACCAAATAGAGGATAGCCTATTTGTTACTATATTTTTTTTTTCCATTTCGTGTCCACAGTCCCATCCATCAATGGATACTTTGAATGGAAACTAGCTAGTAGGAAGTAATCCCTGTTGTATATGATCAAAATCCATCGTGAAACACCCAATATATTTAAGTTCATGCTAACAAGTGTCATACTTGTTAAGGAATTAAAAAAATATTTCACAAAAAAACCAAATAAAACATTTATCAAAACAGCTTACAAAAAAAAACACTTATCAAAACAAAAAATATACAACTTTTTATATAAATTTGTTATTTTTTATTCTTTAATCAGATAATGATACTGATTAGTATTCTCCATATATTTATAATAAGACTTATATAAACAAAAAGATAGTGACTATTTTATTTAGATTTTGCAAAGATAAAATCACGTTTGCAAATCACGTCGAGAGAAAGCTCCTCTCACATAACTTCTAAAATAATTGTCTCGAGAACGATTCTTTTACGTTTGCATTGAGAATAATTTCACGAAAAAGAGAGAGAAAGTGGGTTTTAATTATAAGTATCATCATCATCATTATATCACCACTAGTGAGTTCAAGGGGAGTGATTCTTGGATGAAAACTTTTTATCCCAAGTGTGCAAATTAAGTTTTAGCATGTATAAAATTGTTTTAATAAAGATATTTGTATTTCTAACATTACCCTACACAACTTTATATATACATGTCAAAATTTAACTTGCATGCTTTAGGAAGTTCCTACCCAAGAATAAATAGAAGGAAAAATTGCATATACTACCAATAATGGAGTCCTCATCTAAGTTCCCTACAAAAAGTCAGCATAAGTAATCACATAGAAGCAATAATGTTGTCATCATCTACTCTTCTTTCAACATATGGGAAGGAACAACATCTTGAAGAAGCCCATTGTCCCTTGAAAGGGATCTCTCTTGAGAAAAAGTAGCATTAATCTTTGATGAAGAAGAAGGTGGTAAACCAAAAGAGGACAATGTATTGAAGAATTGTTGTTGACATTGGTGATGATGCTGATAATATTGGGATAAGTAGTTGCAAGGCATCACTGAACCAAAGTTGGTGGCAATTGGAGAACCTGCTAGGCCTGAAGAACGAGCCATAACTGGACTTGGATGTGTGTGTTGGCCTTCGTAAGTTGTCACTACAATGGTTGGATCAGTGTAAGACCGCTCCACGCGTTTCTTCACGTTACAAGAAGTACTTGTACAACGATAATAACTCCTATACATGAATATTTTCAAATGTTAACAATTATTTTTTATTGTTAACGATTGTTCTTAGAATATTGAAATAAAAAAAATAAGTCAGCATTTGGAGATGGAACTGAAAGAATTACCTGGGAAAGGGGCTGTTTTTAACAGCTTTTTGACCGTACTTTCTCCATCTGTACCCATCTTCCAAATGATCAACCTCGCTTTTCGTCATGAACGCGAATCTCGGTTCTCTCTGTCTCTTCTGACTTGTCTTCTTGGGTTTCAACCTAAACCCACGAATATATAATCAGATCCCAGAAACCAAACCATCCAATCTTTATAAGAATGTTCCGAACATCAAACAAATGCATTGAATTGTACGTATCTCACAAAATTAAGAAATGTGAAAAGAAAAGAAAAAACCCAAAATTAAGTAGAAATAAAAACACGTACTTTATACTCAACCACATCAAATTATGTTCCACTGTTCCACCCATATATGTCACATGAACATGAATGAACCATCTATTCAATTTTTTTTTATAAGCAAAAATGTATTCAAAAAAAGTATCAGGGAGAACAAAAAAATGATAGATAAACTGTAAAAATAATACTACTCATAAATCGAACTAGTATTAATATTCCTGAATCATATCCCATGTTACTCCCCACAAATAGAAACCACAAATAAACATCTAAGCACCATCCGGAGCAAAGCAACCCAGAAAAGCAAAAAAAATGAAAATAAAAACACTCTTTTGAATATCAAGGATTTGTTTTAATGTCACTTGTTTTAATGTCATGTTTTAATTGTTTTCTTGTATAAGTATTTGAAAATAGGAAAGGAAATGAAAAATCATGATATTTCTATAATTATTAGTAAAAATAAGAAATGAAACAAATTAAGCTCAAATAATTGCATAAAAAAGTCATGTAGGTGAGAGAAATAAAAAAAAATAGAAAATAAATAAAACCTACTGTTTGTTGGTGCTTTTGTGTTCTCCATGTGCTTGGTCAACAGTTTTATTGTTGTGTTCATCATTGACTGCCTCACTGGAAGTAGAAGAAATGGAAGAAGAGTTTGGAGTGGCAGGTTGGTTGTGACAGTTCAAGACCTCACCAGAACACTCTTTCCCTGTTGTCTTATCTTCTGGAATATTCTTGAGAACAGACATGTTTGATAGTTGAGGCAAATCAAGCTGGTGAGGATCACTATAATCATGTTGCAAACCAAGTAAATCCATAAACCCTAAAGAGCTTTTTTCTTCCACTTCACACAAATCAAACATGCTTGAGAATGGATTGCTAGTACTACTGAGGAAGAAGGAAGAGGATGATCCAAACACACCTTCTTCCATCTTCACACCCATCATCATCTCTTTCTTCTCCATCTCAAACTCTCTAACCCAAATCCTTCATTTGTAAGGCAAAGACACACAGAAGGGTTGATCTGGTTTATAGCTAGGTGGGAAAGAGAGAGGAGCGTGGTTTTGGGTTTAGAAGAAAGTGAAAGGATATAAATATAGAGAATAGTAACTCCTCACGATATTGACTAAGGAATTAAGTAAACTTTTATTGAAAAATGTTCTATTTATTATTATTAGAGTTGATATATTTAATTTTTTTTTTCATGGAAAAAAATGCTCTTTCTGCTGGGAGAACAGAATATTAATAGTATAAGTAAGACACTAGTCAAGAAATTAAAAAAAATTATAAGTTTTTATGAGAAATCATATATTTATTATTTTGAAAAGTGATATTTTTAGAGTGTGTTTGTTATATTGTTTATTTTGTTAAAAAATTATTTTTTTTAATTGAATAATCATATTTTAAACCTTTTAGTATGTTTGTTTTTACTTTTGAAAATAATGAAGAGAAAAAAAAATCATTTTCAGGCTTAAAATGAAAAACAACTCTCATTAGCTTTTGAAAAAAATCATTTTTTATAACTAATTGTTGTTAAAAAATTTATTTTTTTATTATAAATAAACACAAATCTGTTTCTGCTTTTCATTAAAATATCTAAAAATAATCATTAAATTATTTTATAATAAAATCATTTATTTTTTAATTTTAAACAAACGGAGTCTTAGTTTTTTCATAAAAAAAAATGTTGTTTTAGATTTCTTAACCTTATGACACTTGTTATCGAGAGACTTTTAAATTTTTTTAACCATTATCTTAGGATACCGATTACCAAAACCTATCAAATACGAGTATTATCTAATTATTATACTCTCTCCCGACTTATTTATAAGTAAAATAGTAGCTATATTTTTTGGACTCAAATATAAACAAAATCCAACAACTCGTCTTTATTTAATGTAAGTATTTCAAAAATCAATAAAATTAACCAATTGAACGAATTCTCCGTATACTTTTTCAATAGCATTATACATTTCCTAAACAATTAAAGGATAATTTAATAATTATAACTTATTTTTTTACATAAATAAAAACAAATTAACCAACTTCCTTAATAAACATAAAATTAATTATTTTTATTTATAATTAATCCAACAGAGTATTACGCTAAAATAACAGTAATAACAACTAAAATTACGAACCTGAATGAGGCTTGGGAAAGCAAGAAAACACAAGACTTGACTGGCAATTGTCGGTAATGGGTGGTACGGTCAACGTGGAGCCGGTGGCACTCAATGCATGAGTCATGAGGGCTTCCATGGTCAACGCTTTCATACGTAGCGTATGACCGATTGAGTGTGTGTGTGAACGGGGTACGACTGCACTCACTGACACGTTCTGGATTCTAACGCCGTTTCATTCATGAATATTTATATATTCTTGTTGTTTTGTAAAGGATAATAATGCTTCATTCATCCATTCACACGAGTATTACAGGGTAACATAGCGTAAAAATGTAGCAAATGAAGTGAATTTATTATGAGATAATGCGTGTACAAATAAGTAGGTGACATTATTATTTTGTGAATGCTTAATGGTGTGGTAATAATACCAAAAAATATTTGTAGTCTTCGCTCGTGTGGGCATGTGATGCGAACTAGGTACCTGCTGCTGTTAAGTGAGTCCTCTCAATTTCTTTGATATTCTTTTTCTTTTTTCTTTTTTATATATATTCTTTTCCTCATTTATGTTTTTATTTTGAAGGACGTTTTCGCTGCAGGTTAATATGAACAAACAAAGAAAATTTTGAATAAATTAAGGGAGAAAAAGAAAGTGGGGCGTGCATACAAGTTGACACGGGCAAAACCTTTTAAACATGAAATAAATTAGGATAAAATAATTAAATTGGTTACTTAAACCCTATCCTTTTGGGAAATTGAAATTTGAGATTCATAAAATAAAACAAGTTAGCCAATATATTATTTGTTTTAAAAGTTTTTTTCTTTTTTTCAAAACAAAAGAGAGAGAAACGTTAAATCCTATCGGGAACAAACGATTCATGTATGAACAGAGAAGAATATTACCCTTCACTTGTAAGCGAGGCTGTGAGGGAATCGTTTTAGGTTTAATCGGGAATATACCAAAGCGAGGGTTCACAAGTAAATAAAGATTATACCCCATTACGTGATTTAGAAGCATATGCCTTTGGCTCTAGCGTAATCCGAGCAAGTGTAGTGTGAAAGAGCATGCTTTTTAAATGTCTTTTTCTATCAAATAAAACCTTCTTACATACCTTTCTTTTCCAATTCTATACCCGTGATTCGTAGTTTGGATCTTTTAATTATTTATCCAGGATTCGAATCCTGGTGATGAGGATACCGTGAGTAGAGGAGTTATCTTTAACTAATGTTCTACATCTTTAGAGATTGATCCTACGACTATCGACCATGGAGATATCTTGAGTTCCATCCCGACAAAAAAAAAAGGAGTGCCCGATCAAGAAATATAGAAATAGTGTACTCATTGATTAATGAGAAGATTAAAACTCAAAACATGAGAAAACTTAATTTGATTGGATATTCGCACGAGCAAAGCTATGAGACTAACTCTTTGATTAAGAGCAATGTTTTTGAATCTGGATCAAAACTCGCAATTCTGACTACGACATTTTGATTTTTGTCTACTCTGAAACCACACCGTGACCACAATTATTGCCACATACATCTGTCATATTTTCTCGCAATTGTCGGCAATAATAATGAAAAACGCAATACAACCGTAATTTAAAACATTAACTAAGAGTGATAATTAAGCAAAGCTTTTTCCAAAATATCAATTTCAGGATTTCAACCTCTGATTTTGCAGGTAAAGTTTTCCTGAGAACACAATTTAATTTCATTACACCAACCGGTGTTTACATGACAGAAAACTACGGAAAAAAGGAAAATAGGTAACAAAACGTTTCGATAGGTGGAACTAGCACTTTCGGTAATTCTTCTCTTTTTGTGATGGAAAAGGAATTGGAAGTTCATGCACGTGTGGTTTTAAGTGAGCCACAAGATATATGCTGACATAGTTCCGTGTAAGTACTTTGCACAATGCTACAAACTACCATTCAATAATTCTGTTTCTTGCTTTTGCGGTGATAAATCAAGCACTGTTTTTTTATTTATAATAATCTGCTGAGTATATCATTTTGGGTATGTACCCGTATATTTTTAGGTAGATATCTTCAAAGAGTTGTGTTATTCTAATAACTCAAATACGATAATTTTAGGGATAACTAATTTTTGCTTCGAAACCAACTTGAGGTGGGATTCAAAAATTTCTCAAAAATTTCGGAAATGTCACTCGTATATACGATTGTCACCATAATTATCCATATTGATTGTCAAGATAACATTTCTCATCTCAAAATGCTTTGCAAAGATATTTATAGTCCACCTTGTACGAGCTATAAAGATATTGCAATTTTTTTATATTTAATTAATTGTTAATGCAAATTTAGGTCAAAATGATAATTGAGAATCAAGTGGTTCAAGTAGTTAACGATTATCTACTTAGGGACTTAATCGTTCGGACACTGTCCGAGTTTGACCATTGGGTATGCAACAACCTTTGGAGGCTTTATTAATCGTGCGACCGACTTGGAGATTAGTCCCATAGCGGGTCCAAATGATCTAAGTAGTAAGGATACTTTTAGGGCTCAATCGATCCCAAGAACCAATCTAACGGTGAGTATCAAACCAAAAAATGATAATTGAGTAAAAAAAATTTTAAAAAAATAACGACTTTAAATTTAAATATCTAACATTATAAATAAAATTTACTTGATGTTGTAGCTCAATTCTATGCAATAAATTGCTTAATTTATATATAGCTATAAGATTTTATTGGCCATATATAAACATGCTTTGTTTACAAATGAAAAAAGAATTAAGAAGTTCAATAAAAAAAACTTACCCATGTCATTCAATAATGCATTATCATATTATAAAAATATTTGACTTTTACTGTAGCCAAATAAAAAATCATGTCACGACTATGATAATTAATATATGATTAAATTAATTGTATAAAAACTTTATTATAATAATATATCAAAATAAAAAAAATAAAAAGTATAGAAGTATAGCTGGTTGTACAACTAATTTGCTGAATTGGGATATAGCTATAAGATCTATTGGTCATATTAACCTGTTTTGGTTTACAAATGAAAAGAATTAAGAAGTAAAAAAAAATTAATTAGAATGTCTTAACCGTGTAAACAAATTTATATTGTCATTCAATCATGCATTATTATATTATAATTTTTTTAAACTTTTGTAATAACTAACTTGAAAATCACATCATATATGTAGTTATATATAATTAATTGATTATGTAAAATAATTATAATTTATCAAAGGGTACTCAGTCTCAGTTACAATTATCTGCATCTATTAGCTCCTACAAATGCTTTTGGGGTGGACCAAGGAGTACCTCACCTATTCTTCTGAATGCATGCCCGCAAACATAGCCATGCTCTCTGGTCCCCTGTTTCAATTTCTTTAACTTGTTGGGTCCCCCCTGCCCTTATGTCCATGTGTGAATATATACATATATAACGATTTATTGAATTGAATATGACACTGACATTAGAGGGAAAAAAGAAAAGAAACTTTTGTGTTAATTAAGGGGTCACAAGCCTGAGTTCTGCATGGGAAGCAGGGTTGGATGGGGCTTTTACCCACTTCTCCAAGCTATTGCCCTACTCAGAAATTTATTGCCTAATTCCCCCCACCATAAATAAGTGTTTGTGGATAAAAATATTAGTATTATTAATTTTCTTTTAAAAAAAATAATTAGTTGGAACTAAAGATTTGGTGATACTAATGTTCCTAACTTATAGTTAAAATAACTTTTTTGTCCTTATGGTTTGTCCTAGTAAAAAAAATACTTTTGATTTCATCTCTACCCGTACAGTTATTATTAAGTTGGTCTTCATATGTTACTGTTAACAGATGTGTAAATTAATTTGGATTGCTTCACCAACTCGACAATCGGGTTTTCAATCTTTTTTTTTTTTACAAAAGAAAAAATTAAACAATTTCATTAATAATGAAGAATACAATATAACTGATAACATCATCATAAACTTGGAGAATAGTAATATATGTAGCCACCTCTAATAAAGAACGAGCAACTACATGGACTTTCCTCCTATTAAACTCTACCAAAGAGTTGTTAACATAAGATAATAAAAGACTCCTACAATTTGAAATAACAAATCCTATAATTAGTTTGGTCATTTTGAAGGAGACCCGTGGTTTCCTCTTTTTGTACCTAGAGTCTCGGGAGAGTAACTATAAAATTTAGCTTTGAAGAAATATCCTCCATCATAAAGTAAATTGTGATCGAAGTCGATGATTCGAGCTACCCGTAGAAGAAAAGCTCAATGCATCGTCAATTGTCCTCGACTTTATTTGCATAAACTAAAAATTCCAAAAGAAAAAATAGAAAACAATAAAATCAGTCTCGGCCAATAACACCGAAAAAGGTATTTATGGATAGGAATCGCACGCAGTTACCTAGGCCTCGGCAGGTTCAACTAAGGATACATATGACTTATGGCAGGCCCGAGAACCGTAACCCGCCGATAAAAATGCCCAAGAGAGTACACAATTTGTGTAGGAAATTTTTGTCCTTCATCACCATGCATGGTTGCATCCGAGCCTAACGTAAAAAGCATGTGCCTCTTTCTCTCCAAAGTTAACGCACTACTCTCCCGATCATTGATCGCATTATTAGCATTAAAAGTTAATGAATTGGCCATCACACCCCTCGCTTGGGATATGTTGAGCACTCAATCCTTCAACAATCGCTACTTATTATTACTCACAACTTCGCCAATTAGGTCATTTGAATTTGGAGTATTATTCGGAGATCTGTTACCAACCCCTTGTCCATGATTCTCGGACTCATTAACTACACCGCATTAGGATTGTGCACATACCCTTTGTCTTCCTTCAACCAAGGCGTCGCAGCTGGCTATTTGTCGGCCGCCTAGGCTCCGCCGTAAAGCAACACTCCATCCATGAATACCATCATCGCCTTCCATTGCAAAATAAACTTCACACTTTTGTTCGTATGGCCTAGGCAACCACAAAAAAAAAACAAAAAATATCAAGTTTTTCATATTTGAAATCCACCACACACCACTCCCCACCAACCAACCTAACCTTCCTCTCCTTTTTCAATGGTAGGCGAACATCAACCTTGACCCGAATGCACATATAGTTACGCCAAATGCTTGAATTATTTGCCGGATCATACTCCATGAACTCACCAATAAAATCACCCAACAGCTTATCAACCATCTCTGTCATAAATCCTACAGGGAGGTTATGAACTTGCACCCAAAACTCGATGTGATACAGAGGAGAAACGAAAACGCCATCCCCCTCATCCAACAACGACAAACCCTCCATACGCCCCTCCATCAGAAAGAGGAGAAAGAAAAACCACATACGCCCCTCCATCAGAAAGAGGAAAAAGAAAAGTCAGAAACCCTCACAAAGAGAGAAATAACCAGAGCTCTCACAAAGAGAGAAAACCAGAGCTTTCAAAGAGAGAAAACCACAGTTTTCAATCTTGAATAATCGAGTTCTTGGGTCTTATAATTAATAATTTGGGCAAATCGGTCCAACCTGACACACACACATACACACTCTCACTTAATGTATTATTATTATGTTCCATTTCATGTAAAATTTAAAAGCTTATTTTCCTTTTTTGCTTATGCACTACTTTCTTACTTCAATCTACTTTGCATCGTCCATAACTCCTTTCCTCCCCTTCTTCCCCCACCACCTCCTCTCCCGCAACATTATTTAACACTTCCACGACATCGCCCTCCTCGCTCACCACCACCTACGTACTCCCAAATCCACTCTTAAATTTTGGGTTTTAGGCCTCACTCAATCCTACAAAATCGGCTTGTAAGGTAAGGATTGCCCAAGCCTTATAAGTACTACTTAAGTCATATCTCTAGTCGATGTGAGACTCTAACATACCCCTCACTGCAAGACTGGACATCCGAAGCTTGGACTAATACGATAGGAGTAACAGGGGATCTCAACCCACTACAAAAAAAACCTATTTAGTGACCGAAGATTTCTTCGCTGAACATGGTAATTCGGTTGCTATATTATGTAGCGACCAAATTAAAGGGGTAGCGAAAGCCCTGGTTAATAAATGTTTAGCAACCGAATTTGTATTTGATCGCAAATTTGCTACCGATATTTCGGTCACAAAATTATATATTTCGTTGATAGTATAGTTGGTCGCATGCTTAGATAACTGAATTTGGTCTCGATATTCGGTTTGCTATTTCTGGTCGCTAATTTTGAATTTTTTTATAAAAATTTTCCTGTAACTTAATCCTATCGACCAAATTTTGTTTTTCAACTATTACCCCATTGATTTTTAATTTCGATATAAACAAAATACACCAATATTTTTTTGAATAAATAGAAAACGTAAATATGATGTACTACCGATCCAAAACACCACAGTCAATATGATCAAGAAAACACATACATTAATTAACACAAGTTTAATAATTGTTTATAAAAAAAAGTTTAATAATGTACTAATTAACTATCAAAACATAAAAACACACCACAGTCAATAAGTACTAATCAAAATATCAAAACTCATCAATCTTCCAAAGGGATGAACATGTAGAAGCGAGAACCCCCAAGGTACTTAAACTTTGCCAATACACCAGTGGACAACAAATACAACTCCCCGATACCATATTTGTGTATGTTGCAAAATATGGGCGATCCTCATGAATTACTATATTCCCATTGAACAGATTTCCGCATTTGTCTTCAATAGTCACAACACGCGGTATTCCGTTTCCCCAACGACGGTAGAATGATCATGGGATTGAAATCAAATCCTGCAAATACACAAGAACAATTTAGTAATGATTAATTTATGCCTTAACCATCATTACATGAATCCGATCGTTATTCTTAAGTTGATGAGATACTGTACCTGGTCTAAATGGATGGCTATCTCAAAACATTTAGTCCGATCCATTTTCTGATAAAACGATAAGGAAAACAAGTCATATGTCTAAACTTCATCAAGTGATAATAAGAAAAGATGGAAAGATCCATGTAGCATACTAGCATGTTAAAATAGAACAAAGAAATGCAACTTTACATACAACTTTACAGATTAGCAAACATAGTAGTTTTCGGAAAACAGATGCTTTTACGTCGTTTTGAATGGTGGTCATAGAGAGGACTTTTCCCTACTGAAATGCCTAGATAACCTAGTAAGGATGGTCATCAACAACTATTTCTGGAAAGCTCCATTGCCTAGTGAAACAAATGAGTAGAAAACCAGAGTTGCTTTCATAATATTGTGTCAGAGTCGCTTTCTAATGTGAATAATGTTTGAATGATGACGGCACGTCATGTGCCTAGCAAATTGTGCCCCACCCTTCATTTTATCTAACCCTATACTTAATCCTTCATTATCTAAGACCTTGGCCTTAAGGCATAATTAAAGAAAAACCTCAAACTTCAAGAACCCTTCAAGCACATCCAAAATATTGAATGAGCATGCGTGTCCCGAGAAGGTACGCATGCTCATTAATATTGAATCTCAAATAGGAAACTAAGGCTTTCGTAGCTTAATAATTAACTCTAGCAGAAAAAATAAAACCATTGACTTATAAGGATTGCAAGATACTTCAACAAATATATATTGAAGCATATTTCAATACAAACTTAGATAAAATATAGTAGCAAACATCCTATTGAGCTCCGCTCTCCACTAACAAGTAACACATAATTGTCAAACACATGCATAACTTCTAAATTAGCAACACACAACAATCATCCCGCCTTTTTTGACAGGCTCACATCCTATTGAGCTCTGATCTCCACTAATGGCAATCAAGGCATAGAATTGACACATCCATCCTATTGAGCTCTGCTCTCCACTAACAAACAACATATAAAGTTTACAATCACATGCATCAATTTTAATCTACCAGCACACAACCAAGATCCTATTGAGCTCGGCTCTCCACTAACAAACAACATATTCAATTGCAACCACATGCATCATTTCTAATCTACCAAAGATACAACCAGAATCCTATTGAGCTCAGCTCGTCACTAACAATCAACAAATCAATTCAAAGTGTTCAAGCACCACTAGCAACAAAGAAAAAGATAGAGTATTTGACCTACCTCAACTCCAAGCAAATAGTGAAAATGGGTGACGACTAGAGCGGTTGTCAATCGACAAAGAAAACTGTACGAAAAAATAATAACATCATCAAAGGCTCTTGTGATAAAAGTATAAACTTGGAAATCATTAACCTACTTGCACACTTGCCACTCATGAAAGTATAAACAAAACATTTTCATTACATATCGATATCTACTCGTATCGTGTACATGCTAATGTAATGGGAAGTAATATCTACTAGCTAAGCTTAGGAAAATGTAAGAGCTAAGCTATTATTGAAAAATACTAATTTCATTCATCATCTTTCTTCTCTATTATTCATTCATCAAATATCTACATATATATAGCATCCTGAGCATAACAGAAAACAAGCCTAATCAAGAAGTCCATTTATGCAACTGAATCTAATAACAAATGCAAAACAGAATTGGTGACTAGTGTAGTGACTCATCATAACAGAAAACCTGCAAAACCTGCAAACAGAGCCTGCAAACCGAATCAAACCTGCAAAGAGAGAGAGACAGAGGGAGAGAGAGACGTGAGTGAGAGAGAGAAGGAGAGGGAGAGAGAGCACGAGTGAGAGAGAGAAGGAGAGAAGGAGAGGGAGAGACAGACGCGAGTGAGAAAGAGAAGGAGAGGGAGAGAGAGACGTATGCTTACCGTGTGGAGGAGGTAGTAGCCGGAGAGGAGCTGGAGGAGGTGGTGGCCGGAGCTCGCGAGTGAGGAAGAAAGAGAGAAACGGTGAGAGGGGGAGAGATTCGGGCGAGTGAGGAAGAAAAGGGGCTGCACTGGTTTTAGGGATTTCATTTTTAGTGACCGAATTATTCGGTCGCTAAATCGATCTCTTGATGGGTTAATTTGAAATTTGAATTCATAAATTTAGCGACCGATTTAAAATCCGGTTAACACGCTCTAATTTAATTTTTTCTGCGCGCCGTTTAGCGACCGATTTAATATCGGTCACAAAGATAGATAAAATTTAACCGTTGCATTTAACTCGGTCGGCATTTCGGTCGCTAAAAAGTCAGCAATTTTTGGCTTTTACTTTCCTTTATTTTGCCATCAAATAGAGACCGATAACTCGCTTACGCTCTATTTCTGGCCGCAAATATCAACTCTAATCAGTGTTTGATTTAGATTCTACAATCGGTCGTCATTTCGGTCGCAAACAGCAACCAACAAATTCGGTCACTATTTTCGATCGCTAAATGACCTTTTTTTTGTAGTGATCAGGGACGGATTTACAAGGGGGGCACCTGTCCCCATCGACTTTTAGTTTTTATTTCTAATTTTTATATAACTTTTATTTTGCCCCCACTAAAAAAATATTGTTGTCCTATTGTTTTACAATTTTAGTCTATAAAACACTTTTATTTCTCAATACAACTTAAAATATAACGTTTTTATTTCTCCAATAAAACTTTTTATTTTCCTACTCTACGGTCCATTCCATTCCTCTCTTGCTTTACTCTCTTCACAGTGCAACCGCGGATAAACTAAGAAAGTGAAACCGTGTGTGAGACTAATAAAAAGAAACCAAGAAAACAATATTAGCAGACAACAGGAAGTCGGGAATAAAAGCTTGGGAATAAATCTCTCTGAAAATAGTCTTCATTTTTCTTCTATATTCCATGTGTAAATCTTTTAGAGAAGTTATTATCGTAGTCATTCCTATCATATTTCATATTCATTATGTGAGTGTTAAAAAGGGAGATTTGAAAAATTGTAAATTTGAAGTGTTACTTCACAACATATTCATTATTATTCTATAAAGTCTGAAAACACTAACGGAAGGAATACTTGGTTAAGTTTGGAGAGGTTACATGTGAAAATAATACTCTCTGATGTTTTAGCCTGGAGATGATACGTGTGAAAATAATACTCAACTGTAACCCGATCAATTAGAGTAAGAATCTTGGTTAAGTCAAGAACTAAACGTAGCACAAAGATTGTGAATCCGGACAGATCCTCATGAGTAATTATCTCTCATCCCTTAAGCTTTTAAATATTGCTTTATTATCATTTATTTGTGACTAACTTTGGGGTCGCACTGTGCATACTCACATAAGCATTTTTTTTTTTTTGGGTGAAAACACTTGTTAGACAAGTTCTTGAAACCACTAAGACGCTTGCAAGTATTTGTTCTTTCTCTCTTGCATCTGCCTGTGTTTATTTTGTTTAAAAATCCCGTTTTCGAAAAAAGTTAGAGTTCACATAATTCAACCCACACATATATATATATATATATATATATATATATATATATATATATAATGTTTACCTAACTTTCTCAAAATGGGTTGTTGTGTTAACTCTAACTTTATGTTGATTTATGATGGAATTTACAAATGATTGTGATTTTTTGGTGTATCATAGGAGCACCTAAATACTGTCCAATATCATTTGTAATCTTCTTTAATCTTGTAAGGAGATATATTCCCCTAATCTAGAGTCTAGACTTTAATTGTACCCAAAAAAAAATACTACGTGTTTAGATTCACATTTTCAACCATAAAAATGCTCATTCAGGAGAAGGGGAAATTAAAGAGGATTGTTCAAAGAAAAAACAAAAAAGCATTCATGCTTCCATTTGGCGTTAGCAAAAAATTAGGGATGCATTGGATTGATATTTTAAAATATTTTAATTAAATTTTTTATGATAAAAAAGTCTTGTGATATTTAATCAAGGCTTTTAAGTAATCTAAATAAGTCCGGTAGTATTCAATCAAGACTATCAGAATTTTTTAAAGAGAGAATCCACATTTAGCAGTATTTAATCATGACTTTTTACAAGTAATAAAAAGTCTTGTGGTATTCAAAAACTTCCTAATTTTGATGGATTGTTTTTTAAGGCGGATTTTGTGGGACTTTGGGTGACTTATTAGTGAATTTTTAGTAACAAAAAGTCTCACCTTAACACATAGGATTTCTCAGGATTCTTCATTCTTATTTCTCTCCACTTTATGCCTTCACCTCTCTCCCCCCCTCCCTGTCTCCTCCCTCCCTCTCCTTTCTCCCCCTCCCTCCTCCCTTCCTCCCTCCCTCCATCTCTCCCCTTTCTTGTGTCTCACATGGTACAGTTGTCGTTCATCACAACATAAGTTACCAAACAACTTTAGAGTGTGTTTGTTACACATTATTTAAACAAAAAATCACTTTTTTTAATTGAAAACAATCACTTGTAATGAGTTTGAGTGTGTTTGTTTAAGCTTTTCATTAAAATCATTTATAAAAAAAAATCATTTTAAGGTTAAAATCGGAAGTTACAAAATTTTGCAAATAATAGTAACGACCCTCAATATGGAAATGAATTGTTCATTCTTCACCATCGTCCTTGAGGAAAGATATTTGGGATTTTTAAGACATAAGCAGAGCTTGTGTTAGCATGTATAGTACTACATAACTTCGTTTGCAAAGAACGTTGTTCTGATGAATTTTCAATTAAACTAATAGACGAATCTTCATCTTCAATATCACCAGCTAATCTAGACAATAATTTTGAACCTATTGTTCAAGCTCAAGAGCAGGAACGAGAAGATACTAATGCTTGGAGGGCTAACATAACTTTAGATATGTGGAGAAATGCAATTTAGGAGGACATGAAGCTACATCGATTTGACTATTAATTCAAAGATTAACAAAATTGTATTGGTTTTACTTTTTTCTATTATATTATTCATTTCTTTGTTACTTTTTTCGTTGGTTCTTATAACTTTGAATGTTTACTAAAAATTCATATATGTTCCTTTCAAATCTTATAAATCCATATCATTCCATTCAAATCTTATGATATAAATATTTTAGAGCATTTGATGGCCATAGATAAGAGAGTCAGAATAGGATAAATAATCATATCCTACCTTAATCCATAGTTTGATGAACCAACATGACATGATAAGCTTGTCCTCACGGCTTATGGTATCCTTCTTATTAGTTGAAGTTTTATGGCGAGGGAGACTGAATTAGAAACAATATGATTGGATAAGGAAATTCATTTCTTCTTTACCCCTCACCCTCACTCTGTGTAAGTCTTCTTTGTTTCATGGGCTGATGCCTGCGTGGCGACTCCGGCAAGACGGCGGCGCGGTGACTTCGGCATGACGGCGGCACGGTGACTCTGGCATGACGGCGGCGCGATGACTCTGGCATGACGGTGGCGCGCCTCCAACGGTAGATCTTGATGACGGCGAGTCTGCTGAACCACCACCCTGTCTCAGCCGTCTGCTAAAGCACCACCCTGCTAAACGACAGTGACCCATGGCCATCCCTCTCTCCGCCCCTCACAGATATGTGGGCCACCTCCTCCATCGCGACCCAAACCAGAGCCGCCCCTACCAACCGCGAGTCCGCTAAACCACCACCGATAACTGCACATGGTGATTAGGAGCCCCCACCCCTTTCCGTCGTCCATCTCGCACATGGTGATTACTGATTAGGAGCCGCCACCGATGTTCCTTTCTTTTGTTTTGATATTTTCATTTAGTTGTTAACCTTTTTTTTAATTGGTTAAAGAATGACACTAATTTTCAATTTGGTCCATATACATAAAAAGTTATCAATTTGATTTTTATACGTGTTACTGGTTTTTAATTTGGTCATCACCGTTAATTGGTCCCGATATAAGAGGATGAAATTATAAATTATTGTCATGGGTAAGGATCAATTCAACAAAAAAAATTGAAATTGGTCCATACATGTGACAATTATTTTTAATTTGGTCCCTATGTATGATAATAATTTGTAATTTCGTCCCTTTTATATAGGGATCAATTAGCGGTGATGATCAAATTGAAAATCAGTGTCACGTATAGGGATCAAATTGATAACTTTTTAGATATATGAACCAAATTGATAATCAGTATCACGTATAAGGACAAGAAGATTAGTTTAACCTTTTTAATTTAGAATTCATTCATAAAATCTGTTATGGAATTAGAACATTGATTGTTATGGGATTAGAACATTCCACCATTCATCAACGGTGATTGTTAAAGACGATGAATAAGAATATTGACCATGGGAGCAAGATAGTGTCATGACATAAGGAAAAATATGTCATTTGCTAAATACAAATAAGATAAGATAATACTATCTGGTGGGTTATCCTATGCATATCAAACATCGAATAGGAAAATAAACTTTATCTGTCCTTTTATCATATCTTATTCTTATCTATCCTTTTTATCCTATCCATCCTTATAATGTCCTGACGATCAAACAAGCTCTTAAAATTCATACATGAGAATCTTGATTATAACCATTTTAAAAAAAAATATTTTAAGTCATTATATTCCTACACAGTCTTTTAAAATCCGAAATATTTTTTTAGATCAAAACAATCTTTTAAAATCACATTCCAATAGACCTCCTTAATTTAAGCGACATATACTAATTATATATCTGTTAAATCAAGACCACATAATTATAGTTATTAAATTTAAACAACCCGAGTAAGATAACTCATTTCTCTTAATTTATCTAAACCAAACATATACAAACTCTGCTCATCAATTCCATTCCGTTATATATGTTTTAAATTAAAGAAAACAATGGAATTTGAAAAGTAATGAAAAGATGAAGAGATAAGAAGTGGGTAGGTGCAAAGGATTAAGTAGAAAATCCAAATGAAAGATTGAGAAGATCAATGGTAGCTCCCTTTGGAGATAACAACACAAACCATTATATACACGGTGGCCGGCCTTTATTGGGTGATGGGTCCCCTTCACATTTGGTATCAGCTCCTCCATGCGCGACCATTCCAGCCCCACACGTGGGGAGCTTAAACCTTATGAGTTATACCCTAACGTTCCTACATGTCCACACCCACCCCTACATTTGTTACCTCAATTCATGGATCCATTCTTATTCCTACTTTTTTAATAATAAAAAAAAAAGCTTTACATCACATGCAGCCATGTATACACCCTTTTCAAGTTCAATGCCTCGTTAGGTATTAATTTTTATTTTTAACTGTAAATGTTACAATAAATATTTGATTAGGTTTGATTGTACATGATTGATTTTGTAATTTTTGGTTTCGGGATCTCGATATCTTGAAATCATGTTCGATTTCGAATCATTCGAGTCAAGTTAAGAATATTCATTTAAGGAAGTAAAACTTTCTTTAACTTTTAATTTTTTCTCATTCACAAGACTCAACAACTTGTTTAAGGGAACCAAAATAATCCTTTATTTATGATTAATATCATGTACCTATTCCCACATATTCTTTGCTGTTCTTTGTCCTTAACAATAAAAATATTTCTTTTATTTTTGTTTCTTAATATTCTAACTTAAGTGAAGGAAATGATAAAAATAAAAAAGAATTATTTTCATTATTTCCATGCCTTTAAAACAGGAAACAGAGCCAAAATAAGGGACACTATCGTAATACCAAGTAAAAACGTATTAATTGAAAATAAAAACAAAAAACAAACCAAAAGTTATTATATAGTATTTACTTACCTCAACCTCGGATTAATTAGGGTCAAAAACTCTGGACATCGAGACGGGGTCAAAGACCCTCTGAAACAAAAATATAGTATTCTATTTCGAGAATTCATAAATGTAAAGAAAAAATCTTAGTAACAGGATGCTGCCTCATAGCCTTTTTTTTTTTTCGTCTAAACCCAGTGTATGTCGAAGATGTCAACGAAGAACTAATCACTGTTCATGGGACGTGGCTTCCGCTGGCTTAGAATAAGATTGTAAAATTAATGTAAGATATAAATTTTTACGAATATATTTATTAAATTTGGCATAAAAAGTTCTTTGCATTTAATTTAGAGTTTAATTGGTATACACTGTCAATGCAAATGTTTTTTTACACCGTCATCCAATAATAAATTGCCACATCATTGAAAATATTTTATTCTTATCCAAATCACCTTAAAAGTCATTCATTCCATGATTTGTAATTGGTTGATAGTGTAAAAAACTTTACACTAACTGGGCATACCAATTAAACTCTTTAATTTATTTAAAAAAAGTGTTATTAAAAGAATATTTATCTCTAATAAAAAAGAGTTTTAATTGATATACACTATCAGTATAAATGTTTTTTTATAATGTCAACCAATACAGGACCGGTCCAAGCCACAAGTCGTAAAGCAGTGCACTTTAGGCCTCCAAATATTTTTCTAATTTTACAAGAATTTTAGGCCTCAAATTCAAAATATATTTTGTTTATGTTTATTTTGTTATATACAATATATTTTTGTCTCTCTTTAAGTGTGATTGCATGTATGCACATAACAAATATTCACATCAATCATTATAATTTACCTTTAAAAATATAAAAATTACAATAAAAATAAATTTTAAATATAATATTTTTTCTAAAAATATTTTTATTAGTTTTAAAAGGCCTCTTTATAAACATTCGCTTTAGGCTTCAACATATGTTGGGCCGGTCTTGAACCAATAACAGATCGTAATGTTATTAAAAATATTTGATTCTTATCAAATCTCCTTAAAAGTCATTCATACCCTGATTTGTTTAACAGTGTAAAAAACTTTTAGATTGAGAGTGTATATCAATTAAACTCAATAAAAAAACCAATAAATTACTTTGAGGTTTTGTAAGCTAGTACTAATTAATAGTACATTTTAATTGCTGTCTACAGCAAGAGCACAAAAATAAGAAAATAGTAGAAACAGGTTTTAGTTTTGGAATACTCGGATTTTTGCTTGTGTCCTATTTCTTGTAAACGTGCCCTTTGAAGGCGCAGAAACAATGGACAGGAAGCAAATTTTTATTTTGATCGACCTTAATTTCGGGGATCTGTTTCTTTCTTCTTCTTCTTCTTTTTTTGTTTATTGTTTTTTGGCAATCGAGGCCCTTTTTTTGACACCAAATTTCTTTAAAAATTATTTGACTTCTGATTAAGTTCTATATATTCTCTTTACCTTCCTTATTCACGCAAACTTGTAATAGAAAATAAATAAAGAAACAATTATTGTTCAGAAAATTTCAATAAATTAAATTTTAGTCAGTGTCAGCTGATTAAAGAATTTAAAAAACAAGAACTATACTAAAAATAATATTTTAAAATTTGTTAATATAATAAATATACCCTTTTTTTAACATATACCGCTTTTAAAAAAAAACTATTTCATCTCTAATTTCTTGAGCAAGACAAGATATTAGTTGTTAGAAATGTTTATCAAACAATTCAAATCAATTCAAAACACAAAAATAGAATTAAAAAAAATCAAAAAATCAAAAAAATCGAAAATCGAAATAACCGCTTAACTTTTGTTGGATTGAATCGGATTTTGGATTTCATAGGAAAAACCAATCCAATCCAATAAAAACCGAACTACTATATAGATATACTATTATTTTCAAAATTATAATATTACTCACACTTAAGCATTTTTTTTCATACTTTTATATACGAATTAACACATTTATTCTTTTTAATATTTTTTTTAGAATGACATACACGGGAATATTTAGAATAAATGTTAATACCTTGAAGTTATATTTTGCTAAAAGTTTTGATGTATATCATGTATATACTTGATTGAGTAAATATGAAAATAGGAGATCAATTACGAAAATTAGAAAAACAATTAGGTACAATTTATTTATAGCTAATTCAAGGGAAAAATATGATAAGTGAGAGTAGATACAAAGAATTAACATAAAAGAATATTTAACAAATAAATAAAAATGTTAAAAATATCAATGATTATTTTTCTCAAACTCCCAAAATTGGTCAAAAATTTTCCTTACTTGTCATCAAATCAAATAATGGTTAATAAGAACAAATAATTGTTGTTTTTCATAAATGTTCTACTATTCTAGTATATAGAGAGGGTTAAAATAGGTGTTTGGCACTCTAAAGTAGCTCCCTTAAATGAATATTATCTTTTGTTTACTATTAAATCAGTAGAAAAGAGAGACTTGACATAAGAAAAATAAAGTAGGATAATAATATAATTATCCAATCCAATCTAAACCGCATCAAGCCGCATCTTTGTTTTTATCATTGGATCGAATGACTTTTTTTACAAAAACAGATCCAACACAATCTGCGAACACCCCTACTAGTTATCAAAACTAGGGATGTAAATAGGGCATAGTGGGCATGGGTAGTAGTCCCCACTACCCGCCCCGTTTGATGATTTTGTATCGTTCCCGCTTCATATCTATGCATCCATCTTGTTGGGTTTAAACAAATTTATCAATATTTGCGGGTATCCATGAACATCCATGGATATTCAAAAACCTCACAAGTATTTTTATTCACACATGAAATTCAGATTAATTCTGCCAATCAGACTTGATTGGACTTCCTTGCTACTATGAGAAATTCTTATGTGCTTAAAAAGTATTATAATAAATATACTAAACAATATGTTACGTAAACATTTAATCATGAAAGGGTGATGAAAGGGAAAAATGGGCTCGGGAATGGTATGTTTGGGTGCTGCGGTCGTCAAATTTAAGGAAAAAATAAAAAGAGTACTTAAAATATTAAGGTATTTGATTTATATATATAAATGATATTTTATTAGTTTTACCTTAGCTTGTACTCACATGTATGAATAATATACCACTCGTCCCTATCCATTAATAAGGTGGTAGAAAAAATATCAATTTATTTTATCATTGAATATTCATTAATATATCCATTTTCTATCAATTGAGGATATTATCCGCCGGATAAAATTGACATACCTAATCAAGATACATTAAATTAAATAATTATAATAAAAGTAAGTATGAAGCCTATTTGGACAGAGGGATGCTTCTGGGATACGTTTGGAACTTTGGATAGCTCAAGAAGGGACAAAAATACAGAGAAAGAAAATAAAAGTTTAAAACTAGTTTGTCGTATTGCGAAACGTCACAGTCTAATCTATTGTGACAATCCCACTCTGCATCGATCCCGGAGCCAAAGAATTGACCAGGGTCACGAGTCCACGCTACTCACCTCATATTTCTGCCGCTAAGTGCTCCGTCAATTTTTTTTTTTTGCCTTTTTAATTAAATTTTAGAAAATACATATTGAAAAATATTATGATAAATATATTAAAAGTTTTAGAGTTGTGTTTTTTAATAAAATATTTTTATTTTTTCATTCTTTAACTAATGCCTTTATATCCATTTATATGTTATTGTTAAACACTTAAACACTAAAAACTACATTCTTTTGTTAGAAAAAAAAAAAAACTATATCCTTCCTTTTAAAGGTGGGTTATTCCCAAGTATGTTTTCTTTGTTGTCAATTATATTTGCATCTTTCCTAAAAAAAATAAAAATTATATTTGCATCTAAAAATGCTCAAGGAGTCAGGAGACCTATTATATGTAATAAACAAGGACAATGTTAATCAATATTTATGGAGTACTAATAATGAATAAAAAAAGAAAAATGCTAACAAGTTTTCTAATAGTAATCATATAAAGAAATTTCTCATTGAGAATTAGTATATTTAATATTTAAATAAATAAAATATTAATTTTCAAATACAAACTTATTTTTGGATTTTTTAACGAGTTTCTCGTTAGCATGACGTATAAAAAAAGAATTTTTTTGATAATCATATTATATGTATGAAGTATCAATCGTCATTAGCAATGATTAATCTCCGTCGAGGAACTTGTTGAGGAGCACACAAGGTGAATCCCCCCGATCAGGTTTTCTATACGTATGTAAAGTCAGGATAAAAAACATAACTTATATTTTGAAAAGATACAATTGGTTTTTCTATAAAAACTTGGTTTTTTAAAATTTCTTAAGATAATGATTAGCATTTGTAAAAAAAAAAGATAAAATATGATTAACAAAATCTAAATAATAATACCAAACTTTGTCACCATATATTTTTTATTGTTGTTTCAATTCATATCGTAAAGATACCTACCAACTTGGATCAAATCTAAAAGAAAACAAATTATCTCTTATCAAAAAAAGAAAACAAATTATCCACTCGATTATTGCAATAAATATCTCCTATCACTAGCCGACAACTTATTAGCATGTTAGTAAATAATAAAATGGTATTGTTAACGAGTATCCTAATAATATTAGTTAAAAAAATCAAAAAAGAAAATATGTATTAGAAAGCTAAGTATATTACTTTTTTTTATAAGCAAAAATATGTTGAATAGAACACTAGGAGTGCTCAACCCAAATACAATAATGATACCCAAAAAGCATTAAGGGAAATAAGATAAATATTGAACCAGGAGCAAATAATTACTTCATGGTTGAACTTATAACTCGTCACAAAAACCGCCAAAAACTAATCCGACGTACCTAGAACCCCAAAAGAAAGAAAATCGTACCATCATAAACCCCTTTTTTTCACGAATAAATAAAAACTAAAACATCAACCATGACCACCCTCGCTTGTTCAGACACCTCAACCCAAAAGTCCTTTCTATACAAAACCTCTCACTACATCTGTTAATGTACCCTGACCCTGCCTTGCGTCTGTAATCCAGATTCTTCAGTTAACCTATTTCTTTCCCACATTCCAAAAGCGAAAATTTTGTTGTATGCAACAGATCTAAGAATAGTTCTATTTCGAATTTTACTATGACCATCTGGTATTGAATAACTGACCTGGCCTGTAAGGATCCAAAAGGAGAAACATTATGGTCCATAAGTTTCTTCCCTGCTATAATATCTGCTCTCCTCAAATCCCTTTGTATAGCTAAAGACTCCCTGTTAGATATCATCTAACGAGCAAAAATCCCCATTGAATACACCGTTTTTTCATGTAAGCTTTCTTATTTTAGTTTCTTAATCAATGTCCTAAGAACAATTTTAAATAACAGGAATCACAATCTCTAACCAAAAAAAAAAAACACACAATTAGACAACTAATTAAGTTTGTGTTATGAAGTATTCACCAAAAAAACAAAAAAAAGTTTGCATTATCAATGACATCTCCATTATTGCCGGGTCATAAGCTGAAAAATTAAATGTTATTTAATGATAGCATTAATTAGTGATTGCTTAAATTTTCATGATTCATGTGTATTTGAAACAATACTGTAGTATTTCTTACCCCACCAATCCGTTACTTTTAATTACAAATGACCCACTTGGAGTGGTGAACTTATCCTTTTCATGACTAAATTAAAAAAAAACAATGAAGCAAATCTTCATCATCCTTCCTTTCTACCCTATCTCTCTCTCAATCTGTGGGAAGACCTTCCAGAAGATTGACATATTTTAAAGAACAGCAACTACGGTGTTTAGTGTAAATCAACCTCGTGATTGTGTGTGAAACTTCCTGTTGGATTCTTTCCCTTGTGAATAATCATGAGCTCATACAATTGGCCCTTTTGATCTTGACCAAGTTTTTTTTTTTTGGAACCCACACTAATTAATCATTTGGGTCGAGTAGATCCATCAAAATATTCTCACAGCAGCTTAGGTTCTTTAGACCTGTTATGAGATTAATATCTGGTTTGTCTGATTGAGTATGATTTTACCTATTAATTCTCAGCCTCTCATTAAGGTGATTTTATAAGGATTCGAATCCAGGTTTTTCAAATCCTCCTCCCTAGTGGATAAGTTGCTTCCACTTAACCAACACACCATCCTGACCAAATATTATCATAAACAAAATCGTGAAACTAGGGTGTGATAGATAAGTAGAAGTCCAATCATAAAGCGATGATCCCAAAATTTGAATCGTGGAGATAAAATTTATCTAAGATAAAGTCCACTTAATTTCACTGTGACCAAGTCTCATGCAATTGGCCTTTGAATGAATACAAAAACGAATACTAAAGTAGAAATGAGGACGCTAGCTGCACATGGAGATGAGCAAGTCAAAAATAAAAACCAATTGAATTTGGTTGGTCTTGCTATCTTCATGTGTGTTCAAATTCTACCCACACACATACCTCAATCTATAAATAAGATAATATATGTTTGATTGAAAATGGTGACTCCTTGGTGGGAGTCAAATAGAAAAAGACAAAGATCCGAAAATCTTATACTAACTAATATATTTCGTGTCCGTAACATCCTCCTTTTATTTTTATTTTTATTTTGGGGAAAACATCCTCCTTTTATTTTATTCATTATATATTTGGAATCGAATCAATGCACCCCATCTCCACTTATATCCTTCACTGTCTTCTTTCCGCCTAGAGGAAAAATTTAGTTGTATGAGGAATTTTTTTGAGAAAAATTACTTGAAACAAAATTCTAGCGTAAATTGACTAGATATACTGTAATATTTTGAGTATTCTAGTAATCGGATTAATAACAATTTGCCTTATTCAATTAAGACAACCGCAGAAAAAGCAAGCAGATTTAACAACACAAGTGACTGAATTATAGCACAGCTTTTTATTTTGTGAGAATTTCTCGTAAATCCTTGACAACTTGTGGGTTTTGTAACACATAAATCATGGACCAATGAATCAGTTGTTGGAATTAATCATTTAGTTCTTCATTTTTTATTTTTTTTATTCCTTAAAGCATACATAACTAGATGCATACATCCTAGAGCAAAACACCATAAAGCCTAGGATCTACATCATACCAGATTATTAAGGATTTACAGACTTGAATAAATACCTGGGTCCATATCGTGTTCTTGATCTTAAGTATTCTTCAAGTGTACTAGATTTGATCACCAACTGTTGCGGAATCTCTACGGCAATCAATCACGAAAAAACAAAGTTTGATAGTCTTAGGATTTGAAACACGAAGAGGGAAAGAGAAAGATAGAGATAGGTAATGAACACCAGTTAGCTTGTGGCTCTTCCTCAACTTGAACTCCTTATACCTTAGTCGCTCTTCAGATGGGAAGAAGAGGAGGTATGCGTTGTGTCCGGTGTATTGGGGACCATAGCTTATATGTAGGATGATAACCAATTAGGGTTCCCATTATTCCGAAATTGGTCATCGGTGACATCCACTCATATTTTACCCATATAAGATAATTAATGATATAATTAATTATCAAATAAGAAATCTGATTGGCCTTATCTCTTAATTTGATCACATATCAATTAAGGTCCCTAAGAGATAAATAGCTAATATAATTAATTACCGATATCCGCCCACATTATGATATATTGGAATAAAATATTCCAATAATCTCCCACTTGGGCAATATATCGTAATAATTATATCATAGTTCTTTAGGTGCGCATCCGAATGCTATTTATCCTTAGATTTCCATTTTACAATCTGGTCCACCTAGCTCATACATCAATAATGGGACCACCGCGGCTGTCGCCACTAACGTATATCATGACTAAACCCTGACAACCACCATATCAATGCATTTGATGACATAGATCGATATGGATGAGTGGCATGGAAATTTCATGCAATGTGATATCTAAATCATGCCTATTTCCAATCGGTCCAACTTAAGTCTTTAGTGAGATCATACCGAAGTTCCTTAGGTGAAATTAAATATTTGCACATAACCAAAACTTAAGATAGTTATAATAATAATAACATCATCAACTTTATTTCTGCAGAAAATCAAACATAACATAAAGTTTGTACCAAATCCAAAACATAGAACATAGAACAAGATAACAAAAAGAAAACTCCCACTAATCTAAGACAACCTCAAAACCAACACCCATGTGAGCAACATGCTCATGAAAGACCTTAGGTGTCAAGCCTTTGGCTAGTGAGTTAGCTTGCATAAAGTTTGTTCCTGTATGTTCTATAGATAATTGGAAACTTGATGTCGATAACCTTCGACATCATTAAACTCCTGTTGTTATTGGAGTAAAACACAACTGACTTATTGTCACAATATAACTTGAGTGGTCTTTCAATTCCTTTTATTATACGCAGCCCAGTGACAAAATTCTTCAGCCATATCCTGAGGTTGGATGCCTTCTATCTTGGCACCCAATAAGATCGGAGTCAGAATACCTTATGATCGATCTCTAAACTATCAGATCTTTGATCCATGAACATATTGTTCTCTTTAAGTACCTTATGATCATTTTGACTGCTTTACAATGATCCTTTTCTGGATTGCTCCAGTATCTGTCTAACACTGCATTATGTACGCTATGTCCGGATGCGTACAAACCTGAGCATACATCAGATTTCTCACAGCTGAAGCATAGGGAATCTTCTGTATTTCCCGAATTCCATATTTCCTTTTGGGCATTAATTGAGACTAAAATAGTCTCCCTTAGTTATAGGGATATTCCCTGGTTTACTATCTCTCATGTTGAACCTATCCAAAACTGTATCGATATAGCTCTTTTGTGATAATCCATGGATACCTCGAGGGTGATATCTAAGTACCTGAATTACTAAGACAAAAGAGGCGTCCCCAAGATCTTTCATCTCGAAAAAAAATTCGTTATAAATTTCTTGGTTTCGTGCAATGAGCCTATATCCCTGCTGGCTAGTAAAATGTCAACATATAACACCAAGAGTATAAATTTGCTCCCACTGAAATTGTGAACCCACGGTTGTCCATGATATTTATCTCAAAACTAAATGAGACAATCACCTGATGGGACCTGTGGTATCACTAATGAGACACCTTCTTTAGCCTATAAATAGATTCCGTCAGTTTGAAAACCACCTGCTCTTTACAGTTGCACTGTATACATCTGTTTCATCAATGTGGCCATTGAGAAACACCGTCTTGGCCTCCATCTTATGAAGCTCCAAATTATAATGAGCAACGAGAGCCATGATTGTCCTAAAAGAGTCCTTCATTGGTATTGAAAAGAAGATCTCTTTACAATCAATCCTTTCTTTTGAGTATAGCCTTTTGACACTAGACAAGCCTTATACCTCTCCATATTACCCTTTGAAACTTTTAAGTAATAGGATAAGTTTCAACCTTATTGTCTAGCATGAGCTTGTACTCATTCCTTCAATCCACTTTTCCGAATTGAAACTTCATATGGTTTGGTGGAAGTTGATAGAATCATCTTCCATTACACCATTTACCTTATGTTCCTGGAGAAATACCACATAATTATCCAAAATAGTATTCATCCTTTCTTTAGTGGATCATGGCAAAATGCAATGACTCTTGATGCTCTAGTTCTTGAGGATGTTGAGTTTGACCTTTAGGAATAATTTCGTTATTTTGAATAGGAAGAATAACAACAATATCCTCACAAGGATGCAAATTTTCTACACAAATAGCAACTATATGAATTGGTTCAGGGATTAGAACCAATTCTTCCTCAAAGATAATGTCTCTAATCTTATCTCCCCCAAACTCAATATCCTCAAAGAACTATTCAGTTCCCGTCTCAAGGTATCTTTAACTTGGGATTTTAAAAAAAAATTAATACCTCCTTTGAACTTTCAGAGTAACTAATAAGGTAGTCACTTACTGTTTGGGACTCCAATTTCCTTCGTGAGGCTTACAAGTCCTTGCTTTAGTTGGATATTCCTACACTTAAAAGTGATTGGCCGGTTAGTTTAGTTGGTTCTCTGTCAAGCATTTAAGCTGCAATCCTTAGTGTTACTTCCATAGTGACTCTGGTCAGGTAGAATGACTAATCATACTCCTCACCATAAGAGTCATTACTAGGACTTAACTGTATTCTTGATAGCCATGTTCTGATCTATTTAACTTTAATACATTTGAGGCAAACAATAAAATGTATAAGGCCAATGGAATCTTGGATTCCCTCATACAAGTCGCTCAACTCTATTTATAGAGATGTGCCCAGAATGTTTGTATCATAATGGTCCTTAATTTTAATTGTTATTAACTTTACGCTTAGTGCTGTTTGATTCCTCACTCAATGTTTTACCACAAGAGGTTTCAATACCAAGCAATTATAGATCGTCATAGTCAATAGCTTAACTGGTACCAACAATATTTGAATTTAAAAGACAAATTGAATTCATCCTTTCTAAATGAACAAAAATTATTCTTGATTTGTTCAACAAGAAGCCAAAACCAAATTTCATCTAAATGATGACTAAACCAAAATGTCTTTAAATTCCAAATATTAGCCAGTAACAACAATCTGAAACGTCAATAGCCTTATCCTTTACTGACTTGGTTAATTCCAATGTAGATGCATCTTTCAGCACCACTTAACCTTCATAAGTTTAGACAATTCTTTATAGGTATGCCAAACATGATATTTGGGACATTTCTTCTTTAGATGCCTAATGTCCATATAAAAGAAACAATTGTGACCTTAGTTGTTTCTTTTAAGATGAGCCCTTAGCAGCTTAATCCTTAATTTTTATTTTTATTTTTTGTTTGCCCTTATCTTTAGAGGTATTTGCCAAATGAGCACTATTTGTCTTCTCTTATTACATTTTTTCCTTTCTTGCACACCTTATAAAATGAATCCATTAAGATATCATTTATCTTCATAACAGTTATAAGCTGCCTTAAACTAATTGAATTGTGCATGAAGGAATACCAAATGCTAAATGCATGGGCAAGTCGTTAGACAGCCCAAGCTTTAACGCCTTAAATTTATGAGCAAGATTGGACATTCCTATAAAGTGGTCCTTAAATTTCCTTTGCTTTTATTCTTAATGAAAAAACTAGCTCTCCAATGAGTGCTTGTTTCACCTTTATTGCTTTTAGAAAGCACTTTTCAACTTTAGCAAGGAAATCTGACATTAATTATGCCATCCGAAATAACACCCCAAAAGACTTCTGGAATATTATGCTTTATTATCATAAGACCCAAGCGATTGGAGCGGTTCCACTTCCTATACTTAATTATCTCTTCAGAGGTACTGATTGAGTGAGAGAATGTGGGTTTCTCTATCTTTATGCCAGGTCTAGATAAAAAAAAAACTTTATTGTTTTTCTTTCAATCCTAAAAGTCAGAACTTTTGAGGATTAAATTATCAAATACATAAGCAATATTAACTTTAATGAAAACAAAAGTATCATAAAGATACTCACCAAAAATACTCAATGCATCATTAATATCAAGTCTTGAGACAATAATATTAATTGGTAGATGTATTTTGATGTAATGATTAAACACTAACGATAATTTCTGTCAAACAACAGCCATCTTTGGACGTTCTGTTATTCACATGAAAATAATTTTTATAATCACTACGTGTTTACCATCACAAGTGTGAATATAAACCGGCCAAATATTAACATTCCTTTGGGCCGATTAATACCCGCATGGATATATACCGACACAACATTTAAAATCACTTATGAGCAATTTCCACAAGAGAAGTCACCTTGGTGACTTCATACTTTAATTGGCTCACTCGAAATCCAAATTGGCAAATTAAAGACCCAAACAAGATACCAAACGCACCATTAATTCCCAATCTTCGAATTATAAGAATTAACTGCTAACGGTACTTCAACGCAATGATCAAATATTGGTGATAAGTCCTGTCAAATAATGGTCACCTTCGGGCATTGATTAGCCGCTGGCTAGTCTAGTTTTATAACTAGAAAAACCTTGGCTTTGTGCTAATTTTATATCATTTTCACCCAAATTAGACTTGATTGTCTTTAAGCAGTATTTTGAGTCTGTAAAGTATTTTTAGGTTAATTTAGCTGATTTAGAGTTAAATAAAGCACTTATGCTATTTTCTGTTTTCAGGCTAATAAAAAGAAATAAATCTGGAGCTTTCGCCCCGCGAGAAGGCATTCGCCTCGCGAACCTGAAGGTGACTGTGCCAGAAAATTTGCAACCTTTCTGTGTCGCCCCGCGAATAGATGACTCGCCTCGCGAGGATGAAGACCAGAAGGCATGACTTTTCCATTCCTCGCCATGCGAGCCGTGCTTCGCCTCGCGAGAAGACCAAACGATGCAGACTGTTCATGATATTCGCCTCGCGAGACAGTGTTCGCCTCGCGAGTCCGCGAATTCCAGAAGTTGTATATTATCCTGTTTGAAGGCAGAAATGAAGGCTAGCTAGTCTTAGGCAGTAGTAGTAGTTTTCAGTAGTTATTTTTTCTTTTCTTTACTTTTGTGTTTATTTCTGTAATGGAGAACTAGTCTCCTCGATTAATCTATTGTAATCGATTTCCACTACACTTGAGGCTCTTGTATTTCCTGTTTTGTATGCTTTTCCCTTTTCAATGCCATGCTATATATTTCTGTTTGCTTAATTCAGGAGTATATTGTGTTGTGTTGATTTGTTTTTGGTGATATCATGTTCCTATAATTAATCGCGTTTGCTTAATTCGCGTGTGTACGTTTCGTGTTCGCTTAGTTCACGAAGGGCTTAACCCCGTTTGCTTAATTCGGGAATAGGGACATATATCTGTAGTAGTGGTTTCGCTTGTAAATTGTTGCTACAACCGGGAGGGGATTAGAATCTGCTTAGGGCTTGGAACTTGCATGAACCAATGATAGTTGGGAAATCGAGAACAGTAGATTAATCATCTTTAGCATATTTGTTAATCTCTTTAACTGCTTTGTTTTCATTGCTTTGTTTTCATTGCTTTGTTTTGCTTTGTTTTCTTACTTGAATTCAATCCAAACCCCCCAAAACTGATTTTTGTGTTAATAACAACAACCTAAGAGTCCTTGTGAGACGATATCCGAGTTGTCGCCCTAAACTACATTTTTACAAACCGCTCGTTCTTTTTGGCGCGTGCGCAACAGCGCTTTCAAAAATTGGCGCCGTTGCCGGGGACTCTTGTTGTTATTAACAGAAAATAATAATAATAAAAAAAAATATTCTCTTTGCTGAATTAGTTTTGTCTGCATTGTCTGGTTGTGAATTTTAGTGCTTCCCATGGAGAATTACATGTGTGGGTACATGCCTAATGTTAATTATGAACCACCATGCATATATTATCCTGATTTTGCTGGTTTAATGCACTGGTTGCCAAGGTTTAGTGGTCTTGCAGGTGAAAATCCGCAGGAGCATCTGAAGGAATTCCAGGCTGTTTGTTCTATAATGCTGAGACCTGAAGGAATAACAGAAGATCACATCAAGATGGGAGCTTTCCATCTCTCACTTGAAGGCGCTGCAAGGGATTGGTTGTATAATCTTGAGGCGAATTCCATCTTCAGCTGTTTGATTTGAAGGAAGCCTTCCTGTGGAGATACTCTCCCGCTTCGTGAGTCGCATCAATCAGGCACAACATTCCTGACCCTTACACTGATGAGTACCACCCGAGATGGGGAAACCATCCAAACCCTTGGTATGGGGACTCACAACTGATGTTACCACTGGCACCACCCCAGAATCATCCCCAAGTGACCACCTCTGCACCTTCCGAACCTTCACTAGAGGACCTGTTCAAGCAAATGGCTGCACAGGTAACTGCACAAATGGAAGAAATGATACAACAAATGGCAGAGCAAAATCAACGGATGGCAGAACAAAGTCTTGAATCTCATCAGAGGAGAGAAGCTGAATCTCAGAAGTTGGCCATTCAAATTGATCACATTGTCGCCACCTCGACTGCACTGCTAACTCCACATCTCCTTGAAGAACATACAGATTCACAAGTGGTTATTCCTGACAATACTTCTGATGATAATTTTGATAATGTTTCTGTTGATGAACTGTGTGTTGAATCCCCTGATTCTATCTATTATAATTCATGTGTTGATTGTACTGACACTGCTTTATGTATAGCATGTTTTGAAAGGTATGAAGAGCAAAACATCCGTATGGAACAGGAGACCTATGAGGTTGAGGGCCATGTTCACATAGAGAATGAGGATGAGGAGGACATCTGCTTCACCGTGCTTAAGGATAATGAAGAACCTTTGGAAGTAGATGATTCAATTAAATCATATGCATGGGTTGGAAGTGATGGGATGGATGAACTAATTGCTGAATTTCCAGACATTCAGGCTTTTACTGATTCAGTTTATTGTGATATATGTATTAACTCTACTAACACTAACCTTTGTGTGGTGTGTGCTGAGATTTCTGCAGGTTTATCAGGTGATGGACTTGTTAGCACAGTGAATGAAGAAAGTGCAGAAATTGAAGCAGCACCAGTAACCCCAGCTACCTGTTTACCACCTCCCACTGTGGAACAACCAGTAATGGAGTTCAAGCCACTGGATCTTGCACCATGGCCAGTCCAAGGGGTTGAACCCCAATTTTATTGGGAGGATTTTGTTGAGAAAGCGGTCATCTTTGACCCAAGAGGGAGTGAGAAGTCCGCCGCACTGGAAGGAGTCACCGTAACTGTCAAGCACTCACTCCCATATCAAGGCTGCAAGTTATGGAAGCATGGAATGAACTCCCACCCTTTGGCTATCACTTGGGCCTTATGTTACAAGCAATGGGATCCTGGTGGACCACTCCAATGAGTTTTTCTGAACCTTACTCTTTTTAATTTTCTTTTCCTTGCTTTATTTCTGCTTTGTTTTCAATAAAGTTCCTGAATAATTTGAGAAGCTCAGGAGTTGTGTTGAGTCTTGTGTTGGCAAGCTTTATTGGTTTTGATTAATATTTGCACAGATTGATTGCATGTTATGTGTTGACTGTTTTCCCCCTAGGTTGAAAAAAATTTGTGTTTTTGAAAAGTGATCCCCATATGATTGAAAACTGAACTTTGGGATTTTGTTGTGATGACATGATTTATGATAAGTTTGGGGTGATAGGAAGCACACACTAGGGATAGAATCTCTGTCAAACAATTTGCAAAAATATCCAGGTGAGGATTTGAGCCTCCAGCATGTTTTTAACTGTGTGAAATCACTCTTAAGTTGCACTTTCCCGAATTTGCTTGAATATCTTTTTGGTTTGCATGTTCATGTATTTGCTTCAGATGATTTAGGCATTTTCTTTGTAAATAGCTACTTAGCCTAAAATTGAACCAATTCCTAATGCATGTTCCCTAGTTAGCCCCATTGAGCCTGATTAGCCTGTTAATTCTTGATAACCCTATGTTATGAGCTCAAATTCTGGAAAACCATGTTAACCTGATCTTAGGATTAGGAGAGCATGGAATCCTTAGCAAGAGAATGGTTGCAAGAAACTATGTTTGGGGTGGCTACAGGGTGTAATGTGCTGTTTGGGATTGAGAAAAAGAAAAAAATAATAAAAAGGTTGGAGCCAAGAAAAGAAAAGAAAAAAAAAAGAAAAGAAAAGAAAAGAAAAGCAAGTGTAAAAATGAAAAAAAAAATATATATATATATATAAAAGTATTAGAGAAAAAAAACTGTAGTCACTCAAAGCATAAAGAAAAATGAAAAAAAAAGGAACTTGAGTGGAATTTCAATGTTTTGAAGTGTTTCATGCTCTCTTAGTTCCTAGGGTCCTCAGCCTAGTACCTTTGTATATCCTACCCTTAGCCAGGCCCCATTACAACCCATAAAAGACCTTTTGATGTTGCATGCGTGTTTTCTGTGGGAATCATTTGGAGATGAAAATCAAATTTATGGGAAGTGTTCTTGAAAAGTGAAATTAAGTGAAATGTTGATAGCTTGACAAAAACTGAGCGATTGAGTGAAACACTAAATTCCCTTGTGAGGAAGGCAGTTGTTTGAATTTGGTGATCTCCCTCTTGTGTGTGACTTGGATCCCCTGCTTAGATTAATGATTGTTTGAATGATGAAATTCTCAACTGTTTAGAATAAATGAATGTGGGGATTGCTTTGTTTGTAAGGGGGGGAACATTGAAGTATTTTGATGAATTGCTTGAATCTGTGCAAAGTTGATTGAATCCTTAAGCTTTCCATGTCTTGAGTATTTTTAAGGTTTTGAGTTTTAGTTTGCTTGGGGACAAGCAAAGTTTAAGTTTAGGGTATTTTGATCAGCCGCTGGCTAGTCTAGTTTTATAACTAGAAAAACCTTGGCTTTGTGCTAATTTTATATCATTTTCACCCAAATTAGACTTGATTGTCTTTAAGCAGTATTTTGAGTCTGTAAAGTATTTTTAGGTTAATTTAGCTGATTTAGAGTTAAATAAAGCACTTATGCTATTTTCTGTTTTCAGGTTAATAAAAAGAAATAAATCTGGAGCTTTCGCCTAGCGAGAAGGCATTCGCCTCGCGAACCTGAAGGTGACTGTGCCAGAAAATTTGCAACCTTTCTGTGTCGCCCCGCGAATAGATGACTCACCTCGCGAGGATGAAGACCAGAAGGCATGACTTTTCCATTCCTCGCCACGCGAGCCGTGCTTCGCCTCACGAGAAGACCAAACGATGCAGACTGTTCATGATATTCGCCTCGCGAGACAGTGTTCGCCTCGCGAGTCCGCGAATTCCAGAAGTTGTATATTATCCTGTTTGAAGGCAGAAATGAAGGCTAGCTAGTCTTAGGCAGTAGTAGTAGTTTTCAGTAGTTATTTTTTCTTTTCTTTACTTTTGTGTTTATTTCTGTAATGGAGAACTAGTCTCCTCGATTAATCTATTGTAATCGATTTCCACTACACTTGAGGTTCTTGTATTTCCTGTTTTGTATGCTTTTCCCTTTTCAATGCCATGCTATATATTTCTGTTTGCTTAATTCAGGAGTATATTGTGTTGTGTTGATTTGTTTTCGGTGATATCATGTTCCTATAATTAATCGCATTTGCTTAATTCGCGTGTGTACGTTTCGTGTTCGCTTAGTTCACGAAGGGCTTAACCCCGTTTGCTTAATTTGGGAATAGGGACATATATCTGTAGTAGTGGTTTCGCTTGTAAATTGTTGCTACAACCGGGAGGGGATTAAAATCTGCTTAGGGCTTGGAACTTGCATGAACCAATGATAGTTGGGAAATCGAGAACAGTAGATTAATCATCTTTAGCATATTTGTTAATCTCTTTAACTGCTTTGTTTTCATTGCTTTGTTTTGCTTTGTTTTCTTACTTGAATTCAATCCAAACCCCCCAAAACTGATTTTTGTGTTAATAACAACAACCTAAGAGTCCTTGTGAGACGATATCCGAGTTGTCGCCCTAAACTACATTTTTACAAACCGCTCGTTCTTTTTGGCGCGTGCGCGACAGCGCGTTCAGGCATCCCATTATCCACATGGAAATTACCTTTATAATCACCACACATTTATCATCACATGCATGTAATTATCCGGCCAAACTGCCCCTTCCTTCAAGTCGACAACAACTCGCATGAATAATTCTATACTACATCTTTTGTAAATTCAATTGAATCAAATCTACGAAACAGAGGTTACTTCGGCAACGTGTTGTTTCAACCAACTCAACCAAAATTACTAGACAATTTAATAAAATGGGAGGTCTAAAATTTGTCCAGCCAAATCCAGGCTAAGCATGGAAACTTCAATGCTTAATTACGTGTAATCACGTTCATGGATTCATTATACACGATATAATAAATATATATTAAATCAAATAAAAGCTTTATTCTCCAAAAGCATTCACCATAATCAAATTGAAAAGAAAAAAAATCAATTCAATTTATTTGATTGATTCAATTACATTTATTATCATAAAGAAGGCCATCGCCATCATCAATTACGTGTATCAAAAGCATTATTTATCAAAACCATTACATAAAACTGCTTACGGTCAAAACTCAATTCCAAATCCATCATGTACAGGCTAGCGAGCCATTCTCGGCCGAAATGAAAGAACAATTCATGTATACATTTAATACATGATAAACAATTACTTACAGAAAGCAAATCTAGCCAATAATAATTTTATATGAATAATATATAATAAGAAACCCCTATAATTTTGCATCCTGATCTCGCAAATACAATTTCAATATATATAATACCATCAAAAGTGATTCACGTCTCCATAAAACCATCACTGGATCACTTTTCTTTAACTTTTTATATAAAATAATTCCAAAATTCTAAAATAATTAACTATAAGAAAACCACGACCAACAGTGTCGTGACCTTCCTTTCACTTTAATTTATTAATTTATATATAAATATAAAACAATCATAGGCTCAAGCATGTTGAATGCTTTGTACGTGAACTTATAGGTGGAGGCAATTCTTCATTCATTATTATGAGACAAAAGACAAAAAAACACCAGGCACACACAGGAAAGAAGAAAAAAAATTAAAAACGGTGCCGGTAAGTGTAAACATATCATCCGAACACTTGGTACTGAAAACATGAATTTTCATCTTTCACGTTAAACGGTTTTTGAGAAAACCAAATCCTAATAATCTAACAATGATGAGCACTCTGATACCACTTGTTGGAATTAATCCTTTAGTTCTTGATTCTTTGTTTTCTTTATTCCTTAAAGCATACATAACTAGATGCATACACCCTAGAGCAAAACACCACAAAGCCTAGGATCTACATCATACCAGATTATTAAGGATTTACAGACTTGAATAAATACCTGGATCCATATCGTGTTCCTGATCTTAAGCATTCTTCAAGAGTACTAGATTTGATCACCAACTGTTGCGGAATCTCTACGGCAATCAATCACGAAAAAACAAAGTTTGATAGTCTTAGGATCTGAAACACGAAGAGGGAAAGAGAAAGATAGAGACGGGTAATGAACACCCATTGGCTTGTGGTTCTTCCTCAACTTGAACTCCTTATGCCTTAGTCACTCTTCAGATGGGGAGAAGAGGCTGTGTGCGTTGTGTCCGGTGTATTGGGGACCATAGCCTATATATAGGGTGATGACCAATTAGGGTTCCCATTATTCCGAAATTGGTCATCAGTGACATCCACTCATATTTTTCCCATATCAGATAATCAATGATATAATTAATTATCAAATAAGAAATCCGATTGGCCTTATCTCTTAATTTGATCACATATCAATTAAGGTCCCTAAGAGATAAATAGCTAATATAATTAATTACCGATATCCGCCCACATTATGATATATTGGAATAAAATATTCCAACATAAGTGACAAGTGGATTTTAAAGATATCTCCTCTTATTATTTATTTTGCTTTGTAAGTTTTTTTTATTGCATTGAAGTCCATATCTCATCTTAACACTTCGAATTCCTTTATGGTTGTCCATCTCCTCAAAAAACATGGCCTAAAAATAGATTTGGGGATCCATATGGTTCACGAAAATTTAGTGACAATGGGTGAATATGCTGCACAATTTGGTCAGGAAAAGAGAGGATTTGGTTTGTTGAACACAATTTTGGGCAGTGGCTAACAGAGAGACATGAGGAAAGAGGTGAGATAGTGGTGGAGTGAGAGAGAAGCAGGGTAACTTCTTTAAATTTGAAAAGTGTTAGTGTTTATGCTTTTGAGAACCGAACAAGATTGATTCAAGACAGGAAGATGGGAATTGAATTGAAAAAAACCGGATGCATTGAAATAGAGTAGAGACAGATATTATCGTGGTTCAGGGCAATTGATGAAACCCCTACATCCACACTGGTGACGATTTTTTATTCTCCTTATGATCCTCTCAATGAACTTGTAGAAGACTTTTAGGACTCTTCCTCACTTGCACTCTATGTTCAACCGATCATGAATCACAAAAGATCTACCCACCCAATTACATAGCTAAGACTTTTATACTTGATAGCCAGAGCCCCCCAATTCTGTTACAGAAGAAAACAGTTACCCACTATACATCAATTCAGTAACTAACTAACAGAATTAACTAACTAGCTGTTACAAGTATCACTCAACTCTATACAATCAGGACCTATTCTAACTAATACACAAGTGATGATCCACACGAGCTAGATGATTTGGCTATGATCTTCAACATTCTCCACCTTGGATCTTCAGCCTTTGATTAGTTGGAATCTCCTCAATCCCTGGAAAAGGGACTCAAGCTATAAAGGTTCCAATGTTAACCAAGTTTAAGCAATGATTAAACTTGGTTCCAGGAACCACCTTTGTGAGCATATCTGCAGGGTTGTCCTCATTGGGAATCTTCTTCACATCTATGACACCTTGAGCTATAATATCTTGGATGAAATGTAACCTGATGTCAATGTGCATTGTCCTCTCATGGAATACTTGATTCTTTGAGAGACAAATGGCACTTTGACTATCACACCAAACTGTAACTGTTGCAGTTTTCCTTCAAGTTCATTTATAAATCCCTTAAGCCAAATAACTTCTTTAATAGCTTCTGTCAAAGCAATGTACTCAATCTTTGTGGTGGAAAGTGCCACTATTGATTGCAGGCTAGCTTTTCAACTGACAACATTGCCATATAGAGTGAATAAGTATCCTGTAATTGATCTTCTTTTATCAATATCCCCAGCAAAATCAGCATCTACAAACCCTTCTAGGCCTCTGCTGCACTCCTTGGATTTGCCATAAACCAATCCTGCTGATTTTGTGCCTTTCAGATATCTAAGGATCCATTTGACTGCAAGCCAGTGATCCTTTCCAGGATTAGACATGAATCTATTCACCATGCTGGCAGAATATGCCAAATCAGGTCTAGAGCAGACCATGGCATACATGAGACTGCCTGTTGCATTTGAATAGGGGATGCTGCTCATGACTTTAAGTTCTGCACTTGTACTAGGAGACTGATTTGCAAAAAGCTTAAAATGTCTAGCTATATGAGTTGTAACTGGCTTTGAATCCTTCATAATGAATTTTGCAAGAACCTTCTCAATATAATGAGATTGATGCAGGAAGAATATTCTTTTATCTCTTTTCCTAACAATCTTCATTCCCAGGATTCTTTTTGCTGCCCCAAGATCTTTCATAGCAAACTCAGAATTTAACAGTTCCTTCAAATTCTTAATCTATCAATGCTTGCAATTAACATATCATCTACATATAACAAGAGATAGATGAAGTGGTCTGAGTTTGTCCTTTTAAAATAGACACAACTGTCATAAGAGCTTCTTCTATAGCCATTTGATACCACAAAAGTGTCAAATCTTTTGTACCATTGCCTTGGTGATTGCTTAAGTCCATACAAGGATCTTTTCAACAAACACACCATATTCTCCTTTCCCTTTTCTTCATAACCTTCCAGTTGATTCATGAATATCCTCTCTTCAAGCTCACCATGTAAAAAAGATGTTTTTACATCCATTTGTTCAAGTTCCATATTGTAGATTGCAATCGGAGTTAGAATGATTCTAATGCTTGTATGTTTTACAACAGGAGATAATATTTCATTATAGTATATATCCTCTCTTTGTGTAAAGCCCTTAGCCACAAGCCTAGCCTTGAACCTTCTTCCCTCAACTCCTGGAATTTCAGACTTTTTTTTTCCTGAAAATCCATTTGCATCCTACCATCCTTTGTTTTTCTGGTTTGACAACTAATTCCCAGGTGCTGTTTCTTTTAAGGGAATTGATTTCCTCATCCATGACTGCTTTCCACTTGTTGATGTCAATTCCTGAGATTGCTTCTTTATAGCTGATAGGATCATCTTCTTGGTCTTCCTCTTCAATGTTCAGTGCATAAGCAATTATGTCAGCATATCCATATCTTTGAGGGGGTCTAATGTGTCTTCTCTCTCTATCTCTCACCATATTATAAGAGGAGTCTTCAGTGTCTGTTGGAGGAGTTTCCGTTTCTGTTTCAGGCATGCAATTTCCTTTGTCAATTGCATCTTCCTCCACCTCCAATTGTATTCTGTGGTCTGCAGTTTCAGGCTTTTGTGACTTTGCTGTATTTTCAACACTATTTCCCAGCAAATCTTCCTCTTGAAATATAACATCTCTGCTTGTAATTGCCTTGCCTCCACCTGGACCTGTTAACCATACTTTGTAACCTTTCACTCCCTCAGGATATCCTAGGAAAACTCCCTTCTTTGATCTAGGCTCCAGCTTTCCTTCATTGACATGTACATATGCAGTGCACCCAAAGATCCTAAGATGACCATAGTTGGGAGGTTTACCATTCCATAATTCTTCAGGAGTCCTAAAACCAATAGTTGCAGAAGGACTCCTGTTGATCAAATAGCAGGCAATGTGAACTGCTTCCCCACAAAACATTTTGTTGAGATTAGCATTGAATAGCATACACCTAACCCTCTCCAAAATGGTCCTATTAATTCTCTCTGCTAGGCCATTTTGTTAAGGAGTTAGCCTAACAGTCTTGTGTTTTTCTATGCCATTGTCCTTGCAAAAAACAGAAAACTATTTACTAAGATACTCTAAACCATTGTCAGTTCTTAGCACCTTAACCTGTTTTCCAGTTTGTTTTTCCACCAAATCTTTCCATTGTTTAAAACTCTTAAAAGCTTGGTTTTTATGTTTTAACAAATAAATCCACACTTTCCTTGACCAATTGATAATCCACTGTCTTATCATGTTTTATCTATTATTTTAGAACGGATTTCATCAATTAAATTTTTTTGAATGCTTGATTTAGCCCAAATTAGACTTTGTTTTCCTATTTTGGTTATTTTAGAGTCAATGTGTGTATTTAATTAATTTTTATTATATTTTTATTAATTTTCTGATATTTTCTTATTCTTATTTTTAGGAAAGGACAAAGAAGAATGATTGAAATTAAATTGAAGATTGCCAAGTAAATTGAAGGGCCCACATGATGGATTTTAATCCAAATCAATTTGGATTTGGATTATTATGATTAAAAGATAATTCAATTGACATTGAGATAAAAGATTGGATCCAAATCAAATTGGATTTGGATAATAATTGCCTATCACAACAACAAAGGATATGATAAGATTTGGCAATTGATTTGGAGATATTGATTTGGCAATTAAATGTGAAGATTAAAATGTTCAAGATCAATCATGATGGAGCTTTCATGAAGGCAGAGCTTGAAATACAAGAAAAATGAGGCAAACAGAGCCCATCACGGCCTGACCGTGATAGGCATCACGGCCATGATCGAGCAAGGCTGAAAAAGAAAGAAGAACACAAAGTCAGAACCTGTCACGGACAGGCCATGATGGGCATCACGGCCGTGACAGCCCATCAAAGCCAAGTTTTCCAAGACAGAATCTGTCACGGCCTGGCCGTGACAGGCATCACGACCGTGACTCGTAATATCTGGAATTTTAAAACCTGATTTGATCTGATTTTGTAATTGCTTGGGATTCAAGTTACCCTACTCTATAAATAGAGCAATTAGGCTCGAAAATAAGAGGACGAGGGATGCTACCTTAGGCAAAAACTAGGATTTCTCTTCTTCTCCAATTTCTTCTCTTCTCTTAGGTTTTCTTTTATGCTTTTGTTAATCAAGCTTGTTATGAACATGGCAATGCTTGAGTAGTTGTTTTTATTTCTAGGAATTGGGGCTATGCCCAAGATTTGTTTTATGTTACGAATTGAGGTTTTTCTTCTTGTTAATTTCAATTCGCTTTCGATTTGATTCCTATTGCATGAATTACTTGTGAATCTGGTTCGCATTTATTTGCATGTCATAGATACTCTAAGGAGAAACCTAGCGGTGAACTTAGGTATTGGATCTATAGGAATCAAACTTAGGACTTAAATCACGAGAGTTAGAAGCGGTCCTTCGAGGGTTCACTGAGTTGTCACAAAGCTTAAAGGGTTCGATTTAAATTCAATTACCACGAGAGTAGGGGTTGGTTTAATCGGGCACGGTTCTTGTATCCCGAGAGGGAACATTAACTTATTTAGGATAAATTCACCTTCAAAGCAATTTCGATAATTAACAAGAGGGTAGTCAATTTAGTAACATCACCAGTCTTGTTGGTAACCCAATTCCTGGAAATCTCTTTTTTCATATTTGAAATTCCCAAAAATATTTGATTTTATTTTATTGTTTCTTTTATTTTCTTGAAATCTATTCACACTTATTTCTTAATCTAAAACAGATGTTTCATTTGTGAAGTGGTACTTGGTTTCCCAATCCCTGAGTTTGATACGCGGTTTCTCACCGTTTTATTATTACTTGCTTCGATCCGGTACGCTTGCCGGAGCCCATCACCAATCATCTATGAAAGTGATGAAGTACCTTGCACCTCCCAAAGAAGGAACCCTAGCAGGTCCCCAAATATCTGAGTGCACATAATCAACAATTCCTTTTGTGGTGTGTGTGGCTGCAATGAATTTTACCCTCTTCTATTTTCCAGAGGTACAAAATTCACAAAATTCCAATTTCTCAAAATTTCCATTGCCAACTAAACCCTGTTTATATAATTCTTCTAAACCCCTTTCTCTCACATGAGCTAGTCTATGATGCCAAAGCTTAGTGGAATCTACTTTAGCTACTGAGATCAGACTAGCAGGGTTTAGTATGGTTTTACCTGGCAATCTGTATAAACCATTCTTCCTGATTCCTCTCATGATGACCGTAGATCCTTTTGAGATTTTCAAGGTTCCACCTTCACCTTTGAATGTGCAGCCACCTTGATCTAACATTCCAAGAGAAAGCAAATTTCTCTTCAGGTCTGGTACATGTCTGACTTCAGTGAATGTCTTTATTGATCCATCTGCTAGCATCACCTTCACACTCCCAATTCCAACAACCTTGCAAGCCATATTGTTTCCCATCAGCACCTTACCTCCATCGATTTTTTTGTATGATTCAAACCAATCTTGATTGGGGGTCATGTGGACTGGACACCCCGAGTCAAGAATCCATTCATCACAGCAGTTTTCTTCAGTTACAATCAGCACATCAACACGGTCATAACCATCTGCCACTGCTGCAGCATCATCAATATCCTCGTTCTTTCCATTGTTCTTTCTTTTCCTCTCAGGGCATTCCTTTCGGAAATGTCCCTCTTCATGACAGTAATAGCATTATTTCTTGGCCTTAGATTTAGACCTGTGTTTTCTGTACTTGCCTTTTCCTTCCCTATTCTTTGACCTGACTCTAGCAAACAGTCCTTCAGCATCTCCACCTTCACCTTTGTTGTCTGTAATTTTCCTCTTTAGCTCTCTGGAATTCAAGGTTGCCTTGACTTCTTCCAAGGTGAGGGCTTTTCTCCCGAACATCATTGTGTCTACAAGATTTTCAAATAAAGGGGGAAGAGAGCATAGTAGCATGACTGCTTGATCTTCTTCCTCAATCTTCACATCAACACTCTTTAAATCAAGAATCACCTTGGTGAACAAAGAAACATGTTCTTTTATAGAAACACCAGATCTTTAACTGATAGAGCTGACTTTTCAAGTATAGCTTGTTTGTCAAAGATTTGGTCATGTACAAGTTTTCAAGCTTAAGCCATACACCTGCAGCAGTGTCTTCACCAGCCACCTCCCGGAGAACATCATCACCCAAGGACAAGATGATTGTGCCGTGTGCCTTGTCGATCAAGTCTTTCTTCTCTTTCTCTGTGAGAGTTACAGGGAGCTTGACAATTCCACCCAAGGCATCTTCGAGTCCTTGATGAACAAGAAGTGCCTTCATCTTGATTCTCCAGAGGCTGAAGTCGTTCTCCCCATTGAATTTCTCAATGTCGAACTTGGTGGTGCCCATTCTTCTTGGCCCCAATTCGATCTAGCTACTAATACCAATTGTTAGTGTTTATGCTTTTGAGAACCGAACAAGATTGATTCAAGACAGGAAGAAGGGAATTGAATTGTAGAAAACAGAAAGCAATGAAATAGAGTAGAGACAGATATTATCGTGGTTCAGCACAAGATGAAACCCCTACATCCACACTGGTGACGATTTTTTATTCTTCTTTTGATCCTCTCAATAAACTTGTAGAAGACATCTAGGACTCTTCCTCACTTGCACTTTATGTTCAACTGATCATGAATCACAAAAGATCTACCCACCCAATTACATAGCTAAGACTTTTATACTTGATAGCTAGAGCCCCCCAATTCTGTTACAGAAGAAAACAATTACTCACTATACATCAATTCAGTAACTAATTAACAGAATTAACTAACTAGCTGTTACAAGTATCACTCAGCTCTATACAAGCAGGACCTATTCTAACTAATACACAAGTGATGATCCACACGAGCTAGATGATCTGGCCATGATCTTCAACAAAAAGTATATGGATCTTAAAATAATAAAATATTTATATAAAAAAGGCATGCTCGTGGTACCGTAGCTTTTCCCTCAAAATAATAAGAGATGTCTTTGAAATCTAATTGTCACTTATTCATTGTTCCATGGGTTATGGGTTCCAAAACCCACAAGTTGTTAAGGGTTTAGGAGCACTGCCCTTATTTTGTTTACTGTTTGGTAGTTGTTCAACCTATGTAATCAATTTTCTATTGGGTGGGGAAAAAACTTGGTTGTTGTTATTGTACCGTTTGGTGATCCATGCATAACACAAGCAAAATAATGCTAAATGTATTACAATACCTTTTTGAGTTATAGGAACTACAACTAGGATATTTCCAAAATGGTGTGATGTTGTTGGTGTGGATGGTGGCATTGACGGTTGACGTGATTGGGGAAATGGTAGCAGCGACGATGGCAGTGATGGTAACAACATTAGTGGTCGAGGTGGTGGAGGCAGCAGTGAAAGTGGCAACGACAATGACAATGGCTAGTGGTGGTGGATTCAAAGAACAAGAAGAAGCCGATGAGGGACAATCTTTGCCCTCGAAGAAGAACGATCATCACTTAGACATTAAAGTAATTCTTGGGCTATGTATGGACCTGACTAGAAAAATTCATCGAAGATTTTCATCCTTAAAAATCACAAATAGGTCTGGCTCAATTGGCTCATTGATATCAAATTTTGAGTATATTTTGGCTCCTTTGAGTTGAGCGAACTCTGACATAATATTTGGGACTAAAAACTTTATATCTTATAGAACTGCATAACTCCTAACCTTTTTAATTTCCGGACACTATTCCTTAATCTCATCCATATTTGCCCTTATGTCACACAAGAAAATAATGTTTTTTTTTTTTAAGCCTCTCGATCCTCTCTAATACAGCCATTTCATCCCTCACAATATATTATCATCATTTTAAAGCATTTATGGTAGTCATCTTCTAAAAGATAAATATAAGGAAGTGATAGCGCAGGATGATAAATATAAGTACCATTATAAAATTATATAAAAGTAAATTTTCATTAAAAATAAATAAATTTATCACTAAACAAAATATCAAATATATTAATTTTCCACAAAAAGTTTCATTTTTTAATTTCTTAACAAAATTCTTAATCAATATTCATTGGTATTTTCCTTATAAATATACTGTCCACGCCCTAAACCCTAAAAAGAATTTAGATGTAAATAATTTATTTATAAACATAATTTTATGATAGAATATTAATTATAATGATGTTTGATCTATATAATTAACCACAGTTAATGAAAACAGATTTAATGATTATTATGGTAATTAAAGTTATTTTCTTAATATCTTCTTTATATTTATGTATACTCTAATATTATCACCTCATATTTATAAGATGAGATTTGAGGTGAAAGAGATATATAACAAACACTTTTCAATCTAGACTCAACAAATTTAGGGGTGACAAGACCACATGATCTCCCTCTCCCTCTCATATGATGCTGTTAGTATTGTCTAATCTGTCCCTAAAAGCTATGGATTTGGAACATTTCCAACGCCATTTCGCATTTTCAGGTGGGACTCACAACTATTCAAGCATTATGATGCCTTTAATGCTCAAAAGTAAGCCAAACAATACTCCATCATATCCGGTAAAAATTTATTTTTTTTCAAAATAAGAGACATATATTTTGAGAAATATTAAATGTTTATTTTCGATTTTATCTTTATTTATAATAGGGTTTATATATAAGAGACAATATAACTTTCAATACAAATAGAATTGTTCATTAATTATTAGAAGGGAGTAATTTTATAAATTTATTTGGATATTAATTACAAATAGTTTATTTCAATACATTTTCTTCATCTGTGTATTTTAGGATTTGTTTCTTATATATAGGACCAGAGGGAGTATAAAATATCTAGCTAGCTTCATTTAATCACTAGGTAAAAAGCACCATATCTTGTATATCACATACACATGTATGATAAACACAAATATCATAAGCTCTTATGTCATAAACATTTAAATAAACTATTTATCCAAACCAGACCTATATATGTTAATATTATTATTATTCTCAGTATCGTCCTCGATGTTTATTTTTTATTTTACTTTTTACCACAGAAAAGCCAAGGAAAAAATATTTATAATTAATTATAAAACTTTTATCAGATAGGCACATAACCATTTCTAAAGCTGTCTACTATCAAAGCTTGGAGTGGGAATGGGTGGACAATTTTTTGGATTAGCAATATCTGCCGGAAAAAAAATTGCACTATCATAAAATTAATATCTTTTGATATTAGTTGATGCCGATAGCTTTTTTTCTCCCAGTTTTTTAAAGAGCTCGAGTTGATGAAGAACATGCATACACATGCACTAGTACTGCCATTGTAGTTGTCCCAAGTAATCCCCACGAAAAGTTCGTCTCACGTAAATTATAACCCCTCTATAGCAAAAATTGTTTTATTTTATTCCAAAACAAAGTGAAAATTTTAAAGTTACTTCTATTAAAATCTTACCGATATGAATCAATGTTATTAAAACCGAATCAGTGATAGACTCGATCAGAACCTTGGATTAATGGGTCACTGGTTTAACCAGGTTCAACCGAGGATCACTGGTTGACTTTGTTTGAACTGGTATATACTAAAAAATTATAAAATATTAAATTATAAGATTTATAATTATATTATTATATATATAATATACTTGTCGTTCATATGATTTGTAGTAACAGCGATCCAGTGGTTGAATACCTTGCAAGGAGTATCTGTGTTCGATTCTCCACCAGGAGATTTTTGGAATTAAATTTGCGAATTTCCAGGCTTGCTGCATGGCAAGTCACGCGCGTGTGGAGACCAGGAGGGGTCAGGCAGGCTTGACCGCGTGGTTTAGTCCGAAAAAATTTAATCAAAAATTAAATCACTGACCCGTCCGGCTCATAGCCACTCGGTCGGTTCGATGGCTTACAAAGTTCAACAGCCGGACTGGACCGGTTATAAAACCGGGTTCTGGTCGGGCTGCATCCACGAATAATATCCGCAATGTATCTTAATGTATATCCACAGATAAAATAAACAGATATTTTCTTTACCCGCTTATTAATGGGACGAAAACGAATAGTGTATTATCCGTACCCATAGATACTCGCTCATATGTGAATGATGCAATACTTAAGTATTTAAAGTAATATTTTTAACGGTTGAGATTTAATTTAGTTTTAGCATTTAATATTTTTGATTTTTTATTTTAATGACATATATGATTATACTGTTTATATATATTATTTAGTTTATATTTACTATAATACTTTTCAAACACATAAAAATTTCTCATAGCAACAAGAAATTCATATAAAGTCTAATTGACATAATTAATATGAATTTTTTTTTGATAAATAAATTTGTATGAATTTCATGCATGAATAAAAAAGAAATTGAGTTGTTTGAATATCGGTGAATACTCACAAATATTGATAAATTAGTTTAAAACCCACAAGATAGATACCCTCACGGATATTGGGCGGGAACGGATGCGAAATTCATCTAATGAGACAGGTAGTGGGTGGCTACTACCCATACCTACCACGCCCATTTACATCCATATCCTTCCCCCGCATCCATAAATGAGATTTTATCGATTAAGAGAAATGTTAGCAACATACTCTCCAACACTCCGATTGAATGAAATTCATGTGGGGCCCACATGAATTAGTGGGACCCATTTAAATTTTATCCAATAGAAGAATATGCTGGAAAAAGAATGTTAGAGAGTGCGTTGGTAGTACTTCTCACCCGTTAAAAATCACTCATTCAATATTCAAGGATAGAGGGCTTACCGGGGGGGGTTTGAAGTTGATTAGTTGAACGGGAGAGAGAAGCAACAAATAATTTATAAAAGCAAATTCGTATCTTAGGTATACATTTGATACTGAGAATCAATTTCTGTGAAAACAACCTCCACAGAGGCCAAATCTAGGTCAAAACCATAACTCTGTCCTCCATATTGCACATATAGATGCTCCTTGGGAGATGAGGGAAGAGGGAGAATTTCAGATATCACTGGTAAATCTGAACTATTATGTGGAGGCAAAGTTTCATTCTTCTTCACAGTGTAGTAGATATCAGCCAAGAGAAGCCAAATAAGATCAGGATCAATAGATGCAAGCCCATGGAGGGCATTAATAGAAGCATCACGAAGTCCAACAACACTGCTACAAGCTATCCCTACAACCAGACCACTTACCTTCTTCAAAACAAGCTCTAATGCTGGGGCACTCCTCTTAATACGGCATAAATCCGCAATCACGTTAAGCATTGCAACCTGAACCTTAAGATACGAAGTCTCAGCCAATGAATCATCTGAAGTTACAGAACTGCTTCTATAAGGGAGTTGCAAAGGGGTCTTCTCATCTTTGAAAAACGACGTTTTCCGAAATGGGGAGGTGCTCAAAAGTTTCCAAAAGTGTGTCCCGTCAGTGTGGAAACGCCGCGTGAAGAATTCTCCTCCGCAGATTTGCACTACATTGCTGATCACATTCAAACATCTCCGGACAGCCTGCCAACATGAGTTGCATTCAACAAGTATCTTTTAAGCAGTCAATCATAACTCAAGGGCAAAACATAACACGAAGAAGTCTACACTCTACAGGACATGAGAAGTAAATTCCACAAGGGAATGAGAACTACCTAGTTCAAGTCATTATTTAAATCCAAATATGGAAAATAAGATCTTAAAGTAGGAAATGAACATAAAGAAGGGATTGCGTACCACTGGGTTCCTGTTCTGAATACAAGTAACCAGGAAAGGCCATACTTTATTCATTGCTGGAAGCAGCCTGTTTTCATCAGCCCCTTCAGTAGTATCCAAAGTATCCTTCAGCTGATACAATGATCGTGATTCTAGTGCTTCCTCTGTTGCTTCTTTAATTTCTCTTTCATGTTTATATGCTGCTTCTACTTTTTCTAATGTCAACATGCCACCCTAAAACCAGAAAAGATCCAAATAGCAATGAGAGAATTATGAAATAAATCTATTATTTTAATTGATTTTAGATTCATGGCCAAACTGCCAAACAAAATCTATTTCACAGATTAAATTTCAAATACCTGCCATTTTGTGTCAACGCCTCTTATATAAACCACCATGTCATTTGAAATATTTATCAACATATTCTTTTAGATAAATAACCAGTTAGGCCCTAATGTCTGTGGAAAACCAAACACAAGGTTACGTAATTATTTAATTTTTCTTTCTGTGCCAGAAGTAGTCCAGAAAGCCATTTAATAGACCTGAGTATATACTGATTTTCTCACTATTGGTGCGTTATAATTTCCATTTGCACACATCAATTGAAGCTCGGACACACGTAAGAAAGAAAGAAATGTCAGACCTTCAAGAGAAAGAGTGGTTAGTTCTTTCCTTTAAGGGCTCGTTTGGTGGTCAGGATAAGAAAGACATGATAAGATAAGTTATCATATCATGTCCGAAACTATTGTTTGGTGAGCCAGCAGGATAGGATAAATCAATCCTATCACCTATCATATCCAAGGTTTACAAAACCGAACCGGCCATCGAACCGGTGAAGGCAGCGATTCGATGTTTAATGGTCCAACCGAGGTTGAACAGTGATTGAACCGGTTATAATTAAATAATATTATTTTAATATAATATTTGTAACAATATTAAACAAAAAAACAACATAACAACATAACAACTAAAATTATTAAGCACAATTTTTTTTATTTTGAAATTAAACTAAATAAATATAAAGATATATGTTAAAATCATCTTCATAAGGAAAACCAACCCAAAATCTACAACCAGCCCACATATGTTAGAAAACAAAAGAATTGGGTTTTGGCTAGAATGACCCAAATCCTTTTATACTATTTTATTTTAGGAAACCGGTTCAAGCCGGTCCACTACCGGTAATGACCGGTTTTGAACCGGTTCTCCGGTTTTTCCACCGGTTCAGTACAGGGACGGTTTTCCCTGTAAACCGGACCGGCCAAGATCACGGTTCCCGGTTAACCCGGTAGGACCGGCCCGTCCGATTTTGAAAACCTTGATCATATCATGTCCATCTAGTTCAAATTCTATCTTGAGGGGGAGCTGGATTATAACTCAACAGGATAGGATAAGGTGATCTAAAGTATAAAAATATTTTATATATAAAATAATTAAAGTATAATAAAATATAATATGGTTACAAAAAAAGTATAATAAAACATAAAATAATAAAAATATTAATAATTAATTTTAAAAATTAAATTTTTTTGTCACAAACCTAATTTTGTTACTTTATATTATTTTAAAAAACTGAAAAATAAATTAAAAATTATTCTAATAATTTAACTATATGTAAAGTAAAAACTAAAAATGAATATTTAAAATTAAAAAAAATAATTTAAGTTAAACAATATTTTAAAAAATTAAAATATTATGAAAACATTCGGAACAAAAACGAAATTTTTAAAATTCGTACTAAAATTACAATGCTATCCAGTTGGTTATCTGATGGACACCAAACGTCGGATAGGATAACAGTTTATCATGCTCATATCATATCCTATTCCTATCATGCTCTCTTATCCTATCCTGACCACCAAACGAGCCTTGATAGGATGGAGGCGGATATGATAAGAGAGCAAGATAGGAATAGGACATGAGCATGAGCATGATAAGCTGTTATCCTATCCGTAAATTACCTTTTTTTTTTTAATTTTAAATATTCATTTTTAGTTTTTACTTTACATATAGTTAAATTATTAGAATATTTTTTAATTTATTTTTCAATTTTTTGAAATAATATAAAGTAACAAAATTAGGTTTGTGACAAAAAAATTAAATTTTAAAATTAATTATTAATATTTTTATTATTTTATTATACCTTTTTTGGTAACCATATTATATTTTATTATACTTTAATTATTTTATATATAAAATATTTTTATACTTTATTATACTATAAATCACCTTATCACATCCTATTGAGTTCTAACCTAGCTTCCCCCTCAGGATAGAATTTTAACTAGATGGACAGGATATGATATGTGACAAAATTGGTTTATCCTATCCTGATGGCTCATCAAACAATAGTTTCAAACAGGATATGATAGTTTATCCTATCCTGTCTCTCTTATCCTGATCACCAAACGAGCCATAAAAGAAAATTTTGTAGCATAATAGAATTGAAACTAGGGTAGAAAGGAGAGAGAATTGATAGAATATAATTGTAGAAATGTTAATCTTACAATATTCTGGAAGGTTACAAGCCTTTATAGGTTGAGTCTTACAGCTGTAAGATAACTGCTTCTAACTAACAAACTCATAACTGATAGTGCTGACTCAGCACTTCAATTATGTTACAAACTGATCTAGTAAGTTAGTCTATAGTATAACTATCGTATACTCTAATATCCCCCATGCAATCTCAAGGTGGTTGAGGAGACTCAACTACATTGAGAGTAGACCTTAGTGCACAGAATCTGGTGGTAAACAGAGGCTTGATGAAGGAGTCAGCTAGTTGATCAGTAGCTGGAACATGTTGAACAGAAAGGGCCTTGGCAAGGACTTTTTCTCTGACAAAGTGTATGTCCAGTTCAATATGCTTTGTCTGTGCATGTAAGACAGGATTGTGAGCTAACATCACAACACTTAGGTTGTCACAATAGAGGTGCGGAGTGTGGAAAGGAACCCTGAGTTCAGCAAGTAGAGACATGATCCAAAGCACTTCAGCAGTGGTATTTGCCATGCTGCGATATTCCGCCTCGGTGCTGGATCGTGCAAGTGGTTGCTTCTTGGAGCACCAAGATACTAAGTTAGGTCCAAGAAAAATACAGGATTCGGAAGTAGAGCGTCTATCATCCGGATCACCGGCCCAATCAGCATCACAATAGGCCTTGATAGTGAAGGACTGAGAGGTGGGAGATGGTTGCAACAGTAGCCCAAAGTGCATAGGGCCTTTTAGATAGCGGAGAATCCTTTTTACAGCCTGCCAATGTGTTTCCAAGGGGTGTGCCATGAATTGACAAACTTTGTTCACGCTGTAGGCTATCTCAGGTCTTCTCAAGGTAGCATATTGTAATGCTCCTCCTACTATAGATCTATAGAGACTAGGATCAGCCACTGAATCTGTCCCAAACTTACTCAGTTTACAGCTACTCACCATAGGAGAAGAGATGCCTTTAGCTTCCAACATATCAGCTTTGTTTAGAAGATCTCTAATGTACTTTGACCGAGTTAGTAAAAATGGACCCTGTGGGTAGATGCTTGACTTCAACCCCCAGAAAGTAATCCAAGGTGCCAAGTTCTTTGAGAGCAAAAGTAGCATTGAGTCTTTTGATGAGATCCAAGATAAGAGTGGGTGAGGTACCCGTAAGGATGATATCATCCACATAGACCAATACATAAAGGCACACAGCTCCTTTAGAGTAAATGAAGAGGGAGGGATCACAACGGCTAATGACAAAACCAAACTGCAGTAGTGTGTTTGTGAGTCTCTCATACCAAGCCCTTGGGCTTGGTTTAGGCCATAGAGGGCCTTGTGAAGCTTGCACACTAAGGATTTGTCTTGAGATTCAAAGTTGGGAGGTTGGGTCATATAAACTTGTTCACTCAACAACCCATTCAAGAAGGCATTGTTGACATCAATTTGTTGTATAACCCATTTGGAATGAAAGGGCCATAGTGAGAATGATCCGGATTGTAACCGGTTTAATTACAGGAGAAAAGGTCTCATGAAAATCAAACCCATGAGTTTGGTAGAAGCCTTTGGCAACCAATCGTGCCTTGTATTTGTTGACACTCCCATCCGGATTCTCCTTTACACGAAACACCAACTTGCACCCAATGGCCTTCCTATTCGGAGGAAGGGCAACCAAAGACCAAGTCTCATTTTTGAGGAGAGCAATGTGCTCTGCTTGCATAGCCTCAAACCATGGAGGGATAGAGAGAGCCTGTTTGACCGAAGCAAGCTCTACATGGGCAAGGTTCTACTGAGGATACAACCTAGGTGGTAGGCAGCTAGTTTTAGAGCTTGTCAACATAGGGTGAGCAGGAGGAGGTGGTGAGCTAGGTGGTGGGTTAGGTGCTGACTCAGTCAGAACAGGTGGAGGGATTAAAGGACTTGGTTGAGAGGGTGAAGGTGACACTGTGCAGTATCTGCAGAATCCGAAGATGAAGGACTAGATGATGAAGAAGAAGAGGAAGGTGTGGTGACATGAGCAGGACTAGGATTAGAGAGGTGGGGGAGATGTGGCGGGAGGAAACTGATTCAGGGGAGTAGTTTTTAAGGGAGGGAGAATGGGAGTGGGAATGACAAAAGAGAAAGTAGACTCATAGGTAGGAGTTGGACTTGTTGAAGAGGAAGGATATAGAAAGGGATAGGGAAACCTGAGTTCAATAAAGAGTACATCCTTTGAGATGTACACTCTACCCGATGGAGACAAACATTTGTGAACCTTGTGTTGGGGAGAGATGCCAAGGTACACACACTCTGCTGATCTGAACTGCAGCTTATGTTGGTTATAGGGTCTCAATAAGGGAAAGCAAGCACAACCAATGGTTCTGAGAAGAGAGTAGTCAGGAATGGAACCTTGGAGAGCATGATAAGGAGTGGAAAAGGAAGAGAGTGCTGCTGCGGGTAGTCTATTGATGAGATGGACAACCATAGTGAAACTATGATCCCAATAGGTCAAGGGCATAGATGCATGGGAAAGTAAAGTTAGTCCCATCTCAACAATCTGCCTATGTTTGCGTTCACTGTCCCATTTTGATGAGACATGTGGGGGCATGTTAATCTATGAACTTGCCCGTTACCCATTAGTACTTGGTCTTGTCCTCCAAATGGTGCGCTCTGGCTAAAATTTTGAGAATCAGCAGTAAGATGGTGGGAAGCACCTTAGTCAGGGTACCACATATGTGAAGAAGTGAATTCCTGAGTAGGTGAAGCACTGAAATAAGGTGCTCCATACTGAGAGTGTTGAGAGGCCATGAATGCAGAAGGTTGAGACTGCTAAGTGGACATGAAACCAGGGGTTGGTGTAGAGAATTGAGCCATTTGCACTGAAGGTGGTCTTGGAGGCAATGCCAAAGGGAACCGAGTTTGGACATGAACTTGTCCTTGTAGCGGATAGTGATTGGCCACTTGAGCAGTTGGAGCAGGATGATTGGGAACGAAGTCCTGCTCAAATCGATGCCAACAATTGTATACGTCATGGCCATACTTGTGGCACAATTGACAAGTTGGCCTATCACCACTACGATTCTCAGTAGAACGACCTCCGCGGCCACGACCACCACAGCCTCGATTACCACGGCCTCGTCCTCTATTGGTACCTTGATAACCACCACGATTCGAAGCATACTCTGTGTGATTTGGTTGATTTGAGGAGTTTCCAAAAGAAGATGATTGAGCTAGGTTCAGTGAGACGGAGGACGAAGGAAGTTCTTGTCTGAACTTCTCAAATTGTGTGTCCTGTACCATAAGAAGCGACTCGATGTCTTCAACAGCGATAGGTTCAACCCTAGCGAAAATCATCATGACAAACTAATTGTACTCTTCAGGCAATCCTTCGAGAATTGTGCTGATGTGATCTTGATCACTCACATAGTCTCCAATCCCATGAAGCGAATCCACTAGCGCACAAATTCTCATCAGAAACTCCTGCATCGTGCATGTTCCTTTGCGTGTGCTCTTCAGCTTCAATCGGAACTGTCGTACTTTGACGCGAAGGTGCGAGTGGAAGAACTTGTGCACCTTGTCCCAAATCTGCCACGACTGTTTGAAATTGAGGAATCGAAGGAGTACTGATGGTGAAATCGAGCTCAGCAACCACGTAAACAGCATCTGGTCTTGCACCAACCATAGCTGGTATGCATCAGAGACAATGTCTTGAGCTCAATCAGCTTCAGAGTTGTAGATTGGAGGAATCGTAGGGTTGACAACCCAGCGATGAAGCTTATGTGCGATGATAACCGTCTCTACCTGCTGTTTCCACGGTAGAAAGTTTTGATCGTCGAGTTAAAGAGTTTCACTGAGAGAGGAGGATTGAAACTCGAAGAAGTTTAGGCATCGTTTGTCGGAGTTGCGAACGGATTTCCTACAAATTCCGTCATGGAAGGAATCGGTCCCAGAAAAGAAGCTCTATGATACCATAATAGAATTGAAACGAGGGTAGAAAAGAGAGAGAATTGATATAATAGAATTGTAGAAATGTTAATCTGATTTCTTACAATATTCTGGAAGGTTACAAGCCTTTTATAGGTCGAGTCTTACAGTTGTAAGATAACTGCTTCTAACTAACAAACTCATAACTAATAGTGCTGACTCAGCACTTCAGTTATGTTACAAACTGATCTAGTAGAAGTAATTGTTTAAACAGCATAACTTATTTCAAATCCTTATTATTAGTTTTGAATTATTTTGGTTTTAAATTTCCAATAAAGGATTCCATTGATAGAAGGAAAGAAGGGATTTTCTTTTCGATAAAAAAATTAATTCATTAGAAAAGACAATGGAGGATAGTATATCTAACCTACAGGGAACAGAAGAGGGCTAGAGACACCTAAAAAAGCTTGAACTCATTGAATGTCAACTAATGAACCTCCTAAGAAACAGACAATGCAGAAAAAACAGTGAGCCTATGGATTTTTTTATCACCAGGCTTGGGTAGAAACAAGAAATTAATAAAGATATCCTCTAAAAGCATTATAAGAAAGAAAAAATCAGAATATAAAATAATCAATGCAATAAAGCCCACCAATATCTCTAAATATATATGAGAGAAACATCTGAAAAGCTAGATGAACTGACTTAAATATATGAACCGGATATTTGTTCTATATATTTCCATTCCAATATGACAATATATATACACTTGCCAATGAGATAGGAAACCTGATTCCTAGAGAACAATAACTATCTATACCAAGTCCTAGGAGAACTATACAATGAACATGAGGATACAATGGATGAGACTCTACCGTCCACACCGTCCACATAAATTCCCCGTCCATATATATTAATTATATTTAACAAACTGTATGAAGCTGGTGTTTACAACTTCTACCATTACAATCCTAACAAACAGCATAATAGTTTCTACATTATAATCCAAATCACACCAAGATAACTTCAAGATTACAACCTAACAAACTAAAATACTACAACGGTGAAATCAAGATTCTTCCCTGCAGCCATTCTAATCTTATGCTTCTGGCCTTTATAGTGAACAAGAGAACGTGTATTTTTAGACACTAGATAGGGTATCCTTTTCTATATATAAAAAAATTGAACATATTTCCATCAAACAATCTCCTTCCAAGGCAATTCTCTATTTTCGATAGTTCACTTTTTACTTTAATCTCTGGTTACAACTTCCAAAAATTTAAGTATAGAAGTTTCATTTAATGCCCACATAAATATTTTCTTTTTCTCAAAAGTTCTTTCAAATCATTTGATAAAAGTTTGTCCATTGTACAGGGAGGCTGGGATTTCATTATTTTCCTATCAGAAGAAATAATCAATTTAATGGCTGATTGCTAAAATTTAGGATGATAGATTAGGATGACTAATTACTGGCTGATATTACTAATTATATTGGTGATTGACAGACATTGTTGCGTGATTCTCCAATCAGCTAATTTTTTTGGGATATCATATAACTCCCATCAGCTAATTTAAACTGTTAGGGCTGGAACCTGCAATCTCCTGTTATTCCACCCTCCTGTGCCAGACCTTATTTTCTTTCAAAAGCTGAGGATCTCAACTTCAAACCTTTATTTTCTCTTTATCTTTTTTATTTACTAATGGCTTCATAATGTCCAGCAATTGGTGAAAAATCATACAAAACTGCTTCTGAAGCCCAAAATTATAAATATTTGCTTCTCACTTCTACAAATTTACATTAATTGCTATAAAACTTAAGTGTCAAAGCATTTCAACCAAAAGATACCTCAATTATATCCAGGGAGGCCAAGCATATCTCTTGTTTGAATGAAGCTATAAGAGGGGTTGCAGCAGTAATACATGAACCAGCAATAGAACCAACTATTCGTCTATATCTTCTAGAATCGTTTAGCTTGAATAAAATATCCTCCCACTGGTCTAAAAGCAAAAAATTTCATTTAGTAAGAACTAGCATGATACAAGTACAAATGCACATACTACTCTTTGTTTAAATTACTTTAACAACAATTTATTCATCTAAAAATAAATACTAATATAACATGCTGGTTCATTAAATAAGATTGCAATTAGATAACAAAGTAACTAAAAGGTTGTATACCAACAAATGCAAAAAGACAATAGCATAAAAATAAGGATTCATTTAATTTATGTGCTATAAAAGTATTTTTTACACCATTAACTAATCATATTGTCACATTATTTGAAAATGTTTGTCTCTTGCAATAATCACTTCAAAATTCATGATTGGTTGATACTTGATAGCATAAACAATTCTACATTGGCAATGCATTAAAATAAACTCAAATATACTATAAATATTTCAATATTTCAATTTTATTTATGGTGTTTTTTTAAATTTTATATTAAATTATAAAATATTTGAGGATACCCATAGGTAAGTGCCTCCTCCGGGATCACAAACGGGTACCCGCGAAACGGGAGAAGCACTACCCATCCTTGGAACATGTAAATAATATAGATAGGAAAATAAGAATAAGATTAGTAATATAGCCAATAGGATTTTTTTATTAATTGAGTTTTTAGCAAAAGAAACATGTCAAATTCGGTAGATGTCAAAATTTATTTTATTTTTATGTTTTCTTTTGGTGAATTTTAAAATCTTCTTTTGAATCATTAAATATCCGCAGATACCCATGGGTTCCTCCTGCGAAGGGTACCCAAAATGGGGGCATGGGAAGCACTACCAGCCCCACCCCTATCCTCTTATTGTTAGTTTGCTTTGTTTCCAATTTCCGGTTTCAGAAATAATTACAAAACTGTTGTCAGAATATATGTAAATATATTTTGTATCTAGTCATAATGTTAATGATCTTGTGTATAATTAGTTTCCTTAATTATAGCCTAGGATCTCTCTTGTAATGGTTGTATATAACCAAAATTATGTTAATGTGTATAATTAGTTTCCTTAATTTATTATAGCCTAGGATCTCTCTTATAATGGTTGTATATAACCACAGTTATGCTAATGAAATCAGCACATAATTATATTCTTTCATGGTATCAGAGAGACTAGGGTTGGTTCCTCTCCTGCTTCCGCCGTGCCCTAGCTTCTCTTCTCCTTCTAGCCTCCATCTCTCTTCTCACGTCAGCCACCATGACTGACTCCAACAAATTCCACCTGGCTCTTGCTGTCTCCAACATCAAGAGCCATATATCCATCACCCTGGAGATGGAAAACGTCCAATATGCGACACGGGCGGAACTGTTCAAGATTCACGCACGTTCTCACAAGGTCCTCCACCACATCATCCCACCGGAGAAAGGCAAGGAGAAGGTGTTTAAAACCGACGAAGAAAAGGAACTGTGGTCGACCCTTGATGCTACGGTCCTTCAATGGATTTATGCAACAATCTCACATGACCTGTTGCATACTATTCTTGAACCCGACGCAACGGCAATGGAGGCATGGAATAGGTTGCGTGATATATTCCAAGACAATAAGAAGTCTCGGGCTGTAACTCTTGAGCAAGAATTCTCCCGTACCAACATGGAGGATTTCCCGAATGCCTCTGCGTATTGTCAACGGTTCAAGGAATTGTCGGATCAACTCAAGAACGTAGGCGCACCGGTCTCAAACAACCATCTTGTTCTTCAAATGGTGGTTGGCCTCACCGAGGCTTACAATGGGGTTGCCACGCTCATTCGCTAAAGCGATCCTCTTCCACTGTTCTATCAAGCCCGCTCTATGCTCATGTTGGAAGAAGCAGGTCTCGCGAAGAAGGTCGCAACCGACATGGGTGCAGCCATGATGGCTCGCGAAACTGATGACTCTCACTCCCTCTCCAAGAATTACCATCAAAATCGGCTTCATCATGGTGGTAAAAAGGGTCAAAACCGCAACAACAGTGGCAAAAACAATGGTGGGCATCGCGGTGGTGGCAAAAGCGGCGGCGGTGGTGGCCGCGGTGGTGGCCGCAATGGCGACTGGCGGCAGCAGCGCGAAACCCAGCCAGCAACAACCACGGCACCAAGCAGCGGTGGCTTTGCCAGGGGCGATGGCGATGGCCATGGATGCCTTGGGCTCTTCCACCGTGCCCATACCCTCCTCATCTTGGGCCGGGCCCGGTTTTAAAGCCAAAGAAGCCAGCACCCGGCCCGGCATCCTTGGGCCGAAACCGCCACAAGCCTATACGGCAGCAACAGATCCACCCACTCCGACAGACATCAAAGCAGCGATGCACACTCTTGGGCTTAATCCTTCGGATGCAAATTGGTACATGGACACTGGTGCCACCTCTCACATGACATCAGAACAAGGTAATCTCTTGTCTTATTTTAATTTGAGCAATAATCGTGGTATAATTGTTGGTAATGGTCATTCAATTCCAATTCGTGGTTATGGTCACACCAATTTGTCTCCCCCGAATCCTCCCTTAGCCTTGAAAAATGTCCTTCATGCCCCTCAACTTATTAAATACTTAGTGTCGGTTAGAAAGTTTACAACTGATAACTCGGTTTCTGTTGAATTTGACCCTTTTGGTTTTTCTGTGAAGGATTTCCAGACGGGGATGCGTCTAATGAGATGTGAGAGTCGGGGCGACCTTTATCCCATCACAACCACCATCACCACCATCACCACCAATCAAGCCACTTCACCATCTACTTTTGCAGCTTTAGAACCATCGTTATGGCATGCTCGTTTGGGACATCCGGGAGCACCTGTTTTTGACTCACTTAGGCTAAATAAATTTATTGAGTGTAAACAAACTCGTGGTTCTCATGTTTGTCATTCTTGTTCTCTTGGAAAACATGTTAAGTTGCCATTTGATTCTTCTACTTCTTGCACTGTTATGCCTTTTGATATTATCCATAGTGATATTTGGACATCTCCCATTTTGAGCTCTTCGGGCCACCGATATTATGTTTTGTTATTGGATGATTACTCTAATTTTTTGTGGACATTTCCATTGTCTAAGAAGTCTCAATTTTTTCCACATTTCTATCTTTTAGATCTTTCATCCGCAATCAATTTGAACGGGAAGTAAAGAACATTCAATGTGATAATGGTGGAGAATTTGATAATGGACCCTTTTGGGCATTTTGTAAAGTAAATGGGTTAGCTTTTCGCCTCTATTGTCCACATACATCATCATAAAATGGGAAAGCCGAGAGAAAAATCCGTACCATTAACAACATTATTCGTGCTCTTCTAGTCCATGCATCTTTACCACCTTCATTTTGGCATCATGCTTTACAAATGGCAACCTATCTCCTCAACATTCTTCCAAGTAAACAATTAGCCTATCAGTCGCCTCTCCAGGTTCTTTATCGAAAGGACCCTTCCTACTCTCATCTTCTGGTTTTTGGGTGTTTATGCTATCCTCTATTACCTTCTACTACCATAAACAAACTTCAAGCCCGTTCCACCCCGTGTGTCTTTTTGGGGTACCCATCTAATCATCGTTGTTACAAGTGCTATGATTTGTCCTCTCGTAAAATCATATTAAGTCGCCATGTCATTTTTGATGAAACCCAATTCCCATTTGCTAAGTTGCACAAACCACAACGTCACACTTATGGTTTTATGGACGATGGACCCTCCCCTTACGTGGTCCACCATTCGACCTCACAGCTAGGCCCAAACCAACCTGGCCGCAACTAACAGCCACGGCCCTTCCCCTTCCCCCTCTCTTCGCTCCCCGTTCCGTGTGCGCCAACGACTTTCTTCACTTGTCCTAAACCCGCAACCCCGTGTCTGCCCTTCATAACCCAAATTGGAGAATGGCTATGGATGATGAATTTAATGCTCTTATTAAAAATAAGACGTGGGAGTTGGTGCCCCGTCCACTTGATGTTAATGTGATTCGGTCTATGTGGATTTTTACTCAAAGAAAAATCTGATGGTGTTTTTGAGAGGCATAAGGCCCGTCTTGTAGGTGATGGCAAAACACAACAGGTTGGCGTGGATTGTGGTGAGACTTTTAGCCCGGTAGTCAAGCCGGCAACTATTCGCACCGTTCTCAGTTTAGCCCTCTCTAAAGCATGGCCCATTCACCAACTTGACGTGAAGAATGCTTTCTTGCATGGAGAGCTCAAAGAGACTGTGTACATGCATCAGCCCATGGGTTTTAGGGACCCGGATCATCCTAATCATGTATGCTTGTTGAAGAAATCTCTATATGGGCTCAAACAGGCCCCTCGAGCTTGGTACAAGAGATTTGCTGATTATGTTTCTACTCTTGGGTTTTCTCACAGTACTTCTGATCATTCTCTCTTCATTTACCGGCAAGGTACAACTATGGCTTACATTCTTTTGTATGTGGATGATATTATATTGACAGCTTCCTCTGATGCTATTCGCAAGTCTATCATATCCCATCTTAGCTCGGAATTTGCTATGAAGGACCTGGGGCCGTTGAGTTATTTCTTGGGTATAGCCATAACTCGTCATACAGGTGGTTTATTCTTATCTCAGCGGAAGTATGCAACAGAGATCATTGAACGGGTCGGCATGGCATCTTGTAAGCCATCTCCTACTCCGGTTGACACTAAACCAAAGCTCAGTGCTAATTCCGGTACACCATATGCAGATCCATCTCATTATCGAAGCCTTGCAGGGGCTCTTCAGTATCTCACTTTCACGAGACCCGATATTGCTTATGATGTGCAACAGGTGTGTTTATTCATGCATGACCCGCAGGAAGAACACATGCACGCACTCAAGCGTATTGTGCGCTACATTCAGGGAACTCTTGATTATGGCTTGCATCTTTATCCTTCTTCCACATCCACTCTCCTTTCTTATACAAATGCTGATTGGGGTGGGTGTCTGGATACCAGACGCTCTACATCTGGTAATTGTGCGTTTCTTGGTGATAATTTCTTTTCTTGGTCCACCAAACGGCAAGCTACTTTGTCACGATCTAGTGCGGAGGCGGAATACCGAGGCGTTGCCAATGTGGTTTGAGTCTTGTTGGTTACGAAACCTTCTTCTAGAACTTCATTGTCCTATTCGGAAAGCTACCTTGGTGTATTGTGGTAGTGTTAGTGCGATATATCTCTGGAAATCCTGTTCAACATCAGCGCACTAAACATATCGAGATGGATATTCACTTTGTTCGCGAAAAGGTTGCTCGTGGGGAAGTTCGCGTCTTACATGTCCCGTCACGTTATCAGATTGCAGATATTTTTATAAAGGGCCTTCCCTTGGTTCTATTTGAGGATTTTCGGGACAGTCTCAACGTACGACAACCTCCCGCTTCGACTGCGGGGGTGTGTTAGAATATATGTAAATATATTTTGTATCTAGTCATAATGTTAATGATCTTGTGTATAATTAGTTTCCTTAATTATAGCCTAGGATCTCTCTTGTAATGGTTGTATATAACCACAATTATGCTAATGAAATCAGCACGGAATTATATTCTTTCAACTGTCACCTTTTTCCATTTTGTTTCTTGTTTCCAGAGATTTGTACAGGAAGCAGTGAAAACAAAACATCTCTACTACTTCTAATTACCTAATTCCAAAATCTAGAGCACACTTGAAGGCATTCTCTTATTGTCCAAATTCCACAAGGGAAAGAGATCTCAAGTATGTATACAGCCTAAGGAACGCCAATCCGCACTGCAACTAATATCAAACTTAAAACTAGACTCATCGTGAGTCGAATGGTGTATCCATGAACGTGAAAAGCTATATTGTTTTAGGAGGAATCTACCATGGGAGAAGGAAGCTTATCACTACATGCAATTGAAGGGCCTCAAAGGTGAATTAAACTAGTGACTGCTACTAATTGAAGCAAGCATTTTGTATTCAAGTCAACAATGCAAGATTCAATGTCAAGTTTCTAAGAGAACCACAAAAAAAAACTATGTTGGGATGGATTGTGATTCTGAACCTTGTGTTGGTTCTTCTGAATTGGAGATTATAGATCTGACATGTACTGCAAATGACTCTGCTTGAGTGGGCAACAGGCAAGCTTCACGTTTTGATGCCTTGGCAATTTCTGCTACTGCCTGAGATCAACAAATTTACAGACAACTAATTGGAATAAGAGTTAAGTATATTTTATTTCATACTAAAACCATTCAAAGATGTATGCTAAAGAAAAAATGAATTACAAAAGGAAAAGCCACAGGTGTTTCCAAAGCTAGAAATATGTAAATAAGTTCAAGTTGTGAATATTTTGAAAGAGCTGCGCTAAACGTGGCTTCAGTGACCATATTAGAGGATGGCTATTGCCAGATGAGGTGTTATGATATAGTGAGAGAGACAGACAGGATTTTTCTTAAATAAAAGCTGTTTGAATAGTTATTAGCCTTAGTGTTAGTGGTTTTGAGCTTGTACTAGTAGTACCAGTACTTGACGTAATTATTAGTATAAAAAAATAGGAGTATGAGGTTAGGGTATTATATCACATTACACTTGTCAAACACATTCATCATACTATTATTCACACTCCTCTTGCCCTTCTTTACATAAACTCTATATTTTCAACAAATACTAAAAACCAACAATACTCTGAATCTCCCTATGCAACTGATCAGATTTACCTAAATTCTACTACAACAATAATTCCTATTTTGATGCTCAAGTAATCCTATTCCAACAAGAACTCTCCTAACAAAAATATTCATCAAAGGCCCCAACACCCATTGAGAAAGAGGTGAAGAATGAGATAGGTATCTAAATAAAATCCACTAAATAAGAAAATGAGAACACGATTTTACATTATGGTAGCGTTTGGTATCTGGAATATTTTATTCCCAGGCAAACTACATTCCTGGGAATGTGATTCCTTGGAATAAAGTTTTCCCACCTTCACACATGGGAATAGAGTTTTCTCAAGTTTATAATTATTATTCACTAATTTTATTCCCGGGAATCTTTTATACCTGGGAATAACTTTTTAAAACTTGTACCAAACATGGGAAACTTTTATTCCCATGCCTAATTCCCGGGAATATTTTTATAAAACTTGTACCAAACGCTACCTAAGGGGGAGGGAGGGAGAGAGAGAGAGAGAGAGAGCCTAATTCCCGGGAATATTTTTATAAAACTTGTACCAAACGCTACCTAAGGGGGAGGGGGAGCGAGAGAGAGGGGGGGAGAGAGGGAGAGAGAGAGAGAGGGAGGGAGCGGGGGGGGGGGGGGGGTGGTTAGCTAATGACATACCTTTAAGAATGGAAGAGTTAAATCAGGGTGCTGATGTCTACCCAGTATTTCGAGTTCCATTGACGCAGAGCGCATCTGTTCAATTGTGCATTATTAGACAGTAAGATTTTCACCAATAAAGTCTACACACGTTGGAAGGTGGTTCTCTACTTTGTATATGCACAAAAGGAACTAAACAATGTCATTTTTAATCCAAGGCAATAGATTTTAAAGAATTACCAACTAAATGCAACTATAAACAGACAATTCTCAATATAAGTAGAGCATTTTTAGGAGAATCAACCTTTCTTTGGTAATTAAGGAGAAAATAATACTACATGAAAACATCAGAGACTTGGCACATAGACCACAAGCTACTAAAGGCCATTAAAAGAAGAATTATCACACCAAACGATAAAATTAAGGAAGCTCGTTGCCTTAAAACAGCATTACAAGGACATGGTCATACTGGTTCCTCCAGTAGAGGCAATATCTTGTGAGCAACTCCAATGTAGGAAAGCATGGATGCTAGCACATTTGGCACATGATGATTAAGGTCTAAATGACGCAGTTGTCGACATACTGAATCAATCACATAGTCTGCATATTCCAAAACTAACTGCCCAACCTGCATGAATGCATATATGAAAATGGTCAATAGTCCTGCAGGGCAAATTAGGAAATAAATGAAGATCACGACTAACAAACTAACCGTTGTATAGCCAGATGTGGTGGATAGTATATGCAAGACAGAATCTGCAGCATTTCTAACTTTGAAATTTGAAGAACTGAGACTCTCCAGCAACAAATAAAGAGAAGAATGAAGAAATCCACTTGAAGCAAAATCTCTTCCGAGGCACAGATTAAAGATTCCTACTCCATCAATAATGACCTGTTCAACAAGTAGGAAGCCATTGTCAATGTTACATCAATCTGCCTCAGAGAATACTCAAATGTGAAAATGACACCAAATTATGGAGAATAAATAGCCATGTCAGCTTAGTGAAAAAGTGTCTTTCCTCATGTAGCATTGCAGAATCTTGGAAAAAGTATAGACTAATATCTTCAACTGCAACATTAAGCTGCATGTCAGCAATTCTGCGCTCAACTGGAACATTCCACACCTCGGCAGATAAATACTCGTGTAAGATCCCACCAATACAATCAACTATATGACTCTGTACACCTTTATTCTTTGGCATCTTCCAGAAAGATTCATGAAATGTACAAACAAGTTCATAAGAAGGGGCCTGAACTCCTCTTCTTATAGCAGACCTATGAAACATTCTAGAAAAATCATTAATTGTTTGATCTGATAGACCAAATATCATCTCATTTAGCATGCACGCGGCTGTGCTTGCTTGCCGCAATAACCGACCTGAACCAGTCCTATCATACCAAGACTGCCAGCTTTCTTTATTGTATTCTTTCAAACGGAGATCAGAAACCAATTTACGAAAGTAACCAAGTAGAGTCTCGGTCACATGTGACAGAAGCCCTTCACTTCTACGATCTAGCAATGACAAAGAAAGTTAACAAGAGTTAATACAGGTTAAAGACAATTGTATCCAAAAAATAAAATTACAGAATGAAGACAAATACTCTGAGATGACTACAAAAAAAAGAATGAATTTAAACCACCTGCCACTAAAGATAAACCCACAAGTCGGAGAATCCCTGCAAGAGGCTGGTATAGTTTATGACTACCAACATAACCAAACCAAGGTGGCATACGAGGAAGATCATAGTTCTTTGGTGCAGTTTTTACAGATTCTGGTATACTTTTCTCCTCAATAAGCCTGCACTTTGGGGCTTCACATAAACCAGAATTTATAAGAGGAGGGCCAAAATTGAAGAAATTAGCTCCAGATTTCAACTCAGCAATGGAGGGAAGGTATCCCACTGTTGATGACCGACTTGTTGAAATGATTTTGCCAAGTGAACCAGAGAACACTGAATTGTGGCTTAAACATGCAGCAAACACATCCAGGAATCTAGCAGTTCCAACCTAATCATTTTCAAGCATAAGAATTGATGTCCGTTAAAAAATGGGAAAAGAGATTACTGTTACTATTACTCACCAAGTGTAAAATACAAAAATAAAGGAGACAAGTTATATCCAACCTATGTTCAACTATGAAATGTGAGAAGCAATAATTTATAGGATAAAATCCAGACAACCTGGATTAAACAATAAACACATGGGTGCTGTTTGTCTCCATAGAACCATCATTTAATTAAACTAACTCATTACACTTTGAGTAATATTATTTGTACACCTGGATTCTGGACACTTAGGCGACCCCTGGTTAATGGTATACAAATTCTTGGTTAATTCAGTTAACGACGAATTGTGAACCCTTGTACCCATTAACCAAATCCAACACACCATTAAACATGATTGTGAACAGTGTTAACCACACATGCATCCTAAGTTGGTGCATCTTATTTTTTGTACACCTTCAAACTTGGTTAACAGTGTTCACAATGGTGATTAATGGTGTCTTGAACTTGGTTAATGGGTATCAGGGATCACAATTCGTCGTTAACCAACCACTGAACTGAATTAACCAAGAATTTGTACACCATTAACCAGGTGTCACAGGTGTCACCCTCCAGAATTCAGGTGTACAAATAACATTACTTTTACACTTTCTTTGTTTTACATTCAATTTATTACTTTAGTAGATAATGAAGAGGAAAAAAATGTAACAGCATAGGGAAGTAAGTTTATTCACAAAGGATAATGGAAAGTGGATGAATCTAATAACTGTGAGGAAAGAAGATGAATTTTCATATAAAAAGTTTCTTGTATAATTTATTTTTTGGCATAAAAATTTGATAAAAGAAAATGAATAGAGAAGAGGACAAGAGATCCTCCTTAAACAAAACAAAACATACTCAGAATAGCTCTCCTATGCCTAAAGTAGTGGAAGGTATTATGCCATTTGGACCTTCCAAAGAAGAGATTACTCATAAAAGACATTCAATTAAGGCTGAAAACTCAATTTCAAGTTGGAAAGTGCTACAAGTTATAGTAATCCCTAAAACCCGTTGAAACTGGGAAAACAAAGCGACTAAACTTTCCTTGGTAGATCAGGAAAGAATATTACATCTGACTAAATTCTGCACAGAATTAGGAAAGCATGTCTTGATAACAGATCAAGGAAGGTCATGTCATTTAAACTCGTAGATGAATAAACTAGCCATACTGCTGTACCAGTAATGATATCAGCAAAACATTCTGATAGTAGTCTTAGTATGATGACATTTTGATCAACTTATAGAAGTAGAATTAGTGATGAGTAATAGGATCGAGCAAGCCCTGTCTATGAAAGTATATGAAGAATCCATTAGGGCCTGATTGTTTTGTTTCCAATTTCCTGTTTTCAGAAATAATTACAAAACTGCCACCTTGTTTTCATTCTATTTCACTGTTTCCTGTACAAATCTTTGGAAATAAGAAACAGAGTGAAAACAAGGTGGCAGTTTTGTAATTATTTCTGAAAACAGGAAATGAAAACAGGAAACTGGAAACAAAACAAAGAGGCTCTTACATTTTGTCTTATTTACACCGGTGTATGTGCTGCGTACAGCCAGTAATACAAGTATTTACAATTAATTGATAAAAATAAGACAGCTAATACTAATTCATACATCATTCCAACATTCCCCCTCAAGCAGAAGCATATATGTCATATGAACCAAGTTTGTTAAAAGTATAGCTAATTCAGGAACCTCTGAGAAACTTGGTAAATATCCTTGCTAGTCAATCATTGGAGTAGGTAAAACTGGTATCTATGCACCCAAATAAAATCATCACTCGGATGAAATAGCAATCAACTTTGGTAATTGGTCCTCACATGAGCAACTGAATTCGAGGAAATATGCAAAGCTTCTTGATTGTAAGTCAAAAGAGCGGACTATATATGATTAACATCTATAGTCTATACTCAAGCTATAGGAGCAAGTGTTAGACACATGGGAAGCCTTACTAAAGTCAAGTTAGTGCATCCGATAAACAGTTATCCTCTCTCCCTCTCTGTGTGTGGGTATGCGTCTCTCTGTGGAGTGTGTATGTGCGCCGTTGACATGACCTAGAATAAAACAAACCCAATGAAAAACTAAATAACACTTTCCTAATTACCACTTGCCTAAGTTCCTCAACTTACCCAATGAAAAACTTGCTGTTATTCCTAATTACCCATTTCCCTAAGTTCCTCTTCCTCGATGGTGGCAGGTATAGTGAGATATAGGAAAGTGAAAACAATAAATCCTTGACCATACAACTATACATGAATGGTCAAGATCAAAAGTTGCTTAGTGGTTACATGACCACTTAAAAAGGTCACATACATTTAACTTTTAATCTTGGTCATTCAAATAAAATCCAATGGTCAAGATTCATTGTACTCACCTTTATTGAAGGAAAAAAAAAACTATTCACAGCTGATATGCTCCAGTTCCTCAAGTATTCCAAATTAAAACTGATTTTCGAAAATGAAATTTTCCAGAATCAATTATCACAGAAGCAGTTCTTCCAAACAAGAAGTCTCACAAATCTCAAAGACAAAGGTACCAATCATGCTACTCCATATAATGTATAGAAGATGTCTGGTCATTGATATGCAATGCAGTTTATGATAGTTCTAATATCAAGTTGAACTTACAATATACTCCAATTTGTATCAACACAAGATTGTTATTGCTTTCTTCCATTACTCCATACCAAGATGTATATGAAACAGAGATGTATAATGTATAGCAAAACATACGAAATTAATATATAAGCACATACAGGAGACTGAAGATGATCCACCAATAGACGAGGACCAGAATAAAATATTACTGCCAGTAACTTATGAGCATGTAACACAGCAAGTGATTCGTCATTGCCAAGCACCACTTTGGGAAGCTTTTCAAGATGCCTGATTAAGAAAGAGGTAGTATTTCAAATCAAGGAAAAAGATAAAGGGAGAACAATCCCAATGGGTGATTTGTGTCCAAATAAATAGATGAACCTGATAAATATCTCAGCAGCATCCCGTTCTATTAGAGGTTTCCAATTCTGTGAGAACAAATACTCAAGGAAATCTTGCGCAGTTGAAGACACATCATCAGAGTCATCAAAAACCAAAGCACATAAGCACTCCTGAATCATTAGCAAAATGAATTAAAAAAAATTAAAAAGCAATTAAAAAGAGAAAAGAGAAGAAGATTACATGATGGAAGATAAATATATTCTAAAAAGGTAAATTAATTTGTAGGTCCCTGAATTATTTGGGAATCTTCGAATAGGTCCCTATGTTTTAGAAGTTTGTCATTGGGTCACCGAACACATTGAAAATTTGTAATCGAGTCCCTCGTACATTTTTCTATTAGGGTTTCGTTAAGTATCCATTAGGGTGACTCATCCATTCGTCATTTATAGGTCCTTGAACATTTTGGAAAAACTCAAATAGGTCCTTATACTTTTTAGGAAAATTCAAATAGAACTCTCTACTTTTGAAACCCTAATGAAACCCTAATGGCTAATAGAAAAGTTTATGAGGAACCCAATTACAAATTTTCAATGTGCTTAGGATTCAATTACAAACTTTTAAAGTATAAGGATCTATTTGAAAATTTCCTAATAGTTCAGGGACCTACAGATTAATTAAACCTTCTAAAAACCAAAGTAAAAAAAAAATTAAAATGGAACATAAAAACCAGTGAATTACAGTAAAATATCTCATATTATAAACTTTAATGCCCATAAATACACCTATAAACTAACAAAGAATGACCAATATCGCCTCCAAACTAAATATCTCTTTAAATGAGAAATAAAAACAAATATTATGATTTAAGTCTTTTTGATAGATGCTAACCCGATAATCAGGAATGGATCTTCTCAATGACAGGGAGAAGCCCTGGCTCCCCCAAGATTTTTTTTTTTTTTTGTATACACACATTGTAGCAGATATGTTAGATTTTATATATTTTGCTTGGAATATACATTTCAAATGCTTATAATAGCGTGGTAGCAAAGTTACTTCCTGCAACTCTTAGGATCTCGGTTCGAATCCTATACTAGAATTTTTTTCCATTTTTTCATTTTACGCAAAAATAATGCAAAAAATGCTAAAAGCGAGATTTGAACCCTGCTCATGTGCATAAAACTGGTGGAATAAACCACTGCACCTCCAAAACGTTTATACAACATATGTGAAACATATATGTATATATCTATTACTTAGTTATTTGGCCCCCTCAAAAGATTCAGTCAAGCTCTGCCACTGCTGATAATGGAACAAGTCACAGACCAACATAAAAATTGTAATTGGTGATTCTTAGAATTTTGATTTAGGCCTAACTCAACCCCAAAAGCTAACTCATGGGGTGAGGGTTGCCCTCCAATTATAATCACTATTCAAGCCATATAACTATCCAATGTGGGACTCCAACAAACCCCCCTCATGCCCAGGACTGGATATCTGCGGGTGGCCCAACGGATCTAGGATAGGCTCTAATACCATTTAAAAATTTGGGTTTGGACCCAACTCAACCCCAAAACCTAGCTCTTGGGGTGAGGGTTATCCCCCACTTAAAATCACTATTCAGACCATATGTGATCAATGTGTTTCACATCATAATCGAAGAGGAAAAAGAAATAGAAAAGTAAAGGTAATTAACTGAAATAAGGCTCAATAAGGTCAGGTGAAATATTAAAATGTGCATTCCCCATTGCATTGGACCAGAAAAATGCAACTAAGTATAAACCATTGCCTGGTGGAGCCAAATTCATCGCTTAGCTTTTTGAGAACAAACTATTTGCTATTTCTGGGGACCTATGGGTTTCCCCTGCACCTTGGGAGGCTTTCTCCACCCAATATCCACATGACAGTGCACATTTCGTTAGTGTTAGGTGTCTTTGACTGGAGCATGCTAGCAGCAGCTTTAAATAACATCTTCAGTTCATTAAATATACTGTTGGACAGATTCCGTTTTTGGCTTATTTATGGTTATGGAAATGCTAATTGTTTTTGGGTCTTGCTAACCATTGTCTGCACTAGTTAAGGAATCCATAAAAAGCAAGTTTTTATTGGAAAACCAAACATACCATTTCTAGTTCTCAAAATAATAAATACATCACTTCGCTATAAAAACTTGTTTTTTTTATTCCTTAACCAGTGCCTTTACATTCTCCATTGTTTTTATCTACTTTACAAAGGGAATGAGCTGCTTTTTCAAGCTGATATATTCCTTCTCTATTCTCTCTTTTCCTTCTTCCATACCTAAAACCCTCCAATTCAACAGTTCCAAAAGTCTTCCTTTCAGTCTATTATAGAGGACTGCCTCTATCATAAATTGCTCAACTCACATATTACAAGAGCTATTATACTCGATTGTTTTCTGTGTTGAGAGAGATGCTCTTGGACCCAACAAGCATTCTAGTAGGCTAACATTTAATCATATTTTTCATTTTTTAGTTACAAGGAAGGCCCTAAGAGCCAGTGACGGGATGAGGAAGGGCAGGCTGTGATTATTGACACTCTCCAGGGATTAACCACAGCATAGTGCTTGCTAAGGAAGCTAGGTTTCACAAAGCTACAGAGCCATGAGCAATTTTTTAATATATTATGTCAACCAGAGGAAAACATACAGATGACACAAACCTAACAAACATTAGTTTCATTTAACCAGTTCAGAGCTCACCAAAAGCATCAGTCTACTCTCTCCCAGTGTGTAGCGGCACCCCTGTAAGAGTCCTTTCATTGCATCAACAAGTCCCTTTCTCACCTTTTGTGAAGGGTGAATACAGATCTGAAAATCAATGGTTTCACTGATCACATAAAACATTGCTTTACAGTATAAAAAAGCATTGAAGTTCTAAGCAATTCTGAAGGCTGTAAAGAAGCCAAGGAAACTAATGTCATTAAACTATCGTTGAGAACATACATGTGGAAAAGTTGCACTCAACAGCTTATTTACATGTCCAGATGTTTTCTGCACCCAATATTTTGTTCGCTTCACATGCAAAGATAAGTTCTCTCTATCAGGATCAGTACTCCCCATTTCTTCGAGTTGATTTTGGGAACAAGAGATTTTTCCTGACTCATCACTTTTGTCTCCAACAACATTTGTTTTAACTGGCAATTGACGAAGCTCCTCTAGAATAGAGAATGTGGACTTGCACTCATTTGAATCAAAGTCTGAAGTTACTTCAATATCCAGGGCAGCTGCATTAGCATTGTCGTTGAGGACTATCAGAAGAAACTCTGCCAAACCTCTAATTGCTTGGTCAATAGATTCCACACTCCCAGCAGCCCCACTTGTCATTGTTTTTGCACCATGCAAAACTTTAGCAAATTGACTAACAACGCCAGGTAAAAAGAAGGCTAATGCATCTGCAGAACCAACCTGCAAAAATAAGCCATCGCAAATCAGTTGATTCATAAAAGAAAGAGCTTATTATAAATCATGGTATAGATGCAGAAGTCAAGAAACTTTGGAAAAGTACAAACTAGTAAAAGACAAGACAAAAAGGTTGTGACACAAAATCAGCGATGCTTGAGGCATGTACAACAACAACGACCAAATCTTTTCCTACTAAGAAGTGTCGACTTTATGGATCAAACGACACCATAATAGCCTATCAAAAATCATGTCTATAGAAAACCCAATCACCTGTAAATCCTTCGGTTTCGCCTATGGTTATTCTTGGTCTCCCTCTCCCTCTAGCAAATAAGCTGCCCTCTATCTGATCTACTCTCCATATTGGGGCTTCTTAAGGCCTTCTCCAACATGCCCGAACAACTTTAAGGCAAGATTCTACCATATTTTTTTATAATAAGTGCTACCTCAACTTTCTCTCTAATGCATTTATTCCTAACCCCATCTTGTCTAATGCATTCACTCATCCAATGCAACATTCTCATCTCTGCTACATTAAATTTACTCTCTTGTTGACTAAATTGCACAACATTCAGTCCCATACAACATCACAAGTCTTAAAGTTGTGCAGTAAATTTTCACCTTTGATGAAAATTCAGAGAGATTTGGTTAGGGGGTCCCTTCTATGTAAATTCAGAAAGATCAGAATGTACTTTTTCCTTTTTGCGAAATTTGTCCAAAAAATTTATTGGGAAAAAGTTTCTTACACAATAAGGAAGAATAAAATGGGCTAAGTATAGAGACTGCTATGGATAACAAAGCAAATGTTCTTTATAGTGTCAATTAGTTTTCTCTTTATCTTTTTTCATTGTTTGAAGATTGGTACTTAATAGGATTCAGACAGATGATATGCTAGTGGTTCATAGACCAAATAAAGCTCTCTCTACAGATGTGTATTTTATGTGGTACTAGCTTGGAAACAAATTAACTTAAAGAGGATTTCAAAGATGCAAGAAAGGTAAAACTTTATGGTTTGCAGTTCTTTGATGTATTTTGTTGGAGTGGAATGCTCAACTTTTCCAGAGTGTTTCATTATCCATACTGTTGTAATGGGATAGAATAATTTTTATAACTTCTCTTTGGTCCTCTTCTCATGGCTTCTTTATTGGAACCTTTGTATCAAATATGCAAGGAGACTGGAAAGGTTTATTGCACTCTTGAACTTGCTTGTGTTTTTTTTCTCCCTTTTACTGTCTCTTATGAGGAGGATATCTTACCCTCCTTTCTACTTGTGCCTTGACCTTTAAGCTCTATAAATATTTCTTTGTTTGCAAAATAAAATAAAATAAATAACCGCTACAGCCTTTTCAAAGAACTTGTTCGTTACAATACCTTAGCAACCAGCACCCGCAGAGTTTTAAAGGCTTCAATTCGAAGTCTTGTGGAGCCTCGATGTCCCCTTGCAGCCTCTGTATCTGCAGCCTTTTCTTAAGATCAAAATGGTATTATAAACTTACATAATACAAGGTAACCAACTCTTGAGAAGAAAAGAAAAAGGGGAAATTCCATTTAGGCCTCTTTTAGTGAAAAACCTGTGTTGACTACTTGAAGCTATCTTCCGCTAAGAAAGTGCTTATATTCTTAATAAATTTTGATTGTTCTGTTCTAAAATGTGATTAAAAAACTATTATTTAAAGAACTGAACTTGAATTTCTCTAAAAAAAAATCAACATACTTTGAGAAGAAGTGATAGCCAATGTCCGACAGCAGCTGATGCAGTTTGAGATCGGAGAAATGCGAGTAGACATTCTTCTGATTCTGAACCGTATTTGAAAGATTTATGAAGAAGTGTACCATACATGTTATCCGCAAGTGCAGGCAAACCAGGAATTTGTTTACATGAACAAAACACATTGGAACAAGAATGTAAACTCAAAAGCAGTGCCCTGAAACACAATAAAATGCCTTCACGAAACTCCTCTGAAGCCTCCGATGGAGACAGCAAAGCCCCATATGTTAACTTCTTTAGTAGCACAACCATCTGTTGAAGAACATCACAGTGCATTTACAGTTATATTTGTCTTGTAGAAAACGACAACAGAATTCAGTTTAAATGGCTGCTCATGGCTAATGAGGGATAAGTACTCTATAGCACAGTCATGATTTAATTAAATCATGCTATATAAAAGTCAATATGGCATTAGAAATTTACTTTGGCTTACAATAAAAGCATGCACAAGTAAAGCAAACAAAAAAAAAACACGAATAGAACTCAACAACACTGTTCCAAGCACCTATTTATTCAAAGATTAAATGGCAACGGCACTTTCCTTTAGATACTATTTCACTGTGACACCAAATTATTCAGAGCCAGTAAGTTTAGATCACTGCAAGTATAGTCCCATTAGGTTATCACATTAAAGAGCATTTATAATGCATGAAGTAAACAAACCATGAGCTGGAAGCCAAAAGAAGGCAAGATGAACATGAGCTCACCATGTATAATGGCATCAAATAATATTGCTCAAGTAGAAAATATTTAGAGGGAAGTCCTCTATCTTCTATTTTAGCCTTTATGGCAGGAATACAATGAGATGGTGCTTCAGGTTCAGGATTTGAATTTCCAATTGTTAAAATAGAATAGTTTTATTAGTTCTCTGTTCCTATGCATTCAGTCCAGTATACACAATTCGACATGTCCCAGATTCTTTTTCATGTTCATTCTGTTCATCTTTTCCTAATGTTGAAAGCAGTATAGTATCCCAGTTTTATTTTTATTTCACTACCTATCAACTAGCAAGTAAATAAAATCCCAGACCAAATGTCAAAGGCAAAATCAGCCCACCTGATCCACAGATTTCAAATGACATTTCCTCAGAAGTTCCTCCAAACAATTAACAACTCCTTCAGCCACGCTATCACTCACTTGAAAAGGCATTTTCGGAACATCAGACACTGTGTATTTTTCTTGAGAATCAACTTTATGAGTAGATCTGCATTGAATTGCTGCATCGAGGAGCAAAAGTAATGGGAACAAAGTGTAGCTGAAAGAAAAAAAAATAAAAATAAAATTACAACATAAGGGTAAAGTACGCATCACAAAATCATAAGAAGCAATCCCATAAAATTTCAGAAATCAAATGATGAAATTCTATGTCACAACAGAGTAAGTAACAAAAAATTAACGCAGGACAAAGGGGAAAGATTATAGCTAAATTATAGTGCAAGTAACATTTGGGTATCTTCTAGTTTCTTTTCATTCAAGTTACTTTAGACAGATATATATACTAAAAAAAGCTTATTTTTATAAGCTTCTGACAAGTTTATTGAAATAACCTTAAAAAAAACTTATATGAAGGTCATGAGGTATTTTCATAAGTTTATTTTTATAAGTTATTCTCATAAGTCCAATTAAGCTCTTCCAAACACCCTTAATTCAAAGGATTACAGATTGTTTTTAATCTAAGGTTTGTTTATCGAGGATGTCAATTTTTCTGTTTATCATGATGATGGCAAATACCATTTATTTAGTAAAGAAATAGATAGAGGAGTTACTCTAAAAAGGGATGTAAAGTAGAATGCGAAGAATTTTGAAGGAGGCAAAGCAGCTCAGGGATGACAGAACCATGCTTCTGAGTCTGAGGGTTTAGGGAGTTAAGCAACTCCAATAAGTTGCACCATGGGAGATGGCCTTGAGAACTTATTCAATAAGCTAATTGAAACAAGCTAAAAAGAACTTATAGAAATATCACAAGCTATTTTAATAGGTTATTCTCATAAGTTGATTTTCATAAGCCATTCTCATAAGCACAAATAAACTTTCTATAAACTCTTACAAATGCCCCCCTAAATTTATCCAAAGATTAGGACTTGTTTTTAATTTAAGGTTTTTTATGCTACACGTAGAGGGGTTTATCGAAAAATGTCAACTGTTCTAACTTCTATTTATCATGATGATGGCAAATAACATTTATTTAGTAAAGAAAGAAAAAAAAATAGATGAAGAGAGAGGGAATAGAGGTTACTCGAAGAAGGGTTGTAAAGTAGAGTGCGAAGAATTTCGAAGGAAGCGAAGCAAGTCAGGAATCACCGAAGAATGCTTCTGATTCTGAGGGTTCCGCAAAAGCTCCAGAAGTTGCAATGAATATGATTGTAACTGTGGGAAAGCAGTGTTGTTGAGCTGTTCAGTTTGTAACCGTTGTTCAGCCATCGCCTCTGTGAGATTTTCCATTTCCTCTTCTTCCATTGGCAACTCTTTATTTATTTCTGATACAAATACAAAATACAAAATAAACAAGAGAATCGTGACGAAGTGGAAGTAAGTAGGTGAATAAAGGGCAAAGTGAAATAAGTAAATAATTAAATAAATAAATAAAAATACCTTTGGGAAATGGGAATCGAAAGAGCAACAACAGAGACTGCTGTGGCGGCAGAAGGGAGCGATGTGGAAGCTGGCGACCTTACACGCTTCTGAACAACACTCAAACAGTTGGCGGGTGGGAGGGTTCTCCGTGCTCTGCAGTTTTGTTGCTTATTTATTTTAGAGTAAAGAGGCAAAGTGTTTCCACATTTTTTTTTATTTTTTTTTTGAGTAATCCAGTTTGGTGCCATAAAAAAAAAATTTATTTGATCACACCAAATTTTATAATGGAGAATAATTTAGGGATCAAATTATCTTTTTTTTTTTTTTTGTTTAGGATCAATCTAGGCTACTTAAAAAATTTGACAATGACTTTGGGTCATTACATGTTGGGTTTTTTTTTGAGATCGGGAAGCCTTCAGGAACCGTTTGTATGAAGATTTACATTTGAGTAAACACTCAATTTGGTCCTGGAATTGTGAAGTAGTATCAATTTGGTCCTTGAAATTATCGAAATTCCAAAAGCATCCCTGAATGATAAGTTAGTATCAATTTGGTCCCTCATTTTACTCACTTAATATCAATTAAGTCCCTGACACTGCTAACTTAAAATCAACTCTGTCCATACGATTTTCAACATAGACTAAGTTGATTACCGTTTTACAATTTCGGGTACTAATTTGGAATTTCGATAATTTCAGGAACCAGACTGATACTACTTCACAGTTTCAATGACCAAATTAGCTATTTACTCATTTACATTTACCTCCGAGGAAGATTAGTGAGAGCTTGAACCTTATTTTTTCCTACAACAAAATTTAGGTGAGTTGGGTCCCGATGATTCATCAAGGTCAGAGCAGGTCTCACGGTTCAAAAAATGCTTACAAAGGTGTTGGGAAATACCAGCATAATTTCCCTCCTCTGTGAACTCAAAAATAGGCACTAAGCGGAAGCGTAAAAATAAGTGTAATAACACCGGACAATTTTTAGCGTGGAAAAACCTCCTCAATGTGAGCAAGGAAAAAATGACGGGACCCGTAGGCCGCTTAAACCTCCACTATAACAATAATGGGAATACAAAATACAAGAATATTGTATCCTCAATTTGTGAATAACACTCTCACAAATTGGCTCACTATTTTTCTCTCTTAGAAAACTCTCTCTAAGGATCTCTCTATTTTTCTCTCACTTTCTCTTGTGAGGCTCTCTCTCTATTATCTCTCACTCTTCTTAGTGAGGATTGGTGTGTCTTCCTTCATCTCAAATGCTTCTATTTATAGAAGCAAAAAAAGATGCATTGAATATGAGTGGTTGGAGGTTGGACAACTTTCAACAATTTGCATTTAATGATTTGGACTTTTGGCTGGATCTCCAACAATTCTCCCCCTCCAGCCAAAGGGAAAATATCCTTGGATCAGTTTGGGATTGATACTAAGCCTGCAACTTCTTCACAGACTTCTAACTTCTCTTTTGGTAGAGCTTTTGTCATCATATCTGCCCCGTTATCTTTTGTGTGTATTTTCTCAATCTGCAACAGTTTACTTTCCAACACATCACGGATCCAGTGATACCTTACGTCGATGTGTTTCGACCTTGAATGAAATGTCGAGTTCTTGATGAGATGGATTGCGCTCTGACTGTCGCAATAGAGAATATAACTTTCCTGATCCTGTCCTAACTCTTGTAGGAACTTCTTCACCCACAAGATCTCTTTGCAACCTTCGGTGATTGCGATTAATTCTGCTTCTGTAGTGCTTAAAGCAATGCACTTTTGTAGTCTTAACTGCCATGAGATAGCTCCCCCTGCAAAAGTAATTAGATATCCTGATGTAGACTTTCTTGAATCCACATCTCCTGCCATATCTGCATCTGAATACCCGAGAAGCTTTAAATTTCCATTGCCAAAACACAAGCAGCTTTTGGCAGTTCCTCTCAGATATCGTTGTATCCATTTCACTGCATCTCAGTGTTCCTTTCCTGGATTTGATAGGAATCTACTCACAACTCCAACAGCATAAGCAATGTCTGGTCTTGTACAGACCATTGCATACATAAGACTACCCACTGCAGAAGAATAGGGCACCTTGCTCATTTCTTCTTTTTCTTCTTCATTCCCTGGACATTGAGTCCTATTCAGTTTGAGATGACCAGGTAATGGAACATGCATAGGTTTGGCATTATGTATGTTGAACCTTTCAAGAACTTTCTTGATATAGTCTTCTTGTGACATCCACAGCATTCTTCTAGAACGATCTCTAGTGATTTTCATCCCAATAATCTTCTTCACTGCACCCAGATCCTTCATGGCAAAGGTCTTGCTCAATGCCTTCTTGAGAGCAGCTATTTTCGCCTTGTCTTTCCCAACAATTAGCATATCATCAACATACAACAGAAGTATGATGGATTCACCATTCTCATAGTTCTTCACAAACACACAATGGTCTGCGGAGGTCTTCTTGAAATTGTGTTGGGTCATGAAGAGATCAAACTTCTTGTACCATTGCCTTGGAGCTTGCTTCAGACCGTAGAGGCTTTTCTTCAGATGACACACTAGGTGTTCCTTGCCTGGTTTTGCAAAACCTTCTGGTTGTTCCATATAGATTTCCTCCTCTATGTCTCCATGTAGGAATGCTATTTTTACATCAAGTTGTTCAATCTCCAAGTCTAGTTTTGCAGCTAGACCGAGAATTGCTCTAATAGATGTCATCTTCACCACTGGTGAGAAGATTTCCTCGAAATCTATGCCTTTCTTCTGGTTGCACCCCTTTACAACAATCCTTGCTTTGTATCTGGGGTTTGGGTTGTTCTCTTCAGTCTTGAGCTTGAACACCCATTTGTTTTTCAATGCCTTTCTCCTGTTTGGTAATCTCACCAGGTCATACGTCTGATTCTCCTTCAGGGACTGCATCTCTTCTTCCATAGCTTGCAACCATTTATCATTATCATTCATCTCGATGGCTTCCACAAAGCTTGGAGGTTCCCCTTCATCAGTGAGAGTGACATATTCATCTGAATAGTATCTTCTTGATGGTTGTCTGGCTCTCGTTGATCTTCTGATTTGAGGTTCTTGCTCTACCTCATCAGTCTCCATCTTCTTCTTCTTGCATTGTCATTCGCATTGTGCATTACTCTGCATTGTCAGGTTGCTCAGTCTGATCAGGTTCATCATTTCTTTGAGGAATCTCTCCCCCTGAATTGGGTATCACAATGGGACTTGAATCAGAAATCACCCTGTGCTTTGGCTTCTCAGATTGCTTGATGTCTTGGATCGTCTGATCTTCAAAGAACACCACATCTCTGCTTCGAACAATCTTCTTATTTGCAGGATCCCATAATCTGAAGCCAAGTTCATCTCTTGGTGTACCAAGGTATATACACTCTTTCGTCTTAGCATCAAGCTTTGCTCTTTCATCTTTCGGAATGTGAACAAATGCCCTACATCCGAAGACTCTCAGTTGACCGTAGGAAGCTTTCTTTCTTGACCATACCTCATCGGGTATCTTTCCATCTAACGCTCTTGAAGGAGTTAGATTGATCAAATCAACAGCAGTACTTATTGCTTCTGCCCAGAATGACTTTGGGAGTTTTGCGTGAGAAAACATGCTCCTGACTTTCTCTGCAATCGTTATGTTCATCCTCTCCACTACACCATTCATCTGAGGTGTTTTGGGAGGAACCTTCTCGTGTCTTATCCCATGAGCTTTACAGTATGCTTCAAATGGGCCAAGATACTCTCCGCCATTATCTGTTCTCAAGCATTTCAGCTTTCTTCCAGATGCTCGTTCTACTGAAGCATGAAACTCCTTGAAAGCTTGAAGAACTTGATCTTTCGTCTTCAATGGATACACCCACAACTTCCTGGAGTGATCATCAATGAAGGTAACGAAGTATTGAGCACCACCAAGGGATTTTTCAGATGTTGAGCAAACATCTGAATGGACAAGATCCAGAATCTGCTTTCTTCTTCTTGCATTATCTGATCTTTTGAAAGATACTCTGTGTTGCTTGCCTGCTAAGCAGTTTTCACAGGGTTCAAGTGGTTGCCCTTTATTTTTGGAAGGTGATCTTTTACGAGGATCTCCAAATTTTTCTCGCTCATGTGACCCAAGCGCTTGTGCCACAATTCTATGCTTGCGTCTTGCGCAACATTTGTCTCCCCCATGCATATCTTTCCCTGCATGATATACAAGGAGCCTTCCATTCGGCCGCGAGCAACAGGCATGCTTCCTTGGCTGAGTTTCCATCTGCCGGCACCGAATTGGTTTATCATCCCGGCTTCATCTAGCTTTCCAACTGAGATAAGGTTCAGACGCATCTCAGGCACATGTCTGACCTCCTTCAGCACAAGCTTATTTCCATTCTCTGTCATCAAAGATACTTCACCAATACCGACGATTTTGCTTGTGACATGGTTTCCCATCTTCACCGTACCAAAATCTCCTCTTTGGTATGATGAGAAGAATTCTTCATGAGGTGTGACGTGGAAAGATGCTCCTAAGTCAATTATCCATATGCAATCATCGGACGCAATATTTAGATAATTTTCTTCCCCGACAAGAAATATATTCTCATCATTCGAGGCCACTGCAGTAGTTGATCCATCTTCATTCTTCTTCTTTGGATCAATCAGTCGTGGTGGACTGTTCTAGCCACGTGATCCTCTTCAAGAATCTACACTCAGGCTTTATGTGGCCTGGTTTGCCACAGTAATAACAACCTAGCCTGGTTCGAGATTTGGATCTACCTTGTGATTTTCCACGGCTTCCTTTTCCACGATTATTACTCCTTCCTCTATTTTCAACAACATTGGCTTCGAACTGACTGTTCAAGCCTCTCTCCCTCCGTCTTGACTCTTCATTTAGCAAGCGATGCATGTAATGAATCCATGCTAAGTTTTCCGTCTGGAGCGAGTTGCTGAGAGTGACAACTAGCGTGTCCCAACTCTCAGGTAGAGAACTGAGGAGTAGAAGAGTTTGCAACTCATCATCAACACTCATGCCTGCCTTTGTTAATTGATTAACAATGCCTTTGAATGTGTTCAGATGCTCGATCATATTTTGACCGTTCATGTACTCGAGCTTTACCAATCTTCTGACAAGGTGGGCTTTGTTCCTGGGCGTCTTCTTTTGAATCAAGGATTCAAGCTTCGTCCACAACTCATACGCATTGGTATAAGTTGATACATGCTCGAACAAGCTTCGATCAATATATTTTAGGATCATAGCCACCGCTTTCCGATTCTGAAGCTCCCAATCTTTATCAGTCTTCACTTCTGGCATATCCTTCGGCATCTCCTTCTGGGTGATTGGCAAATACAGTTCTTTACAGTATAGATGATCTTCCATCATCGGCTTCCAATAGGAGTAGTTATCTGCAGTTAGCTTGAGCATATCTCCATCATGAGTGACAGCTCCCTCCATCTTGAGTTACACAGGCCAATAGCTCTTCCGATCAATTGGGTTCCGACGGAAAAAAGGAGACTAGGACCGAATGCTGGAATTTATTGTACTAGGTGAAAAACGTACCGAGGAAGTTCCCAGGAAAGAAATGTGGGTCAAAAGACACTCTTAAATACCAAGTCTTTCCTTATCCAGAACTTACCTAAGCATGTACGTTCACACTACCACACTTTATTTCTAGCAACAAGAATAATTCTTTTCTGATGTGGAAGATCAGACAATCTTTGAGCCCACAGAGCATACTAAAAATTTTCTTATAAATCCGGCACCTAGTACTCTAGAGCTCTGAGAGCTCTGATACCACTGATGGGAAATACCAGCATAATTTCCCTCTTCTGTGAACTCAAAATAGGCACTAAGCGGAAGCGTAAAAATAAGTATAATAACACCGGACAATTTTTAGCGTGGAAAAACCTCCTCAATGTGAGCAAGGAAAAAACTACGGGACCCGTAGACCGCTTAAACCTCCACTATAACAATAATGGGAATACAAAATACAAGAATATTGTATCCTCAATTTGTGGATAACACTCTCACAAATTGGCTCACTATTTTTCTCTCTTAGAAAACTCTCTCTAAGGATCTCTCTATTTTTCTCTCACTTTCTCTTGTGAGGCTCTCTCTCTATTATCTCTCACTCTTCTTAGTGATGATTGGTGTGTCTTCCTTCATCTCAAATGCTTCTATTTATAGAAGCAAAAAGAGGTGCATTGAATATGAGTGGTTGGAGGTTGGACAACTTTCAACAATTTGCATGTAATGATTTGGACTTTTGGCTGGATCTCCAACAAAAGATACTTACAAATTATCCACCAACGAGATCATCACATCGATAATGAGATTCGAACTCACAATCTTGTGAGTTATGAGTTTTATTCTTACTAACTAAACCAACCTTTCAACCTTCGTTGGTTTATGTACGAGAATTTTGAAGGATGATATATAAACAATATAAATAGAAAATAGAAAATGGGCCAAGCACTATAGTATAGAAACAGTATAAACTATTATAGCCTTTTTTTCATAATATTAATTAATAGTATATGGATTTATTTATTTGTTTAATTAGATAAGCTTAAGTTATTAATTTCTTAGAACTTTTTAATATATATCGAGTCAAATGAATCAATGAGTTGTTGGTTCGATCGGTGACTCATTAACTCAGTGTCACAATCGAGCAGATGATATATTCGGTTTTTATAACACTGATTTCAAGTACAACTCCTCATACTCACTTCAAGGTTTAAGACTTTGAATCTGACTCAGGGATTTTGGGAGGACTAAATTACTGGGCCGCCATTCGATTTTGGGTTGGGTTTCTCTTTTTTTTTTTTTAAAAAAAGGTGGAACCTACCTGTGATCCATCAACATGTTTGCATCATAGATACTCCCTTGAGCGTCAAATTCTTTTTTGTAGGTACCTATGATCGATCCACATGTTTGCATCAAAGATCTTCCCATCATCAATCAGAGTTTCGAAGATTGAACAAAAAGTCCTACTACCTTTGATGACCAGCAATAAACAAAAAAAAATAAAATCATAATTACTATAAATTTGAAGTTTATAAGTTTACATATTGACAATTTTTAAAACTAATAGACACAAACAAACTATGGTGTATTTTAATTCACACAAATCATTTTCATGATTTTCTTCATAATTTAAAAATCTCATTTTCATAATTTATACCTAGAGGTTAAGTGTTGTACAATGACAGTGTAAAGCACTTTTACACTGAAATTCAATCAAACATTGTCATGTCATTATTTGAATATTACTTCTTATCTCTTGAAAAATTAGTTATGCTTTCTATCAATTATACTTTATCCACCCACCCCATGTTCTTCTTCATCTCTACGCGACTTTTTGTGTGAAACGTGAATCCTGATGTCGTAACATTTTTCTTCAAATCAAATTCGTTTAATAGTGAATTCCAACGGACCCTTAATGTTAAGAGGGAAAAGGTTAAAGGACAGATAAGGGAAGAATTCCAAGAAGGCAAAAATAAATCTTCTAGCACTTTATTGTTTAATAGTGTTATGGTTCAATCACTTTCGAGCTATCTGAAAGTGGTTCACGATAAGAAAAGCATCATGATGTTGCAATTCAAGGTTTACAAAAGTTAATTGGAGAGCTTGATCTGTTGGAAGTTGAAGAATCAAATGAAGAGTTTGGCAATTCAACAAACCAAGTTATCCTGAAAGTTTCCAACAATCCTATAACTTTGCATGATCCTCCACTTGTGGTGACTAAAGGTCGTCCACGAACTTTCTGAATGAAAAGCAGCTTGGAATTGCTCAAAAAAGGTTCCTCAACTTGTAAGAAGAAAGGTCACGACAAACTTAGATGTCCAAGTTTAAACCAAACAAGGTAACTTAAAAGAGTATAGATATATTGGCTTGCTTCTCCCCCTTCAATTCATGTTCCATTAGTTCTTGTTTTTCATTTTTAGCATGTTAAGATGAATGTCTTGGCGCACCATTTTTTTTTTTGAAAGTAAACCACTGAATCATAACATTACATAAAACAGGTTACAGTACAATTGTTTGCTTGGTATGGGACACACCCCATCCAAGTCCTGGACCCAACAGACTTTGATAAGGAAACAAGGCTATCAGCCATAGAATTAAATTGACGCCTAACATGGATAACATTGACCCTATTGAAATCACTCATCAACATAATACAGTCCTGGATGATATGATCAATAGCAGTCACAATAGACTTTAAATTAATACAATTAACAACAGCTACAGCATCAGAAACAATTGTGATATTTTGTATATTCTGGTCATTTGCACATTGTAGTCCCCAACGAATACGAAGTGCCTCAGCTAGCATTGGATCTGTTTCAACATTTTCATACCTGCAAGCTGAGAAAGAAATGGAATCAGGTTGGTCATAAGCCACCAGACCCCACCCTGTAGACCCATTAGAGAAACAACCTGCATCAACAAAAATAATATGGTGCCCTGGGTTAAAATCAAGTTGGGGATGCTGAAAGGCGTGTTCTGAACTAGCTTCAGCTGAGCATATTGGGTTTAATTCTTGGACAAAACAGGTTGCAGACATGGCCACTTCAATAGGATTTAGGGGCTTTTGATTAAAGACAAACTGATTACGGGCTCCCCAAAATTTCCATAACAGAACACAGAAGAACCGAGTACCCATTCTATCATTAATAGATAACCCTTCAAGTAACCATTGGTTGATATCCATATTTTGAGGCAACCTGATACCAAACTGAGAAGAAAACCAAGTAAGTTTTGCCAATTGGCAGTGCATAAATAGGTGATCAATGGTTTCCATCCCTAACTGGCATAAAGGACATTGAGTGTCAATTTGGATACCCTTTTTCTGGAGATTATCACGGGTAGGGAGGATATTTTTTCCTAGCCTCCACAAGAAATTCTGAACTCTATTTGGAACTGGAGCTTTCCATATTTCTCTCCAAAGCTTCCCACTTAGAGCATTTGAGGCTCCCGGGTTATTTCTACACTTGTGGTCTTTTAATAAGTGGTAGGCCGACCGGACTGAATATTCTCCATCATTTTCCCAATGCCATATGAGTTTGTCATTGGGCATAGGATGGGAGATAGGAATACTAAGAATCTGTTTGGCCACAAAAGGATTAAAAGAGGAAGTGATCAATTCCCTTCTCCACTGCTTAGTGTTTGAATCAATTAAATCGCAGACCCTTTGTGTGTCAGCTCTCCCATTTGTATTATTCTGGATTCTGAAATCAACTTCGTTTGGAAGCCATGGGTCTTCCCAAGTTCTGACACTTTGTCCATTCCCAATTCTCCAAATGGCACATTTCCTTATCACTTCCTTAGCATTGAGAATGCTCATCCATGCATAACTTGGTTGGTATCCCAGTTTTGCCTCCATTAAAGAGCTCCTTGGATAGTATATACTCTTGAAGACCTTTTCCATGAGAGACTCAGCCCCTGTGATTAATCTCTCCAACAATGCTTGCCGAGGAGGGCTATATTGAATTCACTAAAGCCCTTAAAACCTATACCACCTGCTTTTTTAAACTTTGACAATTTGTCCCAGCTCAACCAGTGTAGCTTCCTTTTCCTATCCTTTGCTCCCCACCAGAATCTAGCTAAAAGTGCTTCTATCTCCTTGCAGATTCCTTCAGGAAGTTTGTAACAACTCATAATATAATTAGGAATTGCCTGCGCAACTGCTTTGATCAACACTTCCTTTCCGGCTCTCGAGAGGCACTTTTCTTTCCAACCTTTCATTTTTTTCCAGACACGGTCAACAACAGTGGAAAAGATGACCTTTTTGGATCTCCCGAAGATCACCAGGAGTCCAAGGTATCTAGAGTGAGTGTCAACAGTCTTTACTCCCATCCTGTTACAGATCATATCTCTCTCTTTGGTTGGCACATTTTGACTAAACGACACTTCAGACTTTTCCATGTTAACCATTTGCCCAGAAGCTCTCTGATAGGTGGAAAGGATATCCAAGATTGTGTCAGTCTCCTTGATATTTGCCCTAGTGAAAAGCAGACTGTCATCTGCAAAAAAACAAATGAGATATCTGAGGAGCCTGCCTTGCTACCTTAAGACCATGCAGCATATTGTTGTTAGTTTTGGAATGTAGCATTCCTGATAGAACATCAGCACAAAGAATAAAGATATAGGGTGAGAGTGGATCACCCTGTCTCAATCCCCTCTCAGGAGTGAAACTTTTGCTCGGTTGCCCATTTATGAGAATTTGATAGGATACCGTAGATATACACCTCATGATAAGGTCAACCATCTTTTCCGGGAAACCCATAGTAGAGAGCACAACTTGAACAAAAGGCCACTCTAATCTATCATACGCTTTTGCCATGTCCAACTTCAAGGCCAACATTCCTTTCCTTCCTTTCTTTTTCTTTTTCAACCAGTGGAAACATTCCATGGCAATGAGGGCATTATCGGTGATTAGGCGCCCCTTAACAAAAGTTGATTGTTCTTCATCAATGATATCTGGAAGGATTACCCTGATTCTATTGGCTATCACCTTTGTGACAATTTTCATTGCCACATTACATAGGCTTATAGGCCTGTAATCCTTAGGGGATGTTGGATTCTTGCATTTAGGAATCAAGGCAATGAAGGTCCTATTCAAAGCCTCGGGTGAGGCTTCATGATTCAAGATATCAAGGACCCATTTTTGAACATCTTCTCCTACTATATGCCAGAATTCCTGGAAGAAGAGAGCCGGAAGACCATCCGTCCCCGGGGCTTTAAGAGGATGCATCTGATTGATTGCCTCAATGACTTCATCTCTTGTAAAATCTCTAGTACACCAAGCTATGTGATCCACTGTTAATTTTCCCCTTACAACTTCACATGTTTGCTCCACACCCTCGGGTTCTGAAGAAGAATATAACTCCGAGAAGTAGCCAATAAGGGCTCTCTCTATATTTTCATCCCCATGCCACCACACCCCGTCCATATCCTTCAACTTTTTTATCGCATTCACTTTCCTTCGTTGATTTGCTTTGCCATTGAAGAACTTGGTGTTCCTATCTCCATCCTTGAGTCACACTGCACGACTCCTTTGTCTCCAAATGATTTCTTCCGTGTGTAAGAGTTCAGAGTGTTTACTTTCCAGCTCTTTGTACCTCTTTATACCCTCTGGTGAATCTGCCCAATTAGTAACATCTTTCGATTGAGCTTCAACTCTTTGGATTTCCTTTCTAATTGACCTAATTTGATAGTCTTCAAACACACTATCCAGCCTTTTCAAGGAATTGAGCTTCCTGACACAATTTGCTTCAGAAGTCCTCCAAGTCTTCCTTACCTCATCTTCACATCTAGCATCTCTGGTCCAGCATTCCTCAAACCTGAACACCCTATTCCTTTTTTTCTTATTTAAATAACTATGACCCTCAAGTAGAACCATTAAGGCTGCATGGTCTGAACCATATCTAGGAAGGTGGGCAACCCGAATTGGAGAAAATCGGTCACAAAAGGCACCAGTTGCTAAGGCTCTATCCAATCTGCACTGGATGTTCTCCTCTCCTTGCCTACCATTAGACCATGTGAATTGGTATCCTTCAAATCCCAAGTCCTGTAGACCATATTCCTCAACAGTTTGTCGGCCTACCAGAAGCTGGTTTTGACTGCGGAGGTTACCACCTTTCTTTTCCTCCCCAGACAGGATGTCATTAAGGTCCCCAAAGCAAATCCACTTACTCCCCACAGACCGCGAAATGAGCTGAATCAATTGCCAGGTTTTCCTCTTATTCTGTTCTTCAGGAAATCCATAAATACCGGATAGGTACCAGGGATCACCCCCCTCCCCATCCTCACAGTAACATAAAATATGATTTAAAGAGAAGGATTGAATAGTTAGATTCACCTGATCATGCCAAAGGAGTGCTAGTCCTCCTGCCCTCTCTCGACCGCTGCCACTACAGGACACAGAAAGACAAGAGCTGAAACTACTTTTGATCTTTATTTTGTCCATCTCACTATCATTCAGCTTGGTCTCCATAAGGAAAACCAGTTGGGGATTTTCCATTTTGATGAGCCTTAGTAAGGCTCGAACTGCACGGGGATGCCCCAGACCCCGGCAGTTCCAACTGATGGCCTTCATTTTGCTAGGTGGTGTTGGTCAGCCAACACCAACTCTTGAGCTCTTTCTACAGCATCTGCCATATCAATGTCTTGACGCCTTCTCTTTTCCCTGTCTTTGAGGTCTTCCAGGCTTCCTTCAGAGATCATGACATCTACAAGTTGCCTCTTTCCTAGTTCCTTCACTAGCTTTGTAGATTGTGCCTTTGATGCTTTCCGATTTCCTTCCATTCAAAACCATTTCCCTCTCTTGCTGCCCTTTCCTTTTTGGATGCTTTTCCCCTTTTTCCATCTTCTTTGATAGAGCCACTGTGCCCAGGGATTCAGCAACACTCTCCACTTCTTTCTCTGAGAGACTCTTCTTCTTTCCCAATTCAGCATCAGCATCATTCTTCTCCTTCCTGATGGTCACTTCCTTGTTTTGATTCACTTCATACTCAGTTTCCTTTCCTCCTGTAGAGGCCTCATATTTGCTGGTACTAGTGCAAGCGAAAAGATTTTTGCTGCAATTACCAGAGCTGCTCTCCTTTCGCTGCTCGGTCGCTGCCTTTGGTAGAGGGGAAGCTCTCAACCAGGGTCTATAGGATAGCTCTTTCTCCTCCACCTCTTCATAACCGTCTTCTTCTGGAGCCTCAGCCTCTTCACAATCCTTCATCTGATGCCCAATCCTGCCACACACAAAGCAGAAATTTGAGAGTCTCTCATATTTGAAGAAGACTCGTAGATTTCGCCCTTGGTATCTGACAACCATTCCTCTTTTGAGTGGTCTCCTCAAATCAATAGCAGCCCTGATCCTTAGGAATCGCCCCATCCTGTTAGAATCCTTTAGATCTGCCTCTTCAAATTTCCCTATGATATCGCCCAGTTTCCTTGCCATGGGTTCAGATCTTAATTTTAGGGGTAATTCGTAAACCCTAACCCAAAAAGAAACATGGTACATTGCTAGATCTGACGGCTGTTCATCTCCAGTTACCCGCTCCAGTATTAGCAGGTTTCGATCAAAGCTCCAGGGACTGTTCCTCAGCACGCTATTTGCATCTCTTTTGGTTGAAAAACGAAACAAGTAAAGCTTCTTGTCTAAGTCTTGTATTTCGATTGGGTTCTTGAGCCTCCACGCCTGAGTCATCGTTTGCTTGAACACCTTTATATTGTAGGGGTTGTCTGTCCACAACTTTCCTACCAACGATCGTCTAAATACCTCATCACCATAGAGTTCATCTTCCTCAACAGTAACCCCTTCTTCTTCTTCCTTAGACAAGCTTACCTCTTTCCATCTATCCATGGAATCAAACAGAGGAGGGCAAAATAGCCGGTAGGAACCGGGGAAAAACCTAAGAGAACCTAGAAAGAAGCCAGCACACGGTGGGAAAAGGCTAGGAGAACCTGGGAGAGACGACCGCCACTAACCCTAGCAGAGCTCGAGTCGGGAGGAGATTATGCGCACCATGCTTTTTAGGTGTGATATTATAAATGGTGAATTTCCAAACTCTAATGTCGAAGCTTCTGGCATGGTGTCACAGCCACAAAGGTCCCAGCATAGTGTCACAGTCAACTGGGTCCCACCATTGTGAATTTTCAAACTCTAATGTTGAAGGTTCTAGTTTGGTTGATTCAAAGGTAACATTTTTTTTTTATTTGCAATCCTTTATAATTACTATTTTCATTCTAATTATATATTTGTCCCTACTTTACGTTGTAGGAATTTATGGAAGCATAATGACCACTTCCAACAAGTTCTCAGGATCTCTAATTGCAGGAGGTACTATACCGTAACAACAGTTTTTTTTTTTTCTTTGTTTGTGATTTTCTTTTTCATAGCTGTAATTGGTTTCATAGTAATCTTAATTTTCTTTTATCATTAGAGAATTTGTCTTATTTGGAATTTGGATAGGCATATAGTGAAAAATATGTTGTTCATAATGCATGAACTGACCTTTACGAGAAATTCTGTAGCTCAAATCAAAGTGTTGTTGATCTTCTTACTACAACAAAAAAACTTGTTAGCACAGTCTTGAACCGAATCTACTAGTCTAGGATGGATGGTATTTGTTTGGAAATGATCATTACTGAGATGATCTATTGAGCTTCTTTATCTTCATAGGGTCTGTAATTTTTAATTTTTTTAAAAAAAGTGAGATCAAAGCTTGTTTGAATTCACATGTTGAGATCATGAATCTATTGTAAAGCAGAGTTTAATACGATATGTCTCTATCAAAAGTCATGTATCCAATGAAATCTTTTTCTTGATATATGTTACATCTCATGTCCACAAACATAACAAGAAAAAAGAAAAAGAAATCTTATCATCTCAAGGCATAAAGATACACTAGTTGCTGGTAAGTGGTAAAAAGAAGAAAACATTTCTTTTTGTTGCAAATGCATCTCATAGCTGTAACTGATTTTATAACAATCTTAGCTTTCTTTTATTATTAGAACAGAAGTACTTCAATATTCAATATGGTTGTTGTTTTACTCTCTTTTGGCTGTGTTCCTTGTGCCGCTGACATCTTTTTGCAATTTGCAGTAAGCCCCTTACTTGGTTTTCACCTTTTGTTCCTTCCAACCTATGATTCTGATCTTTTGGTAGTTTAATAAGTTTTGTAGAGATATAGTTTGTATGATTGTGTGTATATATTGGATTAGTGTCTTATAAGTGTCTAAGAGTCTACACTTTACAAATATTGTGTATATATACACTTTAAGCAACATGTTGAAAAAAGTAGGCTCACTGATAAACTAGGAAGAAATATTTTGGCAGAGCTTGGTATCGTGGCTTGGTGTATCTGGTTTAGTTGTAATAAATACAAAGGAATGCTCCAAGTAAGTGTTCCTACTGAAGTTAAAACTTGGAAAACTTTTCTTATGATAATTCAGACTCCATTTTATTGATGTAAGAGATATTAGCAAATATATTGGATTACTTTGATTTTATTGCCTACAATCACTAATACTAACCAACATAGAGGTGGGGTATGTGTTACTTAGAACACCTTGTTTTTCGTCGGTAAATACATGCTTTACTGTGTTTATTTTTGATAAAATCCAAATGATGATTTTATTTAAAATAAAATTATTTTCTTGTGTTATTTTACCGTATGAAGTCACAGTAAAATTTTTGGTCGAAAATCCGGACGAAAACCGGTCTGGGTTCTCACTGCCAGTACAAGTTTACTGAGCTAGAGACCAAATTTTAATTCATGAACGAGACGGTTAGTGTTTTTATGATGTTTTGTGTGGGTTTGGAGTTTTTCGAAAAATCTTGTTCGGGGCCAAATCTTAGGGATTTCCCGAGCGAAATCGTCGGGAAATACGATCGGGGAAGTTATCTGATACGCAATGCAGCAGAGCATCAAAAGGATGAAGTGACATGAAGTGACTTGATGTGAAGGCTATGACACACCTCAAAAGGTGAATCATGACTTTTTTTCAAAAATCTCACTTTTTCATCTTTCTTTCTCCAATCACATCACATCACCTTAACTCATTATCATCTCTACAAGCAACCCACCTTTTTTCTCCTCTTCTTTCTTCCTCTCCCAAAACCGTGACCCTCTCCTCCCGCTCTCTATAAACACTCTTCATTTCCACACTTCATCACTTTCCTCCATTTCTCACATTTACACTTTACTATGTTTCTTCTTCTTCTTCTTCTTCTTCTCTCTTACAAAGTTTACATTTTTATCAAGCTTTTCTCTTAGAGTTCTTCATCAAAGTTGTTTATCTTGTTAAGAGTAATACTTCTATGTAGTTCTTTTTTCAAAGTTTCATCTTTTATTTCAAAGTTTTCTTCATATGTCATTTATGTGCTTTTAACTTTTAAAACCTCTCAAAAATGGTAGAAAACTACTTTTGAGTTGAAACCACTTTCTATATTCTTGTATTTACTCATACTATCACATACTAAAAGGTTGTGTAAAACAAAGTTTCCTAACCCCTTCTTCCTAACAAGCAATCAAGCCTCATCCCACACAACAACCTCTTCCTACACAACTGCCTCAAGACCGGATTTCTATCTTGGAGAACACCCTCAATCAATTCATGCAAATGTCCATGTCAAACCAGAAAAACACCGATGCTTCTATAAAAAACTTGGAGGTTCAAGTTGGACAAATTGCAAAGCATCTAGCGGAACAATCTAGCGGCAGTTTTTCAGGTAATACTCAAATAAATCCTAAAGAGCATTGCAATGCTGTTGTTTTGAGGAGTGGTAAAAGTCTTGAGAATGTGAGCGGTGAGCCTTTGTTGAAAGATGAGAGAGTTGCTGAAAAAACAGAGGTGATTGCTGAAAAAACTGATTTGAATAAGAAAAAAGGCAAAGAGGTTGTAATAGAGGAAGAAGACAAGAGGGAAAAGTTAGTGGATGAAGATTCAATTTTGAGGAAGAGTAGAAGTCAGATTTTGAAAGATGGAGACAAGCCTCAAGTGATCCCCTCTTATGTGAAGTTGTCATATCCTCATTTGAGCAAGAAGAAGGAGAAGGAAGAGCAGTTTGCCAAATTTCTTGACATCTTCAAGAGGTTACTGAGATCAACATACCCTTTCTTTGAAGCACTAGAACAAATGCCAACCTATGAAAAGTTCATGAAGGAGTTGCTCACGAAGAAAAGAAAGTTTAAAGAAGGTGAGACTGTTGCCTTGATTGAAGAGTGTAGTGTGATACTTCAAAGGAAGTTACCTCCAAAGCTTAAGGATCCTGGTAGTTTTACAATCCCCCGCACAATTGGGAGTGTTGCTATTGGGAAGGCCTTGTGTGACTTGGGGGCAGGTATCAATTTGATGCCGCTTTCAATCTTGAACAAGCTTGGAGGTGGTGAAGTGAAACCAACAAGGATGGCATTGCAACTAGCTGATAGATCAATCAAGCGTCCTTATGGTATTTTGGAATATGTTCTGGTAAAAGTGGATAAGTTTATCTTCCTAGCGGATTTTGTGATATTAGACATGAAGGAGGATGCAGAAGTTCCACTTATATTGGGGAGACCTTTTCTAGCGACTGGTCGTGCTTTGATAGATGTACAAAAAGGCCAACTTCGATTCAGAGTGCAAGATAAAGAGGTTACTTTCAATATATTTGAAGCTATGCATCGCCCGATTGATGAAGAGAATTGTTTCCGCATGGACATTGTGGATGTAGTGGCTAAAGAAGTCTTTGCACATCAGCACCACTCCTCTACTCTTGAGAAGGTAATTATGAATTCTATTGAAAATCTTGATGGGAAAGAGGAAAAGGAAAAAGAGGAGTGTTTGTGTGATTTGGAAGCTCAACCCAATCAACTTGCTGTCAATACTAAGAAGGAAGAGCTCAACATGAAAGCAACTCCGAAGCTCTGCAAGACAAATGATGCGTCAAATGGTGATGAAGTTGGATTTGCTCACCATGTGGAAACAGAACTTCCGCCGGGAGGGAGTAAGGATAAGGCCACGAGGCTTAGAGTGAAAAGGGCAAAGCGGAAGCGCAATTATTGGCCTTATAAGCAAAATCATCTCTTTGAAGGAGTTCCATGGAAGAGAAGTGTTCTTGCACTTCTACGCCCAGCCGACCCCGGTTAATTGAAAGAAGCACGTCAAGCTAGTGACGTTAAAGAAGCGCTTATTGGGAGGCAACCCAAGTTTTCTTTTCATTTTCCTTTTGTTTTTGATTTTTAACTCTTGAATAATTTGAGAAGATCAAGAGGAAATAGATCATAAATTAATAGTTTTGTTAAGTGTTTTCAGGGCAAGAGGAAGGAGAAGCAAAAAGGGCAGGGAGAAACAAAATCAGCAGCCATCATGCCCAGGCCGTGACACTGGTCACGACCATGATGAGCTTAATGTGAAGACCAGAAAGGATCACGGCCCAGCCATGATACCCATCACGGGCGTGATGAGAGGACCCTGAAGATCAGAGAGCATCACGGCCTAGCCGTGATGGAGGTCACAGTTGTGACAGGCCAACCCCTGTGGACCAGAATTGATAACGGCTTGCCCGTGATAAGCATCACGGCCGTGACACAATTTCCATCAAGTTTCTGACTAATCATGTTAGCCAACACCCGCTACCGTCTCGGTAAGTCGTTCCATTTTTTTTTCCTTTCTCGGACTTGATTATTTACATTGGGGACAATGTAAGTTTTTAAGCTTGGTGATGAGCCTCTGGTTGACCGGTTTTATAACTAGTAAAGACCTTGGCTTTGTGCTAATTTTATATCATTTTCACCCAAATTAGACTTGATTGTCCTTAAGTAGTATTTTGAGTCTATAAAGTATTTTTAGGTTAATTTAGCCAATTTTGAATCAAATAAAGCTTATGGCTATTTTGTTGTTTTCAGGATAATAAGAAGAGCAAGTAAGGAAGTGTATCAGAAGCAGAGGCCATCACGCCTAGGCCGTGACACTGGTCACGGCCGTGATGAGAAGATTATGAAAGTCAGAAAGGATCACGGCCTGCCCGTAATAAGCATCACGGCCGTGACGGACCAAAATGTGAAAGGACACCCTTGGCAGAAGCGATCACGGCCTGGCCGTGATGGCCATCACGGCCGTGACAAGAGAGAAACCAAAAGCCTATTTGAAGGCAGAACTGAGGGAAAGCTAAAAGGAATCCAAACAACTTTCATGAAGAACTCAGACGCTTAATTGGATGTATAGTGGGTCACATTGGGCCATGAAGTCGAAACATAATTGCTGCCACCGGAACCTGAACTGGTCATGAAGATTGGGCCATAACTTGGGCTGTAGATGTCGGTTGGAAGTGAAACCGGTGGCAAATGAAAGATCAAACAAAGAGCTTTAACTCTCATGAAGACCATTATTCCAAACAGAGACGTTCTGAGGGGCTCCAATCCATGTGAAGATAGAGACGTTTCAGCTGCCCTATGAATTGAATGTGGACATAACTCCCTCATCTTAACTCATAATTAAGCAAACTAAGTGGTTTTGGAAAGCTAAGAGGCAGAGGTTGAAGACAACTAAAGGAGCATTCAGATATTGAGAGAATATATATAAATAGTTAGTCGAGTTAGTCATAGAGAGGTTAGTCGGAGAGTTAGCCGTTTTGGCTAGACTTTGATTGTCAGTAGTAGTAGTTTATTTTCCTTCCTTTTCTTTTATGTTTATTTTTGTAATGGAGAGTTAGTCTCCTAGATTAATCTACTGGGATTGGTTTCCATTTACACTTGAGGTTCTTGTATTTCCTGTTTTCATTTCCTTTTCTCTTTTCAATGCAATGCTATATGTTTCTGTTTGTTATTTCAGGAATGTATAGTGTTGTATTGTTTCATTTCGGTGATGTAATGTTCCTATATATAATCGCGTTTGTTATTTCGCGTGTGTTCATTCATGTTCGTTTGTTCATGAGAGCTTAACCCCGTTTGTTATTTCGGGAATAGGAACATACATCTGTAGTCGCGGTTTTCGTTTGTTAATTGTTGCTACAACCGGGAGGGGATTAGTATCTGCTTAGGATTTGCATGAACCAATGATAGTGGGAAACTGAGAACAGTGGGTTAATCGCTTTTGTTTATTTGCTAATTTCTTAAACTGCTTTGTTTCTTTTCTCTGTTTTTGATTTGTTTTGTTAATTTAGTTTTAATCTCAAAACCCCCATTTCTAACTTTTACTAATTTTCTGTTAATAATAACAACAACTAAAGAGTCCTTGAGAGACGATCCGAGTTGTCGCTCTATACTGCATTATTTTATAATCGCTCGTTCTTTTTGTCGCTAGGCGGCAGCCGCGGTCAAAAATTGGCGCCGTTGTCGGGGACTCGGTTTGTTGTTATTAGCGAGAAAATAATTTTTGAAAAAAAAAAAAAAAACTTTTTGCTTTGCTAATTAGTTCCATGCCTTTGTCTGGGATTTTTGATTGCCATGGATAATTACATGTATGGATATTTGCCTAAAGTTTATCATGAACAACCACCTTGCATGTATTATCCTAATTTTAGTGAGCCACCACCATACTATCCTAGCCAAGTGACCACCTCTGCACCTTCCGAACCTTCACAGAGCACCTTGGATGAGATTGCTTCTATGATACAACAAATGGAAGAGAACAATCAACGGATGGCGATAAGCCAAAGAATACCAGCCTGACCCTACACTAGCCCAACTCAGTTTGGAAGAAATGCTACAACAAATGGCTGCACAAACGGAAGCATACAATCTTGAATTTCAACAGAGGATGGAGGCAATGGAGGCAAGTAATCTTGAAGCCCAACAGAGGGACCAAGCTGAATCTCAAAAGTTGTGGGCTCTAATTGATCAAGTTACCACCAACTCAGCTGCAATGCTAGCTCCACAGCCCATTGAAGAACCTACAGAGGCACAATTTATTCTTGAAAATACCTCTGAGGATGAGTCTGATACTGATACTTCTGTTACTGAATTATGTGTTGAATCCCCTGATGATTGTTATTGTGATGGCAATGCTTTGTGTGTAGATTGCTATTTTGAAAGGTATGTTAAGCAAAGCATCCATATGGATCAGGAGAACATTTGCTCCACCGTGCTTGAGGATAAAGAAGACTCTTTGGTCTTAGATGCACGTGTTGAGAGTAGAGGGGTGGATGATGAATTGATTGAAGAATTTCCAGACATTCTAACTTTTTCTGATTCATTTTCTTGTAATATATGTACTAACTCTAACCCTTGTGTGGTGTGTGCTGAAATTTCTGCATGTATAGCAGGTGAAAATTTTGTTAGTGCAGTGGATGAAAACATTGCAGAAAAGGAAGCAGCACCAGTAACCCCAACTAACTATTTGCCACCTCCCCCTGAGGAACCAGTGATGGAGTTTAAACCCTTGGATTTTGCACCATGGCCAATCCAAGAGGTTGAGCCCCACTTCTATTGGGGAAACTTTGTTGAGAAGGAGGTCATCTGTGACCCGAAGGGAAGTGAAAAGTCCGCCGCACTGGGCGAGGTTACTATGATTGTCAAGCACCCACCTCCGCATCAAAGCTGCAAGTTAGGGAGGCTTGGAACAAATTTCAGTCCTTTGGCTACCATGTGGGACTTATGCTACAGGCAGTGGGATCCTGGCGGAACCGCCCTTCAATGAGCTTTTCTTACCCTTTCTCCTTTTTAATTTTTTTTCCTTGCTTTATTTTTGTTTTGTTTTGAATAAATCTCCTGAATAATTTGAGAAGCTCAGGAGTTGTGTTTGTGTCTTGGTTATGGCAAGTTGATGGATTTGATTAATATTTGCATAGATGGATTGCATAATATGTGTTGACTGTTTTCCCCCTAGGTTGAAAAAAAAAAAAATTTTTTTAAAAATTTTGATCCCCATATGATTGAAAACTGAACTTTGAGATTTTATTATGATGGCATGATTTATGATAAGTTTGGGGTGATAGGAAGCACACACTAGGGATAGAATCTCAGTTAAACAATTTGCATAAATGTCCAGGTGAGGTTTTTGAGCCTCCAACATGTTTTAAACTGTGTGAAATCACTTTTGAGTTGCACTTTCCTGAGTTTGCTTGAATCTCTTTTTGGTTTGCATGATTATATGTTTGCTTCAGATGATTTAGGCATTTTCTTTGTAAATAGCTACTTGGCCTAAAATAACCAATTCCTAATGCATGTTCCCTAGTTAGCCCCATTGAGCCTATTAGCCTTTAATTCTTGATAACCTAATGTTACAAGCCCAAAAATCTGGAAAACCATGTTAACCCGATCTTAGGATTAGGAGAGCATGTAATCTTAGAATGGGTGCAAGAAACTAAAGTTTGGGGTGGCTGCAAGGTGTAATATGTTGTTTGGGATTGAGAAAAAAATTTATGTGAAAAAAAAATGAAAGAAAAAGAAAAAGTAGAAATTAAAAAAAAAAAAAAAAAAAAAGTGGAAAAATGCCAAAAAGAAATAAAAAGGTTGTAGTCACCCAAGGCAAAATGAAAAATGAGAAAGGAACTTGAGTGGAATTTTAAAGTGTAAATAATGCTCTCTTAGTTCCTAGGATCTTCAGCTTAGTTTCTTTGTATATCCTACCCTTAGCCAGGCCCCATTACAACCCATAAAATACCTTTTGATGTTGCTTGCATGTTTTCTGTGGGAATCATTTAGAGATGAAAATCAAATTTAAGGGAAGTGCTCTTAAAAGTGAAATTGAGTGAATTGTTGATAGCCTGACACAAACTGAGCGATTGAGTGAAACATAAATCTCCCTTGTGAGGAAGGCAGTTGTTTGAACTTGGTGATCTCCCTTGTATGTGTGACTTGGATCTCTTGCTTAGATTTCTGATTGCCTGAATGATGAAATTCTCAATTGTTTGGAATGAATAAATGTGGGGATTGTTTTGTTTGAAAGGGGGGAACATTGAAAAATATTTTGATAAATTGCTTGAAATCTGTGCGAAAGTTGATTGAATCTTTTGAGCTTGCCAGGTCTTCAGTCTTTTTAAGTTTTTGAGTGTAGTTTGCTTGGGGACAAGCAAAGTTTAAGTTTGGGGTATTTTGATGAGCCTCTGGTTGACCGGTTTTATAACTAGTAAAGACCTTGGCTTTGTGCTAATTTTATATCATTTTCACCCAAATTAGACTTGATTGTCCTTAAGTAGTATTTTGAGTCTATAAAGTATTTTTAGGTTAATTTAGCCAATTTTGAATCAAATAAAGCTTATGGCTATTTTGTTGTTTTCAGGATAATAAGAAGAGCAAGTAAGGAAGTGTATCAGAAGCAGAGGCCATCACGCCTAGGCCGTGACACTGGTCACGGCCGTGATGAGAAGATTATGAAAGTCAGAAAGGATCACGGCCTGCCCGTAATAAGCATCACGGCCGTGACGGACCAAAATGTGAAAGGACACCCTTGCGCGAGAAGCGATCACGGCCGGCCGTGATGGCCATCACGGCCGTGACAAGAGAGAAACCAAAAGCCTATTTGAAGGCAGAACTGAGGGAAAGCTAAAAGGAATCCAAACAACTTTCATGAAGAACTCGGACGCTTAATTGGATGTATAGTGGGTCACATTGGGCCTTGAAGTCGAACATAATTGCTGCCACCGGAACCTGAACTGGTCATGAAGATTGGGCCATAACTTGGGCTGTAGATGTCGGTTGGAAGTGAAACCGGTGGCAAATGAAAGATCAAACAAAGAGCTTTAACTCTCATGAAGACCATTATTCCAAACAGAGACGTTCTGAGGGGCTCCAATCCATGTGAAGATAGAGACGTTTCAGCTGCCCTATGAATTGAATGTGGACATAACTCCCTCATCTTAACTCATAATTAAGCAAACTAAGTGGTTTTGGAAAGCTAAGAGGCAGAGGTTGAAGACAACTAAAGGAGCATTCAGATATTGAGAGAATATATATAAATAGTTAGTCAGAGTTAGTCATAGAGAGGTTAGTCAGAGAGTTAGCCAGTTTTGGCTAGACTTTGATTGTCAGTAGTAGTAGTTTATTTTCCTTCCTTTTCTTTTATGTTTATTTTTGTAATGGAGAGTTAGTCTCCTAGATTAATCTACTGGGATTGGTTTCCATTTACACTTGAGGTTCTTGTATTTCCTGTTTTCATTTCCTTTTCTCTTTTCAATGCAATGCTATATGTTTCTGTTTGTTATTTCAGGAATGTATAGTGTTGTATTGTTTCATTTCGGTGATGTAATGTTCCTATATATAATCGCGTTTGTTATTTCGCGTGTGTTCATTCATGTTCGTTTGTTCATGAGAGCTTAACCCCGTTTGTTATTTCGGGAATAGGAACATACATCTGTAGTCGCGGTTTTCGTTTGTTAATTGTTGCTACAACCGGGAGGGGATTAGTATCTGCTTAGGATTTGCATGAACCAATGATAGTGGGAAACTGAGAACAGTGGGTTAATCGCTTTTGTTTATTTGCTAATTTCTTAAACTGCTTTGTTTCTTTTCTCTGTTTTTGATTTGTTTTGTTAATTTAGTTTTAATCTCAAAACCCCCATTTCTAACTTTTACTAATTTTCTGTTAATAATAACAACAACTAAAGAGTCCTTGAGAGACGATCCGAGTTGTCGCTCTATACTGCATTATTTTATAATCGCTCGTTCTTTTTGGCGCGTGGCGACAGCGCGGTCACTTGGGGTAGGGGTACTTTTGCATACTTGTGCATTTTCCATGTTGCATTCATTTAGGCTTAGTTTGCATGATCACATGATCAGATTACCCCCCTAGTTTAGATTTTGCATCCAATTGTGAGAACTAAGTGCCAAATAAATTGAGATAGTGAATTCTTGAACCCAATTTTTTATTCTTGTGATAAGGCTACAAATAAAAATTCTTGAGATGATCTTTTGATAGTTGATAATTAGCATGTGGTTCCGTAGATTTGTGTTTGTCATTGATTTTTGAACCACAAATGTGAGATTTTGAGCCAAAAAAAGGGGTACTCACTAAATCTACCCCATTCCTTGTGTTAGAGTGTTATTCCTCTTGGATTGTATTTCTCTAGAACTTGACTTGAAACCGTTTTGAAGCTTAAATTTTTTTTAAAACATTTTTGAAAATGATTGAGGCACTAGGTATTTTTCCGGCCTTCTGAGCTTTGAATGACTAAATGCTACCCCTTAGTTGCCCAATTTTGAGCCTGAAAGAATAAAATACTTTTATTGGTACCTTGAATTACTTTGATGAATGATGCTTGATAGGAGACCTTCTAAAGTATTACAAAAGGGTAAAAAGGTAGTTGAAAAAGTATGGGATGAGAAAGTTAGAAAAATATTATTTCTCTTGAATTGAAAATCTCCCCTTCGTCAAAAGAGAAAGAAAGAAATAAAATATATATAAAGAAGGGGATGACAAAAAGAAAAGTGAGAAATAAAAGAAAAAGAAAGAAAGAAGGTGGAAAAATGAATCAAAACCCAAAAAGGGTCTTTTAGAAGGTCATGCTTTGCAATGCTTGATAGTTTGTATAGCCTTTTGAAATTTCCTTTTCTTGATTTCCCCACCTAACGATTGATCCCATGGCCCCGTTACAACCAAAGCAAAAGACCTCTTGATTCTTAATTGTTTTCATTAATAAAGTAGAAATTTGATTGATAGTCAAGCCTATGGTAGAATTCATTCCTTGAGGAAATTGAGCGAACTGTCATATGTCCCTAAACACTTGAGTGAGGTGAGAAAGAGTGCCAAGCAAATGAACAAGCTTGGGGTGATTTTCAGGTGAGAAAGAGTGCCCAAATCAGTGAGAATATGAGTCTAAGAAACCTGAGCCTCTAATTGGACTTGAAACTGATTGTCTTTTGCCGAATTATTTGAAATGTCTGTTACTCGGATTATTTACTCGGGTTCTTGGTTCACTATCCATGTTCTGATTAGTTATATCTTCTGGCCTTAGTGATTGCTTGAGGACAAGCAAATGAATAAGCTTGGGGTGATTTGATAGTGTGATTTCACATCATAATTCTTGTACATTTCTGCATGCATTTGCATATAGTTTAGACATATTTAAATTGATTTCTATTAGTTTTTGCCTTGGAACGGGTGAGGCGGTTTCTTGGTGTTGTTTTATAGGAATTTAAGGAAAAATACTCAAGATTAGCCATGATGGAGCTTGGATAAAACAGAGTTTGAAAAGTGAAGAAAATGACCCAAGCAGATCCCATCACGGCCGTGATCGAGCAATAATTGAGAAGAAAAAAGGCAAAAGTCAGAAGATATCACGGTCGTGACATATACCCTCACCAGGCAGAACCCATCACGGCCTAGCCGTGACAGACCAGCTGAGACAGGCAGAGCCCATCACGGCCTGGCCGTGATGCTCCAAAATTTGAAAGCGCGCCAAGGCAGAAAGCGTCACGGCCTGGCCGTGATGGCCATCACGGTCGTGACGCGAATCCTAATCTATAAAGAGGCATGGGCATAACAGAGGAAAACAGTTTTGAAAACCCTCAAACACTCTCTCTGAACCAGGGGCAGCTGCACAAGGATTCCATGGAGTTTCTTCTCCTCTTCATCTCTATTCCTTTGATTTTGTCTTGTAATTATTTCTGAATTCTCCATGTATTTGACTTGATCTTGTAATACAGTTTTTGCTTCCTTATGAGTGATTGATTTCCATGCTTAATGCTTGTTGTGGCGTGATCCCCCATGACTTGATTATTATTTTGGTATGCAATTGGAAAATTCGTATTAGAACTAGAACTGAAATCAACCACCTAGTAAACCTTGTATCTAAGAATGGATTTAGGTTTATTAGCAATCGTGTAATCCCTAATCATCATGCAAATTCATTAATCTAGGCCACCTAAGGAATTAGGGTCTATTAGTGGATTTAGGCTCTTGTCATCTGAGGAATCAGGGCTTGAGTAATCTAGTGGATTGATTGTCATATTTGAAGTAGAAACTGTTTATTAGTCATTTCATTGCATGGGGATGAATTTTAGTGAACCTAATCCCAACATCTTTATTATATTTGAAAACCATCTTTTTCTGCACTCCAAGTATTTGATAAAAAACCAAAAAGAGTTTGTTCCTTTTCTTTTATTTGTTTTGGGCTTGATAATTAGTATAGAACTCCCTTCAATCCAAATATCTGCATAGATAGTAATTGATTCGGTACGTGCTAGTACTTGTCACAGTCCTCGTGGTAACGATAAACGGTCTCACCACCGTATTACTTGTACGACTAGGTATACTTGCCTAGATTTCGTTCAACAATCGCCACCTTCTATCCACCACGAAAGACCCATTGCAGAGTCGCCGTACCATATCCAGCCCCTGACCTGTAGCATCTCCGTTCAGCTGCGAGTTCTCCATCGCCGCTCCGTGTCCAGCCACCGATCGAACCACCGTGCACTGCCTAGCCGCCGTCCGGACATTGTTCCTGTTTGGTGCGTGAGGGATGATATCAGAAGAACTCTTCTGGTTCTGATTATGTGACCCCCTTTTTATTTTATTTTTCTTAATGTTTGCAGTATACTTTTTATCTTTGTTTTTCTCTTTCCTTTGGGTTTGTGGTGTTGGGCCAGCAGGTTAGTAGGCTTAGTCTACTTAAATTTTTTTTTTGTGTTGTGTGTGTGTTGGGTTTTGAAATAAAAATCAAATGGTATGAACAAATTAACAAATCTTTTCAAATTCATGCAACAATCTGCGACGTTGATGTATGAATTTTCATCCTCAAGTGGTGTACGAATTATAAGGGTTTATCGTATAACATTGCTATCTTGAACCCAGTGTAAGAGTGAATTTATTTTAAAATAAAGATCCTTTTTTTTTAAATTTTTAAAAAAATCAAATATTTACTAGAAATTAAAATCAACCAACCAATCAAACATTTTCAAAAGAACCACGTGGCTTTGAGTTTCCCATCTCACCCGGGAATACGAAGGAGCAAGATAAATCATCTTGTCAAACCAAAACTAATTTTTCTTTTTTTTTTTGTGTCCATTTTTATGTTAAAATAATTAATCAAAATAATTAAACTTGTCTATTTTTAGGGATGCTCTATGGACACGGCGCCATGTTCAGTCCCTTAGATTTGAGGTTGCTCTGTGGACTTATGTGCCATGTTCAACCTCATTTAGGTTTTATCAACAATAATTTTTAAAATACAAAACCAATAAATAAATACAAAATATTAAAAAATAAATAATAATTCTTTCTTGTAAATAATTTTTTGTGTAAAATAAATATTTAAAATGTTATTAAAATGTTTTGCACAATTAACTTGAGGTACCGTTTTTTAAACGAGCGATGTGGGGTGCTAACACCTTCCCTACTCGTAACTGACTCCCGGACTCATCTCTCTCTTTTTTTAGACCAGTTTACCTTTAAATAATTGGATTTTCTAAGATTTTCCCAATAAAAATTTTAGTGGCGACTCCTCTATTTTTATTTCATCTTTTTGCGGCTCCCGGATGGGGTGGTGCGGACAGTTTGCGACTCCAGGGGGACATTTTGATAGTCAGACTTATCATAGTGGGTTGTGCAATTTGTTTTTTTTTTTACAGCTGTGAAAATGTTTGTTTTACCCTTTTTTTTCATTATTTATTTATCTTATGCTTTCATAACTGCTTTTGTATATTCTTGCAACCTTAGGGTAGAGAACTATTGTGTTTGTGTTGTTTGTTCCTTTTGCAGGTTTGGGGTAGTTTTATTTTAGTAGGTTTTTGTGAAGGTTTGTGTGCTCCCATTAGACACATCACTATCACATATTGCACACACTTTTGGCTCTATACCCGAGCTTGCTCAAAACTCAAGGATTAGGCGGTGTCTCGACATTGTCATTGAAGAGGTCTTGTACCTCCCTGATATTTGTTGATTCACCACTCAGATTGTACTCGATATCATGAGATGGTCATATTGAGAGGGTTTATCCATACTTGTGACTAGATTCATGAATCGGATCCTTATCTTTCGGGATAGGGGCAATCTGGGAACCATGGCTTTTAGAAGTCTAGACCCTACCTGATTTTCACTGATAGAGCAAACTTAGTAGCCAACCTGTTTAGAGTCATTACCTCAGGTTCATCCAACCCTAAGTTTTACCTAATTTAGGACAAAGGGAGCATAGTCTTTCTCTCTCCCCATTTTTTCCTGGCATCATAAACATAAATTGCCATGCATATACATATTTACTATGAAGTTTTCTAAAAAAGGAAAAAAGAGGGGGCAACACACCGTCGCTTCAAGCCAGAATGACATGTTCATATATTATTGCACTTCTAATAAGCGGCATGTCATAGTGAAGGCAGTGCATTGACAACATACCCGACATAGGGTTCCCAACCCTACTGGGGCTCGTGCAACATGAAGCATGTAGGGCATTTTTTGTGTGTTTCATTTCTAATTTTTTCTTTATTTGTGTTTCTTGACAGGAAGACCTTAGTATTAATCTTATAGCAAAGAATGGAAGGACCTAGCATCGGAAAGAGTACTAGCAATGCAAGCAGTTCCAAGAAGAGCATCAAGATAGATGTGACACTCAATGATGTTCAGAGCTTATAGGAAATTAGTCAACAAATGTCAGAAAAGGCAAGTTCAAACTTTAACAACAAGTATGGGAGGATACTAGATCTGTTACGTATTTCGGTGTATGCCTCCACTCTGAGTGCATTTGCTCAGTATTGGAACTCAACTTTGAGATGTTTTGAATTGCCTGACCTAGATATAACTCCGACCATAGAGGAGTATGCTTATATGCTGAGATTGCCTATCCAAAAGGGATCATGTGTCTATTTGTATTATGGACAATATGTGGCAGATGGGAAGATAGCAAGTCTGTTGGAGCTTAAACCGGAACAATTGAATAAAGTGGAAAAAGGAAACACTAGTGGCTTGAAGAGGCGATTCTTGGAAGGTTACCTCAGGGAGTTGGCTCAACAACAACGATGGGTTACTTTTAATAGATTGTTGGCTCTCCTTATCTATGGGATGGTACTTTTTCCCTTTATTCCGGATGTGATGGATCGATCAGCTATGGACGTCTTCTACAGAGTTGAGGAATATGGGGTGAGTTTAGTCCCTGCTATCTTAGCTGAAACTTTTCTCTCACTACGAGTTTGTCATCAAAATCAACAAGGAAAGTTGCAATGTTGTGCACCAATGTTATATGTTTGGATTATGACTCACTTGTATGCTGGTAACAAGATTGATAGAACAGATGATCCACTAAAAGGATTCATTTGCATGCCGCTAAAGTCACGCAAGCTATATGAATGGAAACAAGAGTTTGATCAGGCCGACTCACATTCATTTAGATGGATGTGCCCATGGTACAATGGAGATTCAGTTATATTTAGTTGTGGAAGTTTCCCAAATGCCCCATTGATGGGACCCAGAGGATGTGTGTCATATTCACCCGCCCTAGTAATGTGCCAACTCAGGTGGACATAGGATGAACCCCCAAAAGAGCTGTTTGGCGGAGCATATTTCCTATATCAAGAATGTGAAAGCATCAAGAGTCAGACAATGGCAATAAGGTCAGCATGGGACAATATTCATATAAAAGGGCGTGATGAGTTAGGAAGGCGGATCATAGCTCAAACAAAAAGATATGAAGCATGGAGAGAGGCAAGAAGGGGTTGTCCTTCAAAACCGGAACCCCCACCTAGTGCTAAAAACAATCCTCTTACAGAAGATCAAATGCTGAAAAAAAATTGAAGTTCGAAAAGCTCAGATGGGGGTTTTGGATGAAAAGAACCAAGTTGTAGAAGTAACTATTGTCAAACTCCAAAGCCAGGTACAAAAACTGAATTTATAGATCGAGAATTTGAGATATGAATATGCTGATTCCTACGAAGCTCCAAGTAGCATGAAAAGGGCAAGAAAGGAAAAAGAAGCAGTGATTCAAGAGTTGCAAGCAAAGTGGAGTGTCAAGAAAACACACTAGTCAGAATTCTGAAGAAGAAAGAAGAGCTTGAGTGGGACGTAGGGATTCATGTCGAAACAATACAGATACTAAAGGAGAGAGTTGAATCTCTACAAGAATCCTTGGCTCAAACCGAACTTTACTCTGATCGAGGATGGAACGAAGCTGCCAGATATCGTCAATTATTAGCAGAAGCTAATGAGAGGGAAAATTGGCTCAGGACCAAAATGCAATAAAATGAAAGAGGAGAAGTTCAACGTCACGCAGAATGGGTAAAGGGATGGAAATTGGTTGTGAGGGAAGTAATCTGTGAAAGGGAAGCATGGAGAAGAAAATATGAAGACATGATTGGTAGAACTCAATATCATACTTCCCAATTGGTGGAGCGATTTGAAGAAGTATCAATTCAGGTTTACAAGAACCTTTTCCTCCGGATACCACCAGAGGTGACTGAGTTCTTCAAGTATTTTGGGAAGCTTGCAAAGGGATTCAGGAAAAAGAGGATGAAGCTCTTGACATAGTGTTTTGCAGTCCCCTAAGACATATTTAGAAATATGAAAACTCTCGATGTATTGTTTTTTTCCAACCAAAGACTCATGTTTGTATCGCAATATTCGTATAATGAAATGGAAGTTTTCATCAATATTTGTGGAATGTTCTTTTTCCAAATGATATCTATCGAGGAGTGAATTCTCCCTTAGATACTTCATCAACTATATTTTTACCCTAAAAACGACATGTTTTCTGCGTAAAAATATGGGCATCATCAAACAATAACATTGCTAGTACAGATGTGGTCTATCGAGGAGTGAATTCTCCCTTGGACTTGACATCAATTGCAGTCAAGCTAGAGGGAATCATACCACTAGATTTGAATGCAGGATCAGTATTCTTGCTATAAGTGTATGGGACGATCTTCCTGTCAAAAAATGGAGTTTAATTGGTTTCTGCTCTTTCTTTTGATTTTATTCATTTATTATTTCTTTTATTAAATAAAACAGAGTGTGGTTTTTGAACAATTGCTCCAAGACACCCTTATCGCACTCGATCACAGACAAGAGCTATGACGGAAGAACTAGAAGAAGTCCAAGAGATCAGGGATGAAACCGGTCAAATCAAGGATCAGATGACTAGGATGATGGAGATCCTACAAGCAATGCAGAAGGAAAAGAACACAGAGGGGAACCCTCCAGCCTTAAACGAAGGACATCCGGCCACCCCTCTTATCCCGCCTGGTTTTGGTCAGGTTCCTATTCAAGGCTACAACCAACCAGGGGTCATGATGCCTCTCACCGTTTAGCCAAGCAACCAAACTCATCTTTTATTTGACCCGAACAATCCCCCATACGGCTTACCTCATGGATTTGTTCCACCAACGGCCCCCAGCCCACAAGATGGCATCGAAAACTTGGAACATACTACTCAGACACAATCCCCCACTGATGTTGTCGAGATGCCACAAACACAAACTGTCAACCCTACAGATGGTAACACCCCAACAGTGACACTTTCTGCCAATCCAAAAACTCCACAATACACCCTACAGTATGGACCCTAGGGGACTCAAATGATACCAAAATTTGGATTCTCCTACATGCCATACCCCTTTCCCCAGAATATGTATTGTGAAACTCCAGTGAATCAGTCGGGAGGGAATTCCCAATCTAAAGAAAAGTTGGAAGTGTTAGAGGAGAGACTGCGGGCCATTGAAGGGGCAAATAGTTATGGTCTTCGGGATGCCTCAGAGCTTTGCCTGGTGCCAAATGTTGTAATTCCACCAAAATTTAAGGTACCTGATTTCGACAAATATCGGGGAACCACTTGTCCCAAAAACCATTTGACCATGTATGTAAGGAATATGTCATCATACGCTCAAGATGATAAGATCTTGATTCACTTCTTCCAAGACAGTTTAACTGGGACAGCTTCGAATTGGTATACGCATCTCGATCGGGCCCACGTCCGATCCTTCAAAGATCTAGCAGATGCATTCTGAAGCAATACAAGTACAATATTGACATGGCTCCGATAGGATGCAACTCCAAAATATGTCAAAAGGGGACACCGAGACTTTCAAAGAGTATGCACAACGATGGAGGGAATTGGCTGCTCAGGTAGAGCCTCCATTAGATAAGAAAGAAATTGTGGCAATGTTCATTGATACACTCCAGTCGCCTTTCTATGATAGAATGATTGAGAGTGTGTCATCAAACTTTTACGATATGGTCATCATCGGTGAGAGAATTGAAAGTGGACTGAGGAATGGCAAGATCACCGAGTCTTCAATAGCGAACGGCCCAAAGAAAGCCCCGTTTGTGAAAAAGAAAGAGGGAGAAGCACATGCAGTAACCTTTGAACAAAAGAAACCGAACCAATGGAGACCGAACCAAACACTCGCCTTCCAAGCCCAATACGCCCCATATTACCAACCACCTCCATATCACCAAGATCCATATCACCAAGCCAACCAGCTATACATCGCTGCCACCTCACAATTTCCAAATCCTCAACAGATGGCTCCTTACCGACCATCATACCCTTCTCAGCCTCAAACACACCCTACCATGCCACCTCAAATTGTTCAAACCCTAAATCCAAACCCAAACACTAGTCAAACAAGACCACCTTATAACTCGGAAAGAAAGCCAGTGCGTTTTGACCCGATACCCATGACCTACACTGAACTATTCCGCCAACTTGTGAGCAAATCCGTGCTAACTCCTATCCCTACAAGACCGATAGATCCTCCTTATCCAAAGTGGTATGACCCAAATGCTCAATGTGAATATCACGATGGGGCCACAGGTCATTCCACTGAGACTTGTAAAGCTTTGAAGTTTAAGGTGCAAGACCTAATTAATGCCAAATGGTTGAGCTGTCAGAAGGATGCTCCAAATGTGGCATAGGGTCCTATGCCAAATCATGGGGGTTCGGGAGTCAATGCCATGGAAAGCTTCTTGGAACATACTCTCAAGAGTAAAGTGGTCGATGTTAGGACTCCTATGAGAGTTATTTTCAGAGAGATACGCAAATGCGGATTGATCCAAATCCCGATCATGGAAGAAAAGGCTCTCGATGGAGAGATAAGGTGTGACTTCGACGGGAATATGGGGCATTCGATTGAAGACTGTGCAGAGTTTCAGCAAGTTGTGCAGCAGTTAATAGATATGAAGATTATCTTAATTGGTTGTGAATCAAATGAGTATGCCATTAATATGGTTGCTGAATCTGCAATTTCCCCAACCCCAATTAAGATAACCCCTTTCACTGTTGTGGTTAATCCTTAACCAGTTCCTGAGCAAGTCACTCCGAAACCAGTGGTGATATACTATACTGAGAAGAAACCTTTACCGGTTCCAAGTGGGCCAACACCAATCGTCATCTGAGTTCCAAGTCCTTTCCCTTACAAGGACACCAATGAGGTACCATGGAAATATGAGATGCAGGTTCAACCCAATCCTTCTGACGGGACTACTGTGGTTACCAACATTTCAGGAATTGGTGGAATGACTAGGAGTGGTCGCATTTACACTCCAGAGGTATTGTGAAGGGAGGAAACAGAAAAGGAAGGAGAGGATCGCAAGGGGAAAGAAAAGGTGGAAGGAATTCTAGATGACAAGGAAGCAAACGGGGGTGAGAACAAAAAGGAGGTATCCGATGAAGAAGTCGGCCAAATTCTTGAAGTTCATCAAGCGAGTGAATATAGGGTTGCGGATCGATTAAATCGAACTCCGGCTTGGATATCTCTTTTGTCTCTATTGATGAACTCACGAGCCACACAGAGAAATCTTGATGAAGGTGTTGAATCAAGCTCATGTCTCCCATGACATCACAGTTGATAAGCTCGATAACATTGTAGGTAACATAGTCGCTGATAATTATGTCACTTTCACCGATGATGAAATACCAGCTGAAGGTATGGGGCACAACAAGGCATTGCACATTTCTGTGAAGTGTCGAGATCATGTCATGGCTAGGGTTCTCATTGACAATGGATCTTCTTTGAATGTAATGCCAAAGTCAACACTGGCAAAGTTGCCTTTCGATGGCACCCGAAGGGAAGTAATGGGAGAAATTGAATTGCCCATTCAGATTGGCCCTTGCACCTTTGAAGTATTCTTCCAAGTAATAGACATCACACCAACTTACGATTTGTCTCCTAGAGGGCGACCATGGATCCATTCGTATGGAGATGTACCTTCCACATTGAACCAGAAGGTGAAGTTCATTGTTGATAGTAAGTTGATAATTATTTCTGGAGAGGAGGATCTGTTAGTAAGCAAGCCATCAACAACCCCTTACATTGAAGCTGCCGAGGAAGCTCTCGAGACTGCCTTCCAGTCACTTGAAATTGCCAATGCCACTTATGTTGGGGATAGTGCTCCACTCTTGAAACCTCGGTCATCTAAAGCGTCCATCATGATGGCCAAGGTTATGCTCGAAGGAGGATACCAACACGGAAGCGGTTTGGGGAAGAACTGACCAAAGTGTCATCGACATCCTTATGCTCACCGAGAATAAGGACAAGTTTGGGTTGGGATACAAGCCCACCAAGGCCGACAAGATCAGGGTTATAGAAGAGAAAAAATGAAAGAGGTTGGCTCGACTGGAAAATCGTGAATATGAGGCTGAAAGGGTTCCCATCTGTGACATTCGGTGAGAGCTTCGGGCGTAGGGTTCGCATTCTGGACCAAGCAGCAGCTATATTGAAGATGATTATCCCGTCGATCATGGTGTCAATCTGGTGTATCCATGTTCTCCAGATACAAAGCTCAACAATTGGGAGATCATTGAGTTCCCCAGGACCATAGAGTCTATTTCCAAGTAATTCTATAATGCCTATCCTTTAGCTCTGCCCAAGGCTTTAGGAGTTTTGTTGTAATGGACTTACTTGTTTCTGTTTCAGTATGACTTATCAATAAATGCATGCATTCAGTATCTTTGTGTTGTTATCTCTTTTTTTTTTACTTTCGTTTTTGTTCGCCATTCCTCACCAATAAATGCAGTCGCTCGTCTTTAACCTTTATTCATTCATCTTTCCCTGATAATTACCAAAATGCAGATCTAAAAGTGACTCTCAAAAAAATGACAGTGTTAGTAACTCATCATACAATTTTGACTATCCCGTTGATCATGCTGAGGAGGTTGTTGATGATGACGGGGAAGTTCCCCCTGAATTATTGAGATTGGTAGAACAAGAAGCCAAGGAAATTCGACCCCATGAAGAGTTGAGTGAACTAATCAATTTGGGAACTGAAGATGATAAAAAAGAAGTCAAGATTGGCATTTCCCTGAAAGAAAATGAGCGAAGTAGGTTGATCAAGTTGTTGATGGATTATAAAGATGGTTTCGCATGGTCATACCAAGACATGCCAGGGTTAGACCCTAGTGTAGCAGAACACAAGCTACCATTAAAGTCGGAGTGTCCTCCAGTAAAACAGAGGCTACGAAGGATGAAAGCGGAAATGTCCTTAAAGATCAAGGATGAGGTCAAGAAGCAACTTGATGCAGGTTTCCTAGAAGTTGTAAAGTACCCTCAATGGGTTGCCAATATTGTTCCTGTTCCTAAGAAAGATGGAAAGGTTCGGATGTGTGTTGACTATTGAGATCTGAACAGAGCTAGCCCAAAAGATGACTTTCCTCTGTCACACATTGATGTTCTTGTAGACAATACTGCTCAACATGCATTATTCTCTTTCATGGATGGATTCTCGGGATATAATCAGATCAAGATGGCTCCCGAAGATATGGAGAAGACCACATTTGTCACTTTATGGGGAACCTTTTGCTACAAGGTTATGCCCTTTGGCTTGAAAAATCTTTGGAGCAACATATCAACGAGCTATGGTGGCTTTGTTCCATGACATGAAGCACAAGGAGATAGAAGTTTATGTAGATGATATGATCACCAAGTCCAGATCCGAAAGTGAGCATGTTTATAATCTGCAGAAACTTTTTGAGCGGTTAAGGAAGTTTAAGCTCCGACTGAATCCGGCCAAATGCACTTTTGGGGTGAAATCATGTAAGCTTTTGGGCTTCATAGTTAGTCAAAGAGGAATAGAGGTGGATCCCGAAAAAGTTCGAGCAATCATCGATATGCCAACACCTCGAACAGAGAAAGAAGTTCGTGGGTTTTTAGGAAGATTGAACTACATTGCCAGGTTCATCTCCCAATTAACAGCGACATGTGAACCAATCTTTAAATTGCTGCGTAAAAATCAGGCAGTAACATGGAATGAAGATTGTCAAAAAGCTTTTGAGAAGATCAAACAGTACCTACAAGAGCCTCCAATCTTGGTTCCCCCGGTGCCAGGAAGACCTCTCATCATGTATTTGACTGTGCTAGATGAATCTATGGGTTGTGTACTGGGGCAGCACGATGAGTCGGGAAGAAAGGAACATGCCATCTATTATCTAAGTAAGAAGTTCACCAGTTGTGAAGCCAACTACTCACTGCTAGAACGCACTTGTTGTGCTTTGGCATGGGCGGCTCGTCGTTTGAGGCATTACATGTTGTGTTATACTACCTGGTTGGTGTCCAAAATGGATCCAATCAAGTATATCTTTGATAAGCCTGCTCTGACTGGAAGAATTGCTCATTGGCAAGTCCTGCTATCAGTATATGATATAGTCTATGTCACCCAGAAAGCAGTAAAAGGTAGCGCTCTTGAAAAATATCTAGCCAATCAGCCAGTAGAGGATTATGGATCGATGCAATGTGATTTCCCAGATGAAGATATAATGGCTTTGTTTGATAGCGAGCAATCACCGGGAAAAGAATAGTGGACCTTATTATTTGATGGAGATTCTAATGCATTGGGACACGGAATCGGGGCAATCTTAATCTCACCAGAAAATGATTATTTCCCTGTCACTGTAAGGCTTTGCTTTGATTGTACAAACAATATAGCCGAATATGAAGCTTGTGCGCTCGGGATCCTGGCAGCGTTAGAATAAAAGGCAAGGATACCGGAGGTATATGGGGACTCTGCATTAGTCATCCACCAGCTAAGAGGTGAATGGGAAACCCGAGATGCCAAGTTAATCCCGTACCATGATTACATCAAAGGTTTGATTGAGCAGTTCGATGAAGTCACATTTCATCATATTCCCCGAGAAGATAACCAATTAGCTGACGTGTTATCTACCTTGTCCTTGATGTTCAAAGTAAGTGACGAGAGGAACCTACCACTCATCAAAATGGAAAGTCGTGATCATCCTGCATATTGTCAAGTGATAAAGGAAGAGTCTGATAAAAAACCGTGGTACCATGACGTCGAACGCTTCATCCAAAGAAGGGAATACCCTCTGGGCACTTCAGAAAATGACAAAAGAACCCTAAGAAGACTTGCAATGGGTTTCTATTTAAATGGAGGTTGATAGTGTGATTTTACATGATATTTTCTGTATACTTTTGCATGCATTTTTCATATAGATTAGGCATTCTTAGTTTGATTTTTATTAGTTTTTCCCTTGGAACGGGTCAAGCGGTTTTGTGGTATTATTTTGCAGGAATTGAATTTTATTTAAAGAGATATGAAGTCAAAAGGTCCTTATGAGAAGCTACGTGACTTTGATCCAATTTCAATTTGAATTGAAATTTCAAAGGTATATTCTCACGCTAGTGCCAGGAGAAAAAATAGGAACAAATGCTAGGCAATTGAAATTTGGCTTCAATATTGGATTAACAAAAATAAAACAATCACGGTGGGCCAAGTCCCTTGAAATGATAAAAGGAAATAAAGTGGACTTTGCCAGCTTGAAGCTTGGATCGCATGAATCAAAAACTGCTTGGAGGAAGATAAAAAGATTGCATTAAAAGAAAAGATTGGAAACCAATTTCAATAAGATTTGGCTTTTTGCAGTTTAGCCTCAGGGACTGGCCCACGTGATTAAAATCAGAGTCAAAGAAATATCAGAATTGATTGGGCATTAAAACAAGGACACCCATCTTCTATATAAGGAGCAGCGCAGAAGAGAATAGGGAGAGGGCCGTACAGTAGCACCATAAGAAGTAGACAGACGGCCACAAACAGAAATATAGGGATTTTCACCCTAGGAGGCTTGGAGAGGCAGACTTGGAGGCTGCGGATCGGAAGAGGGTTTCAACCCCGAAGGGGATGTTTTCCTTGCTCTGGGACTGAAAGAAGATTGGAGGATCCTTCTATGGAGTTTGCTTCATCCCTTCTCTCTTTCTCTTTGTATTCTCTTTGTATGAGTAGTTAAATCCCTGTTGTTGGGATTAGATGTAACCAAATTGATAATCATGTATTTATCTTGATCGATTATTCTATGTTCATGTCTCATATTAGTGATTAATTTTACTGTGCTTAATGCTTGTTGTGGCTAGCACCCCCATGACTCGATTTGTGTTTTGGTATGCAACGGGACGTTCGTATCGAACCGAACTGAATTTAATCACCTAGTAACCCTTTCATCTAGGAATGGAGTTAGGTTTACTAGTAATCGCATGATCCCTAATCTTAATGCAAATTCATTAATCTAGGCCACCTAAGGAATTAGGGTCTATTAGTGGATTTAGGCTCTTGCCATCCGATGAATCGGGGTTTGAGTAATTTAGTGGATTGATTTTAATATATGAAGCATGAATGGGAGGTATCTAGTCCTGATATTGCATGAGATAGATGTTTGGTGAAGTCTAGTCCCAACATATCATTTCTGCACTCCAAGTGTTCGATAAAAAGACAAAAAGATTTTATTTATTTTCTTTTGTTTATTTTAATTTCTCTTGATAAATAGTTTAGTCTAGATAGTTGCTGAGTTTGCGAATTGGTAGTTGACATCCAATCCCCGTGGATACGATAAACCGGTCTCACCACCGTATTACTTGCACGACTGGGTATACTTGCCCAGATTCGTCAACAAGTTTTTGGCGCCATTGCCGGGGACTGTATTTCAATATTAGCATATCCATTTTGGTTATTAATTTGAGCATAAAATTTTTCTGTTTTTAAATTTTTCTTTTCTGTTATAATCTGTGTGCTGTCATTTTTTTTTTTTGGTGTGTTTGCTGTTGTGTGCTAACCTTTACTACTAACAATCTTGTTTGCTAGGCTGTTTGTGTATGAGAGGTACTATTCCAGCTGACCAACTCCTATACGATCCAGAAATTGAAAGAACAGCTAGGAAGAATAGGAAGCAAGCAAGACAGCAGAATTTGTTAAGACAACAAGAAGAAGAACAAGAGACTTCCACCTCTCAGGTTACTGAAGAAGAACTCAAGATGGCAGGGAATGGTGAAGATACTCCACCACCCCGGAGGACACTTGGTGATTATGCCAATACAAATTTCAACCGGCATGTCACTAGTATAGTGAGACCTCCGGTGAACTCCAACAATTTTGAACTCAAGCCAAATCTCATCAACATGGTTTCACAAAATCAGTTTGCTGGGTTGGAGAAGGAAGATCCTAACAGTCATATTTCCACTTTCCCGGAGTTGTGTGATACAGTGAAGATAAATGGTGCCTCTGATGATGCAATTCGATTGAGATTGTTCCCTTTTTCTTTAAGAGATAGAGCCAAGTCTTGGCTCCAATCACAACCAAGGGGGAGCTTCACTACATGGGACAACTTAGAGGCAAAATTTCTGGCAAGATTCTTCCCCACCTCAAGATTTGTAAAGGCAAGGGGTGACATCATGAGCTTTGCCCAACAAGAAGGTGAGACGTTGCATGACGCCTGGGAAAGGTTCAAGGAATTGCTTCGGAGATGCCAAAATCATGGTTTTGATGATCTTACTCAGATGCAAACATTCTGTAATGGATTGAGGCCATCAACCAGGTACATGTTGGATGCCTCAGCTGGAGGTTCAATGAATACAAAGATAGCAGAGGAAGCCCTGACTTTGATAGAAGCAATGACCTCTAATGATTACTTGATGCATCATGATCGGGGTCCCACACAAAGAAGGGGAGTGTTGGAGTTAGATTCACAAACTGCATTGTTGGCTCAAAACAAGCTCATGACACAACAATTGGAGTCTCTTACCAAGCCACTAGCTCAACTCCCACAACAACTCCAAACTGGTCAAGGGACAACCATGCCACACCAACAGGTCAAGCGATGTGATTTTTGTGGAGGTGATCATGAGAATGGAAGATGTGAGGCACCACCTAGTTCCCACGAAGAAGACAATTATATGGGGAACTATGGGCGACAAGGCAACAACCAAGGGTGGAGGAATCAACCAAATTTTGGTTGGAATCAAGATGCCGGGTAAACAAGCAAACCTCCTCCTACACAACCGCTTCAAGACCGGGTTTCTAGCTTGGAAAACACCCTCAATCAGTTCATGCAGTTGACCATGGCAAACCAGAAAAATATAGATGCTTCTATAAAAAATTTGGAGGTTCAAGTTGGCCAACTTGCAAAGCACCTAGCGGATCAAACTAGCAGCGGTTTTTCTGGTAACACTCAAACTAATCCGAAGGAGCATTGTAATGCTATTGTTTTGAGGAGTGGAAAAAGTCTTGAGAATGTGGGCGGTGAACCTTTGGTGAAGAATCAGAAAGTTGATGGAAAAACAGAATTGAGTGCAGAGGAAAAAGAAGAACAATGTAAAGATGTTGTAGTTGAGGAAGAAGAAAAGGGCAGTGAACAAGATAAGAGGGAGAAGCTAGTAGATGAGAATTCAATTTTGAGGAGAACTAAGAGTCAGATTTTAAAGGATGGAGACAAACCTCAAGTGATCCCCTATTATGTGAAGTTGCCCTATCCTCACTTGAGCAAGAAAAAAAGAGAAAGACGAACAGTTTGCCAAGTTTCTTGATATTTTCAAGAGACTACTGATTAACATCCCTTTTGCTGAATCACTTGAACAGATGCCCAATTATGCAAAAATTCATGAAGGAACTGCTCACGAAGAAAAGAAAGATTAAAGAAGGCGAAACTGTTGCCTTAATCGAGGAGTGCGATGCGACATCGCAAAGGAAGCTACCTCCGAAGCTGAAAGATCCTGGTAGTTTTATAATCCCTTGCACTATTGGGAATGTGGCTATCGAAAAAGCCTTATGTGACTTGGGAGCGAGTATCAATTTGATGCCGCTTTCCATGTTGAAAAAGCTTGGAGGAGGAGAGGTGAAACCAACCAAGATGACATTGCAACTAGCTGACAGATCAGTCAAGCATCTGTATGGTATCTTGGAAGATGTTAAGTAAAGGTGGATAAGTTTATCTTCCCAGCAGACTTTGTGGTTTTAGACATGGAGGAGGATCTTTGAAGTTCCTCTCATACTGGGGAGACCTTTTCTGGCAACTGGTCGGGCTTTGATAGATGTAGGAAAAGGCCAGTTGAAATTCAGAGTGCAAGAAGAAGAAGTAACTTTCAATGTCTTGGAAGCTATGCATCGCAAGAGCGATGAAGAGGAGTGTTTCCGCATGGACATGGTGGATACAGTAGATAAGGAAGTCATTGCACATCAACACCACCCCTCTACTCCAGAGAAGAAGGAAAAGCACAACACGAAAGCAACTCTGAAGCTCTGCAAGACAAATGATGTATCAGTTGGTGAGGAAGTTGGCTCTGCTCATGTTGTGAAAACAGAACCTCCGCCGGGAAGGAGTAAGAAAAAGGGCAAGAGGCCCAGAGTGAAAGGGGCAAAAGGGAAGCACAAATGTTGGCCCTATAAGCAAAATTAGCTCTTTAAAGGAGTTCCATGGAAGAAAAGTGCTCTTGCACTTCTATGCCCAGCAGACCCCGGTTAATTGAAAGAAGCCCGTCAAGCTAGTGACGTTAAAGAAGCGCTTCTTGGGAGGCAACCCAAGTTTCTTAACCCTTCTCTTTAGTTGTTTTCATTTTCTTTGTAGTTTTGTTTTTGATTTTAACCTCTTGAATAATTTGAGAAGCTCAAGAGGAAAAATAATAAATTGAGAATTGTCAAGTGTTTGCAGGGTAATAAGGAAGGAGGGAAGAGCAAGAAGATAAGAAAAAGCAAAGTCAACACCCGTTACCGCCTCGGTAAGCCGTTCCATTTTTATTTTCTTTTAATTTTTCTCCTCTTTCCATCTTGATTGTTTACATTGGGGACAATGTAAAATTTTAAGCTTGGGGTAGGGGTATTTTGCATTTGCATTTTTCATGTTGCATTCATATAGTCTTGCATGATAGTTTGCATGATCACATTATTAGATTGCCCCTTGCCTGGATTTTGCATCCAATTGTGAGAACTAAGTGCCCAATAATTTGTGATAGTGAATTGTGGAATCCAATATGTTTATTCTTGTAATATGGCTGCAGATGAAAATGCTTGAGATAATCTTGGATAGTTGATAATTAGCATATGGTTCTGTGGATTTGTGTTTTTCATTGATTCTGTACTAAAATGTGAGATTTTGAGCCAAAGGGGTACTCACTAAATTTTACCCCATTCTTTGTGTTAGAGTGTTATTCCTCTTGGATTGTTTTCTCTAGAACTTGACTTGAAACCATTTTGAAGCTTAAAAAAAAAATTTTGAAATTTTTTTTGAAAATGATTGAGGCAATAGGTATTTTTCTGGCCTTCTGAGCTTTGAATGATGAAATGCTACCCCTTAGTTGCCCAATTTTGAGCCTACAAAGAATAAAAATACTTTTCTTGGTACCCTGAAATGTTTTGATAAATATGCTTGCTAAGGGACCTTCTAAAGTATTACAAAAAGGGTGAAAAGGTAGTTGAAAAAAAAGTTTGGGATAAAAGAATCAGAAAAAAAATAATTCTCTTGAGTTGAAAAATCTCCTCTCCTCCAAGCAAAAGAAAAAGGAAAAAATAAAAAATAGAAATAAATAGAGAAGGGGATGACAAAAAGAAAAGTGAAAAATAAAAAGAAAAGGAAAGAAAAGAAAGGTGGAAAGTGAACTGAAACCCAAAAGGTATTTTAGAAGGTCATGCTTTACAAATGTTGATATTTTGTGTAGCCTTTTGAAATGTCCCTTTATTGATTGCCCCACCTAATGATTAATCCCATGGCCCCGTTACAACCAAGTGAAAGACCTCTTGATTCTTAGGTGTTTTCACTAATAAAGTAGAGATTTGGTTGATAGTCAAGCCTATGGTAGGAATCATTCCTTGAGGAAAATGGAGTGAACTGTCTTATCCCCTAAACACTTGAGTGAGGTGAGAAAAGAGAGCCAAGCAAATGAATAATCTTGGGGTGAGCTTCAGGTGAGAAAGAGTGCCCAAATCAGTGAGAACATGAGTCTAAGGAACCTAAGCCTCTAATTGGACTTGAATTGATTGTCTCTTGCTGAATTGTTTGAATTGCCAATTACTTGGATCATTTACTCGGGTTCTTGGTTCACTATCCACATTCTGATTATTTTGATCTTCTGGCCTTAGTGATTGCTTGAGGACAAGCAATTGAATAAGCTTGGGGTGATTTGATAGTGTGATTTTACATGATATTTTCTGCATACTTTTGCATGCATTTTTCATATAGATTAGGCATTCTTAGTTTGATTTTTATTAGTTTTTCCCTTGGAACGGGTGAAGCGGTTTTGTGGTGTTGTTTTGCAGGAATTGAATTTTATTTAAAGAGATATGAAGTCAAAAGGTCCTTATGAGAAGCTACGTGACTTTGATCCAATTTCAATTTGAATTGAAATTTCAAAGGCATATTCTCACGCTAGTGCCAGGAGAAAAAATAGGAACAAATGCTAGGCAATTGAAATTTGGCTTCAATATTGGATTAACAAAAATAAAACAATCACGGTGGGCCAAGTCCCTTGAAATGATAAAAGGAAATAAAGTGGACTTTGCCAACTTGAAGCTTGGATCGCATGAATCAAAAACTGCTTGGAGGAAGATAAAAAGATTGCATTAAAAGAAAAGATTGGAAACCAATTTCAATAAGATTTGGCTTTTTGCAATTTAGCCTCAGGGACTGGCCCACGTGATTAAAATCAGATTCAAAGAAATATCAGAATTGATTGGGCATTAAAACAAGGACACCCATCTTCTATATAAGGAGCAACGCAGAAGAGAATAGGGAGAGGGCCGTACAGTAGCACCATAAGAAGTAGACAGACGGCCACAAACAGAAATATAGGGATTTTCACCCTAGGAGGCTTGGAGAGGCAGACTTGGAGGCTGCGGCTGGAAGAGGGTTTCAACACTGAAGGGGATGTTTTCCTTGCTTTGGGACTGAAAGAAGATTGGAGGATCCTTCTATGGAGTTTGCTTCATCCCTTCTCTCTTTCTCTTTGTATTCTCTTTGTATGAGTAGTTAAATCCCTGTTGTTGGGATTAGATGTAACCAAATTGATAATCATGTATTTATCTTGACTGATTATTCTATGTTCATGTCTTCATATTAGTGATTAATTTTCTGTGCTTAATGCTTGTTGTGGCTAGCACCCCCATGACTCGATTTGTGTTTTGGTATGCAACGGGACGTTCGTATCAGAACCGGAACTGAATTTAATCACCTAGTAACCCTTTCATCTAGGAATGGAGTTAGGTTTACTAGTAATCGCATGATCCCTAATCTTAATGCAAATTCATTAATCTAGGCCACCTAAGGAATTAGGGTCTATTAGTGGATTTAGGCTCTTGCCATCCGAGGAATCGGGGTTTGAGTAATTTAGTGGATTGATTTTAATATATGAAGCATGAATGGGAGGTATCTAGTCCTGATATTGCATGAGATAGATGTTTGGTGAAGTCTAGTCCCAACATATCATTTCTGCACTCCAAGTGTTCGATAAAAAGACAAAAAGATTTTATTTCTTTTCTTTTGTTTATTTTAATTTCTCTTGATAAATAGTTTTGTCTAGATAGTTGCTGAGTTTGCGAATTGGTAGTTGACATCCAATCCCCGTGGATACGATAAACCGGTCTCACCACCGTATTACTTGCACGACTGGGTATACTTGCCTAGATTCGTCAACAGAGGTATTCTCTACAAAAGAAATCATGGCATGGTGTTGTTGAGGTGTGTTGACGCAAAAGAAGCCAAAAGAATAATTGAGGAGGTACATGAAGGATCTTTTAGAACACATGCGAGCGGTCATGCAATGGCCAGAAAAATCTTGAGGGCTGGCCAATACTGGTTGACAATGGAGGCTGATTGCTTTAATTATGCGAAGAAGTGCCATAAGTGTCAAATATATGCTGATAAGATTCATGCGTCGCCAGCTCCCTTGAATGTCATGTCGGCACCCTGGCCATTCTCAATGTGGGGAATGGATGTGATCGGGCCAATCGAACCAAAGGCCTCAAATGGACATCGCTTCATTCTTGTTGCCATCGATTATTTTACCAAGTGGGTTGAGGCTGCATCATATGCCAATGTGACCAGGAATGTCGTGATCAAATTTGTCAAAAGAGAGTTAATTTGTCGTTATGGGTTGCCGAGTGAGGTTATCACTGATAGTGCGACCAATTTGAACAATAAGATGATGAAGGAGATGTGCGAAAATTTCAAGATAAAGCATCATAATTCCTCTTCGTGCCGCCCAAAGATGAACGGAGCAGTCGAGGCCTCTAATAAGAATATCGAGAAGATTGTTCAAAAGATGGTGGTGACGTATAAAGATTGGCACGAGATGTTACCTTTTGCTTTGGACGGCTATCGTACCTCTATTCGCACCTCGACAGGGGCAACGTCATATTCTTTAATGTATGGGATGAAGGCAGTGCTCCCGATTGAAGTAGAGATCCCCTCATTAAAGGTACTGAGAGAAGTAGAACTGGAAGAAGCTAAGTGGGTTCAGGATCGACTCTACCAATTGAAGAAGAGAAGAGATTAGCGGCATTATGTCACGGTCAATTGTACCAGAGAAGGTTGATGAGAGCTTATGAGAAGAAGGTACACCCGACGATTCACGGGAGGGTGACCTGGTGCTTAAAAAGATTCTACCAATCCAAAAGGATCATCGAGGGAAATGGACTCCGAACTACGAAGGACCTTACGTTGTGAAAAAGGCCTTCTCTGGAGGGGCTTTAATTCTCACCAGGATGGACGTGAAAGATCTTCCACTCCCTGTAAACTCAGATGCAGTCAAAAAGTATTATGCTTGAATGCACTTCCCAAGAATAAAAGAAAAGAAAAGAAAAGTGAAAAACGAAAAAAAGAAAAGCTCGCTAGGCTGAAAATCTGAAAAGACAGTCTAGGCAAAAGTTAGAGTAACCCGGTAGGCTGAAAACCTGAAAAGGCGGTCTAGGCAAAAGTTAGGGTTCAAAAAATGAATAAATAAAAATAAATCACAACGGAAGTGTCGTTATGCAGTGAACAAGGGCAGTCAGTAGGTTGGATGTATGAAGACTGGGGCAAACAACATCTCTGAAGCCAATTAATGAGCAGTCAAGATTGTATGAGGGATACTAACATTAGTCATTGAGAGAGACATCACCTGAAGAGATGCGATTCTACTATGCAATGTTGTGCAATTTATGCTTTGTACACCTTTTTCAATCCAAATACAATGACATTGACTTCCCGTAAGCTCTTTTATCTTTCTATTCGAGCTTTTGACGGGCAATCCACCCCGTAAGCTTTTGACGGGCAATCCACCCCGTAAGCTCTTTTATCTTTCTGTTCGAGCTTTTGACGGGCAATCCACCCCGTAAGCTTTTGACGGGAAATCCACCCCGTAAGCTTTTGACGGGCAATCCACCCCGTAAGCTCTTTTATCTTTCTGTTCGAGCTTTTGACGGGGAATCCACCCCGTAAGCTCTTTTATCTTTCTGTTCGAGCTTTTGACGGGCAATCCACCCCGTAAGCTTTTGACGGGCAATCCACCCCGTAAGCTCTTTTATCTTTCTGTTCGAGCTTCTGACGGGCAATCCACCCCGTAAGCTCTTTTATCTTTCTGCTCAAGCTTCTGACGGGCAATCCACCACGTAAGCTCTTTTATCTTTACGTTCGAGCTTCTGACAAGCAATCCACCACGTAAGCTCTTTTATCTTTCTGTTCTAGCTTCTGACGGACAATCCACCTCGTAAGCTCATTTTTATTTATGTTCGAGCTTCTGGCGGGCAATCCACCCCATAAGCTCTTTATCTTCGTTTAAGCTCAGTGGGCAATCCATTCCGTGGATTATTTTTAGGAGATCGCTTTGCATTCGCAGGTCCTTTTACTCGTCAATGTACCCCGAACAAAATTGGAGTTCATGTGTTTACTCAGTTCTTATAAAGATAATTGGTTAACCATGGTTACACCTATTATCTAATAAGAAACAAGTAAAGAGAGGCAACTATGAACACCTAATTTTGTCCGGGTATTTTCTCATCTAATTTAATATTTAAAAAAAGAGAAAAAGAAAAAAAATGATAAATGAAATGTGCAGAGAAAACTAAAAAATAGTGATCCATATTCTTGACCCATGTTCTTTTAGCCCAACTCACTTACATCATCTCATCTCAAACAAATAAAAGTGCTGACTTCTTGTATTAAAAAAAGGGTGGATCTGCAGAACGTTGCAGTAGGAGCCAAGAGGAAAAGCCAAAATTCCTTAATGCATTTCAATAACCAAAAGAGCAATGGCAGTGTTAAACATTTTGCATCAAAAATGGTTTTAAATTTTAAGCACCAAAAAGGAAAAATAGGATGCTCTGATGTTACCCTCAAGCTGGGTCAAACCTGAATCAAGAGAAAAGTCACTCTACATAAACAAAGGAAAGTTGCAAAGACATACGGATGAAGCGACTCTACGCAGAAACACCGACAATAGAATGAACGAAAATGACTACACCAGTTTTCTCAGCTCTTCACCCTTAGAAACCCATCACCACACCACAAAGAAAAGCTCGTAGTCCTTTCTCCAAAACAAAAAAAAAACACAAAAATGAATTCAAACTGAACCATCATCAGAGCAATAGTAGAACCACCATTCCACCCCAAATAAGAGACAAAGAAGAGATAAACCAAACCGAAAACGTTGCATCCTGTTCAGCCGCGAGTTCTCCACCGCCGCTCTATGTCCAGCCGCCGATTGAACCACCGTGCACTACCTAGCCACCGTCCGGACATTGTTCCTGTTTGGTGCGTGAGGGATGATACCAGAAGAACTCTTCTGGTTCTGGTTATGTGACCCCCTTTTTTTTTAATGTTTGCAGTATACTTTTTATCTTTGTTTTTCTCTTTCCTTTGGGTTTGTGGTGTTGGGCCAGCAGGTTAGTAGGCTTAACCTACTTAATTTTTTTTTTTTGTGTTGTGTGTGTTGGGTTTTGAAATAAAAATCAAATGGTATGAACCAAATAACAAATCTTTTCAAATCCACGCAACAATCTACGACGTTAATGTATGAATTTTCATCCTCATGTGGCGTACGAATTGTAAGGGTTTATCGTATAGCATTGCTATTTTGAACCCTGTGTAAGAGTGAATTTATTTTAAAATAAAATTCCTTTTTTTAAAATTATTTTAAAAAAAATCAAATATTTATTAAAAATTAAAATCAACCAACCAATCAAACATTTTCAAAAGAACTACATGGCTTTGAGTTTCCCGTCGCACCCGGGAATATGTAGGAGCAAGATAAATTATCTTGTCAAGCCAAAACTAATATTTCCTTTTTTTGTGTCCCTTTTTATGTTAAAATAATTAATCAAAATAATTAAACTTTTCTATTTTTAGGGATGCTCTATGGACACGGTGCCATGTTCAGTCCCTTAGATTTGAGGTTGCTCTGTGGACTTATGTGCCATGTTCAACCTCATTTAGATTTTATCAACAATAATTTTTAAAATACAAAACCAATAAATAAATACAAAATATTAAAAAATAAAAAATAATTCTTTCTTGTAAATAATTTTTGGGGTAAAATAAATATTTAAAAGGTTATTAAAATGTTTTGCACAATTAACTCGAGGTACCATTTTTTAAACGGACGATGTGGGGTGCTAACACCTTCCCTACTCGTAACTGACTCTCGGACTCATCTCTCTCTTTTTTTAGACCAGTTTACCTTTAAATAATTGAGTTTTCTATGATTTTCCCAATAAAAATTTTAGTGGCGACTCCTCTATTTTTATTTCATCTTTTCGCGACTCCCGGACGGGACGGTCACGATATCAAGGATTCGGTTTTGAATTTGTTTTTCACTGAACGAAAAATAAGTACTTAAGAAAGAGAATCTAGTACGCGAGACGTCGCCTCTAGTATTCAGTTATACGCACGTGATCTTGGATCAGTGTTAATTCGGGGCCATGAGTCCCATTCATGATGTTTTGGACTGAGAGTCCAATTCTCGAAATCGAGGATAGTGCATTCTGATTTCGTTGTTGTGGGCTATTGTCCTTATCATGTTAAGTTCAAAACATGAATAAAATCATAAGTGATTTATATGACCACAACCCTTGACTGCGGCATCGGTCTCAGGCGTTGTGATTGAGCATTCTTGACGTGTGTCCTATGTTTCGAGTTTTCAAATGATGGGAAATGATGATTAAGTCGTTAGCTTTGAGCTGCGACAACGAAAAAGAATGAATACAAAGAAAACCTTTTGAATAAAATATTTTCTAATGTGTATTTCCCCGAGCAGACGTCTTTGTCTTACATATCGAGATATAAGGTGGTATCCGGGAGTCACCCATGTGACCGGTTGAGAGGCACATGTGACGTTGCTCGTCCCGAGACCTTAAATACATGAGGGTATGGAGGCAACTGCCCGATGGGCTAGAGATTGACCGACTCTAATTCTTCTCCAAGTGGAAAACAGTGTTGATATCTCATGAGATTAAGTTAGAGCCTGATATTGAAGTGCCATGCATATTTTCAAAGGTTGACTGTGCGGGTTTGAGACCCTTTGATATAACACTATTATGTTATGTATATGCATGATTTAATTGCTCATATGATTATATGATGTATGTATCATGTATATGGTTGTTGTGGGATATATCTTATGACGGTATCTCACTCTTGCACATCTATATGTTCTGTTGTTTTCTTCTTGTATCGGGTATGCGCGTGCTTTTAGATGGATCCGAACATTCCCTTGGCACAGTCGAGCTCGAGGAGCGAAGTGTTTGATCATGCTGGGACGACATGGAACTGAACTATACATGAGGGTGCGACGACCGTGACATATCGAGGACCAGTCACGACTACCGAGACGAATGCTAACGGAGTGCCCGTACGAAGGATTCATACCGTTGAGACAAGGACTGTGACGCTTCCACCTCCATGGTACTACCTTCATACGCTATAAGTCACCGGTCTCCTTCATGAGGATTTTGATCCAGTTGAACAACTTGCAGAGGATCTAGTGGAGGAGGATCCCAAAGAGAATCCCGAGGAAGAACCTCTTGAGCTGATAGAGGTCGAGGACGACGAGGAGGAGGAGCCAGAGTACCATCCGCAAGATCCCGGAGATGACGATGTCCCTATCGACGATGGCGGTGATGTTATTGATCCGGCATCTGATATCTCATCTGGGGGTAGTGTCTGTGGTCACTCTGCATGCAGGAGGCATTGGTAGATCGTTCGTCGGCTTTTGGAGTCGCCCGATAGTCCCTAGGCTTTTAGAGCCATCTTTTGATTCTTGTACCCAGTTCCCTATCCCCGGTTTGATGTTTCTTTTTTTTTTTACCTGTTTCTTCAGTAGTTGTCTTAGTGTATGTTGGCCAGTTCGACAAGGCCTGTTTTGTAATCAAACATATGATCCCAAGTGGGACAGTTATATTTATATGTATGATGTTTATTTTCATGTTCTGAGTGTTCATCACCTTTACTTAACTTCTTTTAACAAAAATAAAATAAAATTGAGTACCCTTTTTCAGTAACCCTATATAAAAGGTTATTTTTCCAAAAGCGACCAGTGTTTTAAATAAGTTTCCTTTCCGCAACGGGTAACCATGTGATGCCGGGTTTTAGGGTGTCACATTACTCATTAGACATTAAACATCAATGTTAACAATAACTATTACATGAATGTGGCAATTGAATTAGGCTTTGAAGGCTTGAAACGTTTTATTCTTATAATGTGTAAGAGAACCATGCAATATGAATTTATAATTTTCATAAAGATATGAGCTAGATAAAGATCAAGACAACATTAATGTTTTAGTGAATAGAAATTAAGTATGAAGGCTAATAGGGAAGTATGTGTAAGTTAAAGTGAACAGAGGCATGGTATGGCATGAAGACCTGAAATATACTGTCATTTCATGTTTTAAATTTCATGTATGTGAAATGGACAGATATAAATGCAAGAAGGAGGTTGAATTTTTGCTTATCAGATTTTTAAAGAAAGTTATATCTTTTTGCAAGCACAACCACGGTGCAGACGATTGAAAAACTTATCAATCAGACAAGTGACTTGTCTGAAGGTTTACAACAGAAAAAATACAAGCTAGCAAGATAAAAACATTTTTTATATTCACAGATTTAACCCCTTTTGTTAGTTAACAGTTAAGATAAATAAATAAACTAAAGCGCATAAGGGATAGAGATAAACACAATTATTTTATCCTAGTTCACCCCTTAACAATTAGGGCTACGTCTGTAACATCCTGTTTTCTCTATTAGTGTATGAGGAAGGGATTAAGCATTTTTGAAGGTTAATCATGATCCTTGTGTGTGATTGAGCTTGTGTTTCAAATTTGAGACCAATCAGACTTGAAACGGGCTCATAATGCACCAAACGCGCGTGAGAATCGAGTACCGGCAGCAAGCCCCATGCTTGAGCATGGAGAAGGCCCACGTTTGAGCATGCCAACGCTTAAGCCTGGAGTGTTTGGACGCTTGGACGTGCAAAGGGGTCAGACATGTGGTGTATGCGTGTCAATTGCATGGACACGTGGAGGAGCAGGGGGCACACTTTAGCGTGGAAATGACCAAATGCTAGAGCGTTGGGACGCTTTAGCATCCATAACCAGAACGCTAGAGCGTTATCATCAAAACTTTGAAAAAACTAAGTTTAATTGAAGTTCATTTTGCATGAACTTTAAATGAAAGACCAGAGATGAAAAAGAGAAAAAAAGGGAGAGAACTGAGAGAGATAAATTGAGATTGTGAAAAATCCACCCGTCTGATTTAGATTTTGACTTCGAATCTGTAATCAGGGCAACAAGCACGCCATATACACGTCTTAGGTTCATCAATCGACTGGGGTAATGCTCGAATCCCTAACACGTCTTAGGGTTTGTGACAAGTCTAGATGTTGTTGATGTGCTCCGGCAAGTGTACCGGATCGAAGCAAGTAATAAAAACACGGTAAGTAATTACCGAGAACGAACATAGGGATTGGGTGGCCAATTGTAATCAATATTTAAGGGAAACAGTTAGGATTGACCAAGTCAAGAGAGAGAGTTTGTTGTGAAATCAAGTAGTAACCAATTATCAAGAATCAAGCAAGAGTTCAATTAAAGCAAGAGTGAAAGTGATTATTTTCTATCCTTAGGTTCAATTACATGCCAATCAGGAACCCGAAATTATCCTAATGTTTCGGTCGAGCACAAGAGAAAATACCTAACATGCCAATCAACTATATCTCTATGATGACAAACATCCAAGATTCATTAAGTTCTTGGTTCCCTATAACGGTTTTGCACAAATCTCCTATTATATCTCTATCAATATTCAACTTGTGTTCTTAATTCAAGTCCTAAAGTGTGAATCTCCGGTCGGACTCATCATGCTTGACTAGTTAACCACGAGCTCGTATGATATGAGCCCAATAAGGAGCATGGACCAAGGAGCACTAAAAGGACTTGGTGGGTCTAATACAAGATCAAGAGCCAAGAAATCCCAAGAAGTTCTAAACCAAATAGTGTCAACCTTGATGGAAATAAGCCCAAGTTCAAGTCTTGATGGAGTGGAGGACAAAATGGTTACTTATCTCATCCAACTTGAAGACCCATGATGGGATTGGACGTCCACTTCCCATATTGTCATTTTCTAGTTTATTTCTATTAAATAAAGTGTAATAAACTTGGTTTTCATGAAGAATTTCAAATTTGGTTGCTTAGTGGGAGGAATCTTCTTGGTTTGCATACCAGTAGAAACTCCTTTAAGTTATTAGCCTTTTTAATGTTTTGTTTTATTGGGTGGGGTTGGGGGGGGGGGGGGGGGGGGGGTTACACTTTTAATTTGATAAACAAGTGTAACCACCACATAATAAGTGAGAGAAAGTCATCAAAAGGGGTGGGGGGCGTAACCATCATTTGGCGGCTGAGTTAAGTTAGTTTTTGTGAGTTTTTATTGTCTTTATTAGGCCAATTATGTGGGTGATAAGTTGGTGTCTACATTAAGATGGGTTAGTAGGCTAATTAACTCATTTTATGGTGGCTGGATTAAGTGGGAATTAGTGTATGTTTTAGTGTCATGATTAGGTAAGTTAAGTGGGGGGTTTTGGAATCTTTTGGAAGACAAAGTGTGAGCAAAAGAAATCAGCCACACTCTCTATATGAATGACGCCAAAAACACATGAGTACAACTTTGGATGTTGAATTTTGGATTGAATCCATTTTATGAGATTATTGTCTCCTTAGTTCTTGGTTGAGCCAAACTAGTTCTTATCAAGAATCGAAGATTCTTGTGGCGAACCTCATAGGCTTATCAAACTACATGTTTGTGGCACCATCCATCTTCTTATCTTCTTCCAATTGTTTGTTTCTTCTTCTTATTTTGGTTCCAAAATTGGTTTCACATTAACTTGTTAAGAATTCAACCAAAAAGATCATCAACAAGGCAACCTCACCATTTGGTTGTCATCAAGTGGTATCAAAGCTTAGGCTTTGGTTGAATTTTCTGAGTTTATTTCTTCATCTTCTACCTTTCTTCTTTTCTACTTAAAAAAAAAGTACACTTTGATTTTTTTGTGAAGGGAAATTTCGTGAATTGTGTATTGCTCCAAAACAAGTTTGAAAGTGTGATTCTCTTCTTCAAAGTTCAAAAAAAAAATTGCGCAAATTATAAGAAAAAAAATTGTGCATGAAATCTTGAGTAAAAGAGAAGAGAAAAGTTCTATTTGAGCAATTTGTGTTCTTGAAAAATTTTCCCTTCTTTCCTTGTTCTTATTCTCAAACATTTTCCTTCCTAGCCTTTCCTTTTGTTTCCTTTGTTTTTGATAAGTTTTGTGATTTTTGTTACTTGTATTTTGGAATTTTTGTGTGGTTTTTGTGTTTGACTTTTCTAAGACCTAAAAGAGAACAATTGAGTGGAAAGAGGCAAGAGTGAAAAATTACATTTTGTGTGGAAAAACCTAATTGAGTGCACTTGGTGAGTGGATTGGGTCTTACATATATTTTGTGATTTTCTAACTTGTTTTCTTTGCAATGTTGCGATTTGAGAAATTCGACTATGAGCAAGCACATAAGAAGGAGGTTGAAAAGTGGATCCGGGAAATGCATGAGAGACGTGACAAGAAGGTGAAAGAGTATGAAAGGAGGTTGAGAAAAGAGGAGAGAATGAAAAGATAAATAGAAAGTTTTGAAGCACCTGTGAATAAGATGGTTGAAGACTCCAAGAAAGAGGGTGAGAAGAAAGAGGGAGAGAAATCAAAACAAGAGAATGAGGTAAAAGTTGAGAGTACAATTGAAGAGAAAGAAAAGAAAGATGAAAGTAAAGAAAAGAAAGCTGGAAAAGAAAGTGAGAGTGAAAAGAAGAGCGATGATAAAAATAGTGTGAAAATAAGTGAGAAAAAGGAGAGTTATTTAGCAACAAAAAGTGGAGAGAAGATGGCTTTGATTTCAGGGTAGCCCCAATGCATATTTTATTACAAAAACTTTTATTTGATTGCTAATGATCTCTCTTTGCCTAGTGGTGTTGTAACTCTTTTGCAGAAATTTGGAGATTTAATCCTAAAGGAAGCACCCCCATGGTTTAGGAACTTGTATGGATTCCCAAAAGCTCACTAAAGCACCCACTCATGCTTTACCTCCTCTTGAAATATATTTTGAACTAGTCTGATGTAACCAATGTGATTGTGAGGAACATTTTAGATGAACCACCACTATCTAATTTTTGTGAGAAGCACAATGAGGCTATGCTTGGGTATTCCATTTATGAAAATGAGTTGATACCTTTTAAGTGGCACAAAAAAATTTCATATGTCATCCACCATCATTGTCAAAGGAAGGTAAATATTGTGGTAGATACAATTTCAAGAAGGTATAATTTGCTAACTAACTTTGATACTCAATTGTTTGACTTTAAATATCTTAAGATGATATATGTGCATGATTGGAAATTTTCTAACATATTTGTTACATGTGAAGAGTTCTTTAGATATGTGTTTGATCCTGTAGATTAGGTTTGGGTGCACATGAGAAAAGAAAGGATTCCTTCATAAAGGAGATCTAAGCTTCCATCAAGTGGAGATGGGCAATTACAAGTGTTGGCCAAGATCAATGAGTATGGTATTAGTGCAATATTCAATGTGGCTGAGTTGTTTCCTTTTGATGTAGGTGATGAAGATTTCAATTCGAGGTCGAATTCACTCAAAGAATGAGGGAATGATATGAGCCCAATAAGGAGCATGGACCAAGGAGCACTAAAAGGACTTGGTGGGTCTAAGACAAGAGCAAGAGCCAAGAAAGCCCAAGAAGTTCTAAACCAAATAGTGTCAACCTTGATGGAAATAAGCCCAAGTTCAAGTCTTGATGGAGTGGAGGACAAAATGGTTACTTATCTCATCCAACTTGAAGACCCATGACGGGCTTGGACGTCCACTTCTCATATTGTCATTTTCTAGTTTATTTCTATTAAATAAAGTGTAATAAACTTGGTTTTCATGAAGAATTTCAAATTTGGTTGCTTCGTGGGAGGAATCTTATTGGTTTGCATACCAGTAGTGACTCCTTTAAGTTATTAGCCTTTTTGATGTTTTGTTTTATTAGGGGGGTTACACTTTTAATTTGAGAAGCAAGTGTAACCACCACATAATAAGTGAGAGAAAGTCATCAAAAGGGGCGAGGGGCGTAACCATCATTTGGCGGCTGAGTTAAGTTAGTTTTTGTGAGTTTTTATTGTCTTTATTAGGCCAATTATGTGGGTGATAAGTTGGTGGCTACATTAAGATGGGTTATTAGGCTAATTAACTCATTTTATGGTGGCTGAATTAAGTGGGAATTAGTGTGTGTTTTAGTGTCATGATTAGGTGAGTTAAGTGGGAGTTTTGGAATCTTTTGGAAGACAAAGTGTGAGCAAAAGAAACCAGCCACACTCTCTATATGTATGACACCAAAAACACATGAATACAACTTTGGATGTTGAATTTTGGATTGAATCCATTTTGTGAGATTATTGTCTCCTTGGTTCTTGGTTGAGCCAAACTAGTTCTTATCAAGAATCCAAGATTCTTGTGGCGAACCTCATAGGCTTATCAAACTATATGTTTGTGGCACCATCCATCTTCTTATCTTCTTCCATTTTGGTTCTTTCTTATTCTTATTTTGGTTCCAAAATTGGTTTCACATTAACTTGTTAAGAATTCAACCAAAAAGATCATCAACAAGGCAATCTCACCATTTGGTTGTCATCATCATATGATCAACACAGACAGAACAGAATTAAGAAATGGATTTGAGAATTAGGGAGTAGAAAACATCACAATTTCACTATGCCGTCATGAGCGGCTTCATCCCTTCCTCAGAAAAGAGGATTAGTTCTTCATAGCGTGCTTCAACATTCTCAATCCAAAAGCAAACATGAAATAAAACTGTAAAAGAGTAAGTAAACCTAAACGAGACGGAGCTCACAAAAAACTAGTATTCGATCCCTAAATTGGCAAAACAACAAGCTATATATCATTGTTTTGTTCAACGACTCAAAGAGGGGGCGGGGGTGGGGGGGGTGGATTGAGTCTTCAAAAAATATTTCCCTCTTAAAACATTTTCACAAAGCTTTATAAATCAGAGTTGCGGATTAGTGTCCTCGGGATTTTTTACAAGATCAATGAAGGGTTTGTATAAAATCTAGAATAGAAGGTGATGAGGATAAGAAAGATTAATTCATAATTAATAGAGAATAGATTCAGAATAGGTTCGGGTTTAATAATCAGTAATAGTTCAGTTTCAGTAATCAAGAATGGTTTTGATCAATCTTAGTTTTAAACGTAGATAACACAATCTTGATTACAATCAGATTCAGGTTTCAATTCAGTTTATATAGATCAAGAACAGAAATTATATTGAACTTTAAACATCAAAGTTGCAGGTTCTTGAACATAAACATAAAGTAAAGGAGTTTGAGTTTTAGGGATACCACATAACCAGATTTATCCTAGTTCAGTCACCACCACTGTGACCTACATCCAGTCCCTACTCCACCTGTGGGATTTCACACACTAACACACAAGCTTTGCCAGGTAGCTTGAAAAACCTTTACACCACAGAGCACTCCTTCACCTCGAGATACCACACTCTTGTGAAGAGCCTCAATGTTCAACCTTAGGGATACCTCACCCTAATCACTCAGAGAGACTCCCTCTCTCTTTACAATCAAAAGTAAAAACAAAAGTTGATTCCTAACTCTCAATAGTCAGATAAACAAATTGAAGCACTTTGAGTATTGAAACACTCTTTTCACAGTAAGCTCAATAAAGATGATGAATGATTTTCACAATTGATTTCTCAAAACGATTTCGTAAAAATGTGATATGTTATGATATTCGTATATGTTTTTTAAGTGTTCCTTTGATCCCTCTTTATATAGAAAACAAGTTATATTCGTTGGGATCAATCAAAACAGATTTGGATATGATTAACAGAATCTGTTTTCTTGATTCTCGTTCTTGAAATAAGATTCTGATTGTTCTTGTAGAATTCGCGTCCATAAAATAGCCGAGTCCATTTGGAAAAATAGCCGTATCTATCTTAAAAAATAACCGCGTCCATCTTAAAAAATTGCCGAGTCCATTTGAAGAAAATAGCCGCATCCATTTGCAAAAAATAGTCGCGTCCATTTGCCACGTCAGCAGACGGGAGTACTAACATAAAGTAATTGGACGTTCTCCAACTAGTAGACGAGCTCCATATGCCATGTCAGTGGACGGAGCTTCTCATTAAGATCTTAGAAAGTCCAAAGACTTGTGTGGACGAGCACTTTTATCACTTCAGTGGACGTGCGCTTGTGTCACTTTAGTGGACGTGCACTTGTATCACTTTAGTGGACGTGCGCTTGTATCACTTCAGTGGACGTGCGCTTCTGTCATTTTAGTAGATGTGTGCTTCTGTCACTTTAGTAGACGTGAGCTTCTGTCACTTTAGTAGACATGAGCTTCTATCACTTTCTTGGACGCCAGTTTTTACTATTCCCAGTGTTGGACTAGCGCTTATATTATTCCAGTGATGGACGAGCGCTTTGAAATCTTATTTCAAAAATCATTTTCATTTACGAAAACTTATTCCTTTTAATGCAGGTTATGAAAAATGATTTTCTTTCTTGCATCTATTCAAATTGAGCTTATTTGTGAATAAGAGATTTCATCTCTTACAAATCATCTAAGACTTAACACTAATTTCTTCGTTGTCTTGATGATTCCTTGATCTTCGTCTTTGCTCTTTGATTCCTCCAAGTTCTTCGTTGAATATTCTCCTTTGATTGCTCACTGAACTTATTGAGTATTGCTTGATACCTGTCTTTGTAATTTGACACTAAAAACACATTAAGTTGTATTTGTCATATATCAAAATCTCTAAGTCATTGAGTTTAACAATCTCCCCCTTTTTTATTATGACAAACCTTTTAACAAATTATAAGATCAGAGTATAAGTGTAGCAGACGCTAAGTATTTTTGACAGATTTATATCATGGTATCAAAGCAGTAAGAGCAGAAGTATATCAGAGCAAAAAAATATTGTCATAGCAGTATTTGATTTACTCCCCATTAATCATGTAAGCTTTTAAGCTCCCCCTCAACATATGCATGTATAATTCCTTTTCTCTATATCATACTTTTTTCTTGTATAATTTGTTATTATTCCTTTCTCTATATCATACTTTTCCTCCTCCTTTTGGCATTATCAAAAAAGTAAAGAAAAGAAACATTCGAAGCAACAGAGAAGGTAAGCACTTAATCATTCAAACATAGCATTTAAAATTGTTCATGATAGAGGGATAGGTGAAGGGGCAAATCAAAAAGATGCGTCCAACTCGCATAGATGTTCCAAAGCTCTCTTCTGATCATTCATAGATATTCCAAATCAAATCATACAAGAATCAGAGCATATTTATATGAAGATACAGCCATATAATCATTTTCTTTAGAGATTAGATATAGGATTGATCGATTATGCCCAATTCTCTTCTAGTGTAAAAGAAGATTTCCTTGTTCAAGGGCTTGGTAAAGATATCAGCAAGTTGCTTAGTTGTATCAACATATTCAATCTCAATTTCTCTACTTTGTATATGGTCTCTAATGAAATGATGTCTGATTTCTATGTGTTTAGTTCTAGAGTGCATTATGGGATTCTTAGTTAAGTTAATTGCACTCGTATTGTCAGATCTAATAGGAACTTGGTTTAGTTGCACACCATAATCAACTAATTGTTGTTTCATCCATAAAACCTATGCACAATAGCTACCAGCTTCTACATATTCATCCTCTGCAGTGGATAAAGCCACACTAGATTGTTTCTTACTGAACCATGATACTAATGAGTTTCCTAGTAAATGGCAAGTTCCACTAGTACTCATTCTGTCTAGTTTACAACCAAAAAAATCGATTCTGAATAGCTAATTAAAGTGCATGTAGCTCCTTTGTGATACCATAATCCTATGTCTTTTGTTCCTAACAGATACTTAATTATCCTTTTAACCGCTGTTAAGTGTGATTATTTTGGATTTGTTTGATACCTAGCACATATGCATACACTAAACATGATATCTGGCCTACTAGCAGTAAGATAAAGTAGTGAGCCTATCATAACTCTGAATTTAGAAACATCAATAGGTTTACCTTGCTCATCTTTGTCCAGATAACAGGAGGTACTCATTGGAGTAGCCATCTCCTTAGATTTTTCCATGCAAAACTTATTGATTAACTCACTGCAGTACTTGGTTTGTCTAACAAAGATTCCATTTTCAGTTTGCTTTATTTGCAGTCCAAGGAAAATGTTCGACTCACCCATCATTGACATTTCAAACTCACTCTGCATAATACTTGCAAACTCATTGCACAACTGCTTAATAGTAGCACCAAAAATTATATCATCCACATATATTTGTACAAGTAAAATGTTGTGTGCCTTTTTCTTAGTGAACAAAGTTGTGTCAACTTTACCTCCTTTAAATCCTTTTTCAATGAGAAAATTACTTAACCTTTCAGACCAAGCTCTAGGAGCTTGCTTTAAGCCATATAGTGCTTTAGACAGTTTATAAACATGGTTAGGCAATTAATTATTCTCAAAACTAGGTGGTTGACCAACATACACTTCCTCTTGTATAAATCCATTTAAGAAAGCACTCTTAACTTCCATTTGATTCAATTTAAATCCCATTATGCAAGCATAAGCAAGTAGCATTCTTATAGCTTCTAATCTTGCTACAGGTGCATATGTTTCATCATAATCTATTCCTTCTTCTTGGTTATACCCTTTGGCTACCAATCTAGCATTGTTTCTTACAATTATACCCTTTTCATCTAGTTTATTCCTAAAAATCCATTTTGTACCTATTACTTGATAGTTCTTGGGTTTAGACACTAGTTTCCAAACTTGGTTTCTTTCAAACTGGTTTAATTCATCTTGCATAGCCATCATCCAATGTTCATCAATTATAGCATCATCTATGTTCAAAGTTAATTGTTGCATAGCAAGCAAAACAAATCATTTAAGGTCTCATTAATTTTCTTAGATTCAATTTGTGAAACAAAAGTCATATGATTATTCCAAGATAGATCAAATAACTTTGATAGAACAATGTAGACATATTATACAATGATATATAAGTGAACACAGAAAGATTCACAATCATTCATTAATAATGATAATCAGAAAACATATTCAATCAGTATTATTTCTTTATTGTTACCCATTTTGTGTTCGGTGAAGGCTCTATGTCAGGATTCCAATTTTTGCTCTTGACCTTCCACCACACCTACAAAATAGAATTTTATGTTTTTGCTATAGGTACCCTAATCTGTTTGGGTCCTTTTGAGTTAGTTGCAGCAATATTTCCTTTAGGAACCCATATATACTTAGACTCATTATAAGCAGATTTTCTGTAATGATATGTAGAAGCTGTGTGACCTTTTCTAGCACAAAAATTGAATTTAACAAATGGTGTGTTTGATGTCATAGGTGCAACAAAAAAATTCTTGAAAGATTTCTCATGTATCTTAGGTTTATAACCTATTCCAGCCTTATCATAAACACATTTTTGCTGTCCTAATAAAGCATTCAAGTTATCTCTACCATTTATGAATCTTGCTAGGTCATTTTTCAGTTTTTCAACCTCTTTAATCTATGTACAGCTAGATGCATTCAAGATTTCTTTATCACCAGTAATTATAGATAGATCACAATTCAAATGATTTACATGTTTCTCCAACTTAGGACATTTATCACATATAGGTGCATCTAAAACAGTAGCTAGTTTTTCTTTTAAAGCACAATTTTCTGTTTTTAATTGATCTACCTCTTTGTTCAAAACATAAGTTTTCTCCTCTAAGCATGTGATGGTTTTCTCAGACTTATTTAGAAATCTAGCAAGTCTAATGGATTCTTTATGAATTTCTTCAAAAGCATTTTGCAATTCATCATAAGAAGGTTGATAATCAGAACTTACTTCACTTTCCAAATCACTGTCATTTATGGCCATCAAGCACAAGTTTGCCTCCTCAGATTCAGATTCTTCAGTGGATTCGTCACGTGTTACTTGCAATGTATCCCACATCTACTTTGCTGATTTGCAATTTAAAACCCTGAAAAACTCATCACGGCTTAAAGCAGATGTTATAATATTCTTAGCACGTGCATTATATTGAATTCTTTTCTTATCATCCTCATTCCATTCAGTTTTAGGCTTATTTCTTGGAGGACCATTAGCATCTACAGTGGAGGGGACAAACGGTCCATTCTCTACTGCATCCCATATGTCTACACCTGCTACCTCAAGAAAGATTACCATTGTTTCCTTCCAATAGATACTCAGATCCATTGAAGGCAGATGGGCGTGCAAGGGAAGCCCCTTCATTCAGACAGTCATTGGAAGCCATACTCTTATAGCTGTTAAGCCAAACTTCAGAGTTTAGCTCTGATGCCAATTGTTGTTTTGGCTTCAACGACTCAAGAAGGGGGGTGAATTGAGTCTTCAAAAAATATTTCCCTCTTAAAACTTTTTCACAAAGCTTTATAAATCACAGTTGCGGATTAGTGTCCTCAGGATCTTTCACAAGATCAATGAAGGGTTTGTATAAAATCTTGAACAGAAGGTGTTGAGGATAAGAAAGATTAATTTAGAATTAATAGAGAATAGATTCAGAATAGGTTCGGGTTTAATAATCAGTAATAGTTCAGTTTCAATAATAAAGAATGGTTTTGATCAATCTCAGTTTTAAACGTAGATAACACAATCTTGATTACAATCAGATTATGGTTTCAATTCAGTTTATACAGATCAAGAACAAAAATAATATTTAAATTTAAACATCAAAGTTGCAGGTTCTTGAACATAAACAGAAAGTAAAGGAGTTTGAGGTTTAGGGATACCACACAACCAGATTTATCCTAGTTCAGTCACCACCACTGTGACCTACATCCAGTCCCCACCCCACCTGTGGGATTTCACACACTAACACACAAGCTTTGCCAGGTAGCTTGAAAAACCTTTACACCATAGAACACTACTTCACCTCGAGATACCACAATCTTGTGAAGAGCCTCAATGTTCAACCTTAGGGATACGTCACCCTAATAACTCAGAGAGACTCCCTCTCTCTTTACAATCAAAAGTAAAAACAAAAGTTGATTCCTAACTCTCAATAGTCAGATAAACAAATGGAAGCACTTTGAGTATTGAAACACCCTTTTCACAATAAGCTCAATAAAGATGATGAATGATTTTCACAATTGATTTCTCAAAACGATTTCTTAAAACTGTGATGTGTTATGATATTCGTATATGTTGTTTAAGTGTTCCTTTGATCCCTCTTTATATAGAAAACAAGTTATAGTCTTTGGGATCAATCAAAACAGATTTGGATCTGATTAACAGAATCTATTTTCTTGATTCTCGTTGTTGAAATAAGATTCTGATTGTTCTTGTAGAATTCGCGTCCATAAAATAACCGAGTCCATTTGGAAAAATAGCCGCATCTATCTTAAAAAAATAACCGCGTCCATCTTAAAAAATTGTCGAGTCCATTTGAAGAAAATAGCCGCGTCCATTTGGAAAAAATAGTCGCATCCATTTGCCACGCAGCAGACAGGAGTACTAACATAAAGTAATTGGACGGGCTCCAACTAGTAGACGAGCCATATGCCATGTCAGTGGCCGGACCTTCTCATTAAGATCTTAGAAAGTCCAAAGACATGTGTGGACGAGAACTTTTATCACTTCAGTGGACGTGCGCTTGTGTCACTTTAGTGGACGTGCACTTGTATCACTTTACTGGGTGTGCGCTTGTATCACTTTAGTGGACATGCGCTTCTGTCATTTTAGTAGACGTGTGCTTCTGTCACTTTATTAGGCGTGAGCTTCTGTCACTTTAGTAGACGTGAGCTTCTATCACTTTCTTGGATGCCAGTTTTTACTATTCCAAGTGTTGGACGAGCGCTTATATTATTCCAGTGATGGACGAGCGCTTTAAAATCTTATTTCAAAAATCATTTTCATTTACGAAAACTTATTCCTTTTAAAACAGGTTATGAAAAATGATTTTCTTTCATGCATCTTTTCAAATAGAGCTTATTTGTGAATAAGAGATTTCATCTCTTACAAATCATCTAAGACTTAACACTAATTTCTTGGTTAACCTCTTGTCTTGATGATTCCTTGATTTTCGTCTTTGCTCTTTGATTCCTCCAAGTTCTTCCTTGAATATTCTCCTTTGATTGCTCACTGAACTTGTTGAGTATTGCTTGATACCTGTCATTGTAATTTGACACTAAAAACACTTGCATACTCATTAAGTTGTATTTGTCATATATCAAAATCTCTAAGTCATTGAGTTTAAAAATCTCCCCATTTTTGATTATGACAAACCTTTTAACAAATTATAAGATCAGAGTATAAGTGTAGCAGACGCTAAGTATTTTTGACAGATTTATATCATGGTATAAAAGCAGTCAGAGCAGAAGTATATCAGAGCAAAATATATATTATCATAGCAGTATTTGATTTACTCCCCATTAATCATGTAAGCTTTTAAGCTCCCCCTCAACATATGCATGTATAATTCGTTTTCTCTATATCATACTTTTTTCATGTATAATTTGTTATTATCCCTTTCTCTATATCATATTTTTTCTTCTCATTTTGGCATTATAAAAAAGGTAAAGAAAAGAAACATTCGAAGCAATAGAGAAGGTAAGCACTTAATCATTCAAACACAGCATTTAAAATTGTTCATGATAGAGGGATAGCTGCACGGGCAAATCAAAATGATGCATCCAACTCGCATAAATGTTCCAAAGCTCTCTTCTGATCATTCATAGATATTCCAAATCAAATCATACAAGAATCAGAGTATATTTATACGAAGATACAGTCATATAATCAGTTTCTTTAGAGATTAGATATAGGATTGATCGATTATGACCAATTCTCTTCTAGTGAAAAAGAAGCCTTCCTTGTTCAAGGGCTTGGTAAAGATATCAGCAAGTTGCTTAGTTGTATCAACATATTCAATCTCAATTTCTCTACTTTGTATATGGTCTCTAATGAAATGATGTCTGATTTCTATGTGTTTAGTTCTAGAGTGCATTATGGGAATCTTAGTTAAGTTAATTATACTTGTATTGTCACATCTAATCGGAACTTGGTTTAGTTGCACACCATAATCAACTAATTGTTGTTTCATCCATAAAACCTGCGCACAACAGCTACCAGCTGCTACATATTCAGCCTCTGCAGCGGATAAAGCCACACTAGATTGTTTCTTATTGAACCATGATACTAATGAGTTTCCTAGTAAATGGCAAGTTCCACTAGTACTCTTTCTGTCTAGTTTACAACCAGCAAAATCAGAGTCTGAATAGCTAATTAAAGTACATGTAGCTCCTTTGGGATACCATAATCCTATGTCTTTTGTTCCTATCAGATACTTAATTATCCTTTTAACTGCCGTTAAGTGTGATTCTTTTGGATTTGCTTGATACGTAGCACACATGCATACACTAAACATGATATCTGGCCTACTAGCAGTAAGATAAAGTAGTGAGCCTATCATACCTCTGAATTTAGAAACATCAATAGTTTTACCTTGCTCATCTTTGTCCAGATAACAGGAGGTACTCATTGGAGTAGCCATATCCTTAGATTTTTCCATGCCAAACTGCTTGATTAACTCATTGCAGTACTTGGTTTGGCTAACAAAGATTCCATATTTAGTTTGCTTTATTTGCAGTCCAAGGAAAATGTTGATCAGCTCACCCATCATTGACATTTCAAACTCACTCTGCATAAGACTTGCAAACTCATTCCACAACTGCTTAACAGTAGCACCAAAAATTATATCATCCACATATATTTGTACAAGTAAAATGTTGTGTGACTTTTTCTTAGTGAACAAAGTTGTGTCAACTTTACCTCTTTTAAATCATTTTTCAATGAGAAAATTACTTAACCTTAAATAACAAGCTCTAGGAGCTTGCTTTAAGCCATATAGTATTTTAGACAGTTTATAAACATGGTTAGGCAATTCATTATTCTCAAAACTAGGAGGTTGACCAACATACACTTCCTCTTGTATAAATCCATTTAAGAAAGCACTCTTAACATCCATTTGATACAATTTAAATCCTATTATGCAAGCTTAAGCATGTAGCGTTCTTATAGCTTCTAATCTTGCTACAGGTGCATATGTTTCATCATAATCTATTCCTTCTTCTTGGTTATACCCTTTGGCTACCAATCTAGCCTTGTTACTTACAATTATACCATTTTCATCTAGTTTATTCCTAAAAATCCATTTTGTACCTATTACTTGATAGTTCTTGGGTTTAGGCACTAGTTTCCAAACTTGGTTTCTTTCAAACTGGTTTAATTCATCTTGCATAGCCATCATCCAATGTTCATCAATTATAGCATCATCTATGTTCAAAGTTAATTGTTGCATAGTAAGCAAAACAAATCATTTAAGGTTTCATTAATTTTCTTAGATTCAATTTGTGAAACAAAAGCCATATGATTATTCCAAGATAGATCAAATAACTTTGATAGAACAATGTAGACATATTATACAATGATATATAAGTCAACATAGAAAGATTCACAATCATTCATTAATAATGATAATCAGAAAACATATTCAATCAGTATTCTTTCTTTATTGTTACCTATTTTGTGTTCGGTGAAGGCTCACTGTCATGATTCCAATTTTTGCTCTTGACCTTCCATCACACCTGCAAAACAGAATTTTATGTTTTTGCTATAGGCACCCTAATCTGTTTGGGTCCTTTTGAGTTAGTTACAGCAATATTTCCTTTAGGAACCCATATATAGTTAGACTCATTATAAGCATATTTTCTGTAATGACATGTAGAAGCTATGTGACCTTTACTAGCACAAAAATTGAATTTAACAAATGGTGTGTTTGATGTCATAGGTGCAGCAAAAAATTTCTTGAAAGATTTCTCATGTATCTTAGGTTTATAGCCTATTCCAGTCTTATCATAAACACATTTTTGCTGTCCTAATAAAGCATTCAAGTTATCTCTACCATTTGTGAATCTTGCTAGGTCATTTTTCAGTTTTTCAACCTCTTTAATCAATGTACAGCTAGATGCATTCAAGATTTCTTTATCACCAGTAATTCTAGATAGATCACAATTCAAATGATTTATATGTTTCTCCAACTTAGGACATTTATCACATATAGGTGCATCTAAAACAGTAGCTAGTTTTTCTTTTAAAGCACAATTTTCTGTTTTTAATTGATCTACCTCTTTGTTCATAACAAAAGTTTTCTCCTCTAAGCATGTGATGGTTTTCTTAGACTTATTTAGCAATCTAGCAAGTCTAATGGATTCTTTATGAATTTCTTCAAAAGCATTTTGTAATTCATCATAAGAAGGTTGATAATTAGAACTTACTTCACTTTCCGAATCACTGTCATTTATGGCCATCAAGCACAAGTTTGCCTCCTCAGATTCATATTCTTTAGTGGATTCTTCATGTGTTACTTGCAATGTATCCCACATCTCCTTTGCTAATTTGCAGTTTGAAACCCTAAAAAACTCATCACGACTTAAAGCAGATGTTATAATATTCTTAGCATGTGCATTATATTGAATTCTTTTCTTATCATCCTCATTCCATTCACTTTTATGCTTATTTCTTGGAGCACCATTAGCATCTACAGTGGAGGGGACAAATGGTTGCATCCCATATGTCAACACATGCTGCCTCAAGAAAGATTACCATTCTTTCATTCCAATAGATATACTCAGATCCATTGAAGGCAGATGGGCATGCAAGGGAAGCCCCTTCATTCAGACAATCATTGGAAGCCATACTCTTATAGCTGTTAAGCCAAAATTCATAGTTTAGCTCTGATGCCAATTGTTGTTTTTGGCTTCAACGACTCAAGAAGGGGGGTGAATTGAGTCTTCAAAAAATTTTCCCTCTTAAAACTTTTTCACAAAGCTTTATAAATCACAGTTGCGGATTAGTGTCCTCAGGATCTTTTACAAGATCAATGAAGGGTTTGTATAAAATCTTGAATAGAAGGTGATGAGGATAAGAAAGATTAATTCAGAATTAATAGAGAATAGATTCAGAATAGGTCCGGGTTTAATAATCAGCAATAGTTCTGTTTCAGTAATCATGAATGCGACGCCCCTTCTAGGGTCATCACACAATAACACGTTGCGGAAAATAAAATTCAATTATGTTGATTACTTTCGAAAAATAACATTTTCTAATACTTCACTTAATACCAAAATTCGTGATAATTTTTTTTCCTTTTCTTGTTAACTTGACCCCATCTAACAGCATACAACAACATAAGTAACACACTATGTGTATATATATATATATACATACATACATACATACATACATACATACATACATACATACATACATACATACATACATACATACATACATATATCTATATGCATCATCATTTTTGTACAAGGGATAAACTATATAGGGTCTTTATCGGAACAGGCCATTCTGCAAGCTAAGAAAGAAAATAAAAACGTAAGGACACATAGTGAAACGTCTAAGGCCATATACAAAAATCATGGCTCTCAGTAGCCAGAAAGACTGACGAAATCACTACCCCAAAAATGTAACCACCTACAGCTGGTCATAGACTAATGGTACCCATTGGGAAGACCAGGTTCAATCCCACTCCCAGACGATGAGTCGGATGAAGACACAGTAGCACCCTCATCAGGTGAATCGTCATCATCATCCAAAGGTATGTACTCAGGTACATCCTCTAAGTACTCCTCTGGATCCTCCTCGGGATCAATAACCATCTCCTCCGGGTCCACCACAATCTCCTCTGGAGCTGGCTCAGGTGCTGCCCCAGCTAAAGGCTGAGCCTCAAGCTGTCCAAGATCGACCAGATACTGTACAAGTAGCCACAAAGGAGGTAGAGATACCTCAATCGTCTCCATAGACCTATGCTCCCTCTGAGGCCCCGTCTCCATCGTGCCCTCTATGGTGTGTATGTGCCCGGTATAACGAACGACATGGGCTCCCGGGTGGATCACCCATGCGTTTACGTTATTCGCATCTTCAAAATGGAGGCTTCGAACCCCCGTATGTGCCAACGGCATTGCCGAATCCATCTAAACTCAGATAATAACAATACCCATACAAAAAGAAGAACAACAATATAACATGCAAGGGTGAGTACCAATATATGGATTTTAAAACGATAACCACATGTACGACTCTCAATTACCACTTAACATGTATATTCACAGATAAACAATATATATTTATCAATGGGTTTCATACCCGACAGTCTTAGCCGTTTTAAAAGCCATGACACTTCAATATTCCACAACTAACTTTGAGACCTAATCTCCGGAGCTCCAACCAACAAGTGAATGAGCTGATCTGGCTCTAGTTGCTTATTAAGGCAGAATCAATGCCCAATATGGCAAAGTTCTATTGACCATTACACAGTCCAACTCAAGGAAAAGTGGTGACTACATATAGCACATGGTCTACTTGGTCGTATATCCATCAAGGCACAGTGACGCAAACTGCATGAATACTTGCCATCAAGCATTCAAGTCCTATGCAAAGGCACGTCTGCCCTGTAATGCATGTAAAATGTTTTGTTCTCGTTGTTTTCTTTGTGATCAATCTTTAGGTGTCGGAGCTAAAAGTCTCACGACTAAATTACCAATTTAAACTTTCAAGTTTAATACCTCTTTCCAAAATAACTGACTCCAAGTCAAAAGGTGTGCAAATCACGAAATCCAGACCGATGCACCAGTCTTGGATGCATAGATTTTAGTGCACAAAACCAAATATACAGTTTATAGGACATTATAGTCCATAATTTCCTCTTCGGACCCCAGGCCCATATCTTAGAACTCTAGACCCGACGTCTCGGTTGCTAGGTTCGTTTAAACCATTTTCGTTCTGTGAAAAACAAAACAAAAATCAAAGTTTCCTCAACCTATCCAAGTTGATGGGAATAACTTTTGGTTTACTGAAAATCCTTTTAAGTTGGAAATTCCTTTTGTAAACTTAACAAAATTCCTTAAAACTTATTTTTGTCCAAAAAACAATAATTTGAACTGTAAAACCTTATTTGAGACAAATTCTCAATAATACCCTCTTTAAAAACACTTTGGTAAATATTGATGGAATTGTCCGTCGTTTACTGTTTCAAGACACATTTAGGTAAAAATAGGACTCTTTGTCGTAAATTAATTTTTCCAACACTGTAATAAAATTATTTTCAAAACTTTTTCGCTTAAAATATTATTTTCAAAACTTTTTCGCTTAAAATATTATTTTCTAATATTTACAAATTACTCAGGTGAAAATTAGCAGTGCTAAAATATTTTCACGGTTACGTCATCACTATGGCTCATAAAACGCTCTTTCACTGTTAAATGATTAAAATAATATTAGTTTTCACTTTTTTCCATTTTTCATTAAATAAATAACTAGGTAATATTATATTACTATTTCCATTAAATTAAACTCATTAATTCATAAAAAAAAACTTTTAACTGCTTTTAACTTTTATTTAATTGAGCTCTGACCACTGTCAGGCTTTCAAACTTACAATCCACATCAACAATTATTTCATATCAATAATATGACACTTAGAAATTTAAAACACATCACCAAATATAACAAACAACTAAATGCAGTTAAATCAAATAGTTAACAGCAGATAATCTACAAAATAAATACTTACACACCATAATTAAGACACACAATAACAATTACACATGGATATCGGAAAAATCCCTCAGGCTTTCCCCTTACCTCAAAAACACAGTATCTATGAGAAACAATTCGTCGGAAATCCAAGTAACGCCGATAATGCGCGTATCCGATAACTTAGTTTATCATTCATTAAACATAACACTCAATCAACAAACAAACAACTAAATCAAGCCTAAAATCCTACATGTTGGTTTCGGTCAAGGGCTGACTTTGGGGTTCAAAATCCTTAAAATTTCTAAACTCTTGGATTAGTGATTTATAATCACTTAAAACCCTAAATCAATGATCATGGCATAAAGATTGAAATTAAATCTTCCAATCCTTCAACAAATGATTTTCGGCCATGACCATTAAAATGGTTTAGAGACTCTAATTTAACTCAAACAATATAGATCTAATACCTATATAGCTTATAAGATTGAATCATGTAAAGAAAATGAACAAAATCCTCCCCCCACAAAACCCTAGGTTCTGCCTTCTTAGGTTAAATAGGTTCGAAAATTTTGTTTGATACAAGCTTCTAGATCTAGAATATACAGGTAATAATAGGATTATAGAAATTGGTTTCATGTCAAATGGATTTTCCTATGATTTTCTATGAATTTTTGAATCTAGAAACCCTAAAATGCATCATATTGAAAAAGACTTCAAAATGAAAAATTCAATGAAGAACATGATGCTAAATAAGGATGATGAGAATGGTTTACCTCTTGGAATCATGAAAATGGCAAGAAATCTAACACTTCCTTCACAAAATAAGCCTAAGTAACTTAAGAGTTTTGATGGAGAAAAAGAGCAAACTCTTGAAGAAGATGAAGTGCACCTTAAATAGGTGTGAAGTTGGGCCTCTTTGAAGCCTTGAGGCCGTGGGTTTCAAGGGCAAAAGGGTCAATATGCCAAAAATCTAAGAACAAAGGTGTAATCTTGCTTTAGGTTAATTTGTAATTAAAATCAACCATAAGGGCATAATGGTCATTTCCCCTAAAAAGTAATCATGACCACGAGGAGTCATCCCATAACTCACCCCTTGTGACTCATCATGATTTGACATCCTATTTATCCATTAGTGGGTCCCGCAAATCCCGTTTTCAGCTCCGTCATTTACCCGATTTCGTATAACGCCCGCATAATATATATTATTTCACTTTTTAAGTGAAAAATTTTAAAATTGCCAAAAAAGTTGGAAACTTCATAAAAATCGTAAGTGTTTCGTCACAAGTCAAAATTGGGTCATTTGAGCAGTAAAATCTTACTGTCAATAAAACGCAGACCGGGTTTCGTCTGAATTTTAGACCCAAAATCGAATCGTAGCTTTCTACGGTAAAGTAAAGTATGAAAATGACCTTGGTTTATCCAAAATCATTTTCTAGATTTAAAAATAAAATTATAAACGTTTCTTTTTATTTTACTGATATAAAAAGAGTAAATAGCGAAAAACTGGGTGTTACAAAGAATGGTTTTGATCAATCTTAGTTTTAAACGTAGATAACACAATCTTGATTACAATCAGATTCAGGTTTCAATTCAGTTTATATAGATCAAGAACATAAATTATATTGAACTTTAAACATCAAAGTTGCAGGGTCTTGAACATAAACAGAAAGTAAAGGAGTTTGAGTTTTAGGGATACCACACAACCAGATTTATCCTGGTTCAGTCATCACCATTGTGACCTACATCCAGTCCCCACTCCACCTGTGTGATTTCACACACTAACACACAAGCTTTGCCAGGTAGCTTGAAAAACCTTTACACCACAGTGCACTCCTTCACCTCGAGATACCACACTCTTGTGAAGAGCCTCAATGTTCAACCTTAGGGATACCTCACCCTAATCACTCAGAGAGACTCCCTCTCTCTTTACAATCAAAAGTAAAAACAAAAGTTTATTCATAACTCTCAATAGTTAGATAAACAAATTTAAGCACTTTGAGTATTGAAACACTCTTTTCACAGTAGACTCAATAAAGATGATGAATGATTTTCACAATTGATTTCTTAAAACGATTTCGTAAAACCGTGATATGTTATGATATTCGTATATGTTTTTAAAGTGTTCCTTTGATCCCTCTTTATATAGAAAACAAGTTATAGTCGTTGGGATCAATCAAAACAGATTTGGATCTGATTAACAGAATCTGTTTTCTTGATTCTCGTTCTTGAAATAAGATTCTGATTGTTCTTGTAGAATTCGCGTCCATAAAATAACCGAGTCCATTTGGAAAAATAGCCGCATCTATCTTAAAAAATAACCGCGTCCATCTTAAAAAATTGTCGAGTCCATTTGAAGAAAATAGCCGCGTCCATTTGGGAAAAATAGCGGCATCCATTTGCCACGTCAACAGATGGGAGTACTAACACAGAGTAATTGGATGTGCTCCAACTAGTAGACGAGCTCCATATGCCATGTCAGTGGACGGAGATTCTCTTTAAGATCTTAGAAAGTCCAAAGACTTGTGTGGACGAGCACTTTTATCACTTCAGTGGATGTGCGCTTGTGTCACTTTAGTGGACGTGCACTTGTATCACTTTAGTGGATGTGTGCTTGTATCACTTTAGTGGACGTGTGCTTCTGTCATTTTAGTAGACGTGTGCTTCTGTCACTTTAGTAGACGTGAGCTTCTGTCACTTTAGTAGACGTGAGCTTCTATCATATTCTTGGACTCCAGTTTTTACTATTCCCAGTGTTGGATGAGCGCTTATATTATTCAAGTGATGTACGAGCGCTTTGAAATCTTATTTCAAAAATCATTTTCATTGACGAAAACTTATTCCTTTTAAAGCAGGTTATGAAAAATGATTTTCTTTCATGAATCTTTTCAAATTGAGCTTATTTGTGAATAAGAGATTTCATCTCTTACAAATCATCTAAGACTTAACACTAATTTCTTCATTAAGCTCTTGTCTTGATGATTCCTTGATCTTCGTCTTTGCTCTTTGATTCCTCCAAGTTATTCCTTGAATATTCTACTTTGATTGCTCATTGAACTTGTTGAGTATTGCTTGATACTTGTCTTCGTAATTTGACACTAAAAACACTTGCATACACATTAAGTTGTATTTGTCATATATCAAAATCTCTAAGTCATTAAGTTTAACAATCTCCCCCTTTTTGATTATGACAAACCTTTTAACAAATTATAAGATCAGAGTATAAGTGTAGTAGACGCTAAGTATGTTTGACAGATTTTTATCATGGTATCAAAACAGTCAGAGCATAAGTATATCAGAGCAAAAAATATATTATCATAGCAGTATTTGATTTACTCCCCATTAATCATGTAAGCTTTTAAGCTCCCCCTCAACATATGCATGTATAATTCGTTTTCTCTATATCATACTTTTTTTCATGTATAATTTGTTATTATCCATTTCTCTATATCATACTTTTTCTTCTCCTTTTGGCATTATCAAAAAGGTAAAGAAAAGAAACATTCGAAGCAATAGAGAAGGTAAGCACTTAATCATTCAAACATAGCATTTAAAATTGTTCATGATAGAGGGATAGGTGCAGGGGCAAATCAAAAATATACGTCCAACTCGCATAGATGTTCCAAAGCTCCCTTCTGATCATTCATAGATATTCCAAATCAAATCATACAAGAATCAGAGGATATTTATACGAAGATACAGTCATATAATCAGTTTCTTTAGAGATTAGATATAGGATTGATCGATTATGCCCAATTCTCTTCTAGTGAAAAAGAAGCCTTCCTTGTTCAAGGGCTTGGTAAAGATATCAGCAAGTTGCTTAGTTGTATCAACATATTCAATCTCAATTTCTCTACTTTGTATATGGTCTCTAATGAAATGATGTCTGATTTCTATGTGTTTAGTTCTAGAGTGCATTATAGGATTCTTAGTTAAGTTAATTGCACTCGTTTTGTCACATCTAATAGGAACTTGGTTTAGTTGCACACCATAATCAACTTATTGTTGTTTCATCCATAAAACCAGTGCACAATAGCTACCAGCTGCTACATATTCAGTGTCTGCAGTGGATAAAGCCACACTAGATTGTTTCTTACTGAACCATGATACTAATGAGTTTCCTAGTAAATGGCAAGTTCCACTAGTACTCATTCTGTCTAGTTTACAACCAGCAAAATCAGAGTCTGAATAGCTAATTAAAGTACATGTAGCTCCTTTGGGATACCATAATCCCATGTCTTTTGTTCCTAACAGATACTTAATTATCCTTTTAACCGCTGTTAAGTGTGATTCTTTTGGATTTGCTTGATACCTAGCACACATGCATACACTAAACATGATATCTGGCCTACTAGCAGTAAGATAATGTAGTGAGCCTATCATACCTCTGAATTTAGAAACATCAACAGGTTTACCTTGCTCATCTTTGTCCAGATAACAGGAGGTACTCATTGGAGTAGCCATCTCCTTAGATTTTTCCATGCCAAACTTCTTAATTAACTCACTCCAGTACTTGGTTTGGCTAACAAAGATTCCATTTTCAGTTTGCTTTATTTGCAGTCCAAGGAAAAAGTTTAGCTCACCCATCATTGACATTTCAAACTCACTCTGCATAAGACTTGCAAACTCATTGCACAACTGCTTAATAGTAGCACCAAAAATTATATCATCCACATATATTTGTACAAGTAAAATGTTGTGTGCCTTTTTCTTAGTGAACAAAGTTGTGTCAACTTTACCTCTTTTAAATCCTTTTTCAATGAGAAAATTACTTAACCTTGCATACCAAGCTCTAGGAGCTTGCTTTACGCCATATAGTGCTTTAGATAGTTTATAAACAAGGTTAGGCAATTCATTATTCTCAAAACTAGGTGGTTGACCAACATACACTTCCTCTTGTATAAATTCATTTAATAAAGCACTCTTGACATCCATTTGATACAACTTAAATCCCATTATGCAAGCATATTCTTATAGCTTCTAATCTTGCTGCAGGTGCATATGTTTCATCATAATCTATGCCTTCTTCTTGGTTATACCCTTTGGCTACCAATCTAGCCTTGTTTCTTACAATTATACCATTTTCATCTAGTTTATTCCTAAAAATCCATTTTGTACCTATTACTTGGCAGTTCTTGGGTTTAGGCAGTAGTTTCACTAGTGCAATAAGTGCTTTTTACGTCAGTTAAAATTGATTTTTTACGTCAGAATACTGACTGACGTAAATACAGCTGACGTTAAAAGTTAAAATTTTAACGTCAGTTGAGAACTGACGTTAAATATAAAACTATTAACGTCGGTTCTTTAACACAACTGACGTTAATTTTGTCAAAATTAACGTCAGTTCTTTAACACAACTGACGTTAATTTTGTAAAAATTAACGTTAGTTCTTTAAGAACGGACGTTAATTTTGTTAAAACTAACGTCAATTGTTATAAAGAACTGACGTTAAAGGTCTTAATTTTAACGTCAGTTGTAATAAACAACTGACGTTAATAGTGTACTGTATATTTTATAAAATACTATTAACGTCAGTTGTATCATACAACTGACGTTAATAGTTTTTTTTTTTAAATTCAGTTTTAATATATCACTACCCTCAGCTATTCCTGCATTCAGTAAATATCCCAGTAACACAGAATAACACACACAGTACAGAATTGCAAAGGAAAAATGGAACAATGATCCATATGTATGCCTGCTCAGAAACCATATATATTTATTAACATAGGTTATAACTCAAAATAAATACAGAAATAAAAATAAAAATAAATGTATACTAATTTAAACTACCTATATCAATATCCCTTCGTGATGATCATCACGAGTGGCATGTACATCGTCCACCTGTGTCTCCTCGATTATAGTAGGCATGTTTGTTGAAAAAGAAGGAGTATCAGGAATATCAAGATTTGAATCTTCATTTTCATCACTACCATTATACATGCTTTTTCCTTGGAGAACCACGGACAACCTTTTGTTAGAAGGATCAGTGATGTAGAACACTTGTTTTGCTTGGGAAGCCATTATGAAAGTCTCATTTATATGACCTAACTTGTTGAGGTCTACCAATGTGAACCCCAATTCGTCGGTTTGTACACCACAGTTACTATCAACCCACTTACATTTAAATACCGGCACCGTAAGCTTAGTGTAATCGAGCACCCAAATATCTTCAATATATCCAAAGTAAGGTCTCGGTGCTTTAACGGGTTTTGTGTCCTTTGCACTAGAGAAGTGCATTGCTTCGGTCACGATCATAACCCCACTATTTTGCATGGTACTCTTGTTATCTTGTTCCTTTGTTTAAAAGGAAAAGTTATTTATGTCGTATCCGCTCCAACATATGACATTGAAGCTAGGCCCACGTGCTAGCCATCTTACGTCATCAGAAGTAGTACTACCATCCTTAAGCATTTCTTCCTTGAACCATGATAAGAAAGTCTTGTTATGATTGTTCAACAACCACCTTTCGCTCATTCGAGGGTTTTCTTGATTGACTTTTCTTTTATGTTCAAATAAGAAAGGCTGAACACATTCGATGTTGTTCAATACATACAAATGTGCTTGAAGCACTTCCTCCCGATCCTTCCTATTAATTCTTAAGCCATGTGTACCCTTACCTTGACATCTGATCTCATCATGCCAAGGCTTAGGAACCCCTATAGGATCCGTGTTATGAAGGTAGTCCGAACAAAACTCAATAGCTTCTTCTGCAACATACCTTTGAACAATAGATGCTTCCGGACGATGAGGATTCTGCACGTACCCTTTCAAGATCTTCATGTAGTGCTCAACTGGGTACATCCATCTCAGAAAACCGGCCCACATAATCTAATCTCCCTCACCAAATGAACAATTAAGTGAACAATTATGTCGAAAAAGGAAGGAGGAAAATACATCTCCAATTGGCACAAGATTGTAGCAGCCTCAACTTCCAAGTCATCCAACATACGGGGGTCAACGACTTTGCTACATATAGAATTGAAGAATGAGAACAACCGAGTAATGGCATGTCTCACATTTTTTGGAGCAATACCATGAATAGCAACGGGCAGAAGTTGTTGCATCAAGATGTGACAATCATGAGACTTTAAGCCAACCAATTTAAGATCACTAGAGACAAGCCTCTTCATATTTGAAGAGTAACAATGTGGAACTTTGATGCCCTGAAGACACCCGCGAAAACTTTGTCTCTCTTTTTTTGACAAAGTATGACATGCTGGCGGCAAATAAGTCCGCTTACCATCCTCAACAACTGGAGCTAACTGCTCTCATATACCCATAGCAACGAGGTCGAGACGAGCATTCACACCATCCTTTGTCTTGCCCTGAATGTTGAGAAGCGTCCCGATCACACTATCACACACATTTTTCTCCACATGCATCACATCAATGCAAGTTATCGACATCAAGCTTGCACCAGTATGGAAGATCAAAGAATATCGACCTCTTCTTCCATATGTTTTTCTCAGCAGCTTTACCTTTCTTTTTGGACTTGCCGAATATAACATTGATGCCCTTTACCCTCTGATAAACCTGCTCTCCAATTAAGGCCGCCGACGCTTCTTCTGTCTCTTGGCATCCATTAAAAGTTTTTTTCATCTTACGATATGGGTGATCACGTCTATGAAATCTCCGATGCCCAAGGTAAACCGTCTTCTTTCCATGATGCAACTGAGTGTAGCATGTGCCTTCTTCACATATAGGTCATGCTTTATGCCCCTTGACACTGTACCCGGACAAGTTACCGTATGCTGGAAAGTCGTTGATGGTGCAAAATAACATGGCACGAAGCTTGAAAGTCTCATGAGAATACCCATCAACTACATCAACACCTTCCACCCACAGCGTTTTCAAGTCTTCAATCAAGGGACCTAGATAAACATCTAAGTCATATCCCGGTTGCTTTGGGCCCAAAATCATCATAGACAACATCATGTATTTGCGCTTCATGCACAACCAAGTGGGCATGTTGTAAATTACCAACAGAACAGGCCATGAACTATGAATACTACTCATGTTACCATAAGGATTCATTCCATCCGAAACAAGTCCAAGCCTTAGGTTTCTTGGCTCATCGGCGAAATCCGGAAACATAGTATCTATATTCTTCCATTGAATAGAATCAGCAGGATGACGAACCTTTCCATCACGTTTCCTCTCATCATTATGCCATCTAAGATTCTTCTCATCTTTCGCATTGGCAAACAATGGCTTGAGCCTTGGAATTATTGGAAGATACCACAACACCTTCACAGGAGGACCCTTTTTTCTCACATCATCATCACCACCCTTCACTTTGTATTGTGATAACCCACATTTGGGGCAATCGTGATTGTCTTCATGAACACCGGTGTACAATATGCAATCATTGGGGCATGCGTGTATCTTCTTATACTCCATACCCATAGGACACAATATCTTCTTGGCCTCATAGTTACGGTCAGGCAATGTGTTGTCCTCCGGAAGCAAGTCTTTCAACACTTTAAGCAATTCCGTGAAGCTTTTATCGGTCCAACCATTTCTCGCCTTCACACAAACCAATTTTAGCACCGCCAACAACCGTGTATAAGTAGTACACCCTGGATATAAAGGCTTATCCGCATCACCGCACAACCTATCATACACATGAGCTCGATGAAATGATTCTTGTCCAATATCACGGATCATGTCCTCTACTCAATCATCCTCCATATCTACGTCAACGTCCTCACTTTGGGAGACACTTGCCGTACTACTCAACAACACATCACCATGCCATATCCATCTTGTATAACTCAAGCAAATCCCTTCACAAATCAAATGAGTACATATATCCTTCACCGTACATTTCCTCGTATTCAAACACTTGACACAAGGACAACAGAACATTCCATTACTATTAAGAACATTCCTTTGAGCAAATTCTACAAATTCTCCCACCCCCTTCAAATGCTCAGCACTAGTACGCTTACAAACCATCCAACTACGATCCATAACTAGATAGGTCCTGTAGATGTACAAAACATATATCCAATATAAGGACAATATGGGAGATTGAAAACTATAGTTTTTGAAGATTGCTAAGCACTGGTCACGGCCTGGAAGTGATGTCCATCACGGCCGTAACGTGCCAACTGAACCAGACCATCACAGGAAGAACTGATCACGGACTAGCCGTGATGAGCATCACGGCCGTGACAGATCAACCAGCAGAGCAACATGCACTCAAAACCAAAAATAGAGACGTACATTCCAAACAACTCAAACTCACGGTTTCATGTTTCAACTACTGAGACTACAGTTTCAACATACACTCAAAACCAAAAATAAAAAAAATGTGCCCTAAAGACTCACCAGAAATAGGTGCTCGCGTGGTGGTGGGGAGGGGAGCTCGAGTGGTGGCCAACGTTCGATGTGGTTACTGAGAGCAGAGGGACAAGGAGAGTTAGTGCGCGGGAAGGGGAAAGAGAGATGTAAAGTTATTGCAAAGAATGAATGGAAAGACGGAGTTAGGGTTAATAGTTTACCTCATGGTGGTGGTGAAGAAGCCCTCGCGGTGGTTGCGGTGGAGATGAGCTCGCGATTAGGGCAGAGTGAGAGTGAGAGTGAGAGTGAGGGTTAAGCGTGATGAAAAGAGAAAAGAGACGTACAGAGCGAAGTGCAGAAGGCGCGCGGGTGTAAACCAAAATAAAACAACATTTGACGTCAGTTGTTTGTAAAGACTGACGTTAAAGGTCGTATATTTAACGTCAGTTGTCTTAAGAAACTGACGTTAAAAGTGTATACCTTTATCCAAAAACATTAATTCCTTTGACTATTTATTTAATTGAAGTAAAAATAAAACTTTAACGTCAGTTGTATAAAAAACTGACGTTAAAAATAAATATTTTTTATTTTAAAAGCACTTTTAACGTCAGTTTTTGAAGACAACTGACGTTAAAAGTGTATATCTGCAAAAATATTCATTCCTTTGACTAATGTGCTAACCCATGCACCTTGAAACTTAATCCTCTTAATAAGTGGTCGCGCTGTCGTAACGCGCCAAAAAGAATGAGCGATTATTAAAATAGTGTAGTATAGAGCGACAACTCGGATATCGTCTCTCAAGGACTCTTATGTGTTGTTGTTGTTAACAGAAAATCAGTAAAAGTCAGATTTGGGGGGTTTTGAGATTGAAATAAAATAAAGAAAACAAAACAATGAAAACAAAGCAGTTAACGAGAATAGCAAATAAACTAAAGACGATTAACCTACTGTTCTCGGTTTCCCACTATCATTGGTTCAAGCAAATCCAAGCCCTAAGCAGATTCTAAACCCTTTCCGATTGTAGCATCAATTTACAAGCGAAATCAATACTACGAGACATATATTCCTATTCCTGAATTAAGCAAATGGGGTGAAGCACTCATGAACTAAGCGAACATGATTGAACACACGCGAATTAAGCAAACGCGATTATATATAGGAACATACAATCATCGAAATAAATCAATACTAATCCTATACATATCTGAATTAAGCAAACAGAAACATATAGAACAGTACTGAAAAGGAATATCAATTCAAATAGGAAATCCAGAACCTCAAGTGTAATTGAAACCAATCCCAGTAGATTAATCTAGGAGACTAGCTCTCCATTACAGACATAAGCACAAAAGAAAAGAAAATAAACTACTGGAAACTACTACTACTACAGCCTAAGACTGGCTAAAACTAGCCAACCTAGCCAAGATTGCTTTAGTTCTGTCTAAAACACTTAAATACAATTTCTGGATTTTGCTGGCTCGCGAGGCGAAGCACAACTCGCGACGCGAATCTTGTGAACAGTCTGCAACCTTTGGTATTCTCGCGAGGCGAACAAATCTTCGCGAGGCAAGAATCTGAAGAGTCTTCTTATTATGCCCGTTATGAACATCAGGGGCCAACCGTGATGCTTTCTGACTTCCAGGCTCGCGGGGCGAATGGATGCTCGCGAGGCGAAACTCTTCAACTTCAAAACTGCCACAGCCGTGACCTTCAGCATGGGCAAACCGTGATCGTCTCTGACTTTCTGGACTTGGTGACTCGCGGGGCGAGATATCCTTCGCGGGGCGAACCAGAATTATTTCTTTCTTTTTTTTATTAACCTGAAAATAGAAAATAGCATAAGTATTTTATTTAACTCTAAATCAACTAAATTAACCTAAAAATACTTTACAGACTCAAAATACTACTTAAGGACAATCAAGTCTAATTTGGGTGAAGATGATATAAAATTAGCACAAAGCCAATGTCTTTACTAGTTATAAAACCAGTCAACCAGAGGCTCATCAAAATACAACAAACTTAAACTTTGCTTATCCCCAAGCAAACTAAAACTTAAAAACTTAAAAAGACTCAAGACAGGCAAAACATGGCAACACATGGCAAGCTTAAGGATTCAATCAACTTTGCACAAATTTCAAGCAATTCACCAAAACAATTTTTTTCTTCTCAATGTTCCCCCCTTCAAGCAAAGTAATCCCCACAATCATTTATTCTAACCAATTGAGAATTTCATCATTCAAACAATCATTACTCTAAGCAGGGGATCCAAGTCACACACAAGAAGGAGATCACTGATAAGCCTCTGGCTCATCTAGTTTTGTGGCTAGTATGACCAGGGTTTTGTGCAAATTATATCGTATTTCTACCCAAATTAGATTAGATTGTCCTCAAGCAAGGTTTTGAGTCTCTAGAGTAGTTTTAAGTTAATTTAGCAAGTTTTAAGTCAAAATAATACACTTATGGTTATTTCCTTGTTTTCAGGTTAAGTAGAAGCTGAGAAAATAAAGAACAGGGGATTCGCCCCGCGAAAGCCATGCTCGCCACGCGACCAAGCTTTTGACTGTTCCAAGAAATTGCTAAGTCTCTGGTTCGCCTCGCGAAGAAGGTCTCGCCCCGCGAGTCTTCCAAACCTGAAAAAGTCAGAGACGATCACGGCTTGCCCGTGTTGAAGGTCATGGCCGTGGCAGTTTTGAAGCTGAAGAGTCTCGCCTCGCGAGCATCCCTTCGCCTCGCGAGTCTGGAAGTCAGAGAGCATCACGGTTGGGGCCTGATGGCCATAACGGGCGTAAGGAGAAAACTCTTCATATCCTCGCCTCGCGAGCAGAACTTCGCCTCGCGAGAATGCCAAAGGTTGCTGACAGTTCATGAAATTCGCCTCACGAATGGTTGTTCGCCTCGCGAGCCATCTGAATTCTGAATTTGTATAAAAGGCTGTTTTGAATATTTTGTAAAGACTTTTGCTTCTCCAACTTTCTGATATACATTTTTCTTTGTGATTTCGTTATTGCCATGGAGCACTAAGTCCTAGGATTAGTCTACTGTTGAGGATCCTATATACTTGAGGTTATGTAATCCCTATTTTAATTGCTTTTCCCTTTTCAATACCATATTTCATATTTCTATTTGTTATTTCAGGAGTGTGTAATATTGTATTGATTTGTTTCAGTGATGTAAATTTCCTATACATAATCGCGTTTGTTAATTCGCGTGTGTTCATTCATGATCGTTTGATCATGAGCGCTTAATCCCGTTTGTTATTTCGGGAATATGAATTTGCATCCATAGTAGCAATTACGTTGTTAGTTGTTACTGTAACTGAAAGGGGATTAGAATCTGCTTAGGACTTGGGTTTACATTAACCAAGGATAGTTGAGAATTCTTGACAGTAGATTAATCGTTGTTTGATAATTGATAATCCCTTTTAACTGCCCTGTTTTTGATTGCTTTGTTTTGTTTGTTTCTTATTTTGCACGCTACAATCCAAACACCCCCCCCCCCCCCAAAACTGATTTTTGTGAAAAGTAATATTCTCAGAGTCCTTGAGAGACGACATCCGAGTTGTCGCACTATACTGCACTTTTAAACCCGCTTGTCCTTTTTGGCACGTGTCTTGTGATGTGACCAAAATTGGCGCCGTTGTTGGGGACTACGAGTTGTTATTTTTCTCAATTTGTTTTTATTTTATTTTCTTTTCTTTCTTTTATTTTCGGGTCTGTTTTGAAATGGTCTGGCTACTCGGTCTCATGGTCCTGAACTGTGTGATTTTGACCCGGAAATTGAAAGAACATTGCACACACTCCGTAGGGAATTTCGGGCTAGCACTAGTAGTAATTCCAATTTTAAAACTGCTTTTGAAAATATGGGAGACCAAAGGACTTTGAGGCAGCTTGCTGCCCCTGATGTGAATTACAATGGTTTGTGCATTGCTTATCCTGGTGCTGACACCCCTTTTGAGTTAAAATCTGGCTAATCCATTTGTTGCCTAGATTTAATGGTCTTGCGGTGAAGATCCACACAAGCACTTGAAGGAGTTCCAAGTTGTCTGCTCCACAACTTTGAGGCCGAAGGAGTAATGGCGAGGATCATATCAAGTTGAAGGCTTTTCCATTCTCACTCCAGGGAGCTGCAAAAGATTGGCTTTTATACCTTGCGCCGAATTCCATTACCACATGGAACGACTTGAAGAAGCTCTTCCTGGAGAAATATTTTCCTGCCTCCAGAGCCGCTGCAATTAGGAAAGAAATCTGTGGAATAAGGCAAGGAAATGAGTCGCTAGCTGAGTATTGGGAGAGGTTCAAGCAGCTGACATCTAGTTGCCCCCAAAGACCAAATTTACGAACAGCTCCTCATCCAATATTTTTATGAAGGATTGCAGCCTATGGATAGGAATATTTTGGATGCTGCTAGTGGGGGAGCATTGGTTGACAAGACTCCATCTGCTGCTAAGCAACTTATTGAGAACATGTCGTTGAATTCACAGCAATTCACTACAAGAAGAAATTCTGTTGAGACTAGAGGTGTACATGAGGTCCGCACTTCCTCTTCCAGCCATGACAGTGATGATAGAATTGATAGGCTCACTTCTTTGGTAGAGAAATTGGTAATGGATAGGGTTCAGCCTGCGGTGTTGTGTGGCATGTGCAGCTCTCCTGAGCACCTATATGAAGCATGCCCCATTTTGCAAGGAGGGTCAGTTACTGAATCACCTCAAGCCTTTGCAGTCCATCCGTATAATCAGGGCAATAACCGAGCAATGATACAGACATTCCAGATCTTTCAACAAATAGGTACCATCCCAGTGGAGTAATCATCCTAATCTACGGTATGGGAACTCATCCCAACAGCCGATGGCACCTCGAGAATCCTCCTCCGGTGACTACTTCAAAGACCCTCCGGACCTTCAGTAGATGACATGCTCAATAAAATGGCTGCACAAATGGCTGCGCAAAATCTACAGTTTCAGCAGCAAATGGGACAGATTCAGGCCTCACAGGCACAGTTTCAGCAGCAAACAAATGCCAGCATTAAAAATTTAGAGACACAGATTGGACAGAAGGCCACATCCATGAATAGCACACCGCAAGGTCAAAGAACAACCCAGCTGCCAGCACAGCCAGTGATCAATCCTAATGCCTCCAACCCTAATGTGAGTTCCATATCTTTGAGGTCTGGAAAAGTTGTTGAGGTCACTTCTGGAAAGGATGAAGAAAATATGAAGGCTACTCCTGAGCCTACTGTTGAGGTTACTCCTGAACCTGTGGTTGAAGTTGAAACTGAGAGAGTGTATAGACCACCCATTCCTTTCCCACACAGATTACAGAAAAATTTGAAGAGTGGTGGTGAAAATAAGGAGAAGGAGATTCTTGATGTTTTAAGAAAGGTGGGTGTTAATATCCCTTTGTTGGATATGATCAAGCAAGTGCCCAGATATGCTAAATTTCTGAAGGACCTATGCACCAACAAGAGGAAGATGAAGACTAATGAGAGGGTTGACTTGGGAAGGAATGTCTCAGCGCTTATCCAGTCTAAGCCGGAAGAAGTTGTTGCTTTCACTCAGGCACTGCCACCGAAGTGCAAGGATCCAGGCACCTTCACTATCCCATGCACTATTGGGGACAAGAAGTTTGAAAACTGCATGCTGGACTTGGGAGCATCTATCAATGTCATGCCTACCTCTATCTTTAACAAACTGGATCTTGGTCCTTTGAAGTACACAGGTATCACCATTCAGTTGGCCAACAGGACCTGTGCCCGCCCCATGGGAATGGTGGAGGATGTACTAGTGCAAGTTGATGATATAATCTTCCCGGTGATTTCTACATCTTGGACATGGCAAAGGCGAGACACATTCCAAGTAAATCACCAATCATCCTGGGCCGCCATTCATGAAGACAGCCAAGACTAACATTGATGTGGGTGATGGGACCATGTCTATGAAGTTTGGGGATATAGTTGCAAAGTTTAACATATTTGATGCCATGAAACATCCAGCGGAAGAGCACTCTGTATTCCACATTGAGCTGATATCTGAGACTATTGAGGACACCCATGAGAACTTGTTTTCTAATTTTCCACTTAATTCTGGCTGTGTGGATATTCTTTCTTTTCTTGATTGTACTAACGTTAACCATTTTGTGGTTTGTCTTGAGATTGCTTTGCATGTTTAGCGGTGATAAAATTGTCGGTCACGGTGGATGAGAAACATGAAGAAGATGAAGGAGCACCGGAGGCCCTCTCTACCTCTTTGGACTTAGACTGCAAGGAATGGGATCCAGTGACAGCTCCCGCTTACACTGCACTTGATCAGGGAGTACTCTTTTCCTTTCCCTCACTATGATCTTATAATTCTGTTGTTCATTGGGGACAATGCATGTTTTAAGTGTGGGGGAGGGAATTAGTTGTAGTTTTTCTTTTCTTTGAATAAAGCTCCTGAATAATCTGAGAAGCTCAGGAGCATTTGTGTGTTGAGTCTTTTGTTGGCAAGTTTGTTAGATTTTTATTGATGTTGCACAGATTGTTTGCATGATTGATATGTAATGATTCCCCCTAGCTGAAAAATTTTTGTTTTTGAAATGTGATTCCCATGTGAAATTGAAAACTGAACTTTGGAATTTTGTTATGATGGCATGATGAATGATAAGTTTGGGGTGATAGGAAGCACACACTAGGGATAGTATCTCTTTCAAACAATTTGCATGAATGTCCAGGTGAGGTTTTGAGCCTCCAACATGTTTCAAACTGTGTGAAAATCACTTTCAAGTTGCACTTCCCTGGATTTGATTGAATCTCTTTTTGGTTTGCACGATTATATGTGTGTAGCAAATGATTTAGGCATTTTCTTTGTAAATAGCTACCTTGGCCTGAATAAACCAATTCCTAATGCATGTTCCCTAGTTAGCCCTTTTGAGCCTATTAGCCTATTAGTTCTTGATAACCTAATGTTATAAGCCCAAAAATCTGGAAAACCATGTTAACCCGATCTTAGGATTAGGAGAGCATGTAATCTTAGAATGGGTGCAAGAAACTAAGTTTGGGGTGGCTGCAAGGTGTAATATGTTGTTGGGATTGAAAAAAAAAAAAGAAAAAAAAAAGAAGAAGCCAAAAGCTTGTGAAAGAAAAAGTGTACAAATGTTGAAAAAAAAAATACAAATATACAAAAATGCCAAAAAGAAATAAAAAGAGCTGTAGCCACCCAGAAGTGTAAAGAAAAAAATAAAGAAAGGGACTTGAGTGAATTTCAAGGTGTAAATATAGTTCATGCTCTCTTAGTTCCTAGGGTCTTCAGCTTAGTTCCTTTGTATATCCTACCCTTAGCCAGGCCCCATTACAACCCAATAAAGACCTTTTGATGTTGCTTGCATGTTTTCTGTGGGAACCATTTTGAGGTGAAAATCAAACTTTTGGGAAGTGTACTTGAAAAGTGAAACTGAGTGCAAATTGTTAGCCTGACATAAACTGAGTGACTGAGTGAACAAATAATGCCCTTGTGAGGAAGGCAGTTGTTTGGATTTGGTGATCTCCCTCTTGTGTGTGACTTAGATTCCCTGCTTAGATTTCTGATTGTTTTCATGATGAAACTCTCAATTGTTTGGAATAAATGAATGTGGGAATTGCTCTGTTTGAAATAGGGGAAACAATGAAGAAAAATTGTTTTTGAAGTTGCTTGAATGTGTGCAATGTTGATTGAATCTTTTGAGCTTGCCAGGTCTTGAGTCTTTTTGATTTGAGTCTTAGTTTGCTTGGGGACAAGCAAAGTTTAAGTTTGGGGTATTTTGATAAGCCTCTGGCTCATCTAGTTTTGTGGCTAGTATGACCAGGGTTTTGTGCAAATTATATCGTATTTCTACCCAAATTAGATTAGATTGTCCTCAAGCAAGGTTTTGAGTCTCTAGAGTAGTTTTAAGTTAATTTAGCAAGTTTTAAGTCAAAATAATACACTTATGGTTATTTCCTTGTTTTCAGGTTAAGTAGAAGCTGAGAAAATAAAGAACAGGGGATTCGCCCCGCGAAAGCCATGCTCGCCACGCGACCCAGAAGCCTGACTGTTCCAAGAAATTGCTAAGTCTCTGGTTCGCCTCGCGAAGAAGGTCTCGCCCCGCGAGTCTTCCAAACCTGAAAAAGTCAGAGACGATCACGGCTTGCCCGTGTTGAAGGTCATGGTCGTGGCAGTTTTGAAGCTGAAGAGTCTCGCCTCGCGAGCATCCCTTCGCCTCGCGAGTCTGGAAGTCAGAGAGCATCATGGTTGGGGCCTGATGGCCATAACGGGCGTAAGGAGAAAACTCTTCATATCCTCGCCTCGCGAGCAGAACTTCGCCTCGCGAGAATGCCAAAGGTTGCTGACAGTTCATGAAATTCGCCTCGCGAATGGTTGTTCGCCTCGCGAGCCATCTGAATTCTGAATTTGTATAAAAGGCTGTTCTGAATATTTTGTAAAGACTTTTGCTTCTCCAACTTTCTGATATACATTTTTCTTTGTGATTTCGTTATTGCCATGGAGCACTAAGTCCTAGGATTAGTCTACTGTTGAGGATCCTATATACTTGAGGTTATGTAATCCCTATTTTAATTGCTTTTCCCTTTTCAATACCATATTTCATATTTCTGTTTGTTATTTCAGGAGTGTGTAATATTGTATTGATTTGTTTCAGTGATGTAAATTTCCTATACATAATCACGTTTGTTAATTCGCGTGTGTTCATTCATGATCGTTTGATCATGAGCGCTTAATCCCGTTTGTTATTTCGGGAATAGGAATTTGCATCCATAGTAGCAATTACGTTGTTAGTTGTTACTGTAACTGAAAGGGGATTAGAATCTGCTTAGGGCTTGGGTTTACATTAACCAAGGATAGTTGGGAATTCTTGACAGTAGATTAATCGTTGTTTGATAATTGATAATCCATTTTAACTGCCCTGTTTTTGATTGCTTTGTTTTGTTTGTTTCTTATTTTGCACGCTACAATCCAAACCCCCCCCAAAACTGATTTTTGTGAAAAGTAATATTCTCAGAGTCCTTGAGAGACGACATCCGAGTTGTCGCACTATACTGCACTTTTAAACCCGCTCGTCCTTTTTGGCGCGTGCGCTACAACGCGACCAATCACCAAATTCAAACAATCTGCCTTCCTCACAAGGGCATTTAGTGTTCACTCAATCGCTCAGTTTGTGTCTAGGTTATCAACAATTCACTCAGTTTCACTTTTAAGAGAACTTTCCATAAATTTGATTTTCATCTCAAAATGGTTCCCACAGAAAACATGCAAGCAACATCAAAAGGTCTTTTATGGGTTGTAATGGGGCCTGGCTAAGGATAGGATATACAAAGGAACTAGGCTGAAGACCCTAGGAACTAAGAGAGCATGAACATTATTTACACTTTGAAATTCCACTCAAGTTCCCTTTCTCATTTTTTTCTTTTTGCCTTGGGTGAATACAGCCTTTTTATTCAAACAGCCTTTTTGGCATTTTTCCACTTTTTAATTTTTTTTTGTTTTCTCTGTTTTTTTTTCTTTTTTTTCTCAATCCCAAACAACACATTACACCTTGCAGCCACCCCAAACTTTAGTTTCTTGCACTTCTAAGATTCCATGCTCTCCTAATCCTAAGATCGGGTTAACATGGTTTTCCAGATTTATGGGCTTATAACATTAGGTTATCAAGAATTAACAGGCTAATAGGCTCAAAGGGGCTAACTAAGGAACATGCATTGGGGATGGTTATTTTTAGGCTAAGTAGCTATTTACAAAGAAAATGCCTAAATCATCTGAAGCAAACACATAATCATGCAAACCAAAAAGAGATTCAAGCAAATTCAGGAAAGTGCAACTTAAAAAGTGATTTCTCACAGTCAAAAAAACATGTTGGAGGCTCAAAACCTCACCTGGACATTCATGCAAATTGCTTGACAGATTCTATCCCTAGTGTGTGCTTCCTATCACCCCAAACTTATCATAAATCATGCAATCATAATAAAATCTCAAAGTTCAGTTTTCAATCACATGGGGATCAAATTTTTCAAAAATTTCATATCCTAGGGGGAAACAGTCAAAACATATTATGCAATCAATCTATGCAAATTCAATCAAATCCAATAAACTTGCCATAACCAAGACACAAACACAACTCCTGAGCTTCTCGAATTATTCAGGAGCTTTATTCAAAGAAAAGGAAAAACTACAACTAGTCCCCCCCCCACACTTAAAACATACATTGTCCCCAATGAAACAACATAACAATAAAATCAGAGTGAGGGAAAGGAAAACTCATTGGAGGGCGGTTCCGCCAGGATCCCACTGTCTGTAACATAAGTCCCACGTGGTAGCCAAAGGATGGAAGCTCATTCCATGCTTCCCTAACTTGCAGCCTTGATGTGGGAGTGAGCACTTGACAATTACGGTGACCTCGCCCAGTGCGGCGGACTTCTCACTCCCCTTCAGGTCACAGCTGACCTCTTTATCTACAAAGTCTCCCCAATAGAAGTGGGGCTCAACCTCTTGGACCGGCCATGGTGCAAAATCCAAAGGCTTAAACTCCATCACTGGTGGCTCCTCAGGGGGAGGTGGCAAACAGTTAGCTGGGGTTACTGGTGCTGCTTCATTTTCTGCATTTCCTTCATTCACTGCACTAATAAATTCATCACCTGCTATACATGCATAAATTTCAGCACACCACACAAAAGTTAGTGTTAGTAGAGTCAGTACATATATCACAATAAAATGAATCAGGAAAAGTTAGAATGTCTGGAAATTCAGCACTCAATTCATCCACCCCATTACTCTCAACACATGCATTTGATTTAATTGTATCATCTACTTCCAAAGGTTCTTCATCATCCTCAAGCACGGGGAAGCAGATGTCCTCCTGATCCTCCTGATCCTCATTTTCTGTGTTTCCTGAAAAGATTAAATTTGCATAACAGTCTACACACAAAGCAGTGCCATCACAATAACAATCAGCACATGAATTAGAATCAGGGGATTCAACACACAGTTCATCAACAGAAATATTATCAAAATCATCAGCAAAAGTATCTTCAAGAATAACCATCTGTGAATCTTTATGTTCTTCAAGGGGCTGTGGAGTTTACAGTTTAGCCAAGGCGGCATCGATGAAAGAATTTTGAATGGCAGAGTCCCGCTGACTCGCCTCTATCCTCTGTTGGAATTCACAATTGTATGCTTCCATTTGTGCAGCCATTTGTTTTAGCATGTCCTCTAGTGAAGGTTCGGAAGGTGCAGCTCTGAAGGCAGGATAGTATCTAAACAGGAAGGCTTCCTTCAAATCAAACCAGCTTGAGATGGAATTCTCATCAAGACAATACAACCAATCCCTTGCAGCGCCTTCAAGTGAGAACTGGAAAGCTTCCATCTTGATGTGATCTTCTGTTATTCCTGCAGGTCTTAGCATTATAGAACAAACAGCCTGGAATTCCCTCAGATGCTCCTGCGGATTCTCACCTGCAAAACCACTAAACCTTGGCAACCAGCGTAGTAAACCAAGAAAATCAGGAAAATATATGCATGGTGGTGGTTCATAGTAAACATTAGGCATGTAACCATATATGTGATTATCCATGGGGGGTGCTAAAATTCACAACCAGACAAAACAGACAAAACTAATTTAGCAAAGAATTTTTTTTTTAATTTTATTTTCTGCTAATAACAACAAACAAGAGTCCCCGGCAACGGCGCCAATTTTTTGGTCGTGCTGTCGCCACGCGTCAAAAAGAACGAGCGATTATTAAAATAGTGTAGTATAGAGCGACAACTCGGATATCGTCTCTCAAGGACTCTTATGTGTTGTTGTTGTTAACAGAAAATCAGTAAAAGTCAGATTTGGGGGGGGGGGGGGGTTTGAGATTGAAATAAAATAAAGAAAACAAAACAATGAAAACAAAGCAGTTAACGAGAATAGCAAATAAACTAAAGACGATTAACCTACTGTTCTCGGTTTCCCACTATCATTGGTTCAAGCAAATCCAAGCCCTAAGCAGATTCTAAACCCTTTCCGATTGTAGCATCAATTTACAAGCGAAATCAATACTACGAGACATATATTCCTATTCCCGAATTAAGCAAATGGGGTGAAGCACTCATGAACTAAGCGAACATGATTGAACACACGCGAATTAAGCAAATGCGATTATATATAGGAACATACAATCATCAAAATAAATCAATACTAATCCTATACATATCTGAATTAAGCAAACAGAAACATATAGAACAGTACTGAAAAGGAATATCAATTCAAATAGGAAATCCAGAACCTCAAGTGTAATTGAAACCAATCCCAGATGATTAATATAGGAGACTAGCTCTCCATTACAGACATAAGCACAAAAGAAAAGAAAATAAACTACTGGAAACTACTACTACTACATCCTAAGACTGGCTAAAACTAGCCAACCAAGCCAAGACTGCTTCAGTTCTGTCTAAAACGCTTAAATACAATTTCTGGATTTTGCTGGCTCGCGAGGCGAAGCACAACTCGCGGCGCGAATCTTGTGAACAGTCTGCAACCTTTGGTATTCTCGCGAGGCGAACAAACCTTCGCGAGGAGAGAATCTGAAGAGTCTTCTTATTACGCCCGTTATGAACATCAGGGGCCAACCGTGATGCTTTCTGACTTCCAGGCTCGCGGGGCGAATGGATGCTCGCGAGGCGAAACTCTTCAACTTCAAAACTGCCACAGCCGTGACCTTTAGCATGGGCAAACCGTGATCGTCTCTGACTTTCTGGGCTTGGTGACTCGCGGGGCGAGATATCCTTCGCGGGGCGAACCAGAATTATTTCTTTCTTTCTTTTTATTAACCTGAAAATAGAAAATAGCATAAGTATTTTATTTAACTCTAAATCAACTAAATTAACCTAAAAATACTTTACAGACTCAAAATACTACTTAAGGACAATCAAGTCTAATTTGGGTGAAAATGATATAAAATTAGCACAAAGCCAAGGTCTTTACTAGTTATAAAACCAGTCAACCAGAGGCTCATCAATGAGCATTAAGTTTATAGATAAGTTTTCAAGAAAATCAGAGAGAGACTATTCTCTATATAAAGTGCCATTCTTCTGTATCAGTATGTAAATACACCCTCTTCTTTTCCTCTATATTTCGTGCGTTTTCTATTCCTTGACAATATGGTTCTATCACATTTGAGACTTTTGTTATTTCTTCCTATACCTATACTTAAAGGTCTCTATCTTAATGGTCAAAAAACTTGAGGTTGAGTAAATCACATGATATGACTCCCTCACTTTATTCCATCTCCCCCCCAAGCGACTGTGGATAAAGCACAGATGGAGCATCAAGGACTTCAAATGAGCAGGGAGGGGATCGATGCATCCATTGGAGTTTATGAGGACAGAACTGAGAAGAAATTGATGTTGAAGCAGAAACTTTTTAATATTTTAGTGCTATGTTGCAGAATTTTTTTTATCTTTTAATCATGTAATTGTAACTTATGAATCGCTTCAATGAGATACGATTTGATTATACATATAACACTTTTATGTTAAGTGTTTATTTATTTTAATTTTCACAAGAATATGTTTACTAATTCAAGCTAATTAATGTAGATTAAAAATAAACTTGTTTAATATTTACACAAGTTCTTTACACAACTGACGTAAATAGTGATTTAATATTTACAAATTGCCACCACCTCGTTTTTAACGTCAACATAATTTATGACTGCCAAGTTCCTGTATATTACATTATTTCCAATATTCATTCTGCACATTTATAATTTATAGGATTATTTACGTCAGCTATTTATTATACTGAAGTAAAAAACCACACTTTTAACGTCAGTTGTATAAAAAACTGACGTTAAAAATAAATATGACTGCCAAATTGCCACCACCTCATTTTTAACGTCAACTTAATTTATGACTACCAAGTTCCCGTATATTACATTATTTCCAATATTCATTCTGCATGTTTATAATTTATAGGATTATTTACATCTACTATTTATTATACTGAAGTAAAAACCACACTTTTAACGTCAGTTGTATAAAAAACTGACGTTAAAAATAAATATTTTTTATTTTAAAAACACTTTTAACGTCAGTTGTATTAAACAGTTGACGTTAAAGGTGTATAAGTTTCTGCAAGAATTCATTCCTTTGACTACTATGGTACTTACCCATGCACCTTGTAACTTAATCCTCTTAATGAGCATTAAGTTTATAGGTAAGTTTTCAAGAAAATCAGAATAGCTTAGTAACTTCATCCCCTGCTCCTATAAATAGCTTCCTTCCATCCTTTTAATTTTCTGCTTCACAATATGGCTCTGCCGTGGAGATTAACTTCATCACTCTTTCTTCCTATTCCTAGACTCAAAGGTCTTTGTCTTAATGGTCAAACAACTTCTGAGGTTGTGTAAATCATATAACATGGGTGATAAGGTTGTGTAAATCACATAGTGTGAGTTGCTCACCTTATCATCTTTCTGGATAATCGGCAGCTACAGCACCAGAACGTCAGCTTTGGAAGCAAATGACCGTTCCAAGACCATTGCTGAAACAGATCGGGTGCACCCTTGCTCAGCCGCTCTGGAAAACTCGGTCACTCGACTCTCCTCTCTTGCTCACCCGTGAAGGGAACGAAGTCTCAACAAATGTTTAGGATTTTAAACCCTTTCAATGTAACTTTTTATAGGATTTTAAACCCTATCAATGTAACTTTTTATAGGATTTTAAAGGATTTTAAACCCTTTCAATGAACGAGATCCGGTTTGGGTTATTGATTCAACTTATACTTCACACATATATTTTAGTTTTCAAAACAGAAACACAAAACATCAAAGCAATTGTGAAACTGAAACTTTGAGGAAGGTAATGCGGAAGGGTACGTATACTAGATAAAAAAATTTATTAAAATAAACTTTAACGTCTGTTGATGAAAGCACAGAAGTTAAAAGGTTCACTTTTAACGTCAGTTGTTTATTGAACTGACGTTAAAAGTGAGTCACTTCACTTTTAACGTCAGTCCTTAAAACAACTGACGTTAAAATTGAATTAATGAAGTCTGATATTTACAAAACTGCCACCGCCTCCTTTTTAACGTCTAGCTTTTGGTTAACCGACGTAAACCTTTACCGTCTAATGTATATTTTCCACTAGTGTTTCCAAACTTGGTTTCTTTCAAACTAGTTTATTTCATCTTACATAGCCATCATCCAATGTTCATCAATTATAGCATCATCTATGTTCAAAGTTAATTGTTGCATAGCAAGCAAAACAAATCATTTAAGGCTTCATTAATTTTCTTAGATTCAATTTGTGAAACAAAAGCCATATGATTATTCCAAGATAGATCAAATAAATTTGATAGAACAATGTAGACATATTATACAATGATATATAAGTCAAAACAGAAAGATTCACAATCATTCATTAATAATGATAATCAAAAAACATATTCAATCAGTATTCTTTCTTTATTGTTACCCATTTTGTGTTCGGTGAAGGCTCTATGTCATGATTCCAATTTTTGCTCTTGACCTTCCACCACACCTACAAAACAGAATTTTATGTTTTTGCTATAGGTACCCTAATCTGTTTGGGTCCTTTTGAGTTAGTTGCAGCAATATTTCCTTTAGGAACTCATATATACTTAGACTCATTATAAGCAAATTTTTTGTAATGACATGTAGAAGCTGTGTGACCTATTCTAGCACAAACATTACATTTAACAAATGGTGTGTTTGATGTCATAGGTGCAGCAAACAATATCTTGAAAGATTTCTCATGTATCTTAGGTTTATAGCCTATTCCAGCCTTATCATAAACACATTTTTGTTGTCCTAATAAAGCATTCAAGTTATCTCTACCATTTGTGAATCTTGCTAGGTCATTTTTCAGTTTTTCAACCTCTTTAATCAATGTACAGCTAGATGCATTCAAGATTTATTTATCACCAGTAATTATAGTAGATCACAATTCAAATGATTTATATGTTTCTCCAACTTAGGACATTTATCACATATAGGTGCATCTAAAACAGTAGCTAGTTTTTCTTTTAAAGCACAATTTTTTGTTTTTAATTGATCTACCTCTTTGTTTAAAACAAAAGTTTTCTCCTCTAAGCATGTGATGGTTTTATTAGACTTATTTAGCAATCTAGCAAGTCTAATGGATTCTTTATGAAGTTCTTCAAAAGCATTTTTCAATTCATCATAAGAAGTTTGATAATCATAACTTACTTCACTTTCTGAATCACTGTCATTTATGGCCATCAAGCACAAGTTTGCCTCCTCGGATTCAGATTCTTCAGTCGATTCTTCATGTATTACTTGCAATGTATCCCACATCTCCTTTGCTGATTTGCAATTTGAAATCCTGAAAAACTCATCACGACTTAAAGCAGATGTTATAATATTCTTAGCATGTGCATTATATTGAATTCTTTTCTTATCATCCTTATTCCATTCAGTTTTAGGCTTATTTCTTGGAGCATCATTAGCATCTACAGTGGAGGGGACAAATGGTCCATTCTCTACTGGATCCCATATGTCAACACCTGCTGCCTCAAGAAAGATTGTCATTCTTTCTTTCCAATAGATATACTCAGATCCATTGAAGGCAGATGGGCGTGCAAGGGAAGCCCCTTCATTCAGACAGTCATTGGAAGCCATACTCTTTTAGCTGTTAAACCAAACTTCAGAGTTTAGCTCTGATGCCAATTGTTGTTTTGGCTTCAACGAGTCAAGAAGGGGGGTGAATTGAGTCTTCAAAAAATATTTCCCTCTTAAAACTTTTTCACAAAGCTTTATAAATCAGAATTGTGGATTAGTGTCCTCAGGATCTTTTACAGGATAACACAATCTTGATTACAATCAGATTCAAGTTTCAATTCAGTTTATATAGATCAAGAACAAAAATTATATTGAACTTTAAACGTCAAAGTTGCAGGTTCTTGAACATAAACAGAAAGTAAAGGAGTTTGAGTTTTAGGGATACCACACAACCAGATTTATCCTGGTTCAGTCACCATTACTGTGACCTACATCCAGTCCCCACTCCACCTGTGAGATTTCACACACTAACACACAAGCTTTGCCAGGTAGCTTGAAAAATGATGATGAAGATGATGAATGATTCTTACAATTGATTTCTTAAAACTATTTCGTAAAACTGTGATATGTTATGATATTCGTATATGTTGTTTAAGTGTTCCTTTGATCCCTCTTTATATAGAAAACAAGTTATAGTCGTTGGGATCAATCAAAACAGATTTGGATCTGATTAACAGAATCTGTTTTCTTGATTCTCGTTCTTGAAATAAGATTCTGATTGTTCTTGTAGAATTCGCGTCCATAAAATAACCGAGTCCATTTGGAAAAATAGCCGCATCTATCTTAAAAAATAACCGCGTCCATCTTAAAAAATTACCGAGTCCAATTGAAGAAAATAGCCGCGTCCATTTGGAAAAAAATAGCCGCATCCATTTGCCACGTCAACAGACGGGAGTACTAATACAAAGTAATTGGACGTGCTCCAACTAGTAGACGAGCTCCATATGCCATGTCAGTGGATGGAGCTTCTCATTAAGATCTTAGAAAGTCCAAAGACTTGTTTGGACGAGCACTTTTATCACTTCAGTGGATGTGCGCTTGCATCACTTTAGTGGACGTGCACTTGTATCACTTTAGTGGACGTGCGCTTGTATCACTTTAGTGGATGTGCGCTTCTGTCATTTTAGTAGATGTGTGCTTCTGTCACTTTAGTAGATGTGAGATTCTGTCACTTTAGTAGATGTGAGCCTCTATCACTTTCTTGGACGCCGGTTTTTACTATTCCCAGTGTTGGACGAGCGCTTATATTATTCTAGTGATGGATGAGCGCTTTGAAATCTTATTTCAAAAATCATTTTCATTTACGAAAACTTATTCCTTTTAATGCGGGTTATGAAAGATGATTTTCTTTCATGCATCTTTTCAAATTGAGCTTATTTGTGAATAAGAGATTTCATCTCTTACAAATCATCTAAGACTTAACACTAAGTTCTTCGTTAAGCTCTTGTCTTGATGATTCCTTGATCTTCGTCTTTTCTCTTTGATTCCTCCAAGTTCTTCCTTGAATATTCTCCTTTGATTGCTCACTAAACTTGTCGAGTATTGCTTGATACCTGCCTTTGTAATTTGACACTAAAAACACTTGCATACACATTAAGTTGTATTTGTCATATATCAAAATCTCTAAGTCATTGAGTTTAACAATCTCCCCCCTTTTGATTATGACAAACCTTTTAACAAATTATAAGATCAGAGTATAAGTGTAGCAGACGCTAAGTATTTTTGATAGATTTATATCATGGTATCAACGCCATCAGAGCAGAAGTATATTAGAGCAAAAAAAATATTATCATAGCAGTATTTGATTTACTCCCCATTAATCATGTAAGCTTTTAAGCTCCCCCTCAACATATGCATGTATAATTCGTTTTCTCTATATCATACTTTTTTTCATGTATAATTTGTTATTATCCATTTCTCTATATCATACTTTTTCTCCTCCTTTTGGCATTATAAAAAATGTAAAGAAAAGAAACATTCGAAGCAATAGAGAAGGTAAGCACTTAATCATTCAAACATAGCATTTAAAATTGTTCATGATAGATGGATAGGTGCAGGGGCAAATCAAAAAGATGCGTCCAACTCGCATAGATGTTCCAAAGCTCTCTTCTGATCATTCATAGATATTCCAAATCAAATCATACAAGAATCAGAGCATATTTATACGAAGATACAGTCATATAATGAGTTTCTTTAGAGATTAGATATAGGATTGATCGATTCTGCCCAATTCTCTTCTAATGAAAAAGAGGCTTTCCTTGCTCAGGGACTTGGTAAAGATATCAGCAAGTTGCTTAGTAACATATTCAATCTCAATTTCTCTACTTTGTATATGGTCTCTAATGAAATGATGTCTGATTTCTATGTGTTTAGTTCTAGAGTGTATTATGGTATTCTTAGTTAAGTTAATTGCACTCGTATTGTCACATCTAATAGGAACTTGGTTTAGTTGCACACCATAATCAACTAATTGTTGTTTCATCCACAAAACCTGTGCACAACAGCTACCAGCTGCTACATATTCAGCCTCTACAGTGGATAAAGCCACACTAGATTGTTTCTTACTGAACCATGATACTAATGAGTTTCCTAGTAAATGGCAAGTTCCAATGAGCGGTGGCTTTATCCAAACCTTTTGGATAAAGCCACCGCTCATTGTTTATAATATTAAATATGATTTAATATTATTGTCAACGTTATGGGAACCTATTGGGACACACACTTAGAGAAGATTAAATGGAACCAAAATAAATTGGGTTAGACCTATATTTTTGTTGGGCTATGTTCATGGTAGATGAGCCCAAGAGGGCTAGGTTAAACCCTTTTCACCTAAGTGGGCCCCCTACTATATATTGTTGTGTTATAGTGCTGAGCCGCACAACACTCTCTCTGGCCGCACTCTGCACTCAGTTTGCTCAAAAAGGGAAATACCGTCGCGTCTCTTCTCGTACCTAGCAGTGCTTAGAGGCGCACTTCAATTAACATGTGAGATGTATTTATCTGCTTGTGGGACTACGTAGAGGCATTGCTGGTTCGTGCAGTTCTCGTGATTGCAGCGACTCAAATCAAAGGTTTGCACTATAAGAGGTAAATTTTTGAAACATGAACCATGACCATTCGCAAGGATTCTTAGTGGGAATTATTCCGTTGTGCTTGTTTGATGCACAAATTCCCAATAGTGGTATCAGAGTCGCTTGCGAAACCATGGTTTTGTTTGTATGGTTTACCTGTTATATGTGATAACATGCTTATATGCGAATTTATTTTCTGAAAATCATTTTCAATAATCCATATGCTTCTGTTTTTGAAAAAAAAAGGATTATGCAATTTTGTTTTCGTATGTATATGATATATATGCGTCACATTGAGGTTCTTGGTATGTATGTGATATATACATTGGTTCTGGAATCATTGAATTATATGTGATATATGTTGTTTTGGCTTCAACGACTCAAGAGGGGGGGTGAATTGAGTTTTCAAAAAATATTTACCTCATAAACTTTTTCACAAAGCTTTATAAATCAGAGTTGTGGATTAGTGCCCTTAGAATCTTTTACAAAATCGATGAAGGGTTTTTACAAAATCTTGAATAGAAGGTGATGAGGATAAGAAAGATTAATTCAGAAAGATTCAGAATAGGTTCGGGTTTAATAACTCAGTAATACCAAAATACAGTTTATACAGATTGCGAATAGAAATTATATTGAACTTTAAACATCAAAGTTGTAGGTTCTTGAACATAAATAGAAAGTAAACAAGTTTGAGTTTAGGGATACCACACAACCAGATTTATCCTGGTTCAGTCACCTCCACTGTGACCTACATCCAGTCCCCACTCCACCTGTGGGATTTCACACACTAACACACAAGCTTTACCAGGTAGCTTGAAAAACCTTCACACCACAAAGCACTCCTTCACCTCGAGATACCACACTCTTGTGAACAGCCTCAATGTTCAACCTTAGGGATGCCTCACACTAATTACTCAGAGAGACTCCCTCTCTCTTTACAATCAAAAGTAAAAATAAAAGTTGATTCCTAACTCTCAATAGTCAGATAAACAAATTGAAGCACTTTGAGTATTGAAACACTCTTTTCTCAGTAAGCTCAATAAAGATGATGAATGATTTTCACAATTGATTTCTCAAAATGATTTCGTAAAACTGTGATATGTTATGATATTCGTATATGTTGTTTAAGTGTTCCTTTGATCCCTCTTTATACAGAAAACAAGTTATAGTCGTTGGGATCAATCAAAACAGATTTGGATCTTATTAACAGAATCTGTTTTCTTGATTCTCGTTCTTGAAATAAGATTCTGATTGTTCTTGTAGAATTCACGTCCATAAAATAATCGAGTCCATTTGAAAAAATAGTCGTGTCTATCTTAAAAAATTGCTGAGTCCATTTGAAGAAAATAGCCACGTCCATTTTGAAAAAATAGCTGCGTCCATTAGCTACGTCAACAGACGGGAGTATTTACACAAAGTAATTGGACGTGCTCCAATTAGTAGACGAGTTTCATATGCCATGTCAGTGGACGGAGCTTCTCATTAAGATATTAGCAAGTCCAAAGACTTGTGTGGACGAGCACTTTTATCACTTTAGTGGACGTGTGCTTGTATCACTTTAGTGGACGTGTGCTTGTATCACTTTAGTGGACGTGCGCTTCTGTCATTTTAGTAGACGTGTGCTTCTGTCACTTTAGTAGACGTGAGCTTCTGTCACTTTAGTAGACGTGAGCTTCTGTCACTTTCTTGGACGCCAGCTTTTACTATTCCCAGTGTTGGACGAGTGCTTATATTATTCCAGTGATGGACGAGCGCTTTGAAATCTTATTTTAAAAATCATTTTCATTTACGAAAACTTATTCCTTTTAAAACAGGTTATGAAAAATGATTTTATTTCATGCATCTTTTCAAATTGAGCTTATTTGTGAATAAGAGATTTCATCTCTTACAAATCATCTAAGACTTAACACTAATTTCTTCGTTAACCTCTTGTCTTGATGATTCCTTGATCTTCATCTTTGCTCTTTGATTCCTCCAAGTTCTTCCTTGAATATTCTCCTTTGATTGCTCACTAAACTTGTTGAGTATTGCTTGATACCTGTATTTGTAATTTGACACTAAAAACACTTGCATACATATTAAGTTGTATTTGTCATATATCAAAATCTCTAAGTCATTGAGTTTAACATATAGGATTCTGGTTATGTGCTTGCTCGAGGGGCGAGCACTTAAGTTTGGCTCCATTATGAATTTGAATCCTCGTAGGGCGAGACTGAAATGTCTTCAGAATCCTGTGTCTGGCTCGTGGGGCAAGACTGAAAGACTCCAACTTCCTGCTTGGCAGCAGTTCTGGCTCGCGGGGCGAGAGCCTGAAAATTTCCTTTTGTTTGTTTTCTTCAATTTTTCCAAGTTTCCTTGTGCTCACTTTTAACCTGGAAATAAAAGTAGCACTTAGTGCTTTATTTGATCTAGAAAATAGTGAAAATATCTAAAAATTACTCCTAAGACTCAAAAATGTCACTTGTGAACAATTAAATCCAAATTTGGGCTAAAACGAGAATAAACTTGTGCAATTGGTATCAAAATTGAGGTCTTTCTAGTCATGAAACTAGATGAACCAAAGGTTTGTCAGTTGTCTATGTTATGGCAAATTTTGGAGCATCGGGAAGCTCCTGAGGATAATTGGCAGCGACTGTACAAGGTACTGGGGTGCAGTTTTTGAGGTCGAGAGTAAGCATACGTTAGTGTACAAGGTGGGGAGAAAGTACCTAACACGTCGGGGAGGCAAGTATAGTACTGCATATTAGATTGTATGTGTAGGGTGGCCCAGACCCTACTAGTTGTCGAATAGTCGACAATAGCTAAACCCTAGTTGAAAATGATTTTAGAATGCTTTTTAGGGTTTGGTTATTGTAGGCTTATCGACTTAGACCAAAACCCTAGGTTAGACAACTCTGGTTGAGGATGCATGCTTTATCAGTTATATGATTATGTCTTTGGATGTTGTGCTGATTGATGTGTGGTATCTATTTATATGTTTAATATTATTTTCAAATGGTTGATGGTTGATATATATGATCTGTACACGTGTTGTTATTGAGGTCGACTAATTGTTGTGTTAGAACCCTAGTTGACACCCTAAGGGTACACTGATTGGTTTTGTGCTGAGGTTGCGGTATATGGGTACTGAGATGAGTTGTGGATGCTTCGGGTATCGTGAAACATGTAAGTGTAAGATGGGTAACGTTGTCAATTTAGGGTGGTTGTGCATTGCATGGTTGCCAAAGTGGTGAGTCGCGTGACTGGGAGTCATGCGAGGTTGGTGTACCTGGGTGCGGGTATAGAATATGGAGATGGCCAATTCTAGGAACCTTGGGGATGCAGTCCGGTCTGGAATGATCTACATTGACCAGTGATTTACACCCACTGTGTCGTGATCCCCGTGGAGGCTTAGCTATCCCGACGTCTAGCCCTGAGTATTTTAGTCGCAGGTGGACCTTAAGAGGCGACCAAGATACCCCTATTGGAGATTGAGCTCATAGGGGGAAGCACCCTTATTGGTCACGGTGAGCGGAACAGTTACCTAGACAGACCAACTGACATTCTCTGGGCAAGGAAGGCCTGAGAGAGAGAAAGAGAATATATGGGAATCAGTATTCCCTGTGAGAGTGATCGGCTGACATGCATAGGAGTGTAACTCCTTAGAGGATTGATCCTAGATGTATAATTGAGGATCTTTGTAAAAGAATGACTAGAGAGATGTTTGTTGTTTGTATATCTATGTTGTTTGATAACAGGTTGTACTATACCCCCAACCCCTTTTATGGTGATGATTAGTTGCTTATCTCCCTTCTCTCTCTATCTTTCTTTGTATGTATTGATACGATAGATGAGCAGCAGCAGCAGGACAGGGACATCGACGTGGTAAGACTATCACCCGCGACACTATCTGCAATGGAGCCCTCCCAGGATCTCGATCCTCAGAGATATTGAGATTATAAATCATGATGACCGTGGGTGGCAGGTCGACCACTCATAGTTATTCATGACTCACATCGACCTTGTTAGTCTCTATGTGCATCTTGGAGGAGGTACTTATTTCCACTTGGATGGCCCGTACAAGATTTCTCAGCATTTTCCTTTCTCAGAGATGTGGTATCCACCCTGTCATAGGGAGTTCCCTGACAATATGTGTAATACGGTGGATAGTTCCGGGGCTAGGAGCCATGTGGGCATGGCTTAAAGAAGCAGGAGACAGAGGAGTGTGCAGACCATGTATCACTATACTTCCCGATAGTTGAGGGTACATGAAATGAATTACCCGACCCACGATCTGGAGTTGGCAACCATAATGTTCGCATTGAAGATATGGCGACATTATCTCTATGGAACTAAGTTCAATGTGTTTAGCGATCACAAGAGGTTAAAGTATTTTTTTGATCAGAAGGAACTGAACATGAGGCAGCGGAGATGGATGGAATTCATTAAGGATTATGAGTTTGATCTTCAGTACCATCCTGGGAAGGCTAATGTAGTAGCGGATGCACTGAGTAGGAAATCTTTGCACATGTCCGCAATGTTGGTGAAAGAGATGGAGTTGCTTGAGTAGTTTAGAGATATGAACAAAGGTATGGACTTGATTGAGGATAGAATATGCTTAGGTATGATCACCATCAGCGGTGAGTTTCTGAGAGATCTTAAGGCTAAACAGGTTCAGGATGAATATTTGCTAGAGGTGAGTCGAGGCATAGATAAGTGAAAAGTTTCAGAGTTTAGGAAAGGATCTGATGGTGTGTTAAGGTTTAGAGATCGGATATGTGTGCCAGAGGACTTAGAGAATAGGAAGATGATCTTAGAGGAGGCACTTAAAAGTAAATTGAGTTTTCACCCGGGAGCCACCAAGATGTATCAAGATTTGAAAAAAGATGTTTTGGTGGCCAAAGATGAAGAAGGAGGTGGCAGAGTGTGTTCTATCATGTTTGGTGTGTCAGAAAGCTAAGATAGGGCATTAGAAGCCCGCATGGTTGTTGTAATCTTTGGATATCCCAAAATGGAAATGGGATAGTATAGCGATGGATTTTGTGGTTGGATTACCATGAACTTTGAAGAAGTTTGATGCGATTTGAGTTATCACTGATAGGTTAACGAAGTGTGCTCACTTCTTACCTATTGGTGAGAGTTACAGTCTTGAGAAGTTGACCCAGATCTACATCAAGGAAGTAGTGAGGTTGCACGGTGTGCCGTCAAGTATTGTCTCCAACCGAGATCCTAGGTTTACATCTAGATTTTGGAGATAGTTACACAATGCTTTGGGAACAAAGTTGAGGATGAGTTCTTCTTATCATGCTCAGACGGATGGACAGTCAGAGAACAATTCAATCATTGGAGGATCTTATAAGAGCTTGTGTGTTGGAACATATTGGCAGTTGGGATGAATTCCTACTTTGATTGAGATCACATACAATAACATTTTCCACAGCAGTATCGGGATGGCACCGTATGAGGCTTTCCATGGGAGAAAGTGCAGGACTCCGTTGTGTTGGTATGCGACTGGCGAGAGCCAAGTGTTGGGGTCCTAATATGGTACAACAAACCACAGAACAAGTCAAGAAGATAAGAGAGAAAATAAGGAAGAACATGATAGACAGAGGAGCTACAGTAACAAGAGGAGGATACCCTCAGAGTTCCAAGAAGGTGATCACGTGTTCTTGAGAGTCACTTTGAAGACCGGAATTGGCAGAGCTATAAAGTCTAGAAAGCTCACTCCCCGATTCATTGGACCATTTCAGAATCTTCGACGAATTGGTCCAGTAGCTTACCAGATGGCCTTACCGCCTAACCTTTCCAACCTTCATGATGTCTTCCATGTTTCCCAGTTGAGAAAATATTACCCAAATCCTTCTCATGTAATTGAGCCAGAGTCAATACAACTCCTAGAGAATCTAGAATATGAGGCTTTACCGTCTAAGATTGCAGATAGAAGGATTAAAGAACTCCGTGGTAAACAGATTCCCCTGGTCAAGGTCATTTGGGATAGTGTTACCGGAGATGCTACTTGGGAGCATGAGGCAGACATTCAGCAGCAATACCCCCATCTGTTTTCAGGTACGTAAATTCCGAGGACGGAATTTCTTTTAAGGAGGGTAGAAATGTAACAGCCCAATTTTATAATTAATTTTATGTTTTGTTAAGTAAGTGGATTAAGATTAAGACTCGGATTATGTGGTTAAAATGTTAGTAAAAGTCTAGGAATTTTTGCATAGAAAGTAAGCAATCATCGGGAATGAGTTTAAATATGAGCAAAACTTAGGGTTTTTCCCCGATTACTGTCTTTAAGACGTATGAGTGTGAAATAAGAAATTTGGAGTTAGGTATGATATTAGGCATTTTTGATGGTTTGAGGTTGTTTATTAGGTCTTTATGAGCCTATATCTCAAATTTGAGGTCAATCGGACGTCAAATGGGTCCAGAACGCAAAGAAACACAAACTGAGCGTTTTGTGATCGATTAATTAATTGAGAGTCGGAATACTAATTTTGGTCGGGCCTGAGTACAATAGGTCTTAGGAGTAACCTAAAATAATACAGAAGAATATCCTAACAGTAGGTTACATGGGAAAATATGGAAGAAAATACCCGGTTGTGCTGACAGGGCAACATGCGGCAACATGTGTGGATGACACATGTCATAATTGGACACGTGTCACTAAGAGGGAAGGTTGAATGGGTGTGGCTGCCACCAAGGGACACTTGGACTCCAATAATCTAAATTAGAGACACCTAACCATGCTACCTATGTGACAGCTAGCCCACTAACCCACCTAAATAACCTCCTAATGATGCATGTATTCCACTAAGTTACCTAAAAGCCACCTAAGGCATCTCAACAAAACCAAGACATTAGCTAAGTGAAAGAAGAGTGATCAGACTTCACTTCCTTCTCACTTTCACGTAGCATGAGAAAGAAGAGTTGGAGAAGAAATTTCCCAAAGTACAAGACAACCATTGTTGGAAGCTTTGAAGCTTGGTTGGAGTAGCTTCTGTAAATCCCTCACCACACCTTCTTCCACCGTTAGATCATGTTGAAATTTCATATAGAGGTTCTGGGTTGATATTATTTCATATCCAACGGTTAAAACTTCTAATTTATCCCCAGAGTGTGAGTTATTTAACTCATAAAGAAGGAGAGAAACTCAACCCGTGTAGCTCCTGACCAGTCAACTTGGAAGGTTCATCCTAGGCTCATTCACCATTGGAACGAGCTGAAATATTTGGAGGAGGTAAAGGAAAGGTAGTTATGTATTCTCACCGTTCCAATTTTTAAACAAATGTCTGGATTGTGAGATATAGAGCCAAAATAGTGGCGGATTTTGTGGTGTTTGTTGCAGATTTTAAGTTCCTTACAATGTGTCATTCACAATGTGATTCTTAGGTGGAATTTCGGAGACTCAGGGGTCTTAGTCTGTGTGAGGAAGATTCTTGACGAGAAGATAATGGGTGGTTTCGCAGCGTTTCGGTGGTCATACGATTTTCAGGTGGGGGAAAGAAACCATTTAACGTCGGAAATGGCGCGATTACATTTAATTCGATAATGACATAGGGCGACCGAAACCCTACATGAGAACGAGTAACGGACAATATCCATCTCACATTGGGGACTACCTAGTGGTACCAATGATGATCTTGAAATTGTGCGTTTATCGCTGTTGCGATAATAATATATTATTTTATTATTTGATGATTGCCTGATTGACTGATTTGAATGGTTGAATTGAATCTGGTAATTGATGGATGATATTATGAGTGTGGGAAGTGCGCCTCTAAGCACTGCTAGGTGCGAGAAGAGACGCGATGGTATTTTCCTTTTTTCATGCGAATTGAGTGCAGAGTGCGGCCAGAGAGAGTGTTGTGCGGCTCAGCACTCTAACACAACAATATATAGTAGGGCCCCCACTTAGGTGAAAAGGGTTTAACATGGCCCTCTTGGGCTCATCTACCATGAGCATAGCCCAATAGAAATATGGATCTAACCCAATTTGTTTTGGTTCCGATTAATCTTCTCTAAGTGTGTGACCCAATAGGTTCCCATAACGTTGACAATAATATTAAATCATATTTAATATTATAAACAATGAGCGGTGTCTAGCAACACATCATTGCTACCCAAGTAATGAGAAAGTCAGTGATTTGACGTAACCTTTTCCGTGACCAATGTTCATGTGTATTAATGTCCCTTTGCCCTTATATCTATATTGAACACAAGGCATAGAACGTGTCACTCTTGTATAGTTCAATATCACGTTCCTTGATATCTAAGTAGACTTAATAATAAATGAGGTCAATATCTCATATTGACTCATTTCAGCATGACTATGCATTTTATAGTCTCACTCTATCAAGGGCCCCACAGATATTACTCCTGCTATGTAGGAGGGACAAATCCCATCCAGATCACTCACATCCTTCTGCATGACTCGCGGTGTACCCAATGACCGACTTTATAGTCATCTTGTTACAAATAACGTTTGACGGTATTAAAGAACACAACTTCTCATGTAGGGATCGTAGTGATTTCAGGCCGAAGGATTGCATACACCATTGTCACTATGAGAACTACGTATGACAATCACATAACGTTCCATGTAGTGTTCTCATGGCGGGTCAATCCAGTACATCATTACTCTAATGTGTACCTATGTGTGTGACTTGATATCTCATATCCATGACCCGTGAGAAATGGTCATTAGTCCACACACATAATAGTCTCGATGTATTATTATTGTCCTTATTAATAATAAATCATGACTACATATATTTAAGAATAAAGTTCTCTTGATTAATAGCGTCTCACTATCAAGTCGTATACTTGATATTCTATTAAATATAACTTTCTATTCTAAGGACTTTATTATGCTATAAGCTAATAACATGGTAAATGAATGCCTTATTCATATATCAAATATATGATTAAATTTCTGATACAAATGATGATGTATTCAAAATAGATTGACCTCTAGGGCTTATACCAACAGTGATGAGTAGTGATGAGTAAGTCTGGGAGACGAGAGCCAGAGATGCCAGAGTCTACAGATGTCGCTTTGGAGAGGGAGATGGTAGTTCCAGATGCCCATATCAGTTGTGATATGGATCTATCGGATGTGTCTGCTAGGGTGAGCCTCTGTGAGCCTATTTTCCTATTTTGATGTATTTTGAGAGAGGCGGGTTGGATAGAATTAGGACCTCTATTTTGTACCTTATATGACCAGTTTATGTATTTTCTTTTCATTACCAGCGTTTGTATAGTTTCCTTTAGGTTTATGATCCCTCTGTTGGGATTTACTGTACATTGGTGACATTATGTAAATATTGTATATAAATCGTGTTTATGTTTTATCGTTGCGCATGCTCAACTGTTTTAATTCTTTACAATTTATTTATTATAATATTTTCGTCTATAACAAAGCACGCTAACGTTAATAACATATTAAGGCTTAATTAATTAAGATTCTTCTTTAATGGGACATCAGGGTTTCTCAACGTATAATCATTGACAGCACCAAGTTTTCTTCACTATAACTGATCATGTTACAGGACAGAAAAATATTCTTTACACACCTAGCCTCTCCAGGCTCCTAGACAAGTATTGTTTGCACGCCTAGCTTCTTCAGACTCATTCAGTTTTGTTTGAAAGAAAGTGTGATAAATACAAATTGCAAGTCTTTCACAACACTCAGAAGAGCGGATTAAATGTGAAGTTGAAAGACTGCGTAATAACTTCAAATGATTGAAGAATAACGAATGACAGAATGAAGACTTAAATGCACAAAGTAATTGCCTTGAGTTAATGTTGTGTTGTATCTTAATCTTCAATGTCTTCTCTATTTATAGCCTTTAATTAAATTACATTCCTTCATATTTTATTGGCTTCAAGCTGAGCTCCATTAAATGCAATAGAGTCGTTCTGGGCATCCATTAATGCTTAGGAATGTTGCTTGTACCCTAATAGAGAAGTTCAGTGCTTTATGCTTTTTGCAGCAGCCAAATCAGAGTTCTTCAGGTTGCTTTTTTACTTTGTTGTGAATATTTCCCTTTTCGTATAACTTCTAGATATACTAGGGAATAAGGCATTTTGGTAGCACTCCTTTTGAGTTACAAAGGTGCTTTTGAATATTTGGTCTTCTGAAACCTTGACCCAAGTAAGAGAGATCTTCGACATATTCTAACTTGAGTAGACAGCTCACGAAAGTCTTTAGTCTTGAGTTTGTTCTTCATTGAGTGTCAACAGACGGGTGAAGACACTGTCATTAGACGAGATGACTTTTCTTTAGAAAGTCAACGACTTTAGATATACTTCACACAAGTGAGACTTCTTCATCAGACGGGTTAGCTTTCTTCATGAGAAAAGTGATCTCTATCTTTGACCAGGTTTGACTTAGGACAGACGAGTGATTAAAACACTTAAAATATTAATCTATACACTAAGTAGATATGTTAACAACCAATACGTAGTTCGACTAAATCATTGAACAAATGTTTATTTTCATCAAAACTTAAGGTAAATGCACATTAGACATTTAGATATTCAATAGCATGAAATAACAAGGCTTGAAGCTTTATAAATGAGTTACAAGATCCAGGGCAGAAAGGTAAACGAGCGCACTGCTCAGACAAAAAAGTAAACGAGCACGAGACCCATGTTAGTAAAGTAGATGGGCATAAGGCCCAATTTTTATGTGCTAATCATGGTTAAATAAGTCTTTGTAATCTAATTCCTTATTTGAGAGACGGAAACATGTGTATATGATAAATAGTGTTCAAAACTTAATGTTCAAATAACAATACTTTTATTTCTTTCTCTCTTTCCTTGTTGAGAAGTTTTTGGCGGGCTTTCCATCTTAAGAAATCTATACTCAAACTATGACACCTAAAACACTTTGGAATTTCCACAGCCCTAGAATCGAAGACAAGAGATTTAGGTATAGAAGGATCTATACCAAGATTTGTTGTGACATGATGCCATACTCATTGAGAAATTATACCAAAATATATTAAAAAATGACAAAAGTATAAACAATAAAAATTACAATAGATGTTAGAGCATAAGCTATAGTGAGATGAAGCGTGTATTCGCTCTCTTCAAGGTAATCTGCCCAACCACCAGAGATTTTATTTTTCTATAGGTGTAGTAGGTCTTGGTACTTCTATCCCTGGATACACCTCACCAGGTCTTCCTAAATGAAAACAGAGACAAAGTGCTACAACGCAACATCTTTTTGTTGCCCGGGAAAAAATATTTATATGTTAGAATATTCATAAATGTAAAAATGTATACACTTTTCTTATGATAATCTAGACTCCATTTTATTGGTGTAAGAGATGTTAGCAATTATATTGGATTATTTTATTTTATAGCCTACAATCACCAAGCAATATAACGGATGACGGATGGCTTATAGCGGATGGAAAAATAGCCATGTTTGATAACCGTTTTTTAAATTAGTGTATAGCATTTTTTCACTAGCGTATAACGTTTTTTTCCAGACGATACTTGAAGTAGCATTGAGCTTATAATGTATATGTCATGACCCAAATCTAGTAGCCATGATCGGTCAAAAGGGAAAGACTCTTCTTTCCCCTTCGCAGCCTCTCACGCATACTAAATTCGTCTCATTCAAAGTATAAAGACAATATTTATTAATACATCATATTAATAAATAAAATCCATTAAAGCTAAACAAAAAACCTAGGATTACGTAGTCCAGAATACAAACTAAGGGTTTACAAACCAAACCCGGAATGAAACACAAGCCCGAAACAGAACTAGAATCCCCCACGTGACATCCAAGACCCTTAGGCGGCTTCCACACTCAAAGTGTATGAGATGGTCCCGAAGTTTCCCGCAACTAAAATGTTAATGTGGGGTGAGTCTACTGACTCGGTGAGGGAGTTTTCCCCCCAAACACATGCAGTCATACAAAGTCAAGTACCAATAAAAATCATACAGTACAAGCCAACACTAATTTAAAAAATTAGATAAATATTTTCAGACTACACGTTACAACCAACAATTTGTATACAAAAGTCAAAAGTGTCATAAATAAATGAATGAAGTATCAAGTGGACATATTGTTTCTCAGAAGAGTACTTGTGGAATGACTTGTACTAACTTTCCTTTATTATAACCACTGTCCCGCTCATAGAGGGATACATATCATATCATATATACCGAATCTTTGGGTTCACTTGGGGTTGTTAACTCAAGGTCCCCCGCCCTGACAGTTTTATTTTCGTACCTGGAGATACCGCACCCTCCGACAAACACCAACATCCCTCCTCAATGCCCGGGGTATCTAACGGGGCCTCCTCATCCCCGACGGTGATAATTATATACCGGAGCCTTCCGCTTCTCGGTTGACGTACCCAAAGATTCATTCAAAGCCTTATCAATCCATTCCACCAAATAACTCTTTTCAAATTTCACAACATAAACAGTTTACGTAGATAATTCAGTAATCAGGGAATAAGTAAAGCTCATCAATCAATAATATTTCACCAAACTTATATTCAAAACCAATATTCACACACAACACATGAATGGCCATTCCCAAGCATAAAATGAGATACGCCAATCGATAATAGCTATTTAAACTTTTATTCTCATCATACACCTCTCAGTCATACACTTTTCATCTAATATATGAATATATTATATACAACAATAAATCTATTTATATCAACACCTTTTTTAATTTCTAAAGCCCACTCTCAATAAACATCTTAATTACAGGCAGTCTTACAAGAGCATTATATAAATCATAATGAATGGCATATTTTGCAACGAAACAGAGCCACCTTTCAGAGTTGATCTTTTAATGTTCTTAAAATACTCAATAATTATATGGTGGACATATAGTGCATAACTATTGGTTGAAACTCATTACAAGGTCCATTGAAATGGTGAAAACCTATAGTAAATTAAAACACGCCCAACTGTATTCAAATCATATGGCACATAATATACCCATAAGGAGCACCCTTCAAAGGAAAAAAATAAATAAATAAAGAGTTTTATTCATAATTCTCATTACCACCCAGAATTTCTTTCAAGCAAAAAGCAACCGCTTCTCTTGCCAAGAGCGGGACAGATATGAAACAAATTTTGGAAACAATATATATACGTATATAGTACCGAATGTGCATAGGGCATCTAGCAAAATATCTTGTTAATTTGAAGGGTTTATGACAAGCTTCATTAGTATCATTTTCCAAAATTAAAACCCACAAGAAATCATTTCAAACAACAACATCGAAACTCCCTCACCTTTGATGAATGTTGTAATACCCCGGTTTTTACTGTTTTTAATAATAGTAAATATGTGTATATGTTTATATTATTTTATTTGGACTGATTAATTTTCTAGATATTTATTTTAATTTATTTTATGTGGTTTGGTTGAATAATTTTAATTATTCATTTAAAAATAAATTTTTTTGTGCGTTAATACTGTCTTAAGTCAATATATGCACGATTACTAGATAATAATATTATGTTATTGTCACTAGTATTATTTGTTTAGAAAAATATTTTAAATGATATGATTAAAAGAAAATTATTTTCCTATTTGACTCTATTTAATTTTAGATTTTGAAATATATCGGTTTAAAATTAACCGAAGATCAATTTTGGATCATTGATTTTCTTAGTCGATCAATTCAATTATCCATCTTTACTCTAATTTGAATTTTGAAAGTATATATTTGTCACTCATTATTTTAGATCCAAGGATCCATTTATTTATTTTTTTCTAGACTAAATCTTAACCACTCATTTTTGTATTTACCTATTAACTAAAAGAAAAACAAAAAAAATGGCTAAAATACACTTTTGGTCCCTTATCTTATTTTTAGGTTCTATTTTGGTCTCTCATCTTTAAAAAGTTCTATTTTGGTCTCTCAACTATTTGACGTTATACAAAAACACCATTTCCGCCAGTTTTGTACTGACGGCATTAGGTATCTGCCATCAGCCATCGGAAACCGCCGTCGCCGGAACCACCGCCGCCGTCACCGGAATCTGGGTTTTAGAGAGAGAAAAACCCATTTTCTCTTTCTCTCTCTTCTTCCTTTTCTTCCTCCCTTTCCTCCTTCTTCCTTCTTCCTCCCCTTCCTTCTTCCTCTTTCTTCCTCCCCTTCCTTCTTCCTCTTTATCTGTTACATTATTATCATCGATAAAAAAAAAGACCCATTACGATCACTATTACTACTACTACTATTGCAAATTAATATAGCAATTAAATGATTATTCTAATCAAATGGTTTGGGTGCTTACCATTGTTGAGGCAGCAACCCATCGTCTTGGTGTCGCCCTCATCTATCCACCATTGGGTTGTGTTGAGAGTGGAGGATGACGGCGGAGGAGCAACGACTCGTACAATGAAGTAAATGGGAGGTGAAGAAGAGAGGGAGGAAGAGAATGGGGGAAGAAGGAAGGGGGAAAGAGAAGCGAGAAGAGAGAGAAATAGAAAATGAGGTTTTATCTATCTAAAACCCAGATTCCGGCAACGGCGGTGGTTACGACGACGGCAACGACAGTTTTCAGTGACTGATGGCGGATACCTAACTGAAATGGTGTTTTTGTATAACGTCAAATAGTTGATGGACCAAAATAGAACTTTTTAAAGATGAGGGACCAAAACAGAACCTAAAAATAAGATAAGGGACCAAAAGTGTATTTTAGCCACACAAAAAAATTAAGTTCATGCTCCTTCTATCTCGTATGCGCACGACAACCCCACTCCCCTTCTAATTTTTTTTCCCGTTCTTTTCTCCTCCTACTTTCAGAAACATTACAAGTTCCTCCTCCTTCTCAAAACTTCATCCATCTTCCTCCTCATTCTCAACCAACCAGTCGCGCTGCCCTAGGAGCCGTCCGTCGATGTCCAGTCGCGCTCCGCTAGGGAGGTCGTCGTTTGGTCACCGCACGGTAGGACGAAGACCAGCAACGCGTCACCACTCCGCCCTGCACGCGTTGGCCGGTTTGGCTTCGGTTTGACTATTTTTGCCGCCGTACCGGACCGCTACACCTCCAGCCGTCGTCTGCTCCTTCTTCCTTGTGTGGGTCGTACAAAAACCCACCTTTCTGGTCAGGAACTGCTTCTTCCATCATGCAGGAGCCATCGCTGCTGCTGCTTCCGCCGCTGTCGTCGCTGCCGTTGTTCACCACCTCAATCGCCACCATGACATCTCCTTCTTCCTTGGGTAAGTGGAATCTCATCTATAAGTCTCATATTCAGAAAATCCTCAAATTAATTTTGAAACCCTAACCCTAACATTTTCATTTCAGTTTTAAAGTATGAAATTAACCATGTTTTGATGAAATTGAGACTGTCAATTAATGATTCCTGATGTGCTCCGTGCGAGTGCACGTGCGATCCGGCAAGTGTACCGGATTCGTCGCCAAGTAATAAAAAGATATCGATCCCACAGAGACCGTGATCTCAAATCGCAACTAATTGTTAAATGAGAAAACTGGACTGTATAAAAAGATTTTGAAAAGGATTTGATATTTGAATTAAGGGATAACTGTTTATGGTTTTTCAGGTCTAAATGGATTCCTAGGGATTTGGGTTGCCAACAAGATCGTTTACTTTGCTAAATCGATTAACCCTTGTTAATTACCGAAATTGCCTTGAAGGCGAATTTATCCTCAAATAGTTTAAGCTCCCTCTCGGGTTACAAAAACCGTGCCCAATTAAACCAACCCCTACTCTCGTGGTAGTCTAATTTAGATTGGACCCTTTTCGTTTTGTGACAATTCGTGAATCCTCAAAGGACGGCTTCTAACTCTCGTGATTTCAGTCCTAAGTCTGATTCTATAGATCCGACACCTAAGTTCACCGCTGGGTTCCTCCTTAGAATGTCTATGACACGCAAACAAGTGGCCACCGAATTTACGAGTAATTCAAACACTAGAAATCAGATCAAAAGCAAACTCGTAATTAAAAAAGATATAACATCAAATTAACAACATAAAACAACCTTGGGCATAGCCCCAATCCCTAGAAATTAAACTACTACTGAAGCCTTGCCATGGAGATGACAAGCTTGGTTACAAATAACATGAAAATAAAACTATGAGAAGAAGGAGAAGAAGAAGAGAGATCCTAAATAATAGCCTAAGAGTAGCAGCCCAAAAGTCCTCTTTTGCCTCTGACTTGATGCCATATTTATAGATTTGGGAAGTTTGAATCCAAATAAAACACAAATTAGATCCAAATCAGTTGCTTCTGATCCAAGTAATACGCGTCACGGCCATGATAGCTGATGAGTGTGATTCCACATCATCTTTGTCTATCATTTTGCATGTATTTTCATGTAGTTTAGGCATATTTTTATTAGATTTTAGGTTAATTTTCCTTTGGAACGGGTAAGGCGGTTTTCGTGTGTTGTTTTGCAGATATCAAGGGTAAATTGCTCAAGATCAACCATGATGAAGTTTGGATGAAGATGGAGCTTTAAAACTGAAGAAAATGAGCCAAACAGAGCCCATCACGGCCTAGCCGTGATGCCCATCACGGCCATGATCGAGCAAAACTGAAAAGGAAGAAAGGTGAAGTCGAGTGCATCACGGCCTGGGCCGTGATAGCCTTCACGGCCGTGACCCAAAACCACCAAAAGTCGAGCACATCACGGCCCGGTAGTGAAATTCTTCACGGCCATTACAGAGGGCTCGCGTCGCGAAGCAACATTCTCGCCCGCGAGAGGCGGATTTTGCAAAGCAATCAGAAGCAGAGACCGTCACGGCCTGGCCGTGATGGCCATCACGGCCGTGACGCGCATTACTTGGACCTGAAGAAACCGAAATAGATCAGATTTTGAGTTGGTTTGGGACTCTAACTTCCCCATTTCTATAAATATGGACCAAGGCATCAGATACAGAGGACACAATTGAATGAACACATTAGGGGCTACTACTCTAGGATAGATTTAGGATCTCTTCTCCTCTTCTCCTCTCTTCTCTTTTCTGATTTTTATTATGTTGTCATCCCAGCTTGTCATCTCCATGGCAAGACTGGAGTAGTAGCATAGTTTCTAGGGATTAGGGCTCTGCCCAAGGTTTGTAAATGATGTTAATTTGATGTTGAAACCATTGTTGATTTCATATTTGCTTTAGATCTGATTTCTAGTGTGTTAATCACTCATAAATTTCGGCAACCGTTTATTTACGTGACATAGACGTTCTAAGGAGGAACCTAACGGTGAACTTAGGATCTCTAGGGTGATTCACTCGTAAAGCCCGGCAGCCACTGGTTTGTGAGATGTGAATGATCCAAGGAGGAACCTAGCGGTGAACTTAGGTTATTTGCATGACCGAGACATTCCAAGGAGGAACCTAGCGGTGAACTTGGGTGTCGGACCTATAGAAGTCAGACTTGGGACTGAAATCACGAGAGTTAGAAGCCGTCCCTCGAGGAGCAACGAGTTGTCACGGAACGCAAAGGGTCCAATCTGGGATCGACTACCACGAGTAGGGGGTCGGGTCAATTGGGCACGGCTTTGTAACCGAGAGGGAGCTTAAGCTATCGAGAGGATAAACTCGCCTTCAAGGCAATTTCGGTAATCAACAAAGGTAAATCATTAGCAACATAAACAGCCTCAAAGGTAACCCAAATCCCTAGGAATCCGTTTTAGATAAAAACCCCATAAACAATTGTTTTCTGTTTTAATTGTTCTCTGCTCATCTATCTTTCAATTCAAAAACCAATTTCAAAACCCTCTCTAAAAAGTCCAGAACTTAATCGATTCGAAATTCATTGTGATTCGGGAACACAGTCTCTGTGGGTTCGATATCTTTTATTACTTGACGGCAGTCCGGTACACTTGCCGGATTCGCACGGCGTCGTCGCCGTCGGCGTCGACCGACGCGACACATCAAGTTTTTGGCGCCGTTCTTAGGGATCGTGTGCCTTTTCGAATCTCAATTCAAATTTTGAATTGATTTTTCTGGACCTTTTCTTTTTATTTGATTTTTATTTCTGAAATTTAAAAAATTAAAAAAAAAAATCAAAAACATTCTTTTCCTTCTATTGTATCCATCTCTCTGTGTGTTATATGCAAAGATCTCTAAGTCTTGGGAGCCTTAGTGAGATTGATCCGGAGATCGAGAGGACCTTCCATAGACGTAGAAGACTACAAAGAGAGGGAGAAAGGTTGAGTCCCGTTCCACTCATGGCGAATCAACCGGATACAAAACCTTTGAAGGATTACGCAGCCCCAAATGCGAGAGGCTTGCGAACTGGGATTGCAAGGCCAGAGATTGAGGCGGAAAACTATACCATACCGCCCATGCTAATCAACATGATTAGGCAACATCAGTTCGGAGGATTGCCTTCGGAGGACCCGACCGATCACATAGAGACATTTTTAGAGTTCACCGATGTAATCCGGATTCATGGAGCCTCGATCGATGTTGTGCGTTTGAGATTGTTCCCCTCATCTCTCACTTTGGAAAGGCGAAGGCCTGGCTTAAGCAAATCCCCACTAACACTTTGACTACTTGGGACCAATTGGAGCAGGCGTTCTTGGAGAAATTCTTCCCTCCATCCAAGACGGCCTACATAAGAACCCAGATCACCGGCTTCTTCCAGAAAGACGGAGAATCATTATCGGAAGCTTGGGATCGTTACAAGGGACTGCTGGAGTCGTGCCCACATCACGGACTCGAGAGGTGGTTAATAGTGCACACCTTCTATAACGGATTGGACTACTCTTCGAAGGTGTCACTAGATTCTGCAGCCGGTGGAGCGTTTATGAATAGGCCTCTCACTGAGGCATACAACATCATCGAGAATGTCGCCACCAACTACCACCAATGGGGATCCGAAAGAGGTAATAACCCGAACAAGATTTCGGGGGGTAAGTTTGAAGTAAGTAGCATTGATCTGATAATGTCTAAATTTGACTCACTAAATAAACGATTAGATAAGATTGAAAGAGCTAATGTGAGTGCAATAGGTGCTACTAACCTTGTTTGTGAGATTTGTGGAATGCAGGGACATGACATGATGGGATGCCCACATGGATCCGGCGCTTCGGGTGAGCAAGTGAACTCTTGCAACAACTACTATGATACGAACCCGAAGCTGCCCAACTATGCTCCCCCAAATCCCTACAACCAAAGAAGAAACAACCCTTACCTCTCCTACGGCAACTACAGCAACACACTTAATCATGAGTTCCAAGAGGGTCAAGGTAATAAGAGAGCAGCACCGGGGTATCCTCAGGTACAAAGATCTAAACTCGAGACTTTATTTGAAAGTTTTGTCGAAACTCAGACAAAACAGAATGAGGAGTTTAGACAACAAGGAAGGGCAGTGAGTGAGGCAATAAAGGATCTAGCATCTAAGGTAGACAACTTAGCAACTCATAACAAGATGCTAGAAACCCAGATTGCCCAACAAGCCAGCACGTACTCGAGACCTAAGGGTGCATTCCCGGGGTAACCCGAAGCAAATCCCAATGAGCATTGCAATGTCATACACTTGAGGGATGATAAGCTTGGGGTGGGGGTAGTTGAAATGGAGGTGGAACCGGAGGAGGACACGAGCGAAAAGGAAGAGTCAGAACCGAAATACGTCCCTCCACCACCGTACCAACCCCCGATACCTTTCCCACAAAGGTTGGTTAGGAAAAAGCAAGTAGATGTGGAGACTAAAATGCCTACTAAACTGAAAGACCCAGGTAGTTTCTCCATCGCTTGCTCGATCGGACAACTGCAAATTGACCAAGCCTTATGTGACCTAGGGGCTAGCACGAGCTTGATGTCCCTCACTATCATGGAAAGGTTGGGAAGCAAAGAGTTGAGACCATTCAAATTCCCCTTACAAATTGCGGATGGCTCAACTAGGACTCCTCTAGGCATACTAGAGAATGTTCCTGTAAAGGTAGGGAAAATTCTCATCCCTACCGACTTCCTGGTATTGGACATGAAAGGGAATTCTAAATTCCCCATCATTTTAGGAAGGCCATTCTTGGCAACCGCTGGAGCATTAATAGATGTAAGGAATGGCAAACTCTCTCTAAATGTAGAGGAAGGTAGGGTAAATTTTCAGTTGATTAACTCTTGTAACAACCCTCCTTTTGAGAGCCATGTGTGCAGAATTGATGTAAAGACTCCAGCGGTAGAGAAAGAACTTAGCATGGAAGCAACCCCAAAGATTTGCAGGGCTAATGATGCACCCAGCAGTGGTGAAGTTGGAGTTGCTGTCCATGCGGAAACAAAACTTCCGCCGGGAGGAAGGAAGGCTAGGAAGCTCCGAGAGAAAAGAGCGAAGCGGAAGCGTTATTGGCCGTATGAGCAGAAACGGCTATTTGAAGGAGCTCCATGGAAAAGAAGTGTTCCTGCACTTCTACGCCCAGCCGACCCCGGTTGACTGAAGGAAGTTTGGTCAAGCTTAAGACCATAAATAAGCGCTTCTTGGGAGGCAACCCAAGTTTTCTTTCCCTTTTTCCTTTTGTTTTTGATTTAACCTCTTGAATAATTTGAGAAGATCAAGAGGCAAAAATATCATTAATAGGTTTGTCTAGTGTTTTCAGGTTGAGAAAGAGAAGAAGAGCAATGAAAAAGATAAAGTCAGAGGCCATCACGCCCTGGCCGTGACAGTGGTCACGGCCGTGATGAACTAAACAAGAGCACAGAAAGGAACACGGCCTAGCCGTGAAAACCATCACGGGCGTGATGAGTAGGATGCCAAGATCAGAGAGCATCACGGCCTAGCCGTGATGTAGATCACGGCCGTGACAGGGCAACTCCTGAGGATCAGAAACGATCACGGCCTGCCCGTGATAAGCCTCACGGCCGTGATACTATTTCTACCCAAGTTTTGACTGGAATGTGAAGCCAACACCCGCTACCGACTCGGTAAGTTGTTCCATTTTTCTCCTCTCACCGACTTGATTATTTACATTGGAGACAATGTAAGTAATCAAGCTTGGGGTGGGGGTATTTATTTTTGCATTTGCATTGTTGCATTCATATTGCATTCACATAGGCATAGATTGGTATGATCACATTCTATAGATTGCCCCTCACTTAGAACATGCATCCGATTGTGAGAACTTGGAGCCAAATGAATTGAGATAGTGAATTTTGAACCCAATTTTTCATTATTCTTGTGATATGGCTAAAAATAAAAATTCTTGAGATAATCATTTGATAGTTGATAATTAGCATGTGGTTCCTTAAACTTGTGTACCTCACTGATTTTTGAACTACTAAATGTAAGATTTTGAGCCAAAAGGGGTATTCACTAAATCTACCCCATTTCTTGTGCAAGAGTGATTTAATTCCTCATGGACTGTATTTTCTAGAACTTGACTTGAAACCATTTCAAAACTTAAAAATTTCTGAAAACATTTTTGGAAATGATTGAGGCACTAGGTATTTTTCCGGCCTCCCGAGCTTTGATTGATAAATGCTACCCCTTAGTTGCCCAATTTTGAGCCTAAAGAAAAAAAAATACTTTTCTTGGTACCATGAATTAATTTGATGAATAATGCTTGGTATGGCACCTTTTAAAGTATTACAAAAAGGGCAAAATGGTAGTTGGAAAAAGAATGGGATGAAAATATTTCTCTTGAGCTATAAATCTCCCCTTCTCCAAACAAATAAAAATGAAATGAACAGAAAAAAATGGAGAAGGGGATGACAAAGAAAGTGAGAAATGAAAAGAAAAAGAAAAAAAAAAGAAAAAAAATATAATAGAAGGAAGAAAGGTGGAAAAAGTAAATCAAAGCCCCCAAAAGGTATTTTAGAAGGTGTCATACTTTGTAATGTTTGATAATCTGTCTAGCCTTCTTGAAATTCCCTTTCCTTGATTTTCCCACCTTACAATAAATCCCATGGCCACATTACAACCAAAGGAAAAGACCTCTTGATTCTTAAGTGTTTTCTTAAATAAAGTAGAGATTTGGTTAATGGTCAAGCCTATGGTAAAATACTTTCCTTGAGGAAATGGAGTGAATTGTCATAAACCCTAAAACACTTGAGTGAGGTGAGATGAGTGCCCAAATCAGTGAGGACATGAACTTGAAGAACCTAAGCTTCTAATTGGACTTGAACTTGATTATCTCTTGAGTGCTTATTAAAAATGCCTATTACTTGGATTAGCTTCTAGGGTTCTTGGTTCACTATCCATGCTTTGAATGATTTATATCTTATGGCCTGAGTAATTGCTTGAGGACAAGTAAAGTTTTAAGCTTGGGGTGATTTGATGAGTGTGATTCCACATCATCTTTGTCTATCATTTTGCATGTATTTTCATGTAGTTTAGGCATATTTTTATTAGATTTTAGGTTAATTTTCCTTTGGAACGGGTAAGGCGGTTTTCGTGTGTTGTTTTGCAGATATCAAGGGTAAATTGCTCAAGATCAACCATGATGAAGTTTGGATGAAGATGGAGCTTTAAAACTGAAGAAAATCAGCCAAACAGAGCCCATCACGGCCTAGCCGTGATGCCCATCACGGCCATGATCGAGCAAAACTGAAAAAGAAGAAAGGCTGAAGTCAGAGTCTGTCACGGCCTGGCCGTGATAGCCATCACGGCCGTGACCCAAAACCACCAAAAGTCAGAGCACATCACGGCCCAGCCGTGAAATTCTTCACGGCCATTACAGAGGGCTCGCGTCGCGAGCAACATTCTCGCCCCGCGAGAGACCGGATTTTGCAAAGCAATCAGAAGCAGAGACCGTCACGGTCTGGCCGTGATGGCCATCACGGCCGTGACGCGCATTACTTGGACCTGAAGAAACCGAAATAGATCAGATTTTGAGTTGGTTTGGGACTCTAACTTCCCCATTTCTATAAATATGGACCAAGGCATCAGATACAGAGGACACAATTGAATGAACACATTAGGGGCTACTACTTTAGGATAGATTTAGGATCTCTTCTCCTCTTCTCCTCTCTTCTCTTTTCTGATTTTTATTATGTTGTCATCCCAGCTTGTCATCTCCATGGCAAGACTGGAGTAGTAGCATAGTTTCTAGGGATTAGGGCTCTGCCCAAGGTTTGTAAATGATGTTAATTTGATGTTGAAACCATTGTTGATTTCATATTTGCTTTAGATCTGATTTCTAGTGTGTTAATCACTCATAAATTTCGGCAACCGTTTATTTACGTGACATAGACGTTCTAAGGAGGAACCTAACGGTGAACTTAGGATCTCTAGGGTGATTCACTCGTAAAGCCCGGCAGCCACTGGTTTGTGAGATGTGAATGATCCAAGGAGGAACCTAGCGGTGAACTTAGGTTATTTGCATGACCGAGACATTCCAAGGAGGAACCTAGCGGTGAACTTGGGTGTCGGACCTATAGAAGTCAGACTTGGGACTGAAATCACGAGAGTTAGAAGCCGTCCCTCGAGGAGCAACGAGTTGTCACGGAATGCAAAGGGTCCAATCTGGGATCGACTACCACGAGAGTAGGGGTCGGGTCAATTGGGCACGGCTTTTGTAACCCGAGAGGGAGCTTAAGCTATCAGAGGATAAACTCGCCTTCAAGGCAATTTCGGTAATCAACAAAGGTAAATCTGTTAGCAACATAAACAGCCTCAAAGGTAACCCAAATCCCTAGGAATCCGTTTTAGATAAAAACCCCATAAACAATTGTTTTCTGTTTTAATTGTTCTCTGCTCATCTATCTTTCAATTCAAAAACCAATTTCAAAACCCTCTCTAAAAAGTCCAGAACTTAATCGATTCGAAATTCATTGTGATTCGGGAACACAGTCTCTGTGGGTTCGATATCTTTTATTACTTGACGGCAGTCCGGTACACTTGCCGGATTCGCACGAGCGTCGTCGCACGTCGACCGACGCGACACATCAATAGCCGTCATGGCCAGGTCGTGACAGATTCTGCCTTGGGCGCTTCTTCAGTAATTGGTCTGTCACGACCGTGATGCTCATCACGGCTAGGCCGTGACAGATTCTGACTTGTGGGGGTCTGGCTTAGCTGACAGGTCACGGCCGTGATGGTCATCACGGGCAGGCCGTGACTGGTTCTGACTTCAATCTTCTTTCTTTTCTAGTTTTGCTCGATCATGGTCGTGATGGTCATCAAGTCTAGGCCGTGATGGGCTCTGTTTGGCTCATTTTCTTCACTTTTCAAGCCCTATCTTCATCCAAGCTCCATCATGGTTGATCCTGAGCATTTAATCTTTAATTTCTGTAAAACAACACCACAAAAACCGCATTACCCGTTCCAAAGTAAAATTAACCAAAAATCAAATGAAATATGCCTAAACTATATGAAAATGCATGCAAAATGACAAACAAAGATGAGGTGTAATCACACTAATCAAATCACCCCAAGCTTAAGATTTTGCTTGTCCTCAAGCAATCACTAAGGCCAGAAGATATAAATAATCAAAGCATGGATAGTGAACCAAGAACTCGAGAAACTAATCCAAGTGACAGGCATATTCAAATAAATCCCCAAGAGATAATCAATTTCAAGTCCAATTAGAAGCTTAGGTTCTTTAAATTCATATTCTTACTGATTCGGGCACTCTTCTCACCTCACTCAAGTGTTCAAGGGTATATGACAATTCGCTCAATTTCCTCAAGGAAGGTATTCTACCATAAGTTTAACTATTAACCAAATCTCCACTTTATTAATGAGAACACTTAAGAATCAAGAGGTCTTTTACTTTGGTTGTAATGTGGCCATGGGATTAATTGTTAGGTGGGGAGATCGAGAAAAGGAAATTTCAAGAAGGTTAAACAAATTATCAAACACTGCAAAGTATGACACCTTCTAAAATAACTTTTTGGGCTTTGATTCATTTTTCCACCTTCCTTTCTTTCTTTTTATTTTTATTTCTCACTTTCTTTATGTCATCCCCTTCTCCATTTTTTTTTGTGTTTATTTCATTTTATTTACTTGGAGACGGGGAGATTTTCAGCTCAAGAGAAATATTTTCTAACTTTCTTATCCCACACTTTTTCAAACTACCTTTTTACCCTTTTGTAATACTTTAAAAGGTGCCATACCAAGCATTATTCATCAAAATATTTCAAGGTACCAAGAAAAGTATTTTATTCTTTTAGGCTCAAAATTGGGCAACTAAGGGGTAGCATTTAATCAATCAAAGCTCAGAAGGCCGGAAAGATACCTAGTGCCTCAATCATTTTCAAAAATGTTTTCAAAAATTTTCTAAGTTTCAAAAGGGTTTCAAGTCAAGTTCTAGAGGATACAATCCAAGAGGAATTAAAACACTCTATCACAAGGAATGTGGTAGATTTAGTGAGTACCCTTTTTTGGCTCAAAATCTTACATTTAGTAGTTCAAAAATCAGCAAGAAATACAAATCTAAGGAACCACATGCTAATTATAAACTATCAAAAGATTATCTCAAGAATTTTTATTTTTAGCCTTGTCACAAGAATAAAAAAAATTGGGTTAAAAAATTCACTATCTCCATTTATTTGGCACCAAGTTCTCACAATTGGATGCATATTCTAAGTGAGGGGCAATCTAGAGAATGTGATCATACAAAACTATGCCTATATGAATGCAACATGAAAAATGTAAAAATGCAAAAATTTGCAAAAATACCCCTACCCCAAGCTTAAAAACTTACATTGTCCCCAATGTAAATAATCAAGTCGGAGAGAGGAGAAAAATTGGAACAACTCACCGAGGTGGTAGTGGGTGTTGGCTCACATGCCAGTCAAAACTTGTTGGAAATTGTATCACGGCCGTGAGGCTCATCACGGGCAGGCCGTGATCAATTTTGGTCTTCAGGAGTTGGCCTGTCACGGCCGTGACTTGTATCACGGCTAGGCCGTGATGCTCTCTAATCTTAGGGTCCTACTCATCACGCCCATGATGGATATCACGGCTGGGCCGTGATCCTTTCTGTTCTCCTTTATTAGCTCATCACGTCACGGCCTGGGCGTGATGACTTCTGACTTTGTTAGTCCCTGCCTTTCTTGCTCTTCCTTCCTTCTTTACCTAAAAACACTTGACAAATCTATTAATTTATGATTTTTTCCTCTTGATCTTCTCAAATTATTCAAGAGCTAAGTTCAAAAACAAAAGGAAAAGGGAAAGAAAAAATTTGGGTTGCCTCCCAAGAAGCGCTTATTTACGGTCGTAAGCTTGACCATACTTCCTTCAATCAACCGGGGTCGACTGGGCGTAGAAGTGCAGGAACACTTCTCTTCCATGGAACTCCTTCAAAGATCCGATTCTGCTCATATGGCCAATTGCGCTTCCGCTTCGCTCTTTTCACTCGGAGCTTCCTGGCCTTACTCTCTCCCGACGGAAGTTTTGTTTCCGCATGAACAACAACTCCAACTTCATCACTACTGGGTACATCATTAGCCATGCATATCTTCAGAGTTGCTTCCATGCTGAGCTCTTCCTTTACCACTGGAGACGTTATATCGATCCTGCACACATGCCTCTCAAAAGGAGGGTTGTTATAGGAGTTAGTCAAATGAAAATCTACCCTACCTTCCTTTACATTCAGAGAGAGTTTGCCATTCCTTACGTCTATTTTTGCTCCAGTGGTGACCAAGAATGGCCTTCCTAAAATGATGGGGAATTCAGAATTCCCTTTCATATCCAATACCAGGAAATTGGTAGGGATGAAAAATTTCCCTACCTTTATAGGAACATTCTCTAGTATGCCTAGAGGAGTCCTAGTCGAGCCATCCGTAAATTGTAAGGAGAATTTGAATGGACTCAACTCTTTGGTTCCCAACCTTTCCAAGATAGTGAGGGGCATCAAGATCGCACTAGCCCCTAAGTCACATAAGGCTTGGTCTATTTGCACTTCTTCAATTGACCAAGCGATAGAGAAACTACCTGGGTCTTTCAGCTTAGGCGGCATTTTAGTTTCTATATCTACTAGCTTTTTCTTGACCAACCTTTGCGGGAAGGGTATTGGGGGTTGGTACGGTGGTGGAGGGACATACTTTGGTTCCGGCTCTTCATCTTCGCTCATGTCCTCCTTTGGTTCCACGTCTTTTTCAACCACCCCAAGCTTATCATCCCTCAAGTGTATGGCATTACAATGTTCAATGGGATTTGCTTCGGGTTGCCCTGGGAATGTACCCTTAGGTCTCGAGTATGTGCTGGCTTGTTGGGCAATCTGAGTTTCTAGCATCTTGTTATGGATGGATAAATTATCTACCTTGGACGCTAGATCTTTTATTGCCTCGTTCACTGCCCTGCCTTGTTGTCTAAACTCTTCATTTTGTTTTGTCTGAGTTTCCACAAAACTTTTCAATAAAGGCTCGAGTTTAGATTTATGTACCTGAGGATACCCCGGTGCGGGTTTTCTATTACCTTGGCCCTCTTGGAACTCATGGTTTAGCGTGTTGCTGTAGTTACCGTAGGAGAGGTAAGGGTTGTTCTTCCTTTGGTTGTAGGGATTTGGGGGAGCATAATTGGGAAACTTCGGGTTTATGTCGTAGAAGTTGTGACAAGAGTTCACTTGTTCACCAGAAGCGCCGGATCTATGAGCAATACCACGTGGGCATTCCATTATGTCATGTCCCTGCATTTCACAAATCTCACAAACAAGGTTAGTAGCACCTATTGCACTCACATTAGCCCGTTCAAGCTGATCAAAACGTTTATTAAGTGAGTCTATTTTTGACATTATAAGATCAGTGCTATTTATTTCAAACTTACACCCCGAAATATTGTTCAGGTTATTACCTCTTTCTGAACCCCATTGGTGGTAATTGGTGGCCATGTTTTCAATGATGTTGAATGCCTCAGTCAGAGGCCTATTCATAAAAGCTCCACCAGCTGCGGAATCAAGTGACACCTTCGAAGAGTAATCCAATTTGTTGTAGAAGGTGTGCACCAATAACCACCTCTCGAGTCCATGATGTGGGCAAGACTCCAGCAATCCCTTGTAGCGATCCCAAGCTTCTGATAAGCATTCTCCGTCTTTTTGGAAGAAGCCGATGATCTGGGTTCGTATGTAGGCCGTCTTGGATGGAGGGAAGAATTTCTCCAAGAACGCCTGCTCCAGTTGGTCCCAAGTCGACAAGGTATTAGCGAGTATTTGCTTTAGTCAAGCTTTCGCTTTTCCAGTAAGAGAAGAGGGGAACAACCTCAAGCGAATAGCATCAACCGGGGCACCATGAATTCTGACTGCATTGGTGAACTCCAAAAATGTCTCTATGTGGTCAGTCGGGTCCTCTGAGGGCAATCCTCTGAATTGATGTTGCCTAATCATGTTGATTAGCATAGGAGGTATAGTGTAGTTTTTCACCTCAATCTCTGGCCTAGCAATCCCAGTTCGCAAACCCCTCGCATTTGGGGTTGCGTAGTCCTTCAACGGTTTCGTATCCGGAAGATTCGCCATGAGTGGAATGGGAATCAACCTTTCTCCCTCTCTTTGTAATCTCCTACGTCTGTGAAAGGTCCTCTCGATTTCGGGGTCAACCTCACTAAGGCTTCCAAGACTTAGGGATCTTTGCATAAAAACAGAGAGATAGATACTCTATAAAGAAAGAATTTTTTTTATAAAAATTAAATAAATAAAAAGAAAAGGTCCAGAAAAATCAATTTAAAAATTAAATTGAGATTCGAGTTAGCACAGTCCCCGGCAACGGCGCCAAAAACTTGATGTGCTCCATGCGAGTGCACGTGCGATCCGGCAAGTGTACCGGATTCGTCACCAAGTAATAAAAAGATATCGATCCCACAGAGACCGTGATCTCAAATCGCAACTAATTGTTAAATGAGAAAACTGGACTATATAAAAAGATTTTGAAAAGGATTTGATATTTGAATTAAGAGATAACTTAAAATCAGAATCAAATAAAACAGAAAGTAAACAGTTTATGGTTTTTCAGATCTAAATGGATTCCTAGGGATTTGGGTTGCCAACAAGATCGTTTACGTTGTTAAATCGATTAACCCTTGTTAATTACCGAAATTGCCTAGAAGGTGAATTTATCCTCAAATAGTTTAAGCTCCCTCTCGGGTTACAAAAACCGTGCCCAATTAAACCAACCCCTACTCTCGTGGTAGTCGAATTTAGATTGGACCCTTTGCGTTTTGTGACAATTCGTGAATCCTCGAAGGACGGCTTCTAACTCTTGTGATTTCAGTCCTAAGTCTGATTCTATAGATCCGACACCTAAGTTCACCGCTAGGTTCCTCCTTAGAATGTCTATGACACGCAAACAAGTGGCCACCGAATTTACAAGTAATTCAAACACTAGAAATCAGATCTAAATCAAAATCACAATTAACAAAGATATAACATCAAATTAACAACATAAAACAACCTTGGGCATAGCCCCAATCCCTAGAAATTAAACTACTACTCAAGCCTTGCCATGGAGATGACAAGCTTGGTTACAAATAACATGAAAATAAAACTATGAGAAGAAGGAGAAGAAGAAGAGAGATCCTAAATAATAGCCTAAGAGTAGCAGCCCAAAAGTCCTCTTTTGCCTCTTACTTGATGCCATTTTTATAGATTTGGGAAGTTTGAATCCAAATAAAACACAAATTAGATCCAAATCAGTTGCTTCTGATCCAAGTAATACGCGTCACGACCGTGAGAGCCACCACGGCCAGGCCGTGACAGATTCTGCCTTGGGCGCTTCTTCAATAATTAGTCTGTCATGGCCGTGATGCTCATCACGGCTAGGCCGTGACAAATTCTGACTTGTGAGGGTCTGGCTCAGTTGACAGGTCACGGCTGTGATGGTCATCACGGGCAGGCCGTGACCGGTTCTGACTTCAGTCTTCTTTCTTTTCTAGTTTTGCTCGATCATGGCCATGATGGTCATCACGGCTAGGCCGTGATGGGCTCTGTTTGGCTCATTTTCTTCACTTTTCAAGCCCTATCTTCATCTGAGCTCCATCATGGTTGATTCTGAGCATTTAATCTTTAATTTCTGCAAAACAACACCACAAAAACCGCCTTACCCGTTCCAAAGTAAAATTAACCAAAAATCAAATGAAATATGCATAAACTATATGAAAATACATGCAAAATGACAAACAAAGATGAGGTGTAATCACACTCAATCAATTCCCTTTGCCAATTTTGTTACTCTTTGATTAAATCAAAGTTTCCCCAATTTCACCCAAAATAATAATTTTTTATCTTACCTAATCATGAAATTAATTATAGTTTGGTGCAATTGAAGTTGTTTAATGATGATTTCTAATGTCAATTTCCTATCTCTATGATCAAAACTAAATTTCCCCAAATTGCCCTTTGAACCCTAAAGTCTCAATTTTGTTTCTCTTGAAATTAGTTTACAATTATGAAATTGTCTATATGCAATTGGGACAGTTAATTCATGTTATGACAAAACGATTTCGCGTTTCTATAATCAATTCAATTTTTCCCCAATTGTGTTAATAAATCTTATTTACTCAAAATCAATCTCTTTGGAAAATGATTCTATTTTGTTAAACTAAATATATGGTTGATTGTATGTTTTGAGGATGAAAATTGAATTGGTGAATTGTCTGTTTGTTATCATGCTTAGTTTGTGTCTAAGGGATGTTGTACGTGGTTATACTTGCTTGGTGGAGTAGAGTTTGTACTCTTGGAACTAATTGGAGCATTAAGACGAGGATCTTCCTCTTATCTTCAAATTAAGGTAAGGGGAGATTTCCTGAGGGATTTTCGATAGCTACATGCTATCTGTGTGTTATATGTGGTTGATTTGTTGTGATGTATGGGGTTAAAATTAAGTTTCTATATGATTGTTATGTGATTTTAATGTTTTCTGTGAAAGCATGATTATGTATATGATGTATGGATTATCTATTTTGTTTGATTGACCGATTGATAGCCTGACAGTGGTCAGTGCCCAATTAAATCAAAGATAAAAGCTTTAAAAAGCTTAAGGAGAAATGTAAAGGATTTGAATTATGGAAATGGAAGGAAATACTGAAAATTATAATATTTGATGATATGATAAAAAGGTACCTCTTAAGCTAAAGGGAAAATTTTACCGTACAGCAATTAGACCGGCGATGTTGTACAGGATGAAGTGTTGGGCGGTAAAAAATCAACACGAGAGTAAAATCAATGTAGTAGAGATAAGAATGTTGCGCTGGATGAGAGAAAAAACTAGACGTGATAGGATTAGGATTAATGATAGCATTAGAAAGAGAGTTGGGGTAGCACCTATTGTAGAAAAGATGGTTGAATCTCGACTTAGTTGGATTGGGCATGTATGGAGAAGACCTTTAGATTCTGTAGTAAGGAGAGTGGACCAGGTGGAGGGTAATCCAATAGCTAGAGGCAGAGGTAGGCCAAGAAAAACTATAGGAAAAACTATTAAGAAAGATTTAGAGGCCAATGATTTAACTATTAACATGATTCATGATAGAACAATATGGCTCCGTATGATCCATGTAGCTGACCCCACCTAGTGGGATAAGGCTTGTTTGTTATTGTTGTTGATGTTCTAGTGAACGAATGATTAATGAGTAATAGTGAGGATGACATCTTGAAAATATTTCGGTTACATTAATTTTTTTTCAAAATAAATTCAAAAATAAGAAAAAAAGTTATTCCAAGAAATTTAAGTGTCAAGGATATTTTAACAGTGATTATGAAGAACTTTTTGTAAAAGAGAAAATCATTTGATTTATAAATGACGAAAAAGACTTTAGAAAAGTATTTGACAATGAAAGTTATGAAGAGTAATTTTATTATTTCGGATATTAATGGGTTGGAAACGATCTTACGATGATTTGAAGTTGTTTCGAAAAAAGGAGTTTCCAAAAGAAAATGGATTTCTCTATGATTTGACGTTTTTATAAATGAATTTCAAACGGAAAGGATTTTCTGTAAACGAGTTTTACACAACAGTGTTATTTCTGAAGACTTGGATAAGTTGAGGAAAATTTGTTTTTGATTTGTGTTTCACAGAACGAAAATGATTTTAAAGATGAAAAATGAACCTAGAGGCCGAGACGTCGGGGTTCTAGTGTTCTATAATGTGGACGGGTGTCCCAACGGTGAAGTTATGGACTATATGTCTTATAAAACGTTATATTGGTTTTTGTGCGCTAAAATCTACGTATCTAAGACTGGTGCATCGGTCTAGATTTCGTGATTTGCACATTTTGACTTGGAGTCTGTTTTATTGGAATAATTGATAAACTTAAATGTTCAAACATTGGTTTGGCGTGAGCCTTTGAGCTTCGACAAGGAAAGAATGAACACAAAGAAAATGACGTGAATAAAACATTTTACATGCATTATTTGGCAGATGTGCCTACGCATTGGACTTGAATTCTTGAGGGCAAGTATTCATGACGTTTGCATCACTGTGCCTTGATGGACAAATGAAATGAAACCATATTCTATGAATAGTATTCACTGTGTCTCGTGTTGGACAGTGCTATGGTTAATTTAAAACCTGCCTTATTTGGCAACGAATAAAACCTGCCTTTTTTGGCAACGAGAGCTTGATCAGCTCATTTATTTGGTGGTTGAAGCTCTATAGATTAGGTACCAAAGTTAGATGATGAATATTGAAGTGTCATTGTTTTTAAAATGACTATGACTGTCGGGTATGAAACCCTTTGATAAACTATTGGTTTATTTTTTAAACATTGATGTTATTATAACTATATATGTTATTTGTTGTTTTGTGAGTCGCGCATGTAGTTATCGTGATCAAATCCATATATTGATATCTCACCCTTGCATGTATCTGGTTTCTGGTTTTGTTGTTGTACCTTAGTACACGCGTACATAAGGTGCAGAAGAGGTTTTCAATTTCACTCGGGGATATTAGTCTCAATACTTGAAGATGTCTAATGCAGTTATAATGGTGAGAACCATAGGGGTCTTCCTCAGGAATATCTTTTAGAATGACCAGCTTAGATTTTTGAGATGTTATTGATTAATGATAGTATGTATGTTTATGGCTCGGAGAGCCTTTATTTTGAATGGAATGTTTATGGCTCGGATAGCTTTTCTTTTGGATGAAAAATGTAAGATTTTTCCTTTTGGTCATGTATAGTTTGTTGATGTAAATATTTTCAGAATAACACCATCTTGATGTATTTTGTATGACTGAAACTTCTGGGATGAAAATATAAATAGCAGATGTTTTTATTTTGGGATGTTGGAATTACAGAGGAGACTCTCAAAATTTTTGTAAAAAAAAAATCTAGCTTTTTATTCATGTACATTTCTAAAATAAATAGGCTTGCCAGGCTAGGTTTGTAAGCCTGTGCGCCGGTCACGGCTTAGGTTTTGGGTCATATGACAAATTTTATATATGACCAAAATCTATACAATGAAAGATGAAAATGTTGTGTTATTATTTTAAAATAGGTTTAAGTTTTACCGCAACTAAAGGAAAAATTTTATATCCAAGTTTTCTGACTTAAAGTAAATAAATTTCTGAAAGCAACAAGAAAATTTCTTTTTAATTTATTTCCGCACGTGTTTATGAGGTAATGCCCAAGGGGGGTGTTGCAAATGGTCTTGAGCTCTTGGAGCTCCAAACCAAAAACAGGAAAGAGAGTGATGATGAAGCACTTCAAGCTCTCTCCTTTTTTACCATCTCCTCCAATTAGATCTCTCTCACTCGCTCTCTCTCTCTCTAGCTCTAGGTTTCAAAAACTTGTGACAAATGGCAAGGAGCAAGGGTTTCCCTTTTTAAAGTTAAAACCCTATGGTATTGGACAATAATAGTGAGACATCCCGTTGTGTCCCTTTGTGCCATTAAATTAAAACCTTATTATTTAATTATTTAATTGCGCTCTTAACATTAAACGTGTATTCCAAAACACGTAAAAATTAAAACTTAATTTATAAACATATAACATTTAAAAGTTAAAGCATCACACTTTATATATATAATACATACACCATATATGTCTTGCATCAAAGTTATCAAAACACTGTTTAGGGTATCTAGTCAGTAGGATCCCTAACAGGCATCTTAAAACAAACTAACATTTGCGAATATATAAAACGTCTTATAAGACTCATTGTCCCTAGACACTAAATTACATCGTTGGAGTCCACAGCTCGTGCTTCCGCATCTGATTCATATGGAATCCCATCCAGCTCCTCATTATCAAGCTCCTCCATAGAGTCTTCTCGTACGATCACATAATAAATAAAATACAACATACAGAAAGATATAGGGGATAAGAAATATTTCTATCATCAAAAAAAGGAAAAGAGTCATAGCATATTTTACAATAAATGTCACAGACAATCAACATACATAACTAAACTTTGATACTGACGTGGCCACTACCAATCCTCTACCCCAATCTCATACAACTAAACTTTGATACTGACGTGGCCACTACCAATCCTGTCACGCATCCCCATTCCCGTTAAGGATGTTAGTTAGTCGTCCAAGTGACACGTCCCCAAAAATCGATGCACACCCCCATTCCCGTTAGGATGCTCATTCCATGAATGATACTATTCCCCCATTCCCGTTAGGGAATAGCTGCACATTTTAAATCTCAGTTGGGACGATCCCGCGAGAACTTCAGACCTCATGTGTTCCCAACACACCGTTGTGAATAACAATGCAAATACACGAACATCACCGACCCACATTAATAACAACCTAGTGCCTTAACCTTCCATCAAAACCTCAACACATGTTCTATGTCACCACTCCTCTTTGAAATAATTAGTTTAGGCTAGGCACCTCTAAATCATCACCATTTATCCTCACCCCCAAACAATTATCTCCCAAACAACATATATCTTTACCTAAAATCCACTAAGCACAATATTAAAACCAGGAAGATCATGCATAACACAATATCATAAATATTCAAATACCACAAAATATCACATAAGCAATTCAATAATAATAATAAATTCAATCAACCTCAGATAAGATAAAATCATCCTAACGTCGATAAACCTACAATCCTCGAATCACCATTAGTTTTACATAAACGGTTTCCAATGTGATTTTGGTATTGTCGATTACTCGACTACTAGTAGGGTTTAGGTCGCCCAACACAATTATTATAAAATATACTACTTATCGATTCTGACGATAGGTTTATTCTTCCCCCCACTAGATTGACGTGCGCGCTTTCCCGTACAAGCTCCGAATGCGTCCATGATCAGCCGCTGGATCATCTAGTTTTATAACTAGAAAAACCTTGGCTTTGTGCTAATTATATATCATTTTCGCCCAAATTAGACTTGATTGTCTTGAAGCAGCATTTTGAGTCTGTAAAGTATTTTTAGGTTAATTTAGTTGATTTAGAGTCAAATAAAGCACTTATGCTATTTCTTGTTTTCGGGTTAATAAAGTGAAGCAGTTTTGGAGTTCCTCGCCCCGCGAGAAGGCACTCGCCTCGCGAACCTGAAGCGTGACTGTTCCAGAAAGTGCAAACCTTTCTGTGTCGCCCCGCGGATACCTTCCTCGCCTCGCGAGACTGAAGACCAGAAGCCATGACTTTTCCATTCCTCGCCACGCGAGCCGTTCTTCGCCTCGCGAGAAGACCAAACGATGCAGACTGTTCATGATGTTCGCCTCGCGAAGGTGTGCTCGCCTCGCGAGTTCATGGAATTCAGAAACTGTATTTAAGCCTGTTTGAAGGCAGAACTGAGGAGTTAGTTAGTCAGTAGTAGTAGTTTATCTTCTTTTCTTAGATATGTTTTGTTTTCCCTTGTAATGGAGAGCTAGTCTCCTTAGATTAATCTATTGTGATTGGGTTCCATTACACTTGAGGTTCTGTAATTCCTATTTTGTTTGCTTTTATCTTTTCAATGCTATGCTATATATTTCTGTTTGCTTAATTCAGGAGTGTATAGTGTTGTGTTGATTTATTTCGGTGATGTTATGTTCCTATAATTAATCGCGTTTGCTTAATTCGCGTGTGTTCGTTCATGTTCGCTTAGTTCATGAGGGCTTAACCCCGTTTGCTTAATTCGGGAATAGGAACATATATCTGTAGTAGTGATTTCGCTTGTTAATTGTTGCTACAACCGAAAGGGGATTAGAATCTGCTTAGGGCTTGGAATTTACATGAACCAATGATAGTGGGAAACCGAGAACAGTAGGTTAATCGTCTTTAGCTTATTTGTCATTTTAACTGCTTTGTTTTCTTACTCTGTTTTTGCTTTGTTTCTTTATTTGCATTTAAATCCAAAACCCCCCAATTCTGATTTTGTGTTAATAACAACAACCCAAGAGTCCTTGAGAGACGATACTCGAGTTGTCGCTTCCTATACTACATTTTTATAAAACGCTCGCTTTTTGGCGCGTGCACGACAGCGCGACCAAAAATTGGCGCCGTTGCCGGGGACTCTTGTTGTTATTAACATAAAATTAAATTAAAAAAAAAATCTCTTTGCTGAATTAGCTTTGTCTGGTTGTGAATTTTAGTACGCCCCATGGATAATTATATGAAAAATTACGTGCCTAATGTTTATTATGAGCAACCATGCATATATTATCCTAACTTTGATAGACCACCACCATGCATATATTATCCTAATTTTGCTGGAAGTTATGAGTTTAGCAGTGATTTTGACATGTTTGGAGTGAACAATTATCCTAGCCAAGTGACCACCTCTTCACCTTCCGGACCTTCAATAGAGGACCTGTTCAAGCAAATGACTGCACAGATGACTGCACAGATAACTGCACAGATGGAAGCAAGTAATCTCGAATTTCAACGGATGGCAGAACAAAATCTTGAATCCGAACAGAGGATAGAAGCTGAATCTCAGAAGTTGGCCATTCAAATTGATCAGATTGTCTCCACCTCGGCTACACTGCAAACTCCACATTCCCTTGAAGAACATACAGATTCACCAGCAGTTATTCTTGACAATACTTCTGAGGATAATTTTGATACTTCTATTGATGAACTGTGTGTTGAATCTCTAGATATTTATACCTACCATGATTCTATCTATTATAATTCATGTGCTGATTGTACTGACACTGCTTCATGTATAGCATGTTTTGAAAGCTCATTCTTTTCAGGAAACATAGAGAGTGAGGATCAGGAGGACATCTGCTTCACCATGCTTGAGGATGATGAAGAACCTTTGGAAGTAGATGATTCAATTAATTGATATGCATGTGTTGAGAGTGATGGGGTGGATGAATTGTGTGTTGAAAGTCCAGACAATCAGACCTTTACTAATTCAGTTTCTTGTACTATATTTACTGACTGTACTAACTCTAACCTTTCTGTGGTGTGTACTGAGATTTCTGCAGGTTTAACAGGTGATGGATTGGATAATGCAGTAAATGAAGATCGTGCAGAAATTGAAACAACACCGGAGACCCCAGCTACCTGTTTGTCACCTCCCCCTGTGGAATCACCAGTGATGGAGTTCAAGCCACTGGATTTTGCACCATGGCCAGTCCAAGGGGTTGAACCCCGATTTTATTGGGAGGACTTTATGGACAAGGTTGACAAGGAAGTCATCTGTGACCTGAGAGGGAGCGAGACGTCCGCCGCACTTGGCGGAGTTACCATGATTATCAGGCACCCGCTCTCATCCTTATGCTGCATGCCATGGGATCCGGGAGGATCATACTACAATTTGGGCATTCCGTGGCCACTGTATCACAGACAGTGGGATCCCGATGGAACCATCCCCAATGAGTTTTCTTAAACCCTTTTCTTTTTAGTTTACTTTTATTTTCTTGTTAGTTATTGCTTTGCTTTATTTTTGTTTTGTTTTCTTTTAGCTCCTGAATAATTTGAGAAAATCAGGAGTATTTGTGTGTTGAGTCTTGGGTCGGCAAGTTTGATCGGTTTTGATTAATTTTTGCATAGATGGATTGCATGTATGTGTTGGCTGTTTTTCCCCCTAGGTTGAAAATAATTTTTGAAAATTTGATCCCCACTTGAAAGATTGAAAAAGGAACTTTGAGATTTTGTTGTGATGGCATGATTTATGATAAGTTTGGGGTGATAGGAAGCACACACTAGGGATAGAATCTCTGTCAAACAATTTGCAAAAATGTCCAGGTGAGGATTTGAGCCTCCAACATGTTTTAAACTGTGTGAAATCACTTTTGAGCTGCACTTTCCCGAATTTGCTTGAATCTCTTCTTGGTTTGCATGTTTATGTGTTTGCTTCAAATGATTTAGGCATTTTCTTTGTAAGTAACTACTTAGCCTGAAAAGAACCAGTCCCTAATGCATGTTCCCTAGTTAGCCCCATTGAGCCTAATTAGCCTGTTAATTCTTGATGACCTTATGTTATAAGCCTAAAATCTGAAAAACCATGTTAACCCGATCTTAGGATTAGGAGAGCATGGATCCTTAGCAAGAGAATGGTTGCAAGAAACTAAGTTTGGGGTGGCTACAAGGATGTGACATGTCATTCTGGGATTGAGAAAAAGAAAAAATATAATAAAAAGGTTGAAAAAAAAGGGAAAGAAAAGAAAACAGAAAAAAAAAAAGTGTAAAAATGTTAAAAATAAAAGTATTAGAAAAAAAGAGGTTGTAGTCACCCAAGGCATAAAGAAAAATGAGAAAAGGAACTTGAGGGGAATTTCAATGTTTTGAAGTGTTTCATGCTCTCTTAGTTCCTAGGGACTTAAGCCTAGTACCTTTGTATATCCTACCCTTAGCCAGGCCCCATTACAACCATAAAAGACCTTTTGATGTTGCATGCATGTTTTCCGTGGGAACAATTTTGAGATGAAAATCAAATTTATGGGAAGTGCTATTAAAAGTGAAATTGAGTGAAATGTTGATAACCTAGACAAAAACTGAGCAATTGAGTGAAATACTAAACTCCCTTTTGAGGAAGGCAGTTGTTTGAATTTGGTGATATCCCTCTTGTGTGTAACTTGGATCCCTTGCTTAGATTAATGATTGTTGGAATGATGAATTTCTCAATTGTTTAGAATAAATGAATATGGGGATTACTTTGTTTGAAAGAGGGGAACATTGAAAAAAAAAAACTGTTTTGATAAAATTGCTTGAATTTGTGCAAAGTTGATTGAATCTTTTAAGCTTGCCATGTTTTGAGTCTTTTTAAGTTTTTGAGTTTTAGTTTGCTTGGGGACAAGGAAAGTTTAAGTTTGGGGTATTTTAATCAGCCGCAGGCTCATCTAGTTTTATAACTAGAAAAACCTTGGCTTTGTGCTAATTATATATCATTTTCGCCCAAATTAGACTTGATTGTCTTTAAGCAGCATTTTGAGTCTGTAAAGTAATTTTAGGTTAATTTAGTTGATTTGGAGTCAAATAAAGCACTTATGCTATTTCTTGTTTTCAGGTTAATAAAGTGAAGCAGTTCTGGAGTTCCTCGCCCCGCGAGAAGGCACTCGCCTCGCGAACCTGAAGCGTGACTGTTCCAGAAAGTGCAAACCTTTCTGTGTCGCCCCGCGGATACCTTCCTCGCCTCGCGAGACTGAAGACCAGAAGCCATGACTTTTCCATTCCTCGCCACGCGAGCCGTTCTTCGCCTCGCGAGAAGACCAAACGATGCAGACTGTTCATGATGTTCGCCTCGCGAAGGTGTGCTCGCCTCGCGAGTTCATGGAATTCAGAAACTGTATTTAAGCCTGTTTGAAGGCAGAACTGAGGAGTTAGTTAGTCAGTAGTAGTAGTTTATCTTCTTTTCTTAGATATGTTTTGTTTTCCCTTGTAATGGAGAGCTAGTCTCCTTAGATTAATCTATTGTGATTGGGTTCCATTACACTTGAGGTTCTGTAATTCCTATTTTGTTTTCTTTTCTCTTTTCAATGCTATGCTATATATTTCTGTTTGCTTAATTCAGGAGTGTATAGTGTTGTGTTGATTTATTTCGGTGATGTTATGTTCCTATAATTAATCGCGTTTGCTTAATTCGCGTGTGTTCGTTCATGTTCGCTTAGTTCATGAGGGCTTAACCCCGTTTGCTTAATTCGGGAATAGGAACATATATCTGTAGTAGTGATTTCGCTTGTTAATTGTTGCTACAACCGAAAGGGGATTAGAATCTGCTTAGGGCTTGGAATTTACATGAACCAATGATAGTGGGAAACCGAGAACAGTAGGTTAATCGTCTTTAGCTTATTTGTCATTTTAACTGCTTTGTTTTCTTACTCTATTTTTGCTTTGTTTCTTTATTTGCATTTAAATCCAAAACCCCCCAATTCTGATTTTGTGTTAATAACAACAACCCAAGAGTCCTTGAGAGACGATACTTGAGTTGTCGCTTCCTATACTACATTTTTATACAACGCTCGTTTTTTGGCGCGTGCGCGACAGCGCGACCAGTCCACGCTACTGTGAAGAACCTCAGCACGCTGTCCAAAAAAATCCACAAATCTGCCACCATCCATCCTTACACATCCACCGTTCCACTTTTCGTCCCGATTACACGGAAACAACGACTTGACTTAAGGAAAATCGGATTCAAAATAAGCTCATGAATCCTAGGGAAAAGTTACCAAAACAGGGCTACCGTTAGAGCTCCATTGCTCTGGCCACAACGCTCTATTTAGCAAACCAAATGGTGACAATAAAGAGTTATTCTTGCTACACCATCTCAAAAGTTTCAGCCCGATCCAAGGGATAACAAATCTCATATCGTAATTCTTTGGTGACAGCTTGGATGGTATCCGGGTTGAGTTTCTCACATCCTTGGCCTACTGTCCAAGCTCCATATCTCACACGCTGGAGTTTTGTTCCACATTCGGACTGTTGGATATGAAGAACCACAAGTCTTGAACCTTTTTATAAAATTTGGGAATGATCCAACGGTTGAAGAGTGTTTGGCGACTCCCTCACTACGACTACTCCAACTTGGTTTCAAAGCTTCCAACAAAGGCTTCTTGCAACTATTGAGGTTTCTCTCTCAATTATTCTCCTCTAATCTGAAGTAGTGGTTGATAAAGAGAGTTAAGGAGATGAGGAAGATAACTAAGATCATAGAAGTGAGGGTTTAACACTAGATAATAAAAGAAAGTGAAAGAATGATCAAGTTGTGCAAGAACAACAATGGAGTTTTTTAAGAAAAAGTGAAGAAGAAATGGAAGAGATGAAGAAGTGAGTGAAGGGGGAGGGAGGCCACGGTTTTGAGGAGTATTTAAAGGCTAGATTTATGCTTTGTTTTGTTATAAGGAATTGGTTTAATGGGTTTTGTGAATGTTTAATTAATATAAGCTTAACCATAGTTAATAGTTAACTTAACTAGGGTTATGTTACTAACTAGGGTTAAAAAGTATGTGGCTCATAATTAATGTAGGTGTGACTGATTTTGGGCCACATCTTATGAGTCATCCACGACTCATCGATCCAATCCCTTAGCGGTTCCCGGAAATCCCGTACGTAGCTCCGTCAGGTACCCGATTTCGGTTTTTGAGAGGAAAATGATGGAATGAAAGCAAAATGAAGTAGATATGGTTTAGTATATATGGCTGCACGAAATTGAGGAGATGTGGGAGGTTTACAACCATGTAAAATGAGTGGTTAAGAGTGCATAGATGTCTTGTTAATACCCGCGAAGGCTTGGGGGTATTTTGGTCATTTTACCTAAAAGCCGTGATTACTTGCATTTAATGCTCATAAATTATTGGTGACTCATCCTCCATGAGTCATCATGTATGACTCTTTGTCCTGATCTCTTGACGGGTTTCTGCAGTTCCGTTTTCGACTCTGTCGGTTTCTTGATTAGGGTTTCTATCTATTTTTCGATCGAAAATTTTCAAAATAACCAGGCTCGTTGGAAATATGTTTTAAACATAAATCATTTCGTTCACGAGTCAAAATTAGGTTTTCTGATCATTAAAATCTTACTGTCAGTGAAAACAACGACTGTTTTCCGTCCGAATTTTTTCCAAAATTCGTCCGAATAAACATAAAATGTTATTTTCGATCAGAAATTTGGAAAATAGAATTCCTCACGGATAAAATATAAAAAAAAATATCTACAAATTTCAGTTTCAGGTCAAATTAAGGTTTTCTGCCGATATAAAATTATACTGTCAGTAAAAAAAACGCAGACAGGTTTCCGACTGAGTTTTAAACCCAAATTTTAACCAAAGATTCCTACCATAGAGTAGGTTCTAGATATGATTTTGTTTCCTCCAAAACCATTTCCTAGGTCTCAGATAAAAATATAAATTAATATATCTTTACCGGTTAATATAGCGTATCAGAAAATCGGGCTGTTACATTACTACCCCACTTAGAAAAAAATTATGTCCTCGGAATTTCGTGACTCAAACTAGACACTATAGATAACTTTCGAGTTGGATACTCTACCCAACTTCTAAGCATAGTCAATATCCAATGTGGATTCAACTAGACACAGCCAGTAACAACATCCTAAACCTCACAGTCCAATTAGAATCAAACTGCTCTGATACCAAATGAGACACCCCATTATGCCCCTTTGTGCCATTAAATTAAAACCTTATTATTTAATTATTTAATCGTGCTCTTAACGTTAAACGTGTATTCCAAAACACGTAAAAATTAAAACTTAACTTATAAACATATAACATTTGAAAGTTAAAGCATCACACTTTATATACATAATACATACACCATATATGTCTTGCATCAAAGTTATCAAAACACTGTTTAGGGTATCCAGTCATTAGGATACCTAACAGGCATCTTAAAACAAACTAACATTTGCGGATATATAAAACGTCTTATAAGACTCACTGTCCCTAGACACTAAACTACATCATTGGAGTCCACAGCTCGTGCTCCCGCATCTGATTCATATGGAATCACATCCAGCTCCTCAATATCAAGCTCCTCCACAGAGTCTTCTCGTACGATCACATAATAAATAAAATACAACATACAGAAAGATATAGGGGATAAGAAATATTTCTATCATCAAAAAACGGAAAAGTGTCATAGCATATTATACAATAAATGTCACAGACAATCAACATACATAACTAACAAATCATCCTCAAATTAATGTGTCATCCTTTACCCCAATCTCATACAACTAAACTTTGATACTGACGTGGCCACAACCATCCTGTCACGCATCCCCATTCCCGTTAAGGATGTTAGTCAGTCATCCAAGTGACGCGTCCCCAAAAATCGATGCACACCCCCATTCCCGTTAGGATGCTCATTCCATGAATGATACTATTCCCCCATTCCCGTTAGGTAATAGCTGCACATTTTAAATCTCAGTTGGGACGATCCAGCGAGAACTTCAGACCTCATGTGTTCCCAACACACCGTTGCGAATAACAATGCAAATACACGAACATCACCGACCCACATTAATAACAACCTAGTGCCTTAACCTTCCATCAAAACCTCAACACAATTATCTCCCAAACGACATATATCTTTACCTAAAATCCACTAAGCACAATATTAAAACCAGCTAGATCATGCATAACACAATATCATAAATATTCAAATACCACAAAATATCACATAAGCAATTCAATAATCATAATAAATTCAATCAACCTCGGATAAGATAAAATCATCCTAACGTCGATAAACCTACAATCCCCGAATCACCGTTAGTTTTACAGAAACGGTTTCCAATGTGATTTTGGTCTTGTCGATTACTCGACTACTAGTAGGGTTTAGGTCGCCCTACACAATTATTATAAAATATACTACTTATCGATTCCGATGATAGGTTGATTCTTCCCCCCACTAGATTGACGTGTGCGCTTTCCCGTACAATTTATGAATGCGTCCACGCTACTGCGAAGAACCTCAGCACACTGTCCAACAACATCCACAAATCTTCCACCATCCATCCTAACACATCCACCATTCCGCTTTCCGTCCCGATTATACACAATTCGCCTGAAACACCAAATACCAACCGAATCAACAATAAACAAATCTATTTGAATCAAGAGACATAATCGATGGAAAAACTTACAAGAACAATGGCTGGGCTTAGGGAAAATTGGATTCAAAATAAGCTCACGAATCCTAGGGAAAAGTTACCAAAACAGGGCTACTATTCAAGCTCCATTACTCTGGTCACAGGATATTTAGAAAATTGAATGGTGACAAGGAAGAACTATTCTTGCTACACCTTTTCACAAAGATTCAGCCCGATCCAACGGTTAACAAATCTCATATTGCAAGTCTTTGGTGACAGCTTAGATGGTATCTGGGTCGAGTTTCTCACATCCTAGGCCTGCTGTCCAAGCTTCCTATATCATAGTATGTAGGTTATTTTCATATTATGACCGTTGGATATGAAGAACCACGAGTCTTGAACAATATTATAAAATTTGGGAATGATCCAACGGTTGAAAAATGTTTGGCGACTCCCTCACTGTGACTGCTCCAACTTGGTTTCAAAGCTTCCAACAAAGGCTTCTTGCAACTATTGAGGTTTCTCTCTCAATTCTTCTCCTCTAATTCGAAGTAGTGGTTGATAAAGAGAGTTAAGGAGATGAGGAAGATAACTTAGATCATAGAAGTTAGGGTTTACCTCTAGATAATAAAAGAAAGTGAAAGAATGATCAAGTTGTGCAAGAACAACAATGGAGTTTTTGAAGAAAAAGTGAAGAAGAAATGAAAGAGATGAAGAAGTGAGTGAAGGGGGAGGGAGGCCACGGTTTTGAGGAGTATTTAAAGGCTAGATTTAGGCTTTGTTTCGTTATAAGGAATTGGTTTAATGGGTTTTGTGAATATTTAATTAATATAAGCTTAACCATAGTTAATAGTTAACTTAACTAGGGTTATGTTACTAACTAGGGTTAAAAAATATGTGGCTCATAATTAATGTAGGTGTGACTGATTTTGGGCCACATCTCATGAGTCATCTATGACTCATCGATCCAATCCCTTAGCGGTTCCTGGAAATCCCGTACGTAGCTCCGTCAGTTACCCAATTTCGATTTTTGAGAGGAAAATAATGGAATAAAGCAAAATGAAGTAGGTATGGTTTAGTATATATGGCTGCACGAAATTGAGGAGATGTGAGAGGTTTACAACCATGTAAAATGAGTGGTTAAGAGTGCGTAGATGTGTCTTGTAACGCACGAAGGCTTGGGGTATTTTGGTCATTTTACCTAAAAGTCATGATTACTAGAATTTAATGCTCATATGTTCTTGGTGACTCATCCTCCATGAGTCATCATGTATGATTCGTTGTCCTAATCTCTTGACGGGTCTATGCAGTTCCGTTTTCGACTCTGTCAGTTTCCCGATTAGGGTTTGTCTGTTTTTCGATTGAAAATTTTCAAAATAGTCAGACTCGTTGGAAATATGTTATAAACATAAACCATTTCGTTCACGAGTCAAAATTAGGTTTTCTAATCATTAAATCTTACTGTCAGTGAAAACACCGACTATTTTCCGTCCGAACTTTTATCAAAATTCGTTCGAATAAACATAATATTTTATTTCTGATCAGAAATTTGGAAAATAGAATTCCTCATGGATAAAATATAAAAATCTACAAATTTCAGTTTCGGGTCAAATTAGGGTTTTCTACTGGTATAAAATTATACAGTCAGTAAAAAAAATGCAGACTGGTTTCTGTCTGAGTTTTGAACCCAAAGTTTAACCAAAGCTTCCAACCATAGAGTTGGTTCTAGAGTTGATTTTGTTTCCTCCAAAATCATTTCCTACGTCTCAGATAAAAATATAAATAAATATATCTTTATCGTTAATACAGCGTATCCGAAAATCGAGCTGTTACAAATAGTCTCCACTATAAAAGGGAATTATGGACAAGACCCAAAATTAAAATTTGCTTAATAGTTAAATTTTAACTAACTTGCTATGGACATGTCATATGCGCTACCCTATTGATGTCTTAATATCATATATTAAATTATTACCACCTAATGGATTAATTATTGGCATAATATAATTATTAAAATATTCAGGTATGAATGAGGGTTGTGTACCATCCTTTTTATGCCTCAAACTCCTTATTTATTTATATAAATAAAATCCAAGAGCATCTTTTTTTTAAAAAATATAACACACTTTATTAATTAAAAACATAATTTTTTTAAAAACCGTTTAACCTTTATTTGAGTATTTTTTTATTTTTTTTTAACTTATAGGGCGTGAGATCATTTAAATCTTATGATTAAAATTATTGAATTTAACGGGTATTACAGTATAACTTATCATTAAATATCTCACTTATCCTTAGCTAATAAAATAAAACACTAATCATTTAACATAGGGGTGTAAGCGGATCCGATCCGATCCGCGAATCTGGCGGATCCGAACCGATCTGAACCGGTTTTGGTGGATTGGTTCGGATCATCGGATCGGATCGGATTCCAAAACGTCGATCCGAACCGATCCAAACCCTATAAAATATTTATTTTTTAATTATTTTATATCATATTAATATATTATTATATAGATATTTAATATAATTAATAATTAAATATGTATATTTTATTTTTTTTATAATTTTTTATTAATATTTAAGTGTAAATTAAAAAAAAAGGGTAACCCGATGATCCGAACCGAACCAATCCGATTGTGATCGGTTAGGTTCGGTTCGGATCCGTATCTGAAAATTCGCCAAATCCGAACCGATCCAAACCGATCAAATTTGATTGGTTCGGATGATGAAACCCCTCAAATCCGATCTACACCGACCCGATTACACCCCTAATTTAACATAGTATATAAATAAGAATTAATTTCACTATTTAGATTTATATGTAAGATAAAAAAAATATAAAATATATTTTTATTAAAAAATAAAATTTATTTAAAAATCATATCAGTATATAATTTTATTTTATTATTCCATTTTATTTATTAAAAATAATTAAAATAAATTAATATTAAAATTTAAAATTAATATTTTAATTTTTAAATGATAAATAATTTAAAATAAATTAAAGTGTTAAAAGTGATAATTATTTTAAGATAAATAATATATATAATTTATATAAAGAAAACATGCAAACATATCATTTTATGTTATTTTACATTTATCAGCCAGTTTAACCGTTAATTTTACCAAACACTTCATCCGTTATCCGCTAGTTTTATCAAACAACGCCATAGTTGGGATATGTGTAACTCATTAGACTTTAAACACCAATGTTGACAATAACTATTACATGAACTATAACTGTTACGCGTGCGATGCATGTGGTATTCACGTCCTTTTAATAAGTATTATTTGTATTTTGTATTTCAAAGTTCAAAAAATTTGATTACTTAAATAAATAATGAATTTATGTGTTGGTTATATTTAAAGTTGGAGCGCTAAAATGAATTTTTATGTATTAAATAAATTGCTAGGGAAAATACATTAAATAAAACATTTTGGACATATACACTTTTAAATGTAATATTGTTCGGGCAATTCCATGTAATAGTGAAAGAGAAATTGTAAGTGGAAGATTTAACCTTAAACAACCAATTTGACAAACTTGTTTATAAACCATATTTGTAGTAGTATTTGTTTTTTGGCCTTCATGACCACACATAAGTATCTTCGATCGACTTGGGGAGGTAACCCTTTACAACAATCGATTTAATTAGTTATTTAAAAAATTTAATAATTTATATAAGTGTTGATAATTTAAGAAATTTATCATAAAAGTTTTTTTTTAAAATAAAGGTTATTGGCATACAAAAGCACCACTACAGGGAAAAATTTATCATAAAAGTTGACATTTGATTTTATTTATATAAAATAAATCATATAATACATTGATCAAATAATTTAATTGATTATAAAATAAAGGTAGTGTTTTTTAAAATAATGTTATCTTTGTATGTGTATATAATTGGTCAGATACTTATTTCAAATTTTCTATCATGTTATCCTTAATATTAGTTACTAATTAAATATTTCAGTAATTTTATAACAATTGAATAAATCATTCTTTTGAGTTAGCTTTGTAGTTTAAATAGGCTGTGATAATTGGTGGGCGCTTGTCTAAATAGCTAAATGAGATTTTATATTTAATAAAATCAAACATATATAATTGAGTAAATATTTTAATTGAATATTTTATATATTTAATTTAACATTTTAACAGTGACTAATTTAAATGAATATAAAATCAGAATAATAGCTTAGAAAAAAATGAAGATACAGTTGACTTTCGATGAACAAAATTCTATTTAAAATCAGAGTTAATTATAATTTTAAAATTACATTATTAATCATTATTTAATTTTCTAAATTACTCCTCTTTACACGGATATATACCGATGGACGTTAATTCCGTCGGTAGTGAAGACATTTCTGTTGGAAATAGCCGTCGGTAACATTGAATGTGAAAAGCCACAGGAATTACTGACGGAATGACCGTTGATAAGTTTTTGATGGACTGTCCGTCGATAATGTCGTATGTAATTGTGGCGCGAATGTGGAACATTTGGCTCAAGAACGTACTGACGGGTATTTCCGTCGAAAATAACATTTTTCATTACCGACGGATAGGACCGTCGGTAATTCAAAAATTTGAATTACCGACGGATAAAGACGTCAGTAGTCGTCGGAAAACCTTTAATAACCTGCCACCACAAACCTTTCCCCCTCACTTTTCCTTTCTTCCTCTGTTTTCCTCTCATTCTCACTCTTTCTTCGCCTGTCTGTCTCCTCCACCGCCACCACCACCTTGCATCACCTCTCTTCTTTTCTTTCTCCTCATCTCTTCTCTCCTTCTCCTTCCCCACACCCTCTCCACTGTCTTCTCCTCCGCGAGCCCCACCACCATCGTGTCCTTCCACCCCACCACTTCCTCCCCCACGGCCACAACCCCCCCCCCCCCCCCCAACTGTTAGCAACCCTAGGTATTTAGTTTTAAAATTTAATTTTTAAAACTAAATTATTAATGTTTTTTAATTAAGTGTTTAATGTTTAATTAGTTTTGATTTTTTTTTTGTAACATAATTGATGTTACCATCATCACCACCGCTGCAGAGGAGCCACCACAGTCTACACTGGCAGGTTTCTATTTTTTTATTTTTTAAAATTGGTTTGAAATTGTTTATTTTGTTAAGTGTGTAATGATATATAATTTGTATAATTATCATATGTTTTTTTGGACTGGTTGTACAATTATAATTGTTGATTTGGAAGTGTAGGATTTTGTGGGATGTTATGATTTCCATTTATAATTAATGTAGGATTTTAATTCTTGTTGTTGCTAATATCTAGCTAGCATATAATTTGATGCAACTAAATTTGAATTAATAAAATTATTTAACTGAAATATTGAATTAATTAAATAACCTAGGAATAATGAAACATCCAACTAATTAAGTAATGATTTGAAGCAATAAATTAAATGATCGATGAAGGGTTTCCATCCAAAGTATTAAAGTGGCGATACAATTGATGCGCCACTACTGCGTGGTGCAGAATGGAACTGATGTCTAGGAGTTAGTTAGCGGGAAAATACATCAAACATAATTATTTGAAATAAATTTTATGATAATTAATATAAATTACGTGTAAAAATAATTAAATAAATATTAATCAAAGGTGAGACGATTAACTACTCATGGCGCATCGGAGAGCATGGACGAGGTGGCGGTCGTGATTAAAACGTATAGTGTAAACAAAGTTGCATACTTACATAACAATAAAATTAAATTTAATTAAGATTAAAATTGTAAATAATTATATAATTACACAACAATAAATTAGATGGAGCATTGAATAAAAAATTTAAAATAAAAATAATTTTAAAAAATGACGTGCATCGGGGAACATTGACAAATCGACTGTCATTAAAACGGAGGTGCGTAAAAAAATTGAATAACAAAATAGTTTAATATGTAAATAAAAATAATTTTATATAACAATAATAAAATTAATAATAAAATTAAATATGTTTAAATAACTAAATACTTACATAACATTAAATATAAAAGTAAATAAATAATAAATAACGATTTAATAAATAAATTAACTTAAAAATAAATGATTTAATATAAAGTTAGACGAATAATTATGTGATTTATTTTTTGCACGAATACTTTATGTATGATAGTTGCTTATGTGTTTTAATTGTTTGCCAACAATGTCAAACTTTATATAAAATGTCTCTGTTACTAAAGATTTATTTTATCAGATTTTAGAGTATAATTAATACGTACTTGAGAAAAACCTTAATTTCCCGGTCAAGGTTCAATATTATTGAGCATGTGTACTTGTGGTCATGGTATCAGTCATTTTATTGAATTTTGAATTGTCCAATTGGGACAGTTTGGGAAGAAACTTTGTCTCCACTGCTATCCTAATTACTCGTTGATTCTCATTTAGTAAATAGTTGATGAAATTTCGGTTCAATGCATTTCCTTTTGTTCTCTAAGTCCATACTTGATTGTGGTATCTTACCGTGGTTAAGTCGTGTACTTGGAGACCGATAGAAAATGCTGCCGAAATTTCGTCAGCTATAAGACATGAGAATTAATGAATAACTAGTATAATATAATGGTGAAAAAGTTTTTCTCGAATGGGATAGGGCCATACCTATTAAAGAAACGGAGCAATTCGGCGTCATAGAATCATGTTTAAATATACGTCAATTTATCTAAAAATGCAGAAGGATCGAATATTATCCCTCAAGCCGTAGTTGGGTGTATGATAGGAACGAGTCTGAAAGACAAAGTGTAAAATAATCATTTGTAGTTGGAGTTGAGGAGTTTATATCCAAAGCTAGGCAACATTGTGATTATGCTGAAAAGGGGGGATTAGATGTCTGTGCATAAAGTGCAATTGTACAAAGGTTTTAACTAATGATGAAGTGAAGGTACACCTATACCGATGTGAGTTCAAGACTAATTATTGGATATGGACTGATCATGGTGAGGAGTTGCCGAATATTGATTTAAATGAAGTCGGTGGTGACGATCACAACATGGATGCATCAGGCAGAGGATTACACGACGACTATGTCGAAAAACTCCAGTCAGTTATGGAACTCGCACCAGAAGGTGGACGTGGACGAGGATGTGAACGCAGTCGTGGACTTGGTCGCAGAGGTGGTCCAATTGGTGGTCGTGGTAACATGAATGAAAACTATGAGGAAGGAGTGGACTATGCTGCTCAGGCTATGGAACATGTGACAGCTGCTATTGCCAATCAAACTGCATCTATGAATGCCCAGAATCTACAAGCTACGGAAGGCAAAGCTCTGATTGCGTTTTGAACCCAAAATCCTTGACAATTTGGTGGGGATGCTGATCATAAGAAAGCTGATTTATGGATTCAGGAGCTGGAAAAAATCTTTGAACTGGTGGTTACTCCTGCAAAAGTAAGGGTTACTTATGTTGCTTTCCTGCTGATAGGAGATGCGGAGTATTCGTGGAAGGGTGTTCAACAACTGCTTGAAGCTGATCATCAGGAGATTACCTGGAACGTTTTTCGAACTGCATTCATGGATAAGTATTTTCTGGAGAGCGTTAGGATCGAGATAGATATGGAATTTTTGGGATTACAACAACAAGACCTGTCTGTGGAGAGTATGCGGCAAAGTTTGAATCGCTTGCCAAATACTTCCGATTCTTCCAAGCATAACCAAATGAAAGTTGGAAATGTGAGAAGTTTGAAGCGGGCTTAAGGTTCGAGATTAAGGAATCTATCTTACCTCTGCAACTTCGAACTTTTCAAGCTTTAGTTGAGATGAGTCGGAAGATTGAGCAGATGAGAAAAGGAAGAAATGATAAGGGAAATGTTGGAGGACCCTCTAGATCTAAGGTTCAATCTCAGAATCAGGGAGAAAAGCAAGTGCAGAGAAAACCTTATTTCCGACCACCAGGAAATGACCAGAATCGACAAAATCATTCGAATTTTGCTGCAACAGGGAGTAGTGGCCAAAATAATCAAAATCAAAGTCAAGTTTAAAGGTGCTTCAGCTATGGAGATACAAGACATGTGTTGGATACTTGCCCTGTGAGGGGAGCTAAGTGTTTCAACTGTGGTCAAGTGGGACATTTGGCAAGGGATTGCAATGCACCAAAGGGAGCTAAGTGCTTCAACTGTGGCCAAATGGGACATTGGGCGAAGGATTGCAATGCACCAAAGCATGAACCGACTGTCAATAATACTAGAGTAAATAAGCCAACGGCAGCGGGTAGAATTTTTCATGTGTGGAACGCTAAGACTGCAAGCTTTGACGGTAATCTTTTAACTATACTTTTTGAATTCGATTACAATTCATACTTTTATTTCGATGGATTGTGTGTGGATGTGTTGAAATTACCTGTCTCTGTGATTATTATGAGATGATTGTTTCAAATTTCAACTATTCAACTAGTTATTGTGAAATTCTATATGTTGGATTGTCCTATTGTTGTTTAGGATAGACAATTTCTTGACAAAACAAGTTTCTCAATGAGACTTAGTCTAGTCACTTTTATTTTTGGTATAAGTGATCCAGTCTGAATTTTTTCGGACTGTCAATTTAAAAAAAAAATCATCATTGATACGTTCCTTGTGAAAGAAGAAACTTTCTTAAATTCATGTTTGTAAACGTGTACCGATCATACATTTTTACTTCCCTGAACCTATTAAAGAATTTTTATGCACGAGATATTCTGGTATTCCTTTCAGATTGATGAAATTCTTTCTTTTATATACTTTCTTGTGAGAGCCCAACCTTGGGATTAAGAAATCCTGTTTAGTTTCGATTCACGAAATTTCGAGGACGATTTTTTTTTAGTGGAGTAGTAATGTAACACCCCGATTTTCACTGTTTTAAATAACATAAATAAGTATAATTATGTTTATATATTTATATGAGTGTTAGAAAATTATTTTAAATAAACGGAGTTCATCACTCAATTCTACTTGAACGTAGAAAGCTACGATTAAAATTTATGTTGGAAAGTCAAGTGAATCCCGACCCGAGAATTTCATTGACAGTATAATTATACTGCTCAAAAGACCTAATTTTAATTCATGAACGAAAAACTTAATTTTTTTATTTTATTTCCTACGATAGTGTATTTTTAGAATTATTTCACAAAAAAGTGAAATATTATATTTTATCCGGGGGATATCTTAATCGGGTAAGCGACGGAGCTGAATACGGGATTTTCGGGAGCCGCTAAGGGATAATGCCAATGAGTCATCTAAGATGACTCACCCATGTGAAGCATTTATGATGTACATGGCATCATCATCACCAACTATAAGGAAATTGCACTTAGGTCCTTAAACTTTTTCTTAATTGGTTTTTGGTCCCTAAACTAGTTTCCATGATCTTCCAAGTGAATTGGATCAATTTTGGCTAATCCAAACCAAGTTTGGGCTGCGGTTTTTGGGCTCAATATTATGGTCATGAATTCATTTTGCATGAGGCAAATTTCTACTTTTAACTTTCCTATGTATTCATTAAGACTTAAGCACTTTTATGCTTGAAAATTCAAGTAATGGACTTGGACTCCTCAAGCCCATTTCGCAAGGCCCAAGCCCAAATCCTTGGCTCATAAACTCTTGAAGAGTCAAGAGGACTCTAGCTCATTCTCACACTTTCTATCATCTTCTACATTCTCCATTTTCTCTGTAACTCAAAAGCTTGAGTTTGTGAAGCAAGTGTGTGATTCCTTGCCATTTTTCAAGATCCAAGAAGCGATTCTTGTTCTTCATCAATCATCATCTTTTAGTTGTTGTTTCTTCAAATCATTTCTTGTTTTGAAGCTTATTTCATTTTTTTCATCTTAGTGTTCTTGACTTTGTAAATTCATATAAAATCATAGAAAAATCCCATGAGGTTGAAATCAATTTCTATGTTCTTGTCATCATACATATGTTCATAATCCAAGAGTATGTTGAAATCCAAAATTTCCTCCCCATTTAGCTTGCTAAGGCAGAACCCTATGTGGTTAGTTGGAGGAAGATTTTGTTCATTCCTTCGATAAATAATCTTGTATATTGTCTTATTGGTATGTACTCATGTTGAATCCAAGTTAGTTCATCAAACTAAAATCTCTAACCTCATTCACACACCATGGTCGAACCTAGGTCTTTGGAGGTTTAGAAGTTTTTGATTCAAACTTTGTTGAATACTCACTAATCCTTTGTCTTAAGTACTTAGGATCATTAATCCAATGTCTTGAACAATTTTAGAAATTTTTAGCCATCAATCCATGTTGAGGCCGTGACCTATATGTAAAGTATAGGTGATTTATTTTGTTTGATTAGTCATTGATTGATTGTGGTTGTTGAAGGTTAAGTGTATCGATTATACGTGAGTCGTGAACCGGAGTTTGACGTACGTTCGAGGAAGGAGATCGGAAGATAAATTCTACAAGAGGTAAGAGGGGATTACCTGAGGGATATATTCGATGGCTATATGCTATCCCGTGTTGTCTGTAATTATTTGTCTATTAATATTTATTTAAGTTGTTTAAGTTATGGTATTTGTATCTGTGTTGGTTTAATTGTGTTTAATTGTTTACCTGCAATTATATTATGTTGTTGTGATGCATGATCTGCCTGAGAATATCTTTGTGATATTATTGTTGGTTGTTGTTTGAGAAGCCTGACAGTGGCCAATGCCCAATTAAGTTAATTGGATAAAAGCTTTAAGAAGCTTCATAAATTATATTCATTGTTTTAACGGTAAAATATTGGCATATAATATTAATGGAAATTTTTAATTGGGAAAAATAAGGAATTTTGGAAAATATCATTATTTTAATGATTTATTACTGTAAGAGTGAATTATGAGTCACAATGAGAGCGAAACCGTGAAATTATTTTTGTACTGCTAATTTTTACGTAAGAAATTTCGTAATATTATAAAAAAATTATTTTATGAAATTAATTGTTGAAAATAAGTTAATTATGATTTCAGAAAATTATTTAAGTGAAAAAAGCTAAGTTTTGGCTTAAAAGGCTTTAAAAGTGATAATTAACGGCAAATTTGGAAAAGTGTCGACGGCAAGTATTTTGAAACGGCAGTACGTATTTTAAGTAAGTTTAAAACCTCAAGTGACTCACCTTTGTGAAAACTAAGTTCTATTATTTAAAGATTTTATTGAAGAATTTCCCATTTGAAAAGATTTTCCGAAAGCAAAATTAATTCAACCGTGTTGAAAGTGGTGTTGAACTTAGTAACCGAGACGTCGGGGTACTAAGGTTCTTTGTTGTTATGGACTTGGGGTCCTTTGGACTTTAAGTTCCTGTAGACTTGGTGTCAACTATATACGTGGTGTATACCGTGTTTAAACATTTAAGATGCTTTCTATTACCACGAACCTAAGACTGATTGCAAGTTGTAGGGGTTTTGTGATTGAGCACTCGGATTTTGAGGTCCTGTGTTATTAATGAAAGTGTTTAAAGATGTGTAAAACTGTAATGGGTCGTAAGCTTTTGAGCTTCGACAAGGAAAGATTAAACACAAAGAAAGTGTCAAGAACAGAGTGTTTTTGCATGCATTTGGCATACGTGCCCGTTATGTTCTGGCTGTGTGCCTGGTGTTCTGGCTGCGTGCCTGTGTTCTGGCTATGTGGCTGGTGTCTTGGCTGCGTGCCTGTATTCTGGCTGTGTGCCTGTGTTCTGGCTGTGTGGCTGGTGTTCTGGCTGTGTGCCTGGAGCCTGATCAACTCATCACTTGTTGGGACATCTCATGAGATTAAGTGTGAATGTTTAGATGGTGTATATGAAGTGTTCATGCATATTTTTTCAAAGGATGATGTTTGGGGTGTGAAACCCATTATGAGATTATATATTTTAGTATGAATGCTTGTATAGACATAACATATATATGTGTGTTTTCTGTTGTGTTATGCATGTGGTCGTCGAGTTAAATCTATATATTGGTTTCTCATTCTTGCATGTTTTATTTGTGGTTTCTTTGTTGTTTATATATTGGGGAGTTCAGAGGAGCCACTCAAGGATTATGGTGTCAACAAGAAGAAGCCTACTTAGCTCGGAGTATACTGACGCTACTGCCTTGTGTTATAGTGTCTGTTAGTTATGACCAGCTTAGGTTTTATTTAATGTAGTATTGTTGTTATTAAATAATGATCTATACTATTAAAGATCTAAGCGTGAAAACAATATGAGGCAGTACAGTTGTATGACTTATACATACTTATATATTTAAGTTTTGTTATGCTTATTTGGTTGTTGTAATGTTGAAAAAGAAAAGAAAAAAATTTATCACGATTTTGAGAATGAGAAATATTAATAACAAGAAAATATTATTTTTCTGAAAGCAACCAGCAAATATTCTTTTAATTTATTTTTCGCAAACATGTAACCATATAATGCCCAAGGGGGTGTTACAACATGTCAATGAGGTAATTGAGGTCGAGCTTATTACTGACATGTTGGGCTCTGAAGCTGATAGAGAAGAAGTGGTCATTGGTAATCAGTCATCGGTGCATGCATCATCAGAGGAAGATTTTGAAAGTGACGACTCAATGGAAGAAGAATTATTTCTTGAAAATATCTCTGTAATGAACATGCACGTTTACAAATTCTAATTGAATGGAGATTGATATTTTGAATAAAGAATGTAATTAAAATTAGTAATAGGCAATGAAGAAATTAAAATATTAGCATTAATAGATAACAAAACAGAATTAAGGTAATAAAGAAAATGATGGAAAAAATAAATTATAGTAAAGAGATTATTTTAAAAAAGATAAATTATATAACAAAACAAATTATTTTGGAATAATTTTTTCAATGATACCCACATATTTCTAAATGGAGATTGATATTTTGAATAAAGAATTTAATTAAAATTAGTAATAGGCAATGAAAGAAATTAAGATATTAGCATTAATAGATAACAAAAAAGAATTAAGGTAATAAAGAAAATGATGGAAAAAATAAATTATAATAAAGAGATTATTTAAAAAAAGTTAAATTATATAACAAAACAAATTATTTTGGAATAATTTTTTCAATGATACCCATATATTTCGAAATGGAGATTGATATTTTGAATAAAGAATGTAAGTAAAATTAGTAAAAGGCAATGAAAGAAATTAAAATATTAGCATTAGTAGATAATAAAACATAATTAATGCAAAGATATCATTTTAAATAAGTTTAAATTCATACAACAAAACAAATTATTTTGAATATTGCAAATATGCAAGTGAAGAGATATTTCTATGATATTCATCATTCTGGCAGCATTTATAAAGACCTATTGAGTGAAGAGATAATTCTATGATATTCCACAGGTCTCTCTCCTTGAAATGAGCTTGGATAGATATGCATGATTTCTGCTTAAAAGATCTTTTTCGGCCTTTGTTTTGCTATTCTCATCACTGATATCATGTGGTGAAAATATAGCACTTGGAATCAAAATTTCCTTAACAAATCGCTTGGAACCATCTGATTGAAAGCCACCATTAAATACTCTCTCATCTTCATCGCTTGAACAATGTGTGCAGAGATTGTTCAAGCGATGAAGATGAGAGAGTGTTTAATGGTGGCTTTCAATCAGATGGTTCCAAACGATTTGTCAAGGAAATTTTGATTCCAAGTGCTATATTTAAGCAGAAATCATGCATATCCATCCAAGCTCATTTCAAGGAGAGAGGCCTGTGGATACGTGAAGATTGCAACACAAAGCATGTTGGATTAGAACTGGCTCCTTCTCTACTGCTCTTCTGCCTTCTCAATAGGTCTCTGTAAATGTAAATGCGTTCTTTTTTTTTTTTTGTATTAGTTCATTCCCTTTGAGACTATTAGTAGTTTTTTAGTTATGCCTTGCTTAAATAGTTAGTTGTGGATTAATCAGTTAGTTAGTTGCAACTAACTCTGTTTAGACTTGTATTAGGCTATATTTGCCAAATCTGAAAAGTAATACAGCAAGAGAGATTATTCAAAGTGCAAATATTCTCTACAGCTGGTACCAGAGCTCCATCTAGGGGCCTGATACAGAAACTGCAGTGTTCTGTGTGAGTGAGAAGCGTGAGAACGAAACTGAGAGCTATGGCAGACAATAGCAACTTTGTGCAGTCGGCGATTCCACGGTTCGATGGTCACTATGATCATTGGGCAATGTTGATGGAGAACCTCCTTCAATCAAAGGAGTATTGTAGCTTGGTGGAGAATGGAATTCCAGCACTTCCAGCTGGGGCGAACCAAGAACAATCGAAGCTAGTTGAAGAAAGCAAACTCAAAGACCTAAAGTGTAAGAACTATCTCTTTCAAGCTATTGATAGGGGAATATTGGAGACAATCTTGAATAAAGAAACTTCAAAGGACATTTGGGATTCTCTGAAACAGAAATATCAGGGATCCACAAAGGTCAAGAGAGCTCAATTGCAAGCTCTAAGAAAGGAATTTGAGGTTCTTTCCATGAAAGAAGGAGAAACAGTTGATGAATATTTTGCAAGGACTCTTGCAATTGCAAACAAGATGAAGATCCATGGTGAAAGGATGGAGCAATCGGTAATTGTTGAAAAGATTCTTCGCTCTATGACATCAAAGTTTAACTATGTAGTGTGTTCTATATAGGAGTCCAACAATGTGATCACTATGTCCATTGATGAACTCCAAAGCAGTTTGTTGGTGCATGAGCAGAGAATGAGAGGTCAAAAAGAAGAGGAACAGGCCCTCAAAGTCACAAATACAGGAAAAACTGGAAGTAGAGGAAGGGGTCGTGGAGGCTCTCGGGGTGGAAGAGGAAGAGGGAGGCAACCCTTCAATAAAGATCTGGTCGAGTGTTACAAATGTCATAAATTGGGGCATTTCCAAAATGAATGCCCTGAGTGGGAGGAAAATGTTAATTTTGCAGAATTCAATGAAGAAGAGGAGCTTCTTCTTATGGCACATTCAGATGAAAAAAACTCCTCTAAAGCAAAGGTATGGTTTCTTGATAGTGGATGCAGTAATCACATTAGTGGAAACAAAGAATGGTTCTTTGATCTTGATGAAAGATTCAGAGAATCGGTAAAGCTTGGGGACAATTCAAGGATGGTGGTCATGGGAAAGGGAAGTGTCAAGCTGAGAATCAATGGGATAATACAAGTAATTAGTGATGTGTATTATATCCCTGAATTGAGAAACAACCTTCTGAGCATTGGTCAACTCCAGCAGAAGAACTTGACAGTTGTGTTCAAGGATGATAGGTGCAGTGTGTATCATGATGAGAAAGGGCTTATAATCTCCAGCAAAATGTCATCTAACAGAATGTTTGCAATTCTAGTCCCTGCAATCACAGCTTCTTGTATGCAAGTAACTGGTGAAGACAGTACACAATTGTGGCATTGCAGGTATGGACACCTTAGTATCAAAGGTCTAAGGACCTTGGCTCAGAAGGAAATGGTTAAAGGCCGGCCAAGATTGAAGGAGACATCTCAGGTTTGTTCTGACTGCATGATTGGAAAGCAGCATAGGGAATCCATTCCAAAGGCAAGTTCTTGGAGAGCCTCACAAACACTTGAATTGATTCACTCAGACATATGTGGACCAATCAAGCCTGAATCAAATAGTCACAAGAGGTACTTCATTACCTTCATTGATGACCATAGTAGGAAAACTTGGATTTATTTCTTGTCAGAAAAATCTGCTGCACTTGATGTTTTTAAAAGATTTAAAGCCATGGTTGAAAAGGAGTCTGGAAAATCTATATGCTGTTTAAGAACTGATAGAGGAGGAGAGTTTACTTCCACTGAATTTGACAATTTCTGTAGCACAAATGGAATTAAAAGACAACTCACTGCTGCATTCACCCCACAGCAGAATGGTGTTGCAGAAAGGAAGAACAGAACAATAATGAATATGGTGAGAAGCATGCTTGCACAAAAGGAAGTTCCAAAAGAATTTTGGCCAGAAGCAGTGAATTGGGCAGTCTACGTGCTGAATAGAAGCCCCACCCTAGCAGTGCAAGATGTTACACCTGAGGAGGCTTGGAGTGGAGTCAAGCCATCTGTGCATCACTTTCGAATATTTGGTTGCATTGCTCATGTTCATATTCCTGACCAACAGAGAAAGAAGCTAGATAACAAGAGCATTAAGTGTGTCTTGTTAGGAGTAAGTGAAGAATCCAAGGCGTATAGACTCTTTGATCCTATTTCAAGGAAAGTAATAGTCAGCAGAGATGTTATCTTTGCTGAATCCGACAAGTGGCCATGGAAGGAAAGAGAGGCAACACATGGAGGAAATGATATTGAATGTGCTGAAAATAGTGATGATGAAGCAGAAAAAGGAACTGAAACCAATCAAAGTCCAGTTGAGAATTCAGTTCCTGCAGTAATTACAGAAATAGAACAGGAAACAAACAATGAAGCAACACCAAATGACAGAAGAAATAGAAGAAGGCCAACATGGCTTGATGATTATGAAACAAATGATATTGAATGTGCTGAGGATGAACTGCATAATCTGGCAATCTTTAACTCTTCAGAAGATCCCGTTTCCTATAAGGAGGCAGCAAAGCATACTGTATGGAGGAAGGCCATGGACAATGAGATTGGTGCAATTGAAAGAAACAACACATGGGAACTAGCAAGTCTTCCATCTGATGCCAAGAAGATAGGGGTGAAGTGGATCTACAAAACAAAATACAATGAGAATGGGAAGATTGAAAAACACAAGGCTAGGCTTGTTGCAAAAGGGTATTCCCAACAACATGGCATTGACTTCAATGAAGTGTTTGCACCTGTAGCTAGATGGGATACTATCAGAACTATTTTGGCCCTTGCTGCAATAAGAAGGTGGAGAGTGTTTCAGCTTGATGTCAAGAGTGCCTTTCTGCATGGTGAGCTGAATGAAGTTGTCTTTATAGAACAACCTCAAGGTTATCAGAAAAAGGGAGAGGAAGACAAGGTGTACAAACTCAAGAAGGCTCTATATGGTTTGAGGCAAGCTCCACGGGCATGGTACAGCAAAATTGAGTCCTATTTCAGCAAAGAAGGATTCCAAAAATGCTCTCATGAACACACATTGTTTGTGAAAACAGCAAAAGGTAATAGATTGTTGATTGTAAGCTTGTATGTGGATGATCTCATTTTCACTGGCAATGATGAAAATATGTTTGAAAGATTCAAGGAGTCAATGAAAAGGGAATTTGATATGATTGATCTAGGAAAAATGAGATACTTCTTAGGCATAGAGGTAAGTCAAACTAACAAAGGGATTTTCATTTGTCAAACCAAATATGCAAAAGAAGTATTGGAAAGGTTTGGAATAGAGAACAGCAACATGGTGAAAAGTCCAATTGTCCCAGGGTGCAAGCTTTCTAAAGATGAAGATGGAAAGATGGTAGATGCTACAGGTTATAAACAGATGGTGGGCAACTTAATGTATTTGACTGCTACTAGACCAGATTTGATGTATGCTGTCTGTTTGATAAGCAGATACATGGAGAGGCCTACGGAAATGCACTTGGCAGCAGCAAAAAGAATCCTTAGATACTTAAAGGGAACCTTGGAGTTGGGAATTATGTACAAAAAGGGAGGAACAGAGAACCTCATTGCCTACTCTGACAGTGACTATGCGGGGGATGTGAATGATAGAAAAAGCACCTCTGGTTATGTGTTTATGCTTGGGTCAGGTGCAGTGTCTTGGTCATCTAAAAAGCAGCCGGTTGTGACACTATCAACCACACAGAAGCAGAATTTATAGCTGCAGCTTCATGTGCATGTCAAAGTGTATGGCTCAGAAGAATACTGGAACAACTTGGTCACAGTCAAAGGGAGGCTACAACCATTCTGTGTGATAATAGCTCCACTATAAAGCTCTCTAAAAACCCTGTTCTCCAAGGCCGAAGCAAGCATATAGATGTAAGGTTCCATTTCCTTCGTGATCTGTGCAAGGAGGGAGTCATTGAACTAGTCCATTGTGGCAATCAGGAGCAGCTGGCTGATTGCATGACTAAACCAGTAAAACTTGATTCTTTTGCAGAATTTAGGAATTGTTTGGGAATGTGTAGATTGTTTGATTAAACTGATTGCCTGTTGCAAGTCAGTTTAAGGGAGGATTTGTTAGTAGTTTTTTAGTTATGCCTTGCTTAAATAGTTAGTTGTGGATTAATCAGTTAGTTAGTTGCAACTAACTCTGTTTAGACTTGTATTAGGCTATATTTGCCAAATCTGAAAAGTAATACAGCAAGAGAGATTATTCAAAGTGCAAATATTCTCTACAGAGACAGTAGGTATTTCCAAATTTCCAATATATCCATTGCCTGAATTAACAAAATGCCTCTAGTCATTGTAATTACGAAAAAGTCCCTATAAAAAATTACCAAACTACCCCAGGGCTATACCAATATCATGTAGAAATATGCCTTTTCAATATATGATACTGTGTTGGTTTTTTTACTGCTATTATTTTGATCATCATTGTCTTGCTGAAAGTGGTGGATATTCTTCGATTTGGTGGCTGTCACATTCTACTTGCATTGTGGATGTTCTGATTTCATGGCATGGTGGATTTATTGATCTTGGCTTGAAGAGTACCTGGCTCATTTTCATGCAAATCTCTTTGGTTTTAGTAATCGGCTAGGTTCTTTAAAGTGTTGTTTCTTTTGGCTCATTACTTTTTGTATATGTTCTCTTGGTTGGGTTTTTCTTTTATTTGCTGCACTTTTTAGCAGCTTCTTTGTACCTTTTGCCAACTCTCCATTTGGTACTTGTTGTGCCTTTCGGTTCGGTTTGTTGTCCTCTTCATCAATAAATTTTTGGCTTATAAAAAAAATACTACCTTACCTTCATATATATGTATATACGCCGCCACAGATTGTTCAAGCGATGAAGATGAGATAGTATTTACTGGTGGCTTTCAATCAGATGGTTCCAAGCGATTTGTCAAGGAAATTTTGGTTCCAAGTGCTATATTTTCACCATATGATATCAATGTCGAGAATAGTAAAACAAAGGTGGAAGAAGATCTTATAAGCAGAAAGCATGCATATCCATATCCAAGCTCTTTTCAAGGAGAGAGGCCCATGGATATGTGAAGAAAGCAATACAAAGTATATTGGATTAGAACTGACTCCTTCTCTGTTGCGCTTCTACCTTCTCAGTAGGTCTCTATAAATGCGTTATTTTTCTGTTTTTTGTGTCAGTTCATTCATTTTGAGACAGTAGGTATTAAAGGCTTTTTTTTTTTACAAAGGGCTTTAAAGGCTTGAAACGTTTTATTCCTATATAATGTGCAAATGTAAATAATTATGAACCCTAACAAATAATAATGTAATAATAATTTTTGGGTTTTTCAGAGTGTCCTCCCATCTGATAAGTGAGAGATTAATTTCCCGGATATTGTGACACGCCTAAGTGGACGACCCCTCCCAAGAATAATGTTATAATAATTGCTATAATGTAAAGAAGGGAAAAAATTAAGATGCTAAAATCAGAATGTTGCTTATGAAGAATGTTTCATTTCTATTTCTATTTCTAATATTAATATTTTATTAAAAAAATTATCCCAACATATTGAGATGCAAAGTTCCTATCAGCAATACGTAAGTGGCCTAAAATATATCTTCCCTGCATAAATGACGTGTTTGTATAAACATCTTAATTAATTACTTATTCAATAAGCATTTATTATACGAGAGTTTATGATCTTTCTATAAGTTTTTTTTACTTCTTTTCAACTTACTTCATAAGTTTCTCTTAAAAGCTTATTTTTGCTTAAAATGTTTATATGATAAGTCTAAATTAGTTTTTTACAAACTCTTCCGAACACTCTTTAAATGTTTAAAATTTAGACTTTCCTTATTCATGAGATACTATGCTAGGATACAGTGAGTAGGTTTCTGGATACACTACTTTGAGATTGGTGTCATCATGCCTTAAAATTAAAAAGATTTGATACCAATCACTTTATTTATTATAAATGAAATAGTGTAAGTTGGCATATAAAAATATTCTTCTTTCTAGTTTGAGAATTCGATTAGTAGTAGAGAATATATTAATACCTTACACGATTTGTTACGACATGATCGTGTTAGGTCTCAAACTTGACCCACCTTAAACTCGTCTCACCTCGACCCACTTTGGTTTACTGTAAACTCGACTCATTTGGCAGGTAAGAATCAGAGTGATCTGTAACTGATATCGGACCTTGTAACCGAACTCTCATTAATAAGCGATCAATAACTTTGTAACTATCATCAATCCTCGTTAACGAACCTTATAAATCACTCATAAATAATTAGCTACCCTTACACTATATATACAAGGCATACACCTTGGATATAAGCATTTTCTTCTTACACTACAAGCTGACTAGTATCTTGGCATCATTATTCATCGACAGAACACGATTCATTCTACAAACGAGTAAAAAAGAGTTGCTTCTTTTCAAGATTTTAAACTGAAGATTATGTTCTATCAATTAAATTAGTTCAGTCCAAAATTATGTTCAATTAATTAATGTGGTTAGTTAGTTAGTTAATGTTATATTAGAGTTGTTGGTCTAACAGGCAGCACTTTTTCATAAAATATTTAGTTGGTGGGACTTGGGAAGTGAGAGCAACGTAAACCGACCAAAGAAATGGATAACTTCTCTAATGGTTATTTCAAGTTTTCAATTAGTCTCATCACTTTATCTACTTCTTGTTCCTTCCTTGGCGAGATTGAAGGGATAAGCACCGACAAATATAAAACATTTTTAATTCAACGGTTGATCTATAGAGACATTTTACACGTTAGTTAGTACACGGGTCACAAGTGTTGCTCGCTTGAAGTTTCAAAGCAAGAAATTTCCATGTTGTCGAGAACTACAAGAAACTAAATAGTTTAAGGAAGATAATATATGTTTCCTCAACTGTTTCTAATTCTATAACTTGTGGGGCAGTTATATCCGTTAGCTCTACGACAAAAGAACATACGGGACAATTGGCAACAAATGAGTGCAATTGTAAGACCCATTCAAAGTTCTAATACTTTGGTAGAAAACTATAGAGGTGGAGAATCACTTTGAATAAATTATAAAAGAATGCTAATCAACGTGATAAGAATATTGATTAAGAAATTAATAAAGAAAATTTTGTAGGGAGAAAATCCGGTTGGGAGGAGTAATCCTTAGATGTCATCCAAGTCTCCCGATAGAGATTATCCACTGTTTATGATGGTGGATACTTCGTACCAAGAACACGATTACAAAAAAATATACTAAAAGATGTAACACTTAGTTTTCATTTTTGTTAATTTCTTAATCAATATCCTTAGAATAGCAGTTAGCAAACACCTAAATTATAACTTTGCATAATGGTATTTTGCTATTTTTTTTATTTATTTTTTAATATTGACTAGAATAGTTAGTTTGTTATTTTATTTTTTATTTTTTCGACTGGTAGTTTTTTGTTATCTTAGTTGTGAAGCAAAGCACAAGTCTTGATGACATAAAGAGGTTCCCTCTTAGCTAAAATATTTCATTTTCATTAATTAAACCAAACATATAGTTGATTAATTTATTAATGATAATAATGATGTCATTGCGGATAAGACCGATATTATAACAAAGAACCGAAAAAACAAAGGAACGACAGTTAATTAGTTAAATAGAAAAAGTTATTTTATTCGTGACAGTTGTTGAAACCGGTTGATTAGAAATTTCTAGTCCTAGCACCTTCGCGCGTGCAAGTATCTGGGTACTTGTCATTAGAAGGTTCAATTTGAAATGACATCATGGTGCCTTACAAACAATACCTACTATGAATGTAATAGTTCTTTTCCATTTGTCTTTTTGGATAATGTGATTCTTTTACTTACCGAATAAGTCGGTAACATAAAGCTGCGTAGATTATTAACTACAAAAGTTAAGTTGATATCAGAATTATCATCAAAAATTGAAAGAGCTAGGGAGTTCAAAATGTAAATAATTTTTCCTATAGCGGTGGAAGTTCAAAACAAGTCAGGCATGAAGTTGAAAACCAACGCAGCAGTACCATTGATAAATGTAATAAATAGGCATTTCTTGTAGGAGAGTGAATTATAGTTCGAGTTTAATTTGATACATTGTTCGTGTAAAAAAATTTAAAACGACAACTAATACAAATTATTTTATGTGTTACTTTTAAGATAACGATGATAAGAGACAAATATTTTTTATATTAAGACAATTATGATTAGTTGACAATATGAATTTTTTTTACATGCATGTCAATTAAATCCTACTTTTTAAACTTTGGTAATGTTAATTACCTGGTATTCTCTCTAATATTAAGAATTCATTTTCAGAAGTTAATCAATCAAGATTGAAATGCTGTTATACTGACCAGGAAGCAGTATCAATTTTTCCTCCCCATCTGCTTTAAGACTAACAAACTAGTGTTGATTGATTAACAGAAAAAATACAGATAGAAGGAGTATACAGAGTCATAATCTACACCATAAATTGCTTCATTTTTGCCTGGTATAAGCAACAAATGCACATGCAATAAACTTAAAGAACATATAGATGTAATACCAAAAAGGATATATATTATTTAAAGATCAAACCAAAAGAAATACATGATAGATATAACCAATCCCAAACACTACTAATTAATCAAAAGAACACACCTAAAGCATACTAGTTTAGGCCAAAATGACATTCAAGCCTATCAGCATGAGAACCCCTAAAAGAAAATTGCTAAATCAGAAACTCCACCAGCCTCTTCAATCCAAGGAAGGTTGAGAGTCAATTTGCATCCATCAAGCTCAAAAGGGACCTCAGATCCATTCAAAAGGAACTTCTTTGGAGATTCACTTGAGTAAGCAAGGAAGTTCCCACCACCTTTAACCTTAATCTTAGCACCAATCTCAACATATTCCAATTCCTGAATTGTCCCTCCACTGTTGAACATGTTTGTTAGCCCAATTGGTGCAAATTCAATGCTGCCACCACTTAGCTTTGTGATTGGCACAAAGCTGTAGAGTTCAAAGGTGGAAGGTTGAATGGTAAACTGTATTGTTTCAGACTTAGGGGTCATCAATAAAAGTTCCTCAGCCTGATTGAGGTACACTGCATAATTCTCTGCCTTTCCCATATGGGTTGCTTCTTTGTTCTGCTCCCATTCAACCTCAGTCACATGCACTGAGCCAGATAGTGGCTTGTAGCACTCAGGGTAACCCCTTATTTTCTGCATCTTAGGGTCCCAACCAGCCCCTTGACAGTTGAAAACACCAATAACTCCACCATACTGTTGTATTAAAAACTTGTTAAATATCATATAGTAATCAAATCAAATATTAAAAAGATATATGGGGAAAATTTTGTACATAAGTATGTACACATGGAAAAATGGATTTGGCGCATTCAAAATATAATACATTCACGTATTCATGCACTAAGGTATGGTTGGATCAATCACATGAAGTTTTTGTGAAAGCCTATGATTAATCCAATGGTGTATTAATGCATGAATGCGTTATTTTTTGAATGTAGGGAATCTAGATCCGTATGCATGTGAGATAGATACCTTATTGAAGTTCCAAATTTTGAGAACAGTTTCTTGGTCAAAGAGAGGGTTCTTGAAAAGGCAATCTCTGGTTGGAAGGGGGAAATGTGTGCACTTGGGTATGGTGCCATCAGGGAACACAAGCTTCTTAATGAGATCAAAGTCATGAGATCCAACAGTATCACTCAAATAGACCGGACCACCACAAATAGCCCTAGACCCTGCATGAAATTTGGCACAAACATGGTCTGATTGGAACATGTCCCAATCAGGCTGAATCATCTGCCCCATCCACAAGCTGTTATAAGAACAGTGAATCATATGTACCCCTTGTAGCCAGAATGCTCCCATTGGATCCCCATTGGGATCTTGGAACCAAAAGTCATCACCTGTAATAAAATTTTGTAAGTTTTGGTTAAATAGTTTTTGCTTGCTTCTCTATGAATAATAAAACAACAAATAAATTCATGGACAAGATAGCATCATGTGTGTGTATATTGCTTACCAGCTCTTGCCATGGGAACTTGTTTTGTTCCTAGGAAGAAAAAGTCATTGCACTGCTGCATGCTGGCTAAGATGCCACTTCCATTGAAATTCTTGACAATTGAGTTTGTCAACCCATCATAGTAAGCCTTAGCAAGCTGGACTCTACCTCCATATTCATCCCCCACATACTCAAGAGTCTACAGTGAGAATAAGTGTACAAGCAAAGTTAATGAGTAATTGGATAAAAATAGAGACTATGTAGTTGCTATGGTACCCTAATACATCTGATACCTAAGATGTGTTGCCACTTATGGAATCTTGATTTCACAAAAAAAAATTTAAAAGATTTCTATTAAATATATGGCTAACAAACTCACCTGGTAACATATATATCTATATATATAAAGAAAAAGATGGGTATGGAAAATAACCTAGATACTAAAGCTAGCTTATGTTAAAAAATAAAAAACTTACATGAATGACATCCACTTTGACTCCTGTAATACCAGATTTGGCAAGATTAGAGTGCATGGAGTCATAAAAGTCATGGGCTTGATCAGGATGAACAAGTCCAATAGAACCTTTAACAATGTTCACCACAGCAAGATCATGCATTGTACCATCAAGGCCTGGAGAGAGTTTGCAAGGGACTAGTTTAGAATTGAGGTGTGTGGCTCCTGGCCTCACACCACCCCAAGCTCCACAAAGTGCATGCCATACATAAATATCATCCAAACCTTTGAATTTAGTCCTCAAATCCTTTGTGAAAGCCTTCATTCCATACTCCTCTTCCTCTACTTTGCAACAACAGCTTCCACATTCTTTCTTTGGAGCACTGCTTTGATCACCAAAGAGATCATCAATTTCTTGTTTCACCTGCTGGATCCTGGACTCAATCTCAGTCGAACCGGAGCTTCCATCGTCGCGTTGATTCTCCAAATGCTCAAGTTCAATTCCCTTATCTATCAATGCCTTAACCTTCTTTGGATCAAATGAAGGAGCATTAGGACCCAAGAGAAGGCCAGCTTTGTATTTCTTGAACTTGTCACCTTCATCAAGCCTATGAAGCCTAGCAGTCATTTGTTGACCACCAAGAACAAGGTTTTTTGTGTCCTCGTTAGGGTCATCACCATCCAAATTGATGCTTTGCCAGCCATCATCAATGATCACAAACCTTGGAGACACACCAGCCTCATCAAAATCCTTAAGTCCATGGAAAACACCAACAGGACCCACTGTTAAATAGAAAGCATCCCAAGTGCACCAACCAAACTTGTCAACCAAATTTGGCATTGTTTTCTCTTCCAAGAGCCTAAAAGTATTGAGGTGAACTCTTAGAGCACCATAAGCCTCTTTCATCAAGTTATAAGGGTTCTCAGAAACATGAATATAAGCAATTGCACCAAAGCTTGATGCTTTCACTTGGGTGGAACCACTTTCTGCCCATATCATGACATGGCCATCAGAGCCAGGATGAAGGGCAGACCTGAAATTCCCTTCGATGATAGGGATGATTATGACATAGGACTTAACTTCAGGAACATCAATGAGAACCCATTGAGTTTCCATTTGTAAATCAGAACCAGAATTTCCAACCCATTGGGTAGACCACCATGTTTTGAACCTAAAGATACTAAGAAAGTCCCTTCCACTGAACCTACCCAAGGAATTGATCAATCTCTCAGAAGGGTCCTCTTGGGAGAACCCAAAGAAGCCACCTTTGTGAGACAGAGAAAGAACACTCTGAAGCAGAGAAGGTGGGGCATCAGAGGATTGAAACACAGAGGAAAATGAACTGAAAGAAACATTTTGAGGCACTTCAGAGAGTAAAGGGACACCTCTGACACTGAGTTTTCCATCAGATAACTCAAAAGTGTTTTGCAAAGACTCAGACTTGTTTACTTCCAACTTGTAATTCAATGGATCATTTGGAGGAGCCATTGAAAATGGTGTAAAAGAACAGAGGAAAACGGAGAAAAGCAGAGGAAAACAGAGGAAGAAAGGGTGAAAATGATTCAAAGCTACAAAGAGTGGTTTGAGGAGTGAAGAGAGGTGACTCAATTTATAGGCTACTTTTGCACTTTACACAAATCTTGAGGATCAAGTTTATATTAACAAATTTGAACACTATTAAAGGGAAGAAATAAATTTTGATGTGGCAATATTTGATACTCTTGATTAATATGTGAAGATTCCAAGATCACAGGGATTCTTTGGAATTATATGAATCAGAATATGCAATACTTCACAATCACAAGTATGGAAATGTAAGATTTTCAAATAGGAGATTTCAACAGTCAGAATGGAAGAAATTTATGCTGATATATAGTTATGAAGAACAGGAGTAATAATAGTAAGTTTGCAAGTATCACAGGACACAAATGCTGCACACTGAACCAGGATCATGTTATGTGGATATATAGGCGAAAACTGGAAATGTTGTGTCAGCAAAATTGAATAGAAAATAATCAAGATGATAGCATATGGGAAAATGTTTTTCTCTTTTTTTTTTATTTAGAAAAAATCATATTATAGGTATGAAGTATGTATCATCAAATCCCTGACCACTTATTTAAGGTGTCTCTTATCATTTGGATCAATTACATGTTGGTTGAAAAATGTTTTTCTTTCTCTTTTTAGTTGAAAACGGAAAATGTTTTTCTTACGCTATAACAGTTGCTTAATATACGACACCTTGTGTAATTAAATATAGTTCAATATTATTGTATATCGTCAAAAAATATTATTGTATATTATATATAAAATTAAAATAAATATATTTTATTTATGGATTTAAATATTATATTTTAATATTTTATTTTAATAACCATAATATAAATACGAAATATTTATTATCATTAATAATGATTAACCTCCTTCAAAAAATTTATTCGACATATAAAATAGATTCTTTACGCCTAAATATCACAAATATGAGTTCAGTTGTCGGCCATCGACGATGGTGTTATTGGTAAACGAACCACATCTTTGTCGGTACGTTGACTATAAAAGGAACACTTAAATTCTTGAATGAAAAGACTGTTAAATGTTCGAACATATATGCATTGAATTCTACTAGTATTATGTTATCCGTCAGAATAAGCAGAAGATACTTCACACGTGTGTATAGAACAAATGATAACTACTGCTTCCATTCCATATTTCTATGCAAAAATTTAATACAGCTGGTTAGTAAGAATCATTAAAAATAAAAAATTAAGTTTTTTATTTAAATTATTTTTTTTATTTATTAAATTTGTATTATTGAGAATAAAATAAATCATTAAAAAATGAAATTTATATTAAATAAAGGATATTGTGAAAATAACTTTATTAAATATAATGAAAGTAATTAAAATTTACTTATATTTTGAAACAAAAAAATTATTTTTTTTTGCTTATATTGTGGACCGGAGGGAGTATGCTTTAAGGTAGATACTCCCTCCTAAAAAAAATACCAATATTTTATGGACTCAAATATAAGTAAAATCCAACAAACTCAACTCTATTTAATATCAGTATTCCAAAAATCAAAAAAATTAACCAATCAAACCAATTATCCTTTTACTTTTCCAAGAACATTGCACACTCCCGAGACAATTAAACGGTAGTTTAGTAACTATAACTCATTTTTTCATATAAATTAAGATAATTAAACTAAATTAACAAATTTCCTTAATAAGTGTGAAATTAGTTAATTTTAATAATTGAGTGCGGAAGGAGTATTAAGGAATTATCCCACGAGGTGTGGTCCAAGTAGTTAGTAACTTGGGTCCTTTAACCATATGTTCAAGGTTCGAATCCCGATGATAGAAATAAAGCTACGTTTATGGGTAGAGGAGTTGTCCATTAACTAATACTCTACATCATCGAATGATTAAAGAATAAAAAAAAATTGTATTAAAAAATGATTTATTCAATATTTTGAAAATTCAAAAGTTCTAGATAAAAAAAATTCAAAAGTTATATTTTATGATAAAATTTTCTATATTTAATTCTTTAATTAATGTTCTCAAGACACCGATTAGTAAACTCATTTTAAAAAAACTTTTTATTGAAAACTTATTTAATGTAATTAAGATATTGAAAAGTTATATTTTCAGTTTTTTTAATAAAATATTATTTTTTTATTTAATTTTTTATTCAGTACAAAGGTATGCTTTTGCACTAAAAAGCATATGGTCGCAAAGTATACCCCAAAAAATTTTAAGGGCTCGTTTGGTGGTGAGGATAAGAAAGACATGATAGGATAAGCTATCATCATGTCTGAAACTATTGTTTGGTGAGCCAGTAGCAGGATAGGATAAAGCAATTATGTCATCTATCATATCATGTTCATCTAGTTATAATTATATCCTGAGAAGAGGGTTGGGTTAGAACCCAACATGATAGGATATGGTAATTTAAAATATAAATTATTTTTTATATAAAATAATTAAAGTATAATAAAATATAACATGGTTAAAAAAAGGTATAATAGAATATATGATATTTTAAATAATAAAAGTATTAAAAATTAATTTTAAAAATTAGTTTTAATTTTTTTTTTACAAAAAAAAATAGTTTTATTTTGCCACAAGACTAATTTTGTTATTTTATATTATTTTAAAAAACTGAAAAATATATAAATTATTCTAATAATTTAACTATATGTAAAGTCAAAACTAAAAATAAATATTTAAAATTATTAATTTATGTTAAATAATATTTAAAAAATATAAAATGTAATTTTATCACAAAGGTAATGTCTTTTTATATAATTTTAAAAAATGAAAATTATAAAAAAAAACTAAAATCTAATAAAATATTAAAACATTTAGAATAAAATAGAAAATTTAAAATTCATACTAAAATTATAATGCTATCATGTTGGTTATCCGGCGAACACCAAACGTCGGATAGGATAACAGTTTATCATGTTTATATATTATCATACTTCTATCATGCTCTCTTATCCTATCCGCCGCAATCATATTCTGACCACTGTAACATCCCGATTTTTCCGCTTTCTAAGATCGGTATAAATATAAATAAACGTTTATATTTTTATATGAAACTTAGAAAATGATTTTGGGAAAACCAAAGTCATATTCATATCATAATTATTTTTATAAGTATACGGTGAATGATCAGCCTCTGACTCATCTAGTTTTATAACTAGAAAAGCCTTGGCTTTGTGCTAATTATATCCCGTTTTCGCCCAAATTAGACTTGATTGTCGTTAAGCAACATTTTGAGTCTGTAAAGTATTTTTAAGCTAATTTAGTTAGTTTTGAGTCAAATAAAGCATTCACTGCTATTTCCTATTGTTTCAGGTTAGAATAAAGCACTTAGAGCCAAGGGAATGAAGAAAACAATGGAAAAATGCAATTCTGGAGGATTCGCCTCGTGAGAGGATGCTCGCCTCGCGATCCCGAAGACCAGCACGAGCAGCAACAGTCACCCTCTCTGGCTCGCCTCGCGAATCATGTTTCGCCTCGCGAGAAAGCGACTGTTCATAATATTCGCCTCGCGAAACATGTTTCGCCTCGCGAGCGACCGCAACCCAGAATCTGTATTTATATCTGTTTTGGGGCAGAACTGATCATCTTCTCTTCTCTTCTTCTTTTATTTTCATAGTGCGGCTACAAGTAGGTTTAGGTTTATGTTTGTAATGGAGAACTAGTCTCCCTTGATCGATCTACTGTGATCGGGTTTTCATTTACGCTTGAGGTTTTGTAATTCCTGAACTTTATGCTATTCTCTTTCAATACTTGTTTTATATGTTCTGTTTGCTTAATTCAGAATCGTATAGAATAGGTGTTGATTTATTTCGATGATTGTATGTTCCTATACTTAATCGTGTTTGCTTAATTCGCGTGTGTTCGTTCATGTTCGCTTAGTTCATGAGTGCTTCACCCCGTTTGCTTAATTCGGGAATAGGAACATATGTCTCGTAGCATTGGTTTCGCTTGTTAATTGATGTAACAATCGAAAAGAGAGTAGAATTTGCTTAGGGCTTGGAATTATAAAAACTGATGATAGTGGGAAACCGAAAGCAGTAGGTTGATCGCTTAGCTTATTTGGTAATTGTTTAGTTTACATTGTTTTTCTGCTTTGTTTTCTTAATTCAATTCCAAATCCAAAACCCCCCAAAACTGATTTTCTGTTAACAACAACCCAAGAGTCCTTGTGAGACAATACTCGAGTTGTCGCTCCCTAAACTACATTTTTACAAACCGCTCGCTTTTTTGGCGAGTGCGCGACATTGCGTCAAAAATTGGCGCCGTTGCCGGGGACTCTTGTTGTTATTGACAGGAAAAAAAAACATTTTGCTGAATTAGTTTTGCTGAATTAGTTTTGCTGAATTTGTCTGGTTATGAATCTTAGTACTGCTATGATAATTTCCTGTTTGGTGATATGCCTAATGTTGATTATAAGCCACCACCATGCATGTATTATCCTGATTTTAGTAAACCACCTCCATGCACAAATTATCCTAATTTTACTGGAAGTTATGAGTTCAGCAGTGGTTTTGACATGATTGGTGTGAATGAGGTCCATAGCTCTTCTTCTATCCAGGCCCTTGAGAATAGAATGGATGAGCTCACTTCTTTGGTGAAGCAATTGGCAATGGATAAGGTTCAGTCGGCAAGGTTGTGTGGCATGTGCGGCTCTCCTGAGCACCTGTTTGATGCATGCCCCATTCTGAAAGAAGGGTCAGTTACTGATTTGCCTCAAGCTTATGCAGTCCATCCTTACAATCAAGGCAATAATCAGAACCGGTACATCACTCCTGACCTCTCCACTGATGAGTACCACCCCAGCTGGGAAAACCATCCAAACCCTTGGTATGGGGACTCACAACTGATGTTACCTCTGGCACCACCACAGAACTCTCCCCAAGTGACCACCTCTGCACCTTCTGGACCTTCAATAGAGGACCTGTTCAACAAAATGACCGCACAGATAACTGCACAATTGGAAGCAAATAATCTCGAATTTCAACAGATGATGGAAGCAAGTCAGCGGGACTTTGCCACTCAAGATGCTCTCATCGTTTCCCCATTAGCAACACTGCAAACTCCACATCCCCTTGAGGAACATACAGATTCACGGATAGCTGTTCTTGACAACACTTCCTCTAAGGATAATTTTGATAATAATGTCAAGAACACTTCTGTTGACGAGCTGTGTATTGAATCCCCTGATTCTATCTATTATACTTGATGTGCTGATTGTACTGACATTGCTTTGTGTGTAGCATGTTTTGAAAGGTATGAAGAGCAAAACATCCATATGGATCAGGAGGACATCTGCTTCACCATGCTTGAGGATAATGAAGAACCTTTGGAATCAGATGCATGTGTTGAAAGTGATGGGGTGAATGAATTGTGTGCTGAATTTCCAGACATTCAGACATTTACTGATTCAGTTTCTTGTACTATATTTACTGATTGTACTAACTCTAACCTTTCTATGGTGCGTGCTGAGAATTCTGCAGGTTTAACAAGTGATGAATTTGATAATGCAGTGAATGAAGATCGTGCAGAAGATGAAGCAACACCGGAGACCCCAGCTACCTATTTGCCACCTCCCACTGTGGAACCACCGGTGATGGAGTTCAAGCCTCTGAATTTTGCACCATGGCCAATCCAAGAGGTTGAACCCCGATTTTATTGGGAGGACTTTGTTGAGAAAGAGGTCATCTCTGACCCAAGAGGGAGTGAGAAGTCTGCCGCACTTGGCGGAGTCACCATAACTGTCAATTGCTCACCTCCATATCAAGGCTGCAAGTTAGGGAACCATGGAACAAGCTCCCGTCCCTTGTCTATCATTTGGGCTTTATGCTTCATGCCATGGGATCCGGGAGGATCATATCGTACTTTGAGCATTCCGTGGCCACTGTATCACAGACAGTGGGATCCTGGTGGAACCAACCCCCAATGAGTTTTCTTAAACCCTCTATCCTTAGTTTACTTTCATTTTCTTGTTAGTTTCTGCCTTGCTTTATTTTTGTTTTGTTTTCTTTTAGCTCTTGAATAATTTGAGAAGATCAGGAGTATGTGTGTTGAGTCTTGTGTCGGCAAGCTTGATTGAATTTGATTGATTTTGCATAGATGGATTGCATGTTATGTGTTGACTGTTTTCCCCCTAGGTTGGAAAATTTTTTATTTTGAAAATTGATCCCCATGAAAAATTGAAAACTGAACTTTGAGATATTTTGTTGTGATGGCATGATTTATGATAAGTTTTGGGTGAAGGGAAGCACACACTAGGGATAGAATCTCTGTCAAACAATTTGCGAAAAATGTCCAGGTGAGGATTTGAGCCTCCAACATGTTTTTGACTGTGTGAATCACTTTTGAGTTGCACTTTCCCGAATTTGCTTGAATCTCTTTATGGTTTGCATGTTTACGTGTTTGCTTCAAATGATTTAGGCAAATTTTCTTTGTAAATAACTACTTAGCCTGAAAATAACCATTCCTAATGCATGTTCCTTTGTTAGCCCCTTTGAGCCTAATTAGCCTGTTAATTCTTGATGACCCTATGTTATGAGCCAAAATCTGGAAAAACCATGTGAGCCCAATCTTAGGATTAGGAGAGCATGGAATCTTAGCAAGAGAATGGTAGCAAGAAACTAAGTTTAGGGTGGCTACAAGGTGTGATGTGTTGTTTGGGATTGGGAAAAAAGAAAAAAAAAATATAATAAAAAGATTGGAGCAAAAAGAAAAAAAAAGAAGGAAAAAAAAAGAAAAAAAAAGAGAAAAAAAAGAAAAGTGTAAAGATGATAAAAATAAAAGTATTAGAAGAAAAGGATGTAGTCACCCAAAGCATAAAGATAAATGAAGAAAGGAATTTGAGCGGAATTTCAAAGTGTATTAAAATGTTCATGCTCTCTTAGTTCCTAGGGTCTTCAGCCTAGTTCCTTTGTATATCCTACCCTTAGCCAGGCCCCATTACAACCATAAAAGACCTTTTGATGTTGCTTGCATGTTTTCTGCGGGAACCATTTTGAGATGAAAATCAAATTCATGGGAAGTGCTCTTAAGAGTGAAATTGAGTGAAATGTTGTTAGCCTGACACAAACTGAGTGAATGAGTGAAACACGAAATTCCCTTGTGAGGAAGGCGATTGTTTGAATTTGGTGATCTCCCTCTTGTATGTAACTTGGATCCCTTGCTTAGATTAATGATTGTTGAATGATGAAATTCTCAATTGTTTAGAGTGAATGCATGTGGGGATTGCTTTGTTTGAAAGGGAGGAACATTGAAGAAAACTGTTTTGATGAAAGTGCTTGAAATTTGTGCAAAGATGATTAAATCTTTTAAGCTTTGTCATGTCTTGAGTCTTTTTAAGTTTTGAGTTGTAGTTTGCTTGGGGACAAGCAAAGTTTAAGTTTGGGGTATTTTGATCAGCCTCTGGCTCATCTAGTTGTATGGCTAGTATGACCGTGGTTTTGTGCTAATTATATCTCATTTTCGCCCAAATTAGACTTGATTGTCTTTAAGCAGCATTTTGAGTCTGTAAAGTATTTTTAAGTTAATTTGGATGATTTATAGTTGAATAAAGTATTGATGCTATTTCTTGTTTTCAGGTAATAAAAAGAAATAATTCTGGAGCTTTCGCCCCGCGAGAGTGCACTCACCCCGCGAATACATGTCTCGCCTCGCGAGAGTGAAGACCAGAAGCCATGACTTTTCCATTCCTCGCTACACGAGCCGTACTTCGCTTCGCGAGAAGATCAAACATTGCAGAGATTCGCGTCGCGAGATAGTGTTCGCCTCGCGAGATCGCAGAATCCAAAAGCTGTATATAAGTCTGTTTGAAGGCAGAACTGGAGAGTTTTTTGTCTTTTGCTTTCTTTTAGTTTAGATAGTTGCGAAATTAGGAATGGAGAGCTAGTCTCCTTAGATTAGTCTACTGTAATCCATTTCCACTATACTTGAGGTTCTGTAATTCCTGTTTTGTATGCTATTCTCTTTTCAATGCTATGCTATATATTTCTGTTTGCTTAATTCAGGAGTGTATAGTGTTGTGTTGATTTATTTCGGTGATGTTATGTTCCTATATATAATCGCGTTTGCTTAATTCGCGTATGTTCAATTCGTGTTCGCTTAGTTCACGAAGGGCTTAACCCCGTTTGCTTAATTCGGGAATAGGAACATATATCTGTAGTAGTGATTTCGCTTGTTAATTGTTGCTACAACCGGGAGGGGATTAGAATCTGCTTAGGGCTTGGAATTTACATGAACCAATGATAGTGGCAAATCGAGAACAGTATATTAATCGTTTTTAGCTATTTGTTAATCTCTTAAACTGCTCTGTTTTTCATTGCTCTGTTTTCTGTTTTGTTTTCTTATTTGCATTAAATCCAAACCCCCCCAAAACTGATTTTCTATTAACAACATCCTAAGAGTCCTTGTGAGACGATACTCGAGTTGCCGCTCCCTATCTACATATTTTGTAAATCGTTCGCTTTTTGGCGCGTGGCGACAGCGCGACCAGTGAAATTTTTGGTTGAAAATTCAGACGGAACCCGGTCTGCATTTTTGCTGGCAGTAAGATTTTATTGATCGGAAAACCTTATTTTGACCCGAGAACGAAATGAATATATTTTATATCTCATTTCCAACGATATAGGTTATTTTGAAAATTTTCAAAATAAATAGGTTATTATACTCGATTCGGGCATAAAACCCTAAATCGGGTAATCGACCGAGTCGAGAACGGACGTGCAGAGGCAAAACCCGACATCGGATGTCGTGACCTCTTGCCACCTAGGGTGGTGAGTCATATGGATGACTCAACCCATGTCATGATTGCTTTTAAACAAAAATATAGATATTTCTTTTAAATAGTGTAAAGACCATTTTGCCCTTGGACCATTTTACCCTTGAACTTTCATTGAAATGACAAGTTTGCCCCACAATTTGTGGACACAAATCAGCCACCTCTCCTTCAATCTCAACCACATAATTTTCATGATTACCTTTGGCAAAATTACCAATTTGTCCTTATGTTGTCTTAATACCACAAGAATGCCAAATTGTGAGATTACTTTTTTGTCCCTAAAAATTTATGCCTTTGAGAAGGACAAACAAACCAACGGCAAAGGGGAGAATTTACACTTTGAGCGGCACTGAAGCTTCAAACTCCGATGAGTTCATATAGGATGATTGCGACATAGAGGGTAATCTCTTAACTGTACTTCATGCTTCGAGTGTGACGCATTCATTTATTTTGATGGAATGTCTGAAACTGTTGAAATTGCATGTTTCTTTATTATCATATGATCGGATTGCTTCAACTCTGACTGCTAAGTCAGTTACTGTCAATTCTATATGCTTGAACCGTTCTGTTGTTGTTCGGGATGGACATTTTCTTGAAGTAATAAGTTTCTAGATGAGACTTAGTCTAGTCACTTTCACTTTTGGTAAAAGTGATCCAGTTTGAATTTTGTCAGACTGTTGGCATTTTAAAATGTTATTTCAGAAATTCCTTGTTCAAAGAAGAAATCTTAAGGTTATGAACTATTCGTTTTGTGAGTTCCTAATCCATAGGGAAATCCTTGTGAAAGAAGGAACTTTATTAGAGTCATGGTTGTAACCATGTATTAGCTATGCATTTTTACACCCACGAACGTATTAAAGAATCTTTTTATATATTGGACGTTCTTGTATTCTTTCCAAATTGATACAGATCTTCTATAGCTATATATACTTTCTCGTGAAAGTAAAACCTTAGGTTTGAGAAATCCTGCCTAATTTTGAGTCACGAAATTTCGAGGACGAAATTTTTTTAAGAGGGGTAGTCTGTAACACCCCGATTTTTCCACTTTCTAAGATCAGTATAAATATATATTTTTATCTGAAACTTAGAAAATGATTTTGGGAAAACCAAATTCATATTCATATCATACTTATTTTTATAAGTATACGGTGAAATTTTTGGTTGAAAATTTAGACGGAACCCGGTCTGCGTTTTTACTGACAATAAGATTTTACTGATCGGAAAACCTAATTTTGACTCGAGAACGAAATGAATAGATTTTATATCTCATTTCCAACGATATAGGTTATTTTGAAAATTTTCAAAATAAATAGGTTATTATACTCGATTCGGGCGTAAAACCCTAAATCGGGTAATCGACGGAGTCGAGAACGGACGTGCAGAGAAAAAACCCGACGATGCCGAGACCTCTTTCCACCTAGGGTGGTGAGTCATATGGATGACTCAACCCATGTCATGATTGCTTTTAAACTAAAATCTAGATATTTCTTTAAAATAGTGTAAAGACCATTTTGCCCTTGGACCATTTTACCCTTGAACTTTCATGGAAATGACAAGTTTGCCCCATAATTTGTTGACACAAATCAGCCACCTCTCCTTCAATCTCAACCACAAAATTTTCATGATTACCTTAGGCAAAATTACCATCTTGTCCTTTTGTTGTCTTAATACCACAAAAATGCCATTTTGTGAGATTACTCTTTTGTCCCTAAAAGTTTATGCCTTGGACCTTTTTGCCCCCAAAAGTCACGGCCCAAACCCTCAAAATGAGCCCATTTCATTGCTATTTAAGCTTGTCATCATCTTCTTCATGAAAGCTTTTCTCCATTTTTCAAAAACTCTAAGTTTTCCATAAACCATTTTTGTGAAGGAGGTGCTTGATTCCTTGGTCCTTTTTCATTTCCAAGAGGTATATCATACTCTCCTCACTTAATCATCATCATGTTCTTCATTTTTTTTCATGTTTTAAAGCCGTGTTCATCATTTTCAATTTCTAAATCTAGAAACTTTGAAATTGTCTAGAAAATCATAGAAAAATCCTAAAAATATATATGAAACCAATTTCTATGATCTTATTATCCTCTATATATTCAAGATCCAAGAGTATGCCTCAAACTAAAATTTCATGCCTATTTATCTTAAGCAGGCCGAACCCTAGTTTTGGGGGGAAGGAACTTTGTTCAAACTTTTTGGTTAAGTCTTGCTTGATTCAATCTTATGGCTCATATAGGTATTGAATCCATGCTTGTTTAATCAATTTAAAATCCCTAAGCCACTGTTTTTCTCTTGGCCGAAATTCATTTTTAAAGGGTTGGAATATTTGATTTCAATCTTTGTATGTTAATATTTGTTTCAGGGTTTAAGTGATCAAGGATCACTAATCCAAAGAGCTGAAGATTTTTAGAAATTTTGAGCCATAATTTGTGTCATGGCCGAAAGTCTTAAATTTCGTGGTTAAAATGGTTTTGATTCAATTTTTGTTAAGTAAGCTTTGTTTATGTCTTAATCTTGCTTAAGGATCCTTAATCCAAAGGCTTGCAAAATTTTATCATGTCTAGCCAACTTGAAAACCTCATGGCCGAACCTAGCATATAGGAGCCTTGGTATATTTAGTGTTTGATTGATAATTATTTGTTGTGTTTTGTTGAAGGATAAATTGTTGTGTGAATTGTGTACGTGTTTTGCGGAGATCGGACGCTCGACGGAATTTTGATTCAAAAAGGAAAAGTCTTCAAGAGGTAAGGGGATCTTACCTGAGGGATTTTTCCCAATAATTGTATGTGATTAGTGTGTGGTCTGTATTATTTATCTGTGGTTGTGGTGCTTGTTTAATTTGGTTCAAGTTGTATTATTTTTTATCTGTGTGTTTATCCGTAGTTAATTGTTTATTCGTAGTTATCTATTATAGTGATTTGATGCATGATTTACCTAGGATAAATGCTATGATGTTGTTATTGAATGTTGTTTGAAATTTGAGAAGCCTGACATTGGTCAGTGCCCAATCAATTAAACAGATAAATACTTTAAGAAGCTTTATAAATTATATTCAATGTTTAATAGAGAAATATTGGAATATAATATTGAATGAAAATAGTATTTGAGAAAAAATAAGAAATGTTGGAAAATATTATTATTTTAATGATTTAATAGCGTAAGAGTGTTTTATGAGTCATGGTGAGGACGTAACCATGAAAATATTTTTGTATTGCTAGTTTATACGTAAGAAATTTCCAAATATTATAAAATGTTGTTTTAAGAAAATAAGTTTCCAAAATAATTTTATTACAGTGTTGGAAAAATTATTTTAGCTAGAAAACTCATACTTGGACTTAAAACGTTTTTAAAATGTCAAACGTCGGACAATTCCGATATTATTTACGTTAGGATTACTAAAAAGAATTGTAATATTAGTTAAAATAGAGAATTTGTATCAAAGCAATATTTTCAAGTTCAAAATATTGATTTTATGAAAGAAAATGAATTTCAAGTGATTTTGATGATTTTGTAAAACGAATTTCCAACCTAAACGTATTTTCTGTAAAATAGTTTTATACACCGGGTTATTTCCGACAACTTGGATAAGTTTAGGAATTTTTGTTTTGATTTTGTGTTTCACCGAACGAAAACAGTGTTAATGTAAACCTAGTATCCGAGAAGTTGTGATACTGGCGTTCTTAATTACAAGCACGAAGATCTTTGATCCGTGTTACGTTGTTACACGTTGTACCATTGTTACACGTTGTGATGAACGTTATTAATAGAGAATATTGTTTTTTTATTTCATCACCACGAACCTAAGACTGATTACAAGGTCTAAGGTTTTGTGATTGAGCATTCAGACTTCGTATCCTGTGTTAGTGTTGAGAAATCTATCACGTTAAAAATTACGAATAGTCGTAAGCCATCTTGAGCTTCGACAAAAGAAGAATGAACATAAAGAAAAATAACGAGAACAAAATGTTTTATATGCATGCATTGGCAGAAGTGCCCACGTCCTATGTCTGATACCTTAATGATAGGGTATTCGGGCTACGTTGTTTTGTATGATGCCTTAATGATAGGGTATTCTTGCTACGTCCTATATATGATACCTTAATGATAGGGTATTTGGGCTACGTTGTTTTGTATGATGCCTTAATGATAGGGTATTCATGCTACGTCCTATGTCTGATACCTTAATGATGAGATATTCGGGCTACGTTGTTATGTATGGTGCCGAATGGTATTCCATGTCATCTTGTGCCTAATATACCTGGCAATTGAGCGTGATCAACTCATTTATTTGGTGTTGGGGTCTCCGGAGATTAGGTATTAGATTAGAGCCTGAATATTGAAGTGTTCATACATTTTTTTCAAAAAACTGTGATCTGGTTTGAAACCCAGCGATAGACTACTTGTTTATTTATGGAAATGTACATGTGTATATGTTCTCTTTTGTGTCGTGCATGCGGTTATTGTGTTAAATCCATATATTGGCGTCCCACCCTTACAAATATATCAGGTTTATTTTAGACTACTGCAGTACTTGGTACATTAGCACGGATGAAGCAAAGGACTTCACTAAGTCATTCTAAGACTTAGATTCTAGATGCTTGAAGAGGTATCTGTTTGTGGGAAAGACACGGGGGTCTTTCCAATAATGTCTTGTATAGCGACCAGCTTAGAAGTCTTGTTTTGGGTTTTATGTTGAAAATGTCGGTAACTGTGATGTTGTAATATATTCTTGGTTTTAAGTTTCTCTTTTTGGAAATTGAGCCCTTTTGAAAATAAAAACGGTATGCCGTGGTGACTTCTTTAAGAATACGACTTTACTATTTATTGTATGTATTAAGGTGTTCTAGAGTTATTTGTGGAAGAAAATTTTTACACCCGAGTTTTCTGCCTTATAATAAATTTATTTTCCGAAAGCAACCAACAAACATATTTTTTAATTTATTTCCGCACGCGTTACAAAATAATGCCTAAAGGGATATTACAACCATCAAACGAGCCCTAACGGAAAGTTCAGATATTCGCATGGTGTGCTTAATTTTCTAATAAACATTCATCTTTTATTTGATCCAATACACTCTTATTTTATTGTATGTTGTTATTGTTATATAATATATGAATAATGAGTTTTTTTTTATGACAAGTATACATAAATAATTAGTTACATCTAGAATCTCTGCAATATTTAATTTCTGTGTGTTATGTTATGATAGTGTGTCTTGATATCCAACTCACAGTCTCACACGGCCATTATTTCCTAGCTATATATGTTCATGCATATAGAATACTGGATTCATCTGGAGTGGAGGCCGCCCTTTTTAGCATTAAAAATACAAAAAAAAAAAAAAAGTTGACTTCTATATTTCATCTGGAGTGGAGAGTTCGCACACGTCATATGTATCACTCCAATGCAATGCTACAATAGCATCTTCATTGATTGTTTTTTAAGGAACCTCCTTATTTCTTATTAAACATTATAAAGTGGATCTCATAATATTATATCATATTTAGGTTTTATTTGGAAAAAATAGTTGATAGCTGATAAGCTAATTTTTAGCTGATAGCTTATAGTTGATAGTTGATAGCTGAATGGTTGGTTGATTGGATTTGAAGTGTTTGGTAAAATTAATGGTTGAACTAGCTTATAAATACAAAATGACATAAAAGGACATATTTATGATAGACGTGGTAAAGTGAGAATTTCATTAAATGAATGAGGATAAAAACGAGAAAAAAGACAATAAGCCATAAGCTACTAGCCATAAGCAAAATAAATTAGCTTATGAAAAAACGCTATAAGCTAATGAGATAAGCTTGTTTACCAAACACCTCTATGTCAGTCAAACAAACTTATAAACTAGTCAAATAATGTATAAGGTAGCTTATTGGACATGTCAAACAGAGCCTTAAGCAACCAACCCATATTTTGCTCCAATAGTTAAATTATTAATGAACCCATGTTTTTATAATTTTTTATTTACACTCAATTTTGTTTTAAATTAATATATTAATCCATTTATTTTAATTAATACGTAAAAATATTAAATATTTAAAATATTTAAAATTTTCAATTTTGCAAACCCATTGAATATGACCCAATTTTCATGACCCATTCTGATATTAACAAAAAATGTTGGGTGACCCATTTTCAAGCACTAGAAGCTTCTCTAACTTTTTGGTGATCTTCAAATTTTCTCTTCCTTCACCCATTTCCTTCACCCAACCTTCTCTTCTCTTCCTTCATGTTCCGCAATCAATCGTCGCCAACCCTCTCCCTGTCCCTGAACGACCCACAAATCCTTTCGCCCCTTCAGACACATCCTCTTATTTTTTTCGCTTTTATTCCCCTCAAAACTTTCACCCCTTTCCTCGTTTCTTGTTTCGTCTCTTGTTTCTTCTCATCAACAATCTTCCCTTGTTTCTTCTCATCACCACCAAACCCACCATCATCACTCTTTGTTTGATCTTTCATCAACCTATTCGCAGGGCAAGGCAGCAGCTTGAAGACGGCGACGCGACGACGAGCTTCATCTCCGACGATGGCCTTGACGGCGGTGGACGAATGGTGTGACACCCTCACCCGGGCATTACATTAATTAATCGTTTTTACTAATATTAACGTTATTAGAAGACATGTCGATTTCTTTCGGAATGTCAAAATTTAATTAGTAATTCATTATTAAATAAAACTCAACTTAAGACATGGAATTAAAAGATCAACTTACATTCATATAAAACATACATAAATATTCACATTGATAACAAACACCTTCTTAGTGATAGGTGCATTGACAGAAGTTTCCTTGAGTGTACATCCAAGTTACTTAAACAAAATACTAAAGTCATACTAGAGGTTAAGGAGACAATTTAAACATGTTCTTGAAAGGATCCATCCAACATCACTACTCTAAAATAAAACTAGACTTCCTAAGCTGGTCAAGACAACTAGTGATACCCATTCGGGAGACAACGGAAGTCTCCCTCATTTTCAGAAGAAGTATCAGAAGAGGATACTTCCACCCCGGCTCCCTCGCCAGGTGCATCATTTTCATCATCACTGCTCATAGGATGATACTGAGGGTCCTCATCCATGAATTCCTCCGGATCCTCCTCTATGGGTGAAGCTGGCACCACATTCAGAGGTGGTGGATTCAACACTAGCTGTCCTAAGTCTGCTAGGTGCTGTACATACAACTAAGCTGGCAGAAGTGATATCTGGATGGTCTCCACGGTATGAATCCTCCTCTTTGGACCTCCCTCCTGTGTTCCTTCTATAGTGCAAATCGGGCCAGTGTACTCGACCATGTGATTCCCCGGATGAATCACCCAAGCCCCAGGGTTGTCGGCATCCTCAAACATGATCGTCCGCACCTGGGAGTGCACAAGAGGCAGAGCTGGGTCCATCCAATCTCAACATAACAGGGTACATATATATACATGAAGGAAAATGCAAGGGTAAGATACCAATATATGGATAATTATGACAACTATATGCACCCACAACACACAAAGTAACATGTACAAGTAACAAGATATCATTTTAAAAAGTGCATAGCAAGAGATAATCTCACTTGTTGAAAACCATGGCACTTCTATGATTCAATGTCTATCCTAATCTCCAAAGATCCCAACTTCACTTTGTTTAAAATGAGCTGATCAGGCCCGAAATCTTTGCCATAAAAGGCACAACGTGTTAGTCCACTACAGTGCCCAAAATTCCTGGCACAGTATGCAACGTGCGTGGATATCCATAGCATACTATCCAACTCAAGGCATAGTAATCAAGGCATATGGATTTCATTGTCCGTCAAGGCACAATGATACAACGTAGCATGATATACCCTGCCCTTCAAGGTACTCACACAAAACAACTTTGGGCACGTCTGCCAAATGCATGAAAAACATTTTTTTATCGAGGTTTTTCTTTGTGTATAATTCTTTCCTTGTCAAAGCTCAAAGGCTCACGACCTCCATAACTTTTCAATGTATTTAAAATTTGTAAACACAGGACATTTGAGTCCGAGTGTCCAATCACGAGAGTCTTAAACCGATGCACCAGTCTAAGACTTTGTAGTAGTAGAAAACAACTTTATACCTTTACTGTGTTTATCACGTTTGTATAACGTATGTAGGACACGCAGTCCACAACAACATATAAGGACACAGAGTCCGCCACAACGCGATACGGATCATAGATCAACGTGTTTAATTACACTAGTAGCTTGACGTCTCGATTACTAGGTCCACTAATCAACGTTTAATTTTTTTTTGTTCAGTGAAAAACAAAACAAAATCAAATTTCCATAACTTATCCAAGTTATTGGAATATTGTTTTGAGCAAAGTTTTTTTAGTAATTTTTTTTTGAAATTCATTTTTCAAAAATCACCTTGATTTTAAAAATTTTCTCTTTTTCAATAAAATCAAATTAATCTTTCTTTAAAAAAAATTCTTTTAATTCAACAAATCTAAATTATGATTTTTCATAAAATTTCTAATATTACAAAATTTAGAAATATAACCTTAACTTTCTCCTCTTTTTCAAACAAAACTTCTTTTCAAAAACATTATTTATTTGTAAACTTTATCTACAATTTTATTAAGACTTTTATCTTAACTTGTTAATGTCAGCTCTAACCCAAGGTTAGTGATAAGCCTCTGGCTCCTCTAGTTTTATGACTAGTATGACCGTGGTTTTGTGCCAATTATATCTCGTTTTCGCCCAAATTAGAGTTGATTGTCCTCAAGTAAGGTTTTGAGTCATTTAAGTAGTTTTAGGGTAATTTAGCCAGTTTTGAGTCAAATAAAGCACTTATGGCTATTTCATGTTTTCAGGTTAACTTAGAGTCCAGGGAATGAAGGAAACAGTGGAAATTGCAATCCTGGAAGTACTCGCCCCGCGAGAGGCTACCCGCCACGCGAGACTGAAGACCAGCATGTGCCAGAAATGTCATCTTCTCTGCCTCGCCTCGCGAACCATGTCTCGCCTCGCGAGTTTGGAAGTCAGAAAGCATCACGGTCAGCCCGTGATACCCATCACGGGCGTGAAGAGAAGACCTTGGAGGACAGAGACCATCACGACCTAGCCGTGATGAAGGTCATGGCCATGACAGATAAGCAACCAAAGTCAGAAGTAATCACGGCCTGGCCGTGATAGGCATCACGGCTGTGACAAACCAGATTTTGAAGTCTCGCCTCGCGAGGAATCATATCGCCTCGCGAGAGCCCAAATTTGAACTGGCGCCATTTTAATATTCGCCTCGCGAGAGTCTACTTGCCTCGCGAGCGTGCGCAGATTCTGAAGCTATAATTGCTGTTTAGGGCAGATTAATGGGCATCTTTGGCTAATCCTTGTTTACGGATTTCTCTGATTGTATTGCGTTTTTGATGGAGAACTAATCTCCCTAGGTTAATCTGCTGTAATCGGCTTCCGCCGACACTTGAGGTCTTGTAATTCCCGATTGCATTTTCTTCTCTCTTTCAATGCTATTCGTTATTCTCTGTTTACTTAATTCAATTTGTATCGAATTAGTGTTGATTTATTTTCGATGATTTTATGTTCCTAAACTCAATCGCGTTTGCTTAATTCGTGTGCGTTCAATTCGTGTTTGCTTAATTCACGAAGGACTTCATCCGTTTGCTTAATTCGGAATTAGGAACATATGTCCCGTAGCGTCGATTTCGCTTGTTAATCGATGCTACAATCGAAGAGGGATTAGAATCCGCTTAGGGCATGGAATTACATGAACCGATGATAGTGGGAAACCGAATAGCAGATTGATCGTCTTTGTCTTATTTGATAACCACTTAAATTGCTCTGTTTTGTTCTGTTTTTCCTAATCGATTTCAAACCAACCCCCCCCACCCCCAAGAAAACTAATTTTCTGCAAATAACACTACAAGAGTCCGTGAGAGACGATACCCGAGTTGTCGCACCCTCTCTACAGTTTTACAAACCGCTCTTCTTTTTGACGCGTGCGCGACAGCGTGTCAGTTAGGCATCTCATGCAACACTTAAACAATTAAAATATTACATCAACATATTCACATAATCCTAAGCATTTTACAAATCAAATAAACATATAATACATGTAAATTAAATAAAACTCAGCATACTAATTCAGTACAAGATAAACCATTATCACAAATATTCAACCAAACATCATCAAGTAATTAAAGGTAACACATAGTCATCATAACATAATATCCCTCAGGCTTTCTTCCCTTACCTAAGAGTAAAATGGTAATGAAACTAGGTTGTGGTTTTTAAAGAGGAACGACTCTGTTCACGTTACGGTTGCAAATCTATACAGAAACAAGTGATTAACACAACTAATTTTTTTTTTATAAAATCACCCTAATTTGATGCATGCATTCGACCATGCTTAGAAAATCATGCTATAAATTTTAAATTTTCACAAACTTTTGGATCTATGATCCTCAAGCATCTAGGAGGTAAAATAAAAGTTTAATACTTGAAAATAAAATTTTATAATCTTGGCCTCATGAACCATAGGTTTCGGCCTTATCAAGAAATGGTGGAAAATTACTATTTTTCATCAATCCAATTTTATGCATGTAAACTTTATAGTGTTTTAAGCATCATTTAGCTTAAAAAAAAATTGAACAAGTCTCATCAACTCATCAAGTGAGTTTCGGCTATCACAAGACAACAAGGCTAGGAACACTAAAAATTTTCAAGCACCATTGTTAAGCTACTAATGTAAAGAACTTAGTGTATTAACCATGCAACCTTCCAAGTGGTAAAAAAATTAGGCCTCACTAACTTAAAATTTTTAGATTTTTGGCCATAGAACCATCATAAGAAGGTATACATAGTCTCAAAAATTGCTTTAGTAAAAAAAATTCATGAATCAAAGATCTAAAGCCATGCATGTGAGATTTAAGCAAAAATAATCCTTTCTCCCTCTTGGTGTTTTTCGGTCACACCATGATCCTAGGGAGGATGATTTTCTCTCCACATGCAAGCCATTAAAATGAGAATAAAGATGAGAAAGAAGTGGTAAAATCTTTTGCATGTAAAGAAAGATGATTTCTTATTGATTACAAGTTAAAACTATAAGCATAAATCATAGTAAAACTAACATGCATGAAAAATATGTTGAAAAATCACAACCTCTCCTCCTCAGGGTTTCAACCAACCCCATTAAAATGGTCATAGGTGGGTTCATTTCAACATGCAAAGGTTGAAAATGGTGGTGAAGATGAGTAGAACTTTGAAATAAAAGAACTTTAAAACAAAAAATGAACAAGCTTTGCAAGAACCGACTCATCATGCATGTACAAGAAGATGAAAATAGCAAGAACTTGAAATATAATAGCTACATATTATACCTAGTAGCTTCAGAAAAGTAAGAGCTTGAAAGCAAAAGCTTGAGCTTTCTCAAGAACAAGAAGAATTAGAAACAAGTGTAGTAGGAGCTTTTGAGTTTATGAGAAGAAAATGAAGAACTGTGAGGAAGAGGGGTTTAAATAGAGAAGGGGGGAGGGCGCTGGTTTCATTAGAAAAGAGAGAAAAAAAAATTAAAAGTATTTTTAATATAATTTTTGAAATATAATAATTTATTATGATAATTATGATTTTGTGTCATAAAATTACTATTCACCTTACAAAAAATCAGATTTTCCTCACCCAACACTCCAAAATCTGATACAAGTTATTTTCCTTGATTTTTGTTTCGTTCCGGTTAAATATCTATATCAAATCGATTGTATTTCTAATGAAAACCGCACCCGAAAAATCAATAAAATAAATTTGTTTAACGAAAAATTTTAAAATAGTGGAAACATTAGCAATCATAATTAAAAGCCTAATCGTTTTGTTCACGAGTAAAAATTTTATTTCCTGATCAGTAAACTTGTATAGATAGAGAAAACGCAGACCGGGTTTCGTCTGAATTTTCAGCTAAAATTTTTACGGGAGCTTCCTAAGATAGACTAAGTTATGAAAATGATTATAGTTTTTCAAAATAATCTCTAAAACTTTAAAATCAATTACTGGCAAGCACACACTTACGCACAGATTAACAAGAAACAGAAAATCGGGATGTTACAAACGAAGACCGGGCAAGGCAGATCAGTGGTCATGGGGTTTAGATCTGGGTTTACAAGTTCCTGACACGACTGCCCCTCAAAAACCACCATGCTTCTGGCGGTGCACGGATGGCGACCGGGCAAGGCAGAAGCCGGCTTCCGACGGCGCGATGACGACCTTGCTCTTCGACGACGACAGTTCAAGAATGGTGATGGGCAAGGCAGATCAGGGTTTACAAGTTCTAATTTTTTTTAATTGTTTTTTTATTTTTACTGATATTACATTTCTTGGTGTCAATATTGCTGCAATTTTTTTTTTCCTGAGATTATGTGTGGTTAAATTTCATGTTCTTCTTCTGATTTTCATTCAGTTTTGTTTCCCTCTATTTTTGGTTGGCAGTTGCCAATATTTGTGTATATAATAATGCTATGGAACCATTCCTTATCTAAGGAACAGTCCTTAAAAATAAGGAACCCAGCTTGCCAAGTCAGCTTCCTCAAATGGCAAATTTTTTTAAGACACAGTTCCTTAGCTTAAGGAACCAACTAAGGAACCATGGATGAAGATGCTCTAAGGAAGCAATTATTGCATGTATTTTAAGTGCATGCACTAATAAATTAATTCAATAAAACTTGATAGACTTAGGATATGTTTGGTTGAAAGGAGAGAAAGGAAGATGAGAGATTTTAATTAGACATTATGTTTGGTTGAAAGGAATGAGAGTAAAAATAATACTTTTATGTATGATTCAGGAGCAGAGAAATTTTAAAACAAGTTTATTTTTTTTTTTAACAAAAATGAGGCTAGCACCCAAACAAAAACAAACTAACAAACAGAAAAAGCATCAAAGGGTATAGAAGCCCAAACAAATCAAAAGCAACTAATCTACTAAGATCTCTAGGAATGGGAAGTAACCACATAAAATCCCGGATCTTGAGAAAGGCTCCAGTTTGCTAGCCAGTCCGCACAACTATTGTTTTCTCTAAAAGTGTGGGTAAAAGAGATCTCCCACTCCTTATTGCACCAATCACGAACATGACGAACCATGCAATGAGAAGAACTGGCCTCCTTATTCCCTGTAATACAAGCATTGGCAGAAGAGGAATTTGATTCAACCACTAGTTTACGAATACCCATCATGGTTTCAAAATGCGGTCCGCAACCGCTAATGCGGCCGCAATATTGCGGTTGCGGGACTCACCGCAACGGCATCGGGCTGCAATTGCGGTGGGAATCAAAATCACCCGTTACGGCCGCAACGTAACGCCGTAACGGCCGCAACGGCCGCATCAGCCGCAACGGGGTTCCAAACAGAGCCAAAAGGAAAAAGCCAAAACAATTTGTTCATAGGTTGAATGGAACCAAATTCTCAGAATCAGACAAAATCATTTGAAAATATATTTGTACAGATTATATTCTCCTAACCTGCTTCTTTTCAGATCAAATGCTTTTGCCTTTATCTCCTTTTGCTTTATGCTTCTGCTTCACTTCACTTCACTCAGACTCAGTGTCTCATTCTGTCATCTGCTTCACTTCACTCATATAACCTCTTCGATCATTCCTCAGTCTCACACTCCTCTAGTGGATCTGCATCTGCTCATCTGCTCAGGTAAGATCTTCCTTTCCTCCTTTGCTCTATCGTCGTCCTCCGGGTGTGGGGTTCAGTGCGTGAGGGCTTGAGGCTGTGACCGTGAGTCCGTGACTGAGGAGGGCCGTGAGGTGGAGGCCCGAAACCGTGGGTCGTGAGGCAGAGCCTGAGAGGCTGAGACTGAGAGAGAGAGGGAGGTTGAGCCTGAGAGAGGGGGGAGGGGCCGAGGGTGGCCGCGATATGGGTTTTGGCCGGTGGGTAGCCGACGGCGGACACTGTGGTCTGGTCTTTATCACACCAGGTTGCGAAAAAAAAGAAAAAAAAGAAACAGAGGAGGGGAAGAACTGAAGAAGAAGATGTGAGAGTCGTGACTCGTGAGACGTGAGATGAGACTATGTCTATGAGAGTGAGTGAGAGGGTTGCAGTCTTACAGATCCAGGTTCCAGATCCATGCAGCTAGGGTTGCAGAAAAAGAAGAAAAAAAAAAGAAACAGAGGAGGGGAAGAAGAAGAGGTGAGTGTTGGACCGTGAGGGACGAGACGAGCGAGGGACAAGAGGGACAGGGGAGGAAGACTGAAGAAGTGGAAGTGTGGAACTGAAGTGAAGAAGAAATGGTGAGGTGAGGGACGCAGACGAGACAATTGAAGAGACACGAGAGAGGGGGAAACTGGGAAGAAGGTCACAAACAACTCACAAGTCAGTGAGGTGGGAAAGATAATGTGAACCAACCACCTCTTATCTTATCCACTGTGTGTGTGCCGTGTGTGTGGGTTGGGTTGGGTAGGGTTGGGTTGGGGTGGGGTGGGGTGGGAGTGGGAGGACCGAATTGGGTGGGGGGAATTTTTTAGGGGGGAATTTTTTTTTAATCAAAAATTTTAGGTGGGAAATTAATTAAGATTTGGGAATAATATAGGGAAAATTTGAGAGAGAAATAAAATATATATTGATATATTAATCTAATTACTGATTTAGTATATGTTTAGCTAGTATTTATTGTTCAAATTATATGTTAATAATTGATTTGTTGTATTAAATAATTTATTGTAATTATTAATTAGATTATCCGTGTTTTGGTAATTACTAGTTTATATTAAAGTTTTCTTTTTGAAGGCTAGTTTAGACGGGAATTTTTTTTTAATCAAAAATTTTAGGTGGGAAATTAATTGAGATTTAGCAATAATATAGAAAAAATTTGAGAGGAAAATAAAATATATATTGATATATTAATCTAATTACCGATTTAGTATATGCTTAGCTAGTATTTATTGTTCAAATTATATGCTAATAATTGATTTGTTGTATTAAATAATTTAATTTAATTATTAATTAGATTATCTGTGTTTTTCTAATTACTAGTTTATATTAAAGTTTTCTTTTTGAAGGCTAGTTTAGATTAAAGTTGTAAGTTTGGTTGAATTATTGATTGATGTTTATTTATAAATATTGAACAGGTTGTATAAAATATACACAATGCCTCCAAGAGAAGAATTTCCTACACAAAGATTAGATGGTGCTCCGAGTGATGACATTGGATGGCATTTTGGAAACCCAGTAGCCGGAAGTCGTAACAATATCGAATGCAAACTTTGTCACAAGATAGTAAGAGGTGGCATTACAAGATTGAAACAACATATAGCACATATGAAAGGACATGTGTCTGGCTGTGCTAGAGTTAGTAAATTGGCTAGAGAAGGTATGATGAAGCTTCTTCTTGAAGGAAAAGCAAATAAAAATGACTCCAAAAAAAGAAAAGAAGAATTTGAAGCACGCCTGAGAGGAGAAGATGAAGATGAAGCTGAAGATGTGGATCACCTTATTGATGAACGAATGAGGTTTGCTACACAGGAAAGCCTTAGATCACATCGCGAATGGGAAGACAGGCAACAATTTAGACAACAAACAGGAGGGCGTGGAAATATATATGAACAAGGTGGAAGCTCTCGTGCGAGTGTTGGTGGGGGTGAAAGGCCTGAAGATATCGCTCTGGAGTTGAGATCTACAAATATTGATCTTATGAGGAGCAAAAGCATGAAGCAACCAAAAATCAGTAAGGGTATCATGAAGACATTGAGGAGGAAGCTAGGAGAGGCAGTAAGCAAGTTTTTTATTTATGAACGCTTACCTATGAATTTAGCTAACTCTCCTTGGTTGCATAATTTGATTGTTACAGCTGCTGAGGTAGGTAAAGGGGTTAAATGTCCGACCCCTTATGAAATCTCATATGTATATTTAGAGAATGAATACAGGGAAATGAAGAATTGGTTGAACGTATTGAGAGGTACATGGAAAGAAAAAGGGGGTGACAATAATGTGTGATGGTTGGACGGATGGTATCAACCATACTCATATTATGAATTTTTTGGTGCATAGTAGTAAGGGGACAATTTTCTTGAAATCTATTGATGCTTCTGATGTTGTTAGTAGAAACACAAATTACTACTTTCAGTTATTAGATAAAGTTGTTGAAGAAGTGGGAGAAGAGTTTGTTGTTCAAGTGGTTACAGATAATGAAGCAGCACTGAAAGCAGCTGGTCAGAAACTGATGGAGAAGCGGCCTCATTTGTATTGGTCTGCTTGTGCGGCTCATTGTTTAGATCTTTGCTTGGAGGATATAGGAAAAAAGAAAAATGTACAGAAGTTATTAACTGATGCAAAGACTGTGACAAATTTTCTCTATAACCATATATGGACTGTCGATCTCATGAAAAAATATACTGGAGGTAGAGAAATTGTCCGTCCTGGTGTTACCCGATTTGCAACGCAGTTCTTACAACTTCAAGCAATTGTACAGCAAAAGCAAGGTCTGAGAAACATGTTCAACTCCGAAGAGTGTAGGCGATCTAAATTTGGTAAAGCGAAAAATGGACCATCATATGAAGCAAGAACAATTGTTAATGACAGTGAATTCTGGAGTAAGTCCCAAGACATATTGAAGGTGTTTGAGCCTTTAGTAAAAGTTTTGAGACTTGTTGATGGTGACGAGAAACCAACCATGGGTTTCATATATGAAGCCGTTGATAGAGCTAAACAAGCAATTAGACAAAATTCTCGTTATCATTCCGGATATAATGATTTAATAGACAAGTGATGGAGATACATGCATTCCGATCTTCATTCTGCCGGTATGTTGATATAATTTATAAATTTATTTTTATCATGTAATTTTATATTTATACTTTCATCCATAATAATATGTTATCCTTTTTTAGGTTATTTTCTTAATCCGCAATTTCAATACGGAGTTGAACATGGGGATGATGTCTATAAAGAAACGTTTGAAGGAACAAATAGAGTCATCTTCAGAATAGAAAGAAACATCGATGATCAGATTAAAGCTCTAAACCAGGTTAGTAATGAATATTTATATTTTTAAACTTATAATTCATTATTTATAAAATGAAGATATTTACGTATTGATATATTATGTTATATTTCACAGTTAGTACTTTTTAGAGATAAGGTTGAAACATTTGGTACTCCTCAAGCTCAAGCAGCTTGGTCTAAGATGAATCCAGGTAAAAAATATTTTTTTATAAATCATTGTACTTTAACCTTATTTTTCAATATAATAACTAATAATTTGTTTACCTTTTGTTGCTCCTTTAAAAAGCTGAATGGTGGTCCTTTTTTGGTGTATGTGCTCCCGAGCTTCAACATGTGGCTATAAAGGTTCTTAGCCAAACAACTTCAGCCACAAATTGTGAGAGAAATTGGAGCACATTTAGTTATATCCACACGAAGACAAGGAATAGATTGAAGTATAAAAAGCTGCAAAAGCTTGTCTTCACGCACTACAATATGAAATTGAAAATGAGGCATCAAATGAGAAAAAGTCAAGATGAAATTGAAGCAAGTTTTAATCCTATCAATCTTGACTATATATTTCAAGAAGATGGATTATCTCCATGGATTGAAGAGAGAGAATATCCACTATTAGATGGAGTACAAAATGCAGAATGGTTGCCTCTAGTGGATACAGATGATGAAGATGTGGAAGTTGTTGATGATAATGATGATTCTAATGAAGATGGTGGTGGTTTAAGTCCACCAAGTAATAATAGTGGTGATGGGGGTGGTAATGTAGAAGCTGAAGAAGGTGGCGGTGGTGATAATGATGATGGTGATGATGATGGGCAATTTCAAAATGATCCATCTCAAGATTCACCATATAATAGGCGTTATAGGAGCTTGACTGATATGCCTCCTTCTGGTAGTTCATTACCCGAGAGCAGCAGAGGTGGGTCATATTCTAGGAGAGGAAAAAGAAAATAGAATGTTCCACTTGAAGATTCTTCCTCTTCTAGTATTGCACAAAGTTTTAGTGACTTTGGTATTGATGATTCTTCTCAGAGTAGTCAACAATCTCATCCACCTTATTATCAATATCCTTATTTCAACACATATAACACATACGCAAGTGATCAAGCTCCCTCATACTACCAACCATCAATGAATTATCAAGATCCTTATCATCAACAATCAAGTGGTGGATTTTTTGATTATGTCTTTGGACAAGGAGCTACACAAGATGATAGCCAAAGTGAGAATAGAGGTTATGAACCACCACGTCATTCCACCATGTGGTAGCAAGTATTATGTAAGTTCAATTTTTATTATCTTTGATTCATATATTTGTTAATTATTATTATTAATTATTATTTTAAATTTATTAATTTGTTTACTTTTATCTTCTTCTTTTTTGTAGTGAAGACGTATCTCTAAGTGGTGACAATGTGACGTTATTTTAGAATCACAATTGCAGCTGGATGTATTCCTATATGTGACACTAATATCTTTTTATTTGTGATTCATATATATTTATGTACTTTTAAGTTTCTGACCTTCTTACTTCTTTGTAATTTTGTACTTATATGTGCTTCAAAGTTTTATTTATAATTTATTTTCACTAAATTAAGTTTAAATTATTTATAAACATAATATAATGTCTTAAAAATGAATAGAAATTTATACAACATCATTAGTAAAAGATATATAAAAAATTATAAAAAAATTTAATTTTTTTTTTTCATTTTGTGAATTTTTTAAATCATTTCACGCCGCAGCGGCCGCATTATGCATCGCAGCGACCGCAATGACCGCAATCGCAGTGACCGCAACCGCAATTTAAAACCCTGATACCCATGTCCCAACAACCATAGCCTTGCACCCAATGACCTATCTCATTTCTAATGATCCAACCACAACCCGCACAACCAGGGTTACCCTTTGAAGCTCCATCAATATTGAGCTTGAACAACCACCCATTAGGAGGAAAAATTCAGTTACTAACCCACACTGAGGAGATCAACGCAACTTGCTCTCTCACAACTTTGCTATATAGGTCAGTAGGGTCTCACAAAATCATCATCGAAGATCGATTTATTGCGGCACTAGAAAGATATAGTGCCATTTCTCTCTAGTATACGCCGAATAATACCATCCAAGTTGAGCTGCAACTAGTTGTCCAGATCTGCATTGAAAAACTCATGTATGCATGAGGATTTGATGAGGGGAATTCAAACCTAAGCAGCTAAGGGGCACTCCCTAAAAACGTAGAGAATAGTTTCAGGGACACCCACACAATGGAAGCAGTCAGGAGAACAATGTGCCTATGCACTACGACGCACGTTAGTAGGGAGGCTATCGTGCCCAATCCTCCAAAGCAGCATTTTGTATAATTCTCCAAATGTCCTGCCAAAGCTTCTTTGGAGGCCCATATTGAAAAGAATAACGAGACCAGTAGGCTGATCTAACCTAGAAGGACAGCCTTCACGAAGCCACCTATCTTGCCAAAATAGTGTGTTGGCACCATCACCCAAAGCCGAGTCCATATTCTACAATAAACATGGCCAAAGACTTTGGATACTTTTTCGGGTTGGACTATGGTGTACCATCCACATTTTACACCACCCACTACATCACCCATGTGGCAAATTTTGGGCCAATTAAATTGTCACATAGGTCGGTCAAAATTTCAAACTTTCTAGTTGTATTATACTGTAGTCAAACTATATGAATACAGTATATTGTAGTATAATATATGTACTTTTTGTATTTGCAAATTTAACTCATATTAAAATAATGTTTTTTGATTAAAAAAACTGATTCTATTGCAAAATATTATTGACAACGAACATTATTTTAATTTATATTAAAATATTATTTTGTAATATAATCAATTTTTTTAATAAAAAAACATTATTTTAATATGGGTTAAATTTGCGAATACAAAGAGTACATATACTATATTACATATATTGTATTCATATATTTGCCTACAATAGAAATACAACTAGAAAGTTTGAAATTTTGACCAAACCCATGTGACAATTTGATTGATCTAAAATTTGTCACATATGGATGGTGTACTGGGTGGTGCACCTTAGCGCAACCCTACTTTTCCAGATAATAGAGTCTGAGTCCCCTACACACAACTCTCCCATCCATTCCACTCATTCTCCCCTGATATTTACCCTTCTTGACTTTCACCCAAAGATCATCAGGGTTATTAGCAAGACCCCACTCAAGCTTCAATAGGAAAGCCTCATTCATTTCATGAAATTTGCATAGACCCAAACCACCATATTCTTGCCACTAAAGGACATCCCAACTAATCATTCTGCTAATTGTGTAAACTAATTAATTAATTAAATTCAATAATAAAATCATAAGCACAAAATTTAGTGTTGATAGGATTAGTCAAAAGAAGAAATGTTTTCCTCCTGTATATACCTACATCGATGATGATAGAGCAGATTCGACAATAACTCATGGTGATCGATTAAGCGTGATCGGGATCGGCTATGGTTAAGCTTGAACTAATTAATTAAATAATTAAATAATAATGAGTAAATAATTAAGAAGTTAATTAAATCATTATTCACTTCACAAAAAAAGTAATTGATTAAATCATAAGCCTCATAATACCAATTTATCGTGCACTAATAATTTGGGTTAGACCTCACAAGACTCAAACAAAGATTTAACAGTTGACAAGATTTTAAAATTTAATTAAGTAATAATGGATTATACTTTGGCCCAAATCATAATAATGTGTGTTTCATAATAATGTGTGTTTTTATTATGTCTTTTATGTTGAGTAATGCAAGCTAATCATGTAATGGAGTTAGGATGAGAGACAGAAAGCGAGAGAGGTCCTCTGTAAGAGTTCGTGGTCATTTCCCTGAGACTATTAGGGCTAGGGAGAGTTCTAGGTCTGTCCATTACCTTAATCCTCCATACTCAAATGGTCCCAATCAGCATCGCTTTGTTCAAGCTAGAAGAAAGGAAGTTTCTGATAGATACAACATCGTTCTTTGTTACAAATTTCCCTGATGAATGTGGTGCTCATGAATTGTGGGAGGCTTTCATTAAGTATGGAAAGGTTGTTGATGTCTATATCCCTCCAAAGAGGGACAAGTTGGGAAAAAGTATTTGACTTTGTTAGATTTTTACATGTCAACAATGTCAAGGTCTTTGTGAAAAATCAAAACAAAGTATGGATTGGAACTTATCATCTATCAGAGCCAATTTAACAAGGTTCCAGCGCAACCAACCTGATTCGAAAAACCCAATTATGAATCAAGTTCTTCGCGAACACTATGGGGTTAGAGTACGTGTCAGCTATGCAAGAGTAGTGAGGGAGGGGTTGGAAGGGAACCTGAACATAAATGTTAACAAGAAAAAGGTCAGAGGTGGTGTATTAAGTGAACAAAATGCCGATGATTGGAATGGGGTGACATATTATGTCGTGGAGGAGGATATGAGATAATGGCTGCATGGGGCTTCGTGGGTTTTGCACATAACTTGGAATGCATTATGGGTATCCAAGACAAAATGCAGAGGGAAGGAATTTTCTCCATTAAAGTTGTACCCATGGGGGTTACCTGGTCCTTTTAATTGTACAAGGGAAAGATGAGCTATGTAATTGTCTAAAAGAGGAATCTACAACTTTGTCAAAATGGTTCTATGAAATAAAGGAATGAGCACCAAATATCTATGCCAGGGTTAGGATGGTTTGACTGAATGTTGTAGGTGTTCCTCCACACGCATGGAACGAAGACTTTTTCAAAACAACACGCAATTAGAAGGGAGGTTTGGTGCCATGGATCAGTGCATAATGAGAAAGAAGATATTGTACGTGGCCAGAATCCTGGTCACAACTGCAAATAATAAGGCTATCAATAGAACATTGGTTAATGAAACCATATATGGCTGAATTATTTTATTCATTATAACAAATCATACTTTTATAGAAACGTTCCTAACATTATGCCTATACTCACGTATACTAAAAAGGAAAATAATTGTACTCAATCAATTATAACAAGTACTCTATCGAGGGTTTTGTTCTGCCTGTTCCTTTAGGGTTTTGCATGCAGTTGCGTCATGGCAGCCCCATGGCAATGCCTATTTCCAGAATCGCTCGCTCCCTCCCACATTATTGCTCCTTGTCCTTCCGCTGTCCCTTCTCCTTCTCCTTTCCCTGTCTCGCCCTCCCTTGCTGTGGATCAGGCTCCACCAAAAAAATCGTTTGTGCAGGCGCTGAACAATGCCTGTAACATCCCAATGAGCCAGCTATCGGTTCCTAGAGTAATGGGTGACACGATGGTGATTCAGATACCTGAGGATGAATACCTTGCTGGGCTGGAATCTTCCAGAATTAGCCTGCATGGGAGAATTCTTCTTTCAAAGGGTGATTCCCCGATCAAAGTGGATGACTTGAAAGCCAAGTTATCTAAACTCAGCGTGGCCGATATCCCAATGGAAACTAATACCTATTGGGAGAGGTTTTTTTGAGTTTTCTTTCTCTTGTATGGAGGATATGAGAAGGGTACTGGCTGCAGGCTCTTGGAATCTCGATCCAGGAGTGTTGAGATTGTTTGAGTGGACTCCTGACTTTAACCCAGCTTTGGTTAAGCAATCTAAGGTGCAATGTTGGATTCGTATCTTTGATCTTCCACTTGAATATTGGAGGCCAAAAATCCTTTTCTCAATAGCAAGGGGGGATTGGTTCTCCATTATCTCCGGATGATTCTACAAAAAATAGAACCCCGGGCCACTTTGCAAGAATACTGGTGGATATTGATCTGCTCGGCCAACTTAGAGATACACTAAGGGTTGAAAGGAAGGATCATGCATTTCATGTGCGGGTGGAATATGAATATCTTCCTGCCTTCTGTTCCTCCTGCAAGATTATTGGGCATTCTTTGTCAAACTGCAGGAAATTTCCAGCTAACCAGGAGGAAATAAAGGGTACCAAAGTTTTGGTCCAAAGAGGAAAGCAAACCAAAAAGGGAATTACTAAATTTGTTGAAAAGACCAAGGAAAGGCAGCCGGTTCAGGAAACTTATAATGAGAATGGAGTCAACTCTGAGGCTAGGAGGAGCACCTTTGCTGATATGGCTACTGTTATGCCTGTTGACAAAGGAAAAGCTGCTTTCCAGGAACCTGTGTCTAACGGAGGAAATACTGGTGTGTGCACAAGTGGTACTAAATTGCCTGATGATGTCCCCTATGTGATCCAGCAGATTCAGGTGGATAATCCAGAGAATGTTAATCTGGTTGGTAATATTCGGCACGAGGATGATAATGAGTCTGTAGAAACAATATTTGATGAAGCCAATCAGGGTACTGAGCCTATCCATGACAGGTTGTCTAATCAGTATGTTTCAGACTCTTTACCAGAGCATACCTCTTCCACTGTTCCTAACACCTTGGATACTCATGTCCCTCCCTCTCCTGGAGTTCAGAGTGATTCCTATCTTTGTTCCTATGAGATTTCCCCAGTGTTGGAGGACAGGAATATTCCTGAAATAGTCCAGCAAGATATGAAAGTGGTCTCTAAATTCTGGGCTGACCAGGAAGAGGAATTGGAAGGCTCTACTACAAATGATCAGGAAGACTCAGAATTCACTCCTGTGAGATCTAAATCGCAGAAGAAGAAATTGAGAAAGCAGATGAACATCCAAAATAAGACTCATAATACCCGAGCAAAGGGTGGATCTAAAAACAATATTCGATGAAGGTTCTCTATTGGAATGCTAGAGGCCTAGGCAATAATGAAACTAGGCTGGTCTTGAAGAAAATGTGTATTCTGCACAAACCTGACTTGGTTTTGATCTCTGAGCCTTGGGTCAGCTTTGATTCAATCCAAATGTCTTTCTGGAATGGGCTTGGCTTGAAGACTTTTATGTTTAATGATAGGGACCATAGACCTCCTAACATTTGGTGTCTTTGCAAGAAGGAGTTGTCCCCTACTACAATTTCTGCATCCTCTCAGCAATGTTCTTTCTCTTTATGTCAGGGTAATCAGGTTACTTATTTTGCAGGCATCTATGCTGCAACCTCTTTTCAAGCTAGAAGAGCCCTTTGGCAGGACCTTACAGCTTTATCCTTTTCCTATAAGGGTCCTTGGTCTTATATTGGTGACTTTAATGCTGTGGTTGGTGCACATGAAAAACGTGGTGGAAATCCTCCTCTAAGACAATCCTGTGAGGAATTTGGTTCTTGGACAGATGTAAACCACTTAATCCACATTGATACAATGGGGGCCCAATTTACCTGGTCTAATGGGCGTATTGGCAGACATCATACAGAGCTGAGGTTGGACAGGGCAATTGTGAATGAAATGGCAATTTCCTTCTGGGATAAGATTGGTCTTTGTACTATCCCTAGGCATAAGTCGACCATTTCCCTATCCTTCCGTCCTGCGAGAAAGGGATAGCTTTAAAACCCTCAATGTTCAAGTACTTTAAAATGTGGAGTGAGCATAGTGACTGTGTTAGAGTTGTAAAGCGAGGCTTGGTCTAGGCCAGGTCGGTGGCTGCCCTATGTTTGTTCTCATGCGAAAGGCTGAAGTGGTTAAAAGCTGATCTCAAAGTTTGGAACAAACAGGTTTTGGTGATGTTAAGCTTAGGGTGGATTCTCGCTATATGCGAATTAGAAGCCATCCAAAGAGAGATCTCGGATCTTGGTTATTCGGATGATTTAAAGACTAGAGAGTCTTTGGCCCAGTTCTCTTTGCAAAAAGCCTTAGATGTTGAGGAATCCTTTTGGAAGCATAAGACTAGCTTGCACTGGTTTTCCGATGGAGACAGAAATACGTCCTTCTTCCACAGAATGGCTAAGGTTAGGCAATCAACCCAGCATATGTTGACTCTCAAACTAGGTGAAGTTATCTTGGACTCTCAATCGATATAGAACAAGCATGTGGTTCAATACTTTTCAAACCTGTATGGTTCGGAGAATCACCGCACCGATAATGATCTAGTGCAAGAGTAATCCCTAACCTAGTGACAAAGAAGAAAACTCGCTCACTGATCGCTTTCTTCCTACTACAGAGGAAATCAAGGCTGCTGTGTTCTCCTTGAATGGTGATGGATCCCCTGGTCCGGATGGTTTTGGAGGGTGCTTCTTCCAAACATTCTGGGGAATAGTGGGAGAAGATATGTGTAACTCGGTTCTTGATTTTTCAAAAGCAACTGGATTCTCCCCGGCTTAAACTCCAATACAAGGGTGTTAATCCCCAAATTTCTGGAACAGAAAAGATTGAAGAATATAGGCCTATAGCTGTGGCTAACTTCCAATTTAAAGTCATCACCAAGGTGCTTGGCGAGCTTGCTAAGATTGCACCCAGGATCATTTCTAAGCAAAGAAAGAGGATTCATTCATGGAAGAAAAATCTCGAGAATGCATTCTTACAACCTCGTAGGCTATTAACATGCTAGACAACAAGTCTTTTGGAGGGAATGTGGCTCGAAGTTTGATATAAAAAGGCCTTTGACACCCTCGGATTGGAATTTTTTGCGAAGGTCCTTGTAGCATTTGGTTTCAGTCCTTTGTTCTGTAGCTGGATCAGTACTATTCTGCAATCTGCCAAATTGTCCTTTCTGGTAAATGGCCACTCTGCTGGCTATATCTCTTGTAGAAGGGGCGTGAGACAAGGGGATCCACTCTCCCCGCTTTTATTTTGCCTAGCAGAGGATGTCTTGAGCAGGGCAATCTCCTTTCTGATTGATTCCAATGCTATGCAGCCTATGGCAGGCCATAGAGGGTTCCAGACTCCCTCCCACTGTTTATATGCAGATGATATCATGGTCTTTTCGAGGGGAACTAAAAGGAGTCTCACGGCCCTGATGAAGATCTTTAGACTCTATGGTGAGGTTTCTGGTCAGCTGCTAAGTCATGATAAGTGTAAGTTCTTTGTGGGATCGGTTTCCGCTTGAAGGATACAGGGCTCTCAAACATATTCTTGGCTTTTCTAATGGTTGTCCGCCTTTCTCGCTACCTTGGAGTCCCAATATTCAAGGGGAAGCCTAAGGCTAGCCATCTCAAGCCAATTGTAGATAGGATTAAGGAGAAGCTGTGCTCTTGGAAGGGAGGCCTTTTGTCAATCATGGGGAGAGTCCAACTAGTTAACTCAATAGTTAATGGTATGGTTTTACACAGTTTTCATGTCTATCAATGGCCTGTTGGTTTGCTCAAACTGCTAGATTCCTACATAAGGAACTTTGTTTGGTCTGGTGACATCTATAAAAGGAAATTGGTGACAGTGTCCTGGAAGACAGTTTGTCTGGCTCTGAAAGATGGTGGTCTGGGCCTAAAATCAATGAGGCAATTAAATGCTGCAGCCACCTTAAAGTTGTGTTGGGAGATTCTGTCCTCTTCTGATAACTGGGCCTGTTTCTTAAAGGCAAGGTTTATTAAAAATAGGCATCCTGTCTCCTATGTTAAGTCTTCTTTATGGTCAGGTTTCAAAACTTACTATCATCAAGTGATCTCCAATGCTTCTTGGGTAATTGGAAATGGTCAAAAGATAAGCTTCTGGTTGGATAGATGGATGGACAAAAGTGTAGTTGACCTGTTGGAATTACCTGAGTCTATGTATCATCTCCTAAAGGCTTCTGTCTCGGATTTCATGGACTCTAATGGATGGAACATCCCTGCTAACTTCTGTGCAGCAGTTCCTGGGTTAGTTGCTGACATTAGAAGGATTATCCTCCCTGCGTTTGATAATCCGGTGGATACATTAGTTTGGTCGACCTCCGTAGATGGCATACTGTCCTTCCAACTGGCCTACAAGCATGTTTCTCCTCCTTCTGCTGCTAGCCAGTGGATCAAAGTCATTTGGAACTCCTTCATCCCCCCCTCGAAAGCTCTGGTTACTTGGAGGCTCAGTCATAACAAGCTCCCTGTGGATGACTGCCTTAAAGCAAAAGGCTGCATTATTGTCTCAATGTGTGATCTTTGTGGGTCTGCTTTTGAAACTTCTGATCACCTCTTCTTCAGGTGTAAATTTGCAGATTCAATTTGGTCCTGGCTAGCTTCTACCTTGAATCTGTCTATTGATCTATCTTCCACTTCTTCGGTTTTCAATATAGTGCAGAACTTCAAAGGAGGTCAGGTGAAGGATATTGTCACAGCAGCTTTGGTTTTTGTGATTTACTTCATCTGGCATTGCAGGAATCAATCCAGGTTTAATAATGTCAGAGTTCCAATGCTTAGAGCCATTAGCCTCATAAGCAGCTCAGTCAGGCTTTCGGGTGTGCACTCTAAGGGCTCTGCGTCTTCTTCCCTGGAAGAGCTCAGGATTTTAAAAGCCTTTGGTATTGTTGCTCATCTGAATAAAGCTCCCTCTATCAAGCAGGTGGTTTGGCTCCCTCCTCCCTATCTCTGGACCAAATGCAATACTGATGGTGCCGCTAGAGGTGTGCCAGGCCATGCTGCCAGCGCTGGGATTTTTAGAGATTATAGTGGTGCTTTCCTGGGATGTTTCTCTAAGTACCTTGGCCTCTCCTTTGCTCTTCATGCTGAGCTGATGGCTGCAATGATTGCTATTGAAGCTGCTTTTGAGAGGGGATGGATCAGATTATGGCTCGAATGTGATTCTCAGTTAGTCGTGCAAGCCTTCTCTTCTCCTAGTATTGTACCTTGGCATCTAAGAACTAGATGGATGAACTGTTTGGAGTTGACTTCCAAAATGCTTTTTAGGGTCTCTCATGTCTTTAGAGAAGGAAACATCTGTGCAGACAAGCTAGCAGATTTTGGTGTGAAGAACCAGGGTTATGTTTGGTGGGAATTGCCTCCTAATTTTATTATCGAGGAGCTTTTCAGGAACAAATTAGGGCTTCCTAATTTCAGATTTATTAATTCCTTCTGATTCTTCCATGGGTCTTGGCCTTGTCCCCCATGCTTTGTATTTAATTTTTTCTTTATTTAATAAATTTTGGGTGTGCTGCAGATGATGGGTAGGGTCTTTGGTGCCAACCTAGTTGGGATCACTTTCCCTATTGTGATGCCTTTGCACTCCCTAGCCTTTTATCAAAAAAAAGTACTCTATCAATTACAATAATTAACAAATTATTTGGCATGATTCTTTTCTTTGACACTCCCCCTCAAGTTGGAGTGTATGTTAATGACACCCAACTTGCTGAGTAGCATTTCAAACTGTGTTGAACTCAATGGTTTGGTGAATAAGTCAGCTGGTTGGCTTGTGGTCCGAATATAAGCTGTCTGCACTAGCCCACTTTGAATTTTCTCACGTACCAAATGACAATCGATCTCTATGTGCTTCGTTCATTCATGAAACACTGGATTTGAAGCAATATGCATGGCAGCCTGGTTGTCACAAAACAATGTAACTGGTTGTGTGCGAGTCACCTTCAAGTCTTTCAGTATATTTTTCAACCAAGTGATCTCACACAAGTAGTGGACGATATTCTACCTCTACGCTTGAACGCGACACGGTATGTTGCTTTTAGTTTTCCAAGAGATTGGTGCTTGACCCAGCAAAACACAATAACCAGTTACCGACCTTCTTGTATCCTTTCACCGAGCCCAATCGGCATCACAAAAGGCACGTAATTCTAGTGAACCTGTAGATGGTAACAAAATTCCCTGACCCGGTGCTTGTTTGATATACCTTAGAACCTTGTGAGCAGCTTCAAGATGAGGTTGCCTAGGCTTGTCCATGAATTGACTCAATACATGGACAGCATAAACAAGATCTGGCCTTGTGATGGTGAGGTAAATTAGTCGACCCACAAGACGCCTGTATAGACTTGGATCAACTAGCAACTTCCCACTCGTTTGTGTGAGTGAAAGGTTCTGTTCAACAGGAAACCGTGAGGGCTTGGCACCTAAGAACCTTGCATCTTCTAGAATTTCTTGAGCATATTTTCTTTGACACGGTGTGATTTCTTGTCTTGATCGTGCAACTTCTATCCCCAATAAATATTTAAGTGGCCCCATGTCTTTCAACTTATAATGATTTGAGAGGAAATGTTTGGTGCTTGTAATGTCCTGCAGGTTGTTGCCCGCTAATATCACATCATCAACATAAATTAATAATGCAATAAAACTACCTGCATCGTTTCGAACAAACAGCGAGTAGTCTGTCCATGATTGCTGAAATCCAGCCTTCTTAAGGGCACTAGACAGTTTTAAGAACCATTGTCACGATGCCTGTTTTAAACCATAAATTGACTTGTGTAGCTTGCAGACACGGTTCTCCCCCTTTCGTTCGAAACCGGGCGGGATGGACATGCAGACTTCTTCATAGAGATCTCCAAGTAAGAAGGCGTTATTAGCGTCAAGTTGGTGCAAGTGCCATCCTCGTACGGCTGCAACACTAAGGAGTACTCGGACTGTTGTGAGTTTAGAAACGGGAGCAAAAGTCTCTCGGTAATCAATACCTTCAATTTTGCTATAGCCTTTTACAACCAAGCGATCTTTGTAAAGATCAACAGTTCCGTCGGGGTTGAGTTTGGTTTTGTAAACCCATTTGCAACCGATAGGCTTTTTGTGAGATGGCAGAGGGACAAGACTCCAAGTATTGTTGGCTTTGAGGGCTTGGATTTCATGATGCATGGCGTCACGCCACCTTGGATCTTGATTAGCCTGTTGAAAATTCTTGGGTTCTTTGTGAAGGGTCAGTTGAGTGGTAAATGCTTTATGACTTGGGGAAAGGCAATCATAAGATAAAAATTGGGAAAGAGGATGAGAAGTACCTTGGGAGGTGATCACGTTCGTTGAAGATGAAGGAAAGATCCTAGATGGGAGGGTTGCCTCAACATGAAAATCCTGTAAAAATGTTGGTATTTTAGTAGATCCAGTGGAGTGTCTTGGTGGTGGTGGTGGTGTGATTTTCGTTTGATTGTGAGTGGTGTTCTCGGGTGGGAGATTTTCAATGGCAGGTTGGGGCATTATTTCAAGGGATGGCATATTTATGGAAGGTGATGGAGGGTCTTGGTCTAAATAGGATAGTTTTAAAGGTTCAAAATTGGATGGTTGTGGGATTTGAGGGTTATCGGTGCTATGAGGAGTGTTTGGGTCTATAGTGTTTGTGGTATTCTTGGGAAGAAAAGGATAAGGTGAAATAGGGTAAGGCATTAATGGTGTGGCAGTGGAAGTTTTTGGTATTTTGAATGGAAATACGTCCTCATAAAAAAGAACATCCCGTGAAACAAATACCTTTTGAAGTTGAAGCTCAAATACACGATATCCTTAGTGGGCTTGGTGGGGTACGTGTAGATGCAAAACACAAACAACCAAAGACTCTTAGTTGTGAATAATTGGGGGGGTTTATTGAGTAATTTTTCATATGGTGTTTTACCTTGAAGGGGTGGTGTAGGTGTGTGATTGATGAGGTATGTTGAAGTGAGGATAGCATCCCTCCAAAACTGTTTTGGAAGACCACTTTGAAAAAGCAAAGCACGGGCAACATTTAGCAAATGTCTATGTTTGCGCTCAGCAACATCATTTTGTTGGGGTGTGTTGATGCAACTAGATTGATGGATGATTCCTTTCATGGCATAAAAATTGTCTATTTTGAATTATGGATCATTATCACTACGAACAATTTTGACATTGGCATTGAATTGGTTTTCAACCATGTTAATGAACTTGACCAAGAAGTTACATGTTTCTGATTTTTGTTTCATCAAATAAACCCATGTGCTTCTTGTGTAATCATCAACAATAGTGAGAAAATATTTTGCTCCTGAAAGTGAAGGAACATGATAGCCACCCCAAATGTCAACATGTATTAAATAAAAACAAGATTGGCTAGCAATAAAACTCACTGGAAATGGTAATCGAGTTTGTTTGGCCAATGGGCAAATTAAACATTTGTCTGGTTCATAAGATTTGTTATTGGTAAAAGGAAATAACATGGCTATTTTGTGATAAGGATGTCCAAGGCGTTGATGCCAAAGAGCAGGGGCTATGGCTTGAATAGAATTACAGGATCCTTTCTCTGCTTGATTGAGATAGTAGAGTCTCCCTCTCTCAATTCACGTCCCAATCATCTTCCCCGATCATAAGTCCTGTATAACACAAAATTGTTTGAGAAAAATTGTAATATAAAATGAATCCAAGGCTAGCTTGCTAATGGAAATTAAATTTAACTGAAAAAGTGGTACACACAAGACATTATCAAGGATAAAGTTGGGAGAGAAAATAATCTTGCCAACATGTGTGACTTGTGCCAATGAGCCATTTGGTAATTCAACAGTATGATTTTCAACAGTTTTTGAAGCAGTGAGGAGATGAGGGCTACAAGCAATATGGTCAGTAGCACCACTATCGAGGATCCAAATAATTTTCTTTCCATTTTGAGTGAATGGAAAGGCTTTACCTGAGAATTCATCATGATTTGAATTTTTACCAACTTGATTGGCTAAATTATTGTAACGAGTCCATTGCAAAAGTTCATCAAAGTTATTCTCCTTTGGCTTCAAGATAGATCCATCAACGAGACCGATTTTGTTTTTGACCGTCAAGGCCATGCTCATGGACTGAACCTATGTGTTGTAGTTGTCTTCCACCAGAGTTTGTGGTACAAGGACTGCACCTGGTTGGTCTGAATGATGGAGGTAAAGAGGGTGATGGGGTTGTTCCCATTTTGGAGTGGGAACCATGTCCCGTTTGGTTGATGATGATGGGGTTTTTTCATTATCATCTGTCATGGCTACCTAGGCTAAGGTTTGTGTTTGTTAGGTTTCCTAGATTGTTTCTCTGGTACCATAAAGAAACCAGATATGGCTGAATTATTTTATTCATTATCACAAATCATACCTTTATAGAAATGTTACAGAATAGGTTCCTAACATTATGCCTATACTCACGTATACTAAAAAGGAAATTAATTGTACTCTATCAATTACAATAAGTACTCTATCAATTACAATAATTAACAAATTATTTGGCATGATTCTTTCCTTTAACATTGGTTGTGAGGATTAATGGCTTAAATCATTATGTTCATCTCATGGAGGATTCATTTGGAGATCCCTTCTGGAAAACATCATAGGTGAGGGAAGTTCAATGCTGTGCAGGTAGCTCCCAAGTTGGAACCAACTCCTTTGTAGATAGATTGCTTAACTTGTCGGAAACACAAATTTCTGGTGGTGGGTTCTCGAAGGATGATGCGGCAGTACAACTGGTTGATTCAAATTCAAAACCTGTTGTTTGGGTGACTCGAGAAAAGGTTACGTGTGCAAGGAATGGAATCATAGAAAACACAGTTTGTCGTACAATAGGGTCTGATGGTGATTGCGATACTTCTTAGAGCAGTGTGAAGGGTGGTTGTCATTTTGTTGAACAGGTTACATAAGATGGTCAAAAGGTGTTTAGGATGGCCCCATCGATAACTCTTAGAAATGAGAATTATCTATACTTTTTAGGCTTGAATATTGCAAAGCTAAGAATGTTTAAATCGTGTGATTTTATTTTAGTTTAGGATTATAGGTTGCAAATGTGTTATTTTATATTTTTAGGATGTTTAGTTCTGTTTCAATATGACTTATGTGGATGTTTTATTTTGAAAGGGTTTACAAAGAAATGCTGGAAGAAATGCTCCAAGATGTTGCATCAACTGGATACGAGTCTCACTGTAACACCATGTTTTTTGTATGCTTCTTTATCAGTAAGTACATGCTTTAATGTGTTTATTTTTGATAAAATCCAGAGGATGATTTTATTTAAAATAAAATCATTTTATTGTGTTGTTTTACCATATGAAGTCACAGAAAAATTTTCGGTCGAAAATTCAGACGAAAACCGGTCTGGGTTCTCACTGCTAGTACAAGTTTACTGAGCTAGAGACCAAATTTTAATTCGTGAACGAGACGGTTAGTGTTTTTATGATGTTTTGTTTGGGTTTGGAGTTTTTCAAAAAATCTTGTTCAGGGCCAAATCTTAGGGATTTCCCGGACGAAATCGTCAGGAAATACGATCGGGGAAGTCATCTGATATGCAATGGAGCAGAGCATCAAGAGGATGAAGTGACATGAAGTGACTTGATGTGAAGGTTATGACACACCTCAAAAGGTGAATCATGACTTTTTTCAAAAATCTAACTTTTTCATCTTTCTCTCTCCAATCACATCACATCACCTTAACTCCTTATCCTCTCTACAAGCAACTCACCTTCTTTCTTCTCTTCTTTCTTCCTCTCCCAAAACCGTGACCCTCTCCTCTCACTCTCTATAAATACTCTTCATTTCCACACTTCATCACTTTCCTCCATTTCTCACATTTACACTTTACTACACTTCTTCTTATTCTTCTCTCTTACAAAGTTTACATTTTTATCAAGCTTTTCTCTTAGAGTTCTTCATCAAATTTGTTCATCTTTTTAAGGGTAATACTTCTATGTAGTTCTTTTTCAAAGTTTCATCTTTTGTTTCCAAGTTTTCTTCATATGTCCTTTATGTGCTTTTAACTTCTAAAACCTCTCAAAAATGGTAGAAAACTTCTTTTGAGTTGAAACCATTTTCTATATTCTTGTATTTACTCATACTATCACATATTAAAAGGTTGTGTAAAACAAAGTTTCCTAACCTCTTCTTCCTAAGGAGGCCGAAACCATGTATATGGTTTAGGTGGATCTTGGTTCAACTTTTACATGTATGAGTTTGTATTTGAGTTTCATTTCCAAGATGATCATGGACAAAGGCTCCCTTATGTTAAAGGATGCTATGTCTAAGTGATTGGAAAGTTTAAAGATTTTTACCCTATTTTTATGTAAAGACCAAAGCCAATAAGATTTAAGGCAATGGTGTTTAAGTTTTGTTTTCCAAAATGATCATGGATTAAGACTCCTTAATATAGAAGGATGCTAAGTCCAAGAGATTGAAAAGTTTGAAGATTTCTAACCCCTATTTCTTGAAAAGGTCAAAACCTTAAATGGTTATGGCAAATATCTTGAGTTTTGTTTTCCAAAGTGATCATGGACTAAAAAGCTCCTTATGTTAAAGGATGCTATGTCTAAGTGATTGTAAAGTTTAAAATATTTTATTGCCTTATTTTCCTATGATGGCCGAATGTAACATTTGACCTAGGATGTGTTATTTTATTTTATTTTCCAAGATGATTATGGATTAAAGCTCCTTCATGTTAAAGGATTCTATGTCCAAAAGATTGGATGAATTAAAGATCTCTAACCTTACAAACTTGTTAAGGCCGAACCTAAGAGTTCATGGTCTAAGACATTTGATTTTTCCATTTTCCGAAATGATCACGGTTTCAAGATCCTTACTATGTATGGATGCTAACCTAAAGAGATTGGAAAGTTTAGAAATTCCTAGCCTATTTACCTCTGCTTGGCCGAAACCCTAAGTCAAGTACTTAGTGGGATTTTTAATTCAACTTTGTTAAAAGATCGTTGTTTATGAACTTCTAGCACTTAAGGATCATAAATCCAAGAGTCGCAAAAATTTCGGAAACCCCTAATCCTAGTTTATTGTATGAACCGAACCTATACCTTGTGGTTAGTGTTCTCGAGTTGTTGTTTTTTAACTCGTGATTTTATGTTGGTAACCTTAGACTTCCATCGTCGGAGAAGCGAGGACGTTTGTGAACCTTCTTTTCAAATCCAAAACTCTTAACTCCGACGTGAGGTTAGAGGGGATTTCCTAAAGATATTCAATAACTGTATGCATGTGTGTATGTGTTTAACTGGATATTTATATGTTGATTGAGCTTACTTGGTTACCTAATGTACTTGAACTGTTATGCTGTTATCTGATGTTGAACTGTGCTTGTTCTAAATGTTATAATGCATATCTGTGATGAACTGCTTTCAACTGTGATATTAGCATTGAACTGAGAATATATACTGCTGTTGATAGAAAGTTTGCTAAGCCAGACTTGTGTCTATGCTCAACTGTTACAAGGATTAAAAACCTTAATAAGCTTTGAAGATGAAAGGATTGGTGTTCTTTTCCAAAAGCTCATTAACTTAAAGTACTTGTTTTAAATGTTGAAATGGTTTTGGTGGACTATTTTTATACAAGAGAAAAATCCTTTTCGAACTATGTGTCTTCAAGTGAAAACCTTCAAGATTATTTGGCAATATACTATTGGAGATTTTCAAAGATAAAAGTATTTCAAAGATGCTTTATAAAAGATTTTCAAAGAAAAGGTTTTCTCCTAAATGTTTTAGAAACTTTCCGATAGCCTGGATAGGTTATCGAGGATTCGGTTTTGAATTTGATTTTCACTGAACGAAAAATAAGTACTTAAGAAAGAGAATCTTGTACGCGAGACATCGCCCCTAGTATTCAGTTATACACACGTGATCTTGGATTAGTGTTAATTCGGGGCCATGAGTCCTATTCATGATGTTCTGGACTGAGAGTCCAGTTCTCGAAATCGAGGACAGTGCGTTCTGATTTCATTGTTGTGGGCTATTATCCTTATCATGTTAAGTTCAAAACATGAATAAAAGCATAAGTGATTTATATGACCACAACCCTTGACTGCAGCATCGGTCTCGGGCATTGTGATTGAGCATTCAGGCTGTGTGTCCTATGTTTTTAAGTGATGGGGAAATGATGATTAAGTCGTTAGCTTTGAGCTGCGACAGTGAAAAAGAATGAAGACAAAGAAAACCTTTTGAATAAAATATTTTCTCATGTGCATTTCCCCAGGCAGACGTGCTTTATTACATATCAGATACAAGGTGGTATCTGGGAGTGATCAGTCCATGTGACCGGTTTAGAGGCACATGTGAAGTTGCTCGTCCTGAGACCTTAAATGCATGAGGGTATGGAGGCAACTGCCCGGTGGACTAGAGATTGACCAACTCTAATTCTTCTCCAGTGGAAAACGGTGTTGATATCTCATGAGATTAAGTTAGAGTCTGATATTTAAGTGCAATGCATATTTTCAAAGATTGATTGTGCGGGTTTGAGACCCTTTGATATAACACTGTTATGTTATGTATATGCATGATTTAACTGCTAATATGATTATGTGATGTATGTATCATGTATATGGTTGTTGTGGGATATATCTTATGACGGTATCTCACTCTTGCACATCTGTATGTTCTGTTCTTTTCTTCTTGTATCCAGTATGCACGTGCTTTTAGATGGATCCGAACGTTCCCTTGGCACAGTCGAGCTTGAGGAGCGAAGTGTTTGATCATGCTGGGATGGCAGGGAACTGGACTATACATGAGGGTGCGACGACCGCGACGTATCGAGGACGAGGAGGAGGAGGAGCCAGAGTACCATCCGCAGGATCCCGGAAATGATAACGTCCCTATCGACGATGGCGATGGCGGTGACGTTATCGATCCGACATCTGATATCTCGTCTGGGGGTAGCGTCTGTGGTCACTCTGCATGCAGGAGGCATTGGTAGATCGTTCGTCGGCTTTTGGAGTTGTCCCGATAGTCCCTAGGCCTTTAGAGCCATCTTTTGAGTCTTGTACCCAGTTCCCTATTCCCGGTTTGATGTTTCTTTGTTTACCTATTTCTTCAGTAGCTGTTTTAGTGTATGTTGGCCAGTTCGATAAGGCTTGTTTTGTAATCAAACCTAAGATCCCAAGTGGGACAGTTATATTTATATGTATGATGTTTATTTTTATGTTCTGAGTGTTCATCACCTTTTCTTAACTTCTTTTAAAATAAAAATAAAAATTGAGTACCCTTTTTCAGTAAACCTATATAAAAGGTTATTTTTCTGAAGGCGACCAGCGTTTTAAATAAGTTTCTTTTCCGCAACGGGTAACCATGTGATGTCAGCTTTTAGGGTGTCACACACACTATAGAAAAATGCCAGCTATACTCATTTCTATCTCCTGATGTGGTCCCATTTGCAGGACCTGCATTCATTGGGCCAGAAAAGGACAAAATAATGGTCCTTGCTAAAATATTTTGGATATTCCTTTTTGTTGAGTTGGGCCATTTTGTTTAATACCAAAAAAAGTACAACTAAGCCCATTTTAGAGGAGAGAGAAGGGGGACAATTCTGCAAGAAAAACCCTATCAAGGACACACTCATTTGGTCACTACCAACCATCATCCCTCATTCTCATCATCTTCTACCTCATTTTCTTCTTCTTATCCTTTAACCATTGTTCCTCAATTTTAGTTCATTTTTGTTTGCTGTTGTAATGGTTCCATTTTCTAGTTTATTTTCTTATTTTGCTGTTTGTAAGCTCTTTATGAGCTAAATTCCTTAAGCTAGGGTACTATGAACTTGAAACATATTTATGAGTTGATTTATGTGAATGTTTGCTTAGCATTTTCTATTCAGTTGTTCTTCATTTTACTTCTAGTTGAGCTTGGCCACCTTTACTAGAATACAAGCTTGTTGAGCTTGGAAAAGTTGAGCAAGTGGAAATGCTTAATAGATGAGGATTAATTTGGTTAATTGGAAAATTAATCGAAGTTGGTTGCAATAGGAATATTCTTCCAAGTCCTTAGGTTAACTGGACGTGCTTAACAAGACGTGAGTGTATTTGATATGAGCTCAGGAATAAAGTACGTTTAATGAAACTCACTATGTTAGTGATAGAAAGTAAACTTTATTTCCTGGAAACAAATGTTGTAGCATCGTGTAGTATAAATTGCCCTGTTTATGAAGTTAGAAGGGATTGGTATCTCTAGCTGTTTTTATCCTTCTGATTTCTTCACATCTGTTTATTTCTGCATTCTTATTGCTCTGTTACAACTTTACTTTGTGTAATCATCACTCAATCACTATATTTTGGTTACTTTGTTACTTGATTTCTTAAGATTTTTGGTAAAATTGAATATTGATTGGGAAAACTGTGATTATAATCAATTCTTAATCCTCGTGGGAACGATCTCTACTCACTTTTTATTATTTGTTAAGGTTATGTACACTTGCACATGTTGCTCACACTCTACCCATATAAACAAAAGTATGAAAAATGGAAAGGAGCCCCAGAAGCTACAATTGGTGAGTGGTCCTACTTTGGATGCAAGGCCTCTCAATATTCTAGAGGTGCCTATAGGTCTGGCAGCAGTACCACAAATTTTAGTCTTTTGTGCAATTCCGTCCAGGCCGTGCCGTGGTAAGTCCGGGTCCAGGTATGTGGGGGCTAAAAGGAAAGGGACAAAAAACATAAGAAGATTTGTTGGAAGAAAATGAACAAGTTGCCTCCCTTGATGGCTCCTTTGGGTTATCTTGTATTGTGAGGAATCAAAGAGTACACAGAGACAATTCTCCACATGTAGGGGAAAACAACTAGTTTAAAATGGAAAATTTCAAACAAGTGTGAGAATGTTGCGCCTATTGGGGAAGACATGTATATTGGTCTAATGTCAGATAGCAGTGTCAATGGTGGCGAGGAGCAAAACATAATTTCTTCGGGTTTGGTTGGGAACGCAAAAATGGTTCCCCATAATCAGTTGAAAATTGTTCCTCGTTTGCCAGCATCTTGGGTTGTCGAAACACAATGCTCATCACATTCACCAAGCTCTTCCGATCCAATTGAGAGCAGTTCTGAGCAGAATAATGATGTCTTGGACATCTCTCCGAAAGTTGTCTGTGAAGTTAAGGTCGTCTCTGGTGGGGGTCAGGGCGTGTCTTTTGTAGATTCAGGTTGTAACAACTACAGTGGTCCCAGAACTTCAGGTAAATCTACCAACACTATCACTGATAATGATATCCATAGATGTAATGATAAAATTATTGTTGGAAGTGTTAAAAAGATCAAAACAAAGGAGAAGGTTTGGTTGTAACATCCCGATTTTCGTATAAGGGGTTATGTTATTATGGATGTCTAGTTGTTGTTATTATTATTATTACTACTACTATTATTTTTAATGAAGTTCGTATTGTTATTTATATAATTGATAATGTAATTGTTATTAGTGTTGTAGTATTTTTATGTTTATACATATATATATATATATATATATATATATATATATATGTATATATTATTACATATGATAATATGTATATTAATATATGAATATTTGCATTAATATGATATTGTGTATCTTAATGTGTGATCTTATATGAATATATAATTTTGTTTGTGATTTTATATGTTAATATATGATATGTTATTTTATTAATAACAAGTGATTAAGAATGATATGATGAGATATCGTGTGATTTAGTATTTAAGTAGAGATAGTGTAATTCTTACATTTTAGTCATTCAACCAATCAGATTTGAGTACTTATTAATAAAGGATAATCTTTTTTTTGGTTACCTCTTAAGATCTTATCATAATCTCCTAAGGATCCTATCTAGGAATAACTACCAAATCTGACGCTAAACTTCCATTGAACTTTTGACCATCTTATAGTCCGATTTAGAATTCGGTCATTAGATATTAATTTTTATATATTTCTCTGAACTTTCTAATGACACCAACAATGCCTCAATCATAAACTTTTAGCTCAAGTTATGGTCAAAACACCGGTCTGTATACAGTTTGGACTGAAATAGGAACCCGTTATGCCCTAATTTGTATTTATACCATAAGACTCGACCTAAACCCTATTTCTCATATTGCTAAACTCAGAATAGTTGTCTCTCTTCATCTTTCTTAGTTTTCCCTTGATCCTCTTGAAGTTCTTGGAGTTTGTGAGTCCGTTTGGGAGAGAAGTTACGCGTGTTAGCACCGTTTAAGGTAACGTAGTTATCCATCCTTAATCTCCTTTTCCCTTTCTTTTGAATTGGTGATTAATTAGTTGTTCTCTTCCCTTCTTGTTTGACCAAGGCTTGAGGAACTCGTCGAGCCGCTCGAGGGAACGTGTCTAGTTTGCCAACGTTATCATTTTGGGAATCTTCATACCAGGTATGTGATGAGTGTGATTTCACATCATCTTTATCTATCATTTTGCATGCATTTTCATGTAGTTTAGGCATATTTCATTTGATTTTTAGTTAATTTTACTTTGGAACGGGTAAGGCAGTTTGTATGGTGTTGTTTTGTAGAAATCAAGGGTAAAATTCTCAAAATCAACCATGATGGAGTTTGGATGAAAATAGGGCTTGAAAAGTGAAGAAAATGAGCTAAACAGAGTCCATCACGGCCTAGCCGTGATTCCCATCACGGCCATGATTGAGCAAAACTGAAAAGGAAGAAAGGCTGAAGTCAGAGTCTGTCACGGCCTGGCCGTGATGACCATCACGGCCGTGACCTAAAACCCCCACAAGTCAGAGACCGTCACGGCCTAGACGTAATATCTATCACGGCCGTGACAAGCTGGAAAATTCAAGTCTCGCGTCGCGAGAAGGCTTTCGCGTCGCGAAAGTTCAGAAGCCTAAAGAACGCACAAGTCGAAGTCGGAGCGTCACGGCCAGGCGTGATGGCCATCACGCGGTGTGACGCGCATTACTTGGACCTGAAGAAACCGAATTGGATCAGAATTTGAGTTAGATTGGGATTCTAACTTCCCACATCTATAAATAAGGACCAGGCAGAGGCAGAGGGGAGACAACACGAAACACATAGACTTTAGGGGCTACCACTTAGGCTTTAATCTAGGATCTCTCTTCTTCTTCCTCCCCTCTTCTCTGATTTTGTATTTGCATGATGTTGTCAACCAAGCTTGTCATCTCCATGGCAAGGCTTGAGTAGTAGTTTGTTTCTAGGGATTGGGGCTATGCCCAGGTTTTGTTTATGATGTTAATTTGATGTAAAACCTTTGTTAATTATGATTTTGTTTTAGATCTGATTTCTAGTGTTTGAATCACTCGTAAATTCGGTGGCCACTTATTTGCGTGTCATAGGCATTCTAAGGAGGAACCTAGCAGTGAACTTAGGTGTCGGATCTATAGAGTCAGACTTGGGACTGAAATCACGAGAGTTAGAAGCCGTCCCTCGAGGATCAACGAGTTGTCACGAAACGCAAAAGGGTCCAATCTGAGATCGACTACCACGAGAGTAGGGGTTGGGTCAATTGGGCACGGTTTTTGTAACCCGAGAGGGAGTTTAAGCTATTAGAGGATAAACTCGCCTTCAAGGCAATTTCGTCAATTAACAAGGGTAAATCAGATTAGTAACATAAACAGCCTCGTAGGTAACCTAAATCCCTAGGAACCCATTTAGATCTAAAAACCCTAAAAAAGATTTGTTTTCCTGTTTTATTTGATTCTGTTTTATCTATCTCTAAATTCAAAACCTTTTCAAAATTCAAATCCTTTTTATACAGTCCAGATTTACCAATTTGATAATTAGTTGCGATTCGAGATCACAGTCTCTGTGGGATCGATATCTTTTGTTACTTGACGACAGTCCGGTACACTTGCCGGAATCCGCACGCTGCGCGGCGTCGCGTGCCTGTCAAGTTTTTCGGCCGTTCTTAGGGGATCGTGTGCGTTTTCGAATCTCAACTTAATTTTTAAATTGATTTTTCTGGACCTTTTCTTTTTATTTAATTTTTATATTTGAAAAAAAAATCTTTCCTTCTAGTGTATCTATCTCTCTGTGTGTTATATGCAAAGATCCCTAAGTCTTGGGAGCCTTAGTGAGGTTGATCCAGAAATCGAGAGGACCTTTCACAGACGTAGGAGACTACAAAGAGAGGTAGAAGGGTTGAGTCCCATTCCACTCATGGCGAATCAACCGGATACGAAACCATTGAAGGACTACGCAGCCCCAAATGCTAGGGGTTTGTGAACTGGGATTGCCAGGCCAGAGATTGAGGCGGAGAACTACACTATACCGCCTATGCTAATCAACATGATTAGGCAGCACCAATTCGGAGGATTGCCCTCGGAGGACCCGACTGATCACGTAGAAACCTTCTTGGAGTTCACCGATGCAATTAGGATTCATGGTGCCCCGGTCGATGCTATTCGCTTAAGGTTATTCCCCTCATCTCTGACTGGAAAAGCAAAGGCTTGGCTAAAGCAAATACCCGCCAACACCTTGTCTACTTGGGACCAACTGGAACAGGCGTTCTTGGAGAAATTCTTCCCTCCATCCAAGACGGCCTACATACGAACCCAGATCACCGGCTTCTTCCAAAAAGACGGAGAATCCTTATCAGAAGCTTGGGATCGCTACAAGGGACTGCTGGAGTCTTGCCCACACCATGGACTCGAGAGTTGGTTACTAGTGCATACCTTCTACAACGGATTGGACTACTCTTCGAAGGTGTCACTTGATTCTGCAGCTGGTGGAGCATTTATGAATAGGCCTCTGACTGAGGCATTCAACATCATTGAAAACGTGGCCACCAACTACCACCAATGGGGTTCAGAAGGAGGTAATAACCCGAACAAGATTTCGGGGGGTAAGTTTGAAGTAAATAGCACTGATCTTATAATGTCAAAAATAGACTCACTGAATAAACGTTTTGATCGGCTTGAAAGGGCTAATGTGAGTGCAATAGGTGCTACTAACCTTGTTTGTGAGATTTGTGGAATGCAGGGACACGACATCATGGAGTGCCCACGTGGAATTGCACATGGATCCGGCGCTTCGGGTGAACAAGTGAACGCTTGTCACAACTTCTACGACACAAACCCGAAGTTGCCCAATTATGCTCCCCCAAATCCCTACAACCAAAGGAAGAACAACCCTTACCTCTCCTACGGCAACTACAGCAACACACTGAACCACGAGTTCCAAGAGGGTCAAGGTAATAGGAAACCCGCACAGGGGTATCCTCATGTACAACAATCTAAACTCGAGTCTTTATTGGGAAGTTTTGTTGAAACCCAAACAAAACAAAATGAGGAGTTTAGACAGCAAGGCAGGGCAGTAAACGAGGCAATAAAAGAGCTAGCATCTAAGGTAGACAACTTAGCAATTCATAACAAGATGCTAGAAACACAAATTGCCCAACAAGCCAGCACATACACTAGACCTAAGGGTACGTTCCCGGGTCAACCCGAAGCTAATCCCATTGAGCATTGTAATGCCATACACTTGAGGGATGATAAGCTTGGGGTGGGGGAAAAGGACGTGGAACCAGAGAAGGACATGAGCGAAAATGAAGAGCCAGAACCAAAGTATGTCCCTCCACCACCGTACCAACCCCCGATACCTTTCCCACAAAGGTTGGTCAAGAGAAAGCAAGTGGAAGTAGAAACTAAGAGCTTAACTGAGGAGCCAGATGTCATGAAAAAATCTAATATGCCTCCTAAACTGAAAGACCCAGGTAACTTCTCTATCGCTTGCTCAATTAAACAAGTACAAATCGACCAAGCCTTATGTGACTTAGGGGAGAGTGCGAGCTTGATGCCCCTCATTATCTTGGAAAGGTTGGGAACGAAAGAGTTGATACCATTCAAATTCTCCTTACAATTTGCGGATGGCTCAACTAGGACTCCTCTAGGCATACTAGAGAACGTTCCTGTAAAGGTAGGGAAATTCTTCATCCCTACCAACTTCCTGGTATTGGATATGAAAGGGAATTCTGAATTCCCCATCATTTTAGGAAGGCCATTCTTGGCCACCGCTGGAGTAGTAATAGATGTAAGGAATGGTAAACTCTCTCTAAATGTAGAGGAAGGTAGGGTCGATTTTGAATTTACTAACTCATATAACAACCCTCCTTTTAAGAGCCATGTGTGCAGGATCGGTATAACGTCTCCAGTGGTAAAAGAAGAGCTCAACATGGAAGCAACTTCAAAGATTTACATGGCTGATGATGCACCAAATGGTGCTGGAGTTGGAGTTGCTGATCATGTGGAAACAAAACTTCCACCGGGAGGGAATAAGGCCAGGAAGCTCCGAGTGAAAAGAGCGAAGCGGAAGCGTAATTGGCCGTATGAGCAGAATCGGCTTTTCGAAGGAGTTCCTTGGAAAAGAAGTGTTCCTGCATATCTACGCCCAGTCGACCCCGATTGATTGAAGGAAGTTTGGTCAAGCTTAAGACCATAAACAAGCGCTTCTTGGGAGGCAACCCAAGTTTTCTTTCCCTTTTCCTTTTATTTTTGAATTTATCTCTTGAATAATTTGAGAAGATCAAGAGGCAAAAAAATCATAAATTAATAGATTTGTCTAGTGTTTTCAGGGTAAAGAGGAAGGAAGAGCAAGAAGAGCAAGGACTAATAAAGTCAGAAGCCACCATGGCCTGCCCGTGATAAGCCTCACGATCGTGATGCTATTTCCACCCAAGTTTTGACTGGAATGTGAGCCAACACCCGCTACCAACTCGGTAAGTTGTTCCAATTTTTCTCCTCTCTCCGACTTGACTATTTACATTGGGGACAATGTAAGTTTTAAGCTTGGGGTAGGGGTATTTTTGCAAATTTTTGCATTTGCATTGTTGCATTCATATTGCATTCACATAGGCATAGTTGGGTATGATCACATTCTCTAGATTGCCCCTCACTTAGAATATGCATCCAATTGTGAGAACTTGGTGCCAAATGAATTGAGATGGTGAATTTTTGAACCCAATTTTTTTTATTCTGGTGACAAGGCTAAAAATAAAAATTCTTGAGATAATCTTTTGATAGTTAATAATTAGCATATGGTTCCTTATGTTTGTATTTCTCACTGATTTTTGAACTACTAAATGTAAGATTTTGAGCCAAAAAGGGGTACTCACTAAATGCTACCCCATTCCTTGTGATAGAGTGTTTTAATTCCTCTTGGACTGTATTTTCTAGAACTTGACTTGAAACCATTTTGAAACTTAAAAATTTTTGAAAACATTTTTGAAAATGATTGAGGCACTAGGTATTTTTCCGGCCTTCTGAGCTTTAATTGATTAAATGCTACCCCTTAGTTGCCCAGTTTTGAGCCTAAAAGAATACAATACTTTTCTTGGTACCTTGAATTACTTTGATGAATAATGCTTGGTATGGCACCTTTTAAAGTATTACAAAAAAAGGGTAAAATGGTAGTTTGAAAATGTATGGGATGAGAAAGTTAGAAATATTTCTCTTGAGCTATGAATCTCCCCTTCTCCAAATAAATAAAAATGAAATAAACACAAAAAAAAAATGGAGAAGGGGATGACAAAAGAAAGTGAGAAATGAAAAAAAGAAGAAGAAGAAGGAAGAAAGGTGGAAAAGTTAATCAAAGCCCAAAAAAAGGGGTATTTTAGAAGGTGTCATGCTTTGCAATGTTTGATAATTTGTTTAGCCTCTTGAAATTTCCTTTTCTTGATCTCCCCACCTAACAATAAATCCCATGGCCACATTACAACCAAAGTAAAAGACCTCTTGATTCTTATGTGTTTTCATTAATAAAGTAGAGATTTGGTTAATAGTCAAGCCTATGGTAGAATACCTTCCTTGAGGAAATTGAGCGAAATGTCATATACCCTGGAACACTTGAGTGAGGTGAGACGAGTGCCCGAATCAGTGAGAATATGAATTTGAAGGAACCTAAGCTTCTAATGGGACTTGAATTTGATTATCTCTTGGGTGCTTATTGAATATGCCTGTCACTTGGATTAGCTTCTCGGGTTCTTGGTTCACTATCCATGCTTTGATTATTTCTATCTTCTGACCTTAGTAATTGCTTGAGGACAAGTAAAATCTTAAGCTTGGGGTGATTTGATGAGTGTGATTTCACATCATCTTTGTCTATCATTTTGCATGCATTTTCATGTATTTTAGGCATATTTCATTTGATTTTTAGTTAATTTTACTTTGGAACGGGTAAAGCGGTTTGTGTGGTGTTGTTTTACAGAAATCAAGGGTAAAATGCTCAAAATCAACCATGATGGAGTTTGGATGAAAATAGGACTTGAAAAGTGAAGAAAATGAGCCAAACAGAGCCCATCATGGCCTAGCCGTGATTCCCATCACGGCCATGATCGAGCAAAACTGAAAAGGAAGAAAGGCTGAAGTCAGAGTCATCACACCGCCGGCCGTGATGACCATCACGGCCGTGACCTAAAACCCCCACAAGTCAGAGACCATCACGGCCTAGACGTAATATCTATCACGGCCGTGACAAGCTGGAAAATTCAAGTCTCGCGTCGCGAAAGTTAAGAAGCCCAAAGAACTGCACAAGTCAGAAGCCGTCACGGCCGTGACGCGCATTACTTGGACCTGAAGAAACCGAATTGGATCAGAATTTGAGTTAGATTGGGATTCTAACTTCCCACATCTATAAATAAGGACCAGGCAGAGGCAGAGGGGAGACAACACGAAACACATAGACTTTAGGGGCTACCACTTAGGCTTTAATCTAGGATCTCTCTTCTTCTTCCTCCCCTCTTCTCTGATTTTGTATTTGCATGATGTTGTCAACCAAGCTTGTCATCTCCATGGCAAGGCTTGAGTAGTAGTTTGTTTCTAGGGATTGGGGCTATGCCCAGGTTTTGTTTATGATGTTAATTTGATGTAAAACCTTTGTTAATTATGATTTTGTTTTAGATCTGATTTCTAGTGTTTGAATCACTCGTAAATTCGGTGGCCACTTATTTGCGTGTCATAGGCATTCTAAGGAGGAACCTAGCGGTGAACTTAGGTGTCGGATCTATAGAGTCAGACTTGGGACTGAAATCACGAGAGTTAGAAGCCGTCCCTCGAGGATCAACGAGTTGTCACGAAATGCAAAGGGTCCAATCTGAGATCGACTACCACGAGAGTAGGGGTTGGGTCAATTGGGCACGGTTTTTGTAACCCGAGAGGGAGCTTAAGCTATTAGAGGATAAACTCGCCTTCAAGGCAATTTCGTCAATTAACAAGGGTAAATCAGATTAGTAACATAAACAGCCTCGTAGGTAACCTAAATCCCTAGGAACCCATTTAGATCTAAAAACCCTAAAAAAGATTTGTTTTCCTGTTTTATTTGATTCTGTTTTATCTATCTCTAAATTCAAAACCTTTTCAAAATTCAAATCCTTTTTATACAGTCCAGATTTACCAATTTGATAATTAGTTGCGATTCGAGATCACAGTCTCTGTGGGATCGATATCTTTTATTACTTGACGACAGTCCGGTACACTTGCCGGAATCGCACGCACGCGCGCTCGCGCGCCGCCTGTCAGTATGGGGAGAAGGAATAGTATTGACATGTAGGTGTTGGGGGTAGCGTAAGATGAAGGGTTAACCCATGACCCTGTCATATGTTGTTGTCTATTCGATGTTAATTGATGTATGTATGAAATGATTCTAATGTTAATGACATGCTTTAATTATTTTATTGTTTGATGTTAATTGTTGATGATGTATGATTGGATGTTATTGATATGCCGAATTGAGTATGATGTTTTATGATACCATGAATGTTCATGATGATGATGATGCTATTATGATGATAATGATGATGATGTTGTTATGATAATGATGAGACTGTTATGATAATGATGATGATGCGGTTCTCTGAATGAGTGTTGATTGTTGTGGATGTTAATGCCAACAATGACGTTAATAAGACTCTAACCAATTAATAGGGCTTATTAATGATGTTAAGACCTTAGAAGAGATGTTAATAAAGATGAATGCATTTAAGGGATGTTTTCCCAGTTTGTTTATAAGACATGAATATAGTATGAGAGGCAAGGTTATGGTCATAGGGCTTAGTCAAAGACCCTAGGATTGATTAGGGAGTGTTTTAGGGACGTTAGTATTGAAGCTGGAAGTAAAAGATATGGGAACAATTAAAGGTAATGAAATTGATGGTTGATGGTGTAGCTTAAACCAATAGGTTTGATCTTCGAATACCCTAGGAAACTTAGTAAGGGTTGTTCAACCTTTCTGCCCATAAACAGTACGGCCACGCTCCATTGAGCACGACAATGCTCAATGGTCAACACGACCGTGCTTGACTTAACAGTCAGCACGCCCCTGCTGAGGGAAAAGCATGCTCGTGCTTCCTTGTACAGATCAGAATGCAAAAACGATAACAAGGGGTGTTTCACCCCAAATGCTTCTATTAATGGAAGAAGACACCAAACGAAGAAAAGATGAGTTAGATAACTTAAAGATGTTGTTATGTAATTTGGTAGCTGATGTCGTGCGATCCGGCAAGTGTACCGGATTCGTCGCCAAGTAATAAAAAGATATCGATCCCACAGAGACCGTGATCTCAAATCGCAACTAATTATCGAATCGATTAAACTGGACTATAAAAAAAGGATTTTAAAAAGGTTTTTGATTTTTGAAATACGAGATAACTTGGAAAATCAGATAAGGAATGCAATCAAGTAAACAGAAAGTAAATCAGTTTATGGTTTTTCAGATCTAAATGGATTCCTAGGAATTGGGTTACCAACAAGATTGTTTATGTTACTAAATTGATTATCCCTTGTTAATTACCAACATTACTTTGAAGGCAAATTTATCCTCAAATAGTTAATGCTCCCTCTCGGGTTACAAAAACCGTGCCCAATTAAACCAACCCCTACTCTCGTGGTAGTCGAATTTACATTGGACCCTTTACATTTCGTGACAATTCGTTAATTCTCGAAGGACTGCTTCTAACTCTCGTGATTTAAGTCCTAAGTCTGATTCTGTAGATCCGATACCTAAGTTCACCGCTAGGTTCCTCCTTAGAATATCTACGACACACAAACAAGTGGCCACCGAATTCACGAGTAATTAAAACACTAGAAATCAGATCTAAAGCAAAATCGTAATTAACAAGAAATCGAAATCAATTCATAACATGAAAACAGATCTTGGGCATAGCCCCAATCCTCAGAAATTAAACTAATACTCAAGCATTGCCATGGTGATGACAAGCTTGATTAACAACAACATAAAATAAAAAATAAGAGAAGCGAAGAGGGAGAAGAAGAGAGATCCTAAATTATAGCCTAAGAGTAGCAGCCAAAAGTCTTTTTTCATCTCTGCCTAGATGCCTAATCAAACACAAATTTAGATCCAAATCAGTTTCATCAGATCCAAATATCACACGTCACGGCCGTGATGGCCATCACGGCCAGGCCGTGACGGATTCTGCCTTGGGCGTTTCTTCACTTTTTGGTATGTCACGACCGTGATGCTCATCACGGCTAGGCCGTGATCAGTTCTGCCTGTGAGGGTCTGGTTCAGTTGACATGTCACGGCCGTGATGGGCATCACGGCTAGGCCGTGACCAGTTCTGACTTTTGCCTTCTTTCTTTTCAGTTTTGCTCGATCATGGCCGTGATGGTCATCACGGCCAGGCCGTGATGGGCTCTGTTTGGCTCATTTGCTTCACTTTTCAAGCTCCATCTTCATGCAAGCTCCATCATGGTCAATCATGAGCATTTTATCCTTAATTCCTGCAAAACAACACCACAAAACCGTCTTACTCGTTCCAAGGTAAAAACTAACAAAAAATCAAATTAAAAATGTATAAACTACATGAAAATGCATGAAAAATGATAAGCAAATATGAGGTGTAATCACACTCATCAAATCACCCCAAGCTTAAGATTTTGCTTGTCCTCAAGCAATTACCAAGGCCAGACAAGATAATCAGAGCATGGATGGTGAATCAAGAACCCGAGTAACTAATCCAAGCAACAGGCATATTCAATAAATACCCAAGAGATAATCAATTTCAAGTCCAATTAGAAGCTTAGGTTTCCTAAATTCATATTCTCACTAATTCGGGCACTCTTCTCACCTCACTCAAGTGTTTAAGGATATATGACAATTCGCTCAATTTCCTCAAGGAAGGTATTCTACCATAAGCTTGACCATTAACCAAATCTCTACTTTATTAATGAAAACACATAAGAATCAAGAGGTCTTTTATTTTGGTTGTAATGAGGCCATGTGATTAATTGTTAGGTGGGGAAATCAAGAAAAGGAAATTTCAAGAGGCTAAACAAAATTTCAATCATTGTAAAGCATGACAGCCTTCTAAAATACTTTTTTGGGCCTTTTAGGTCACTTTTCCACCTTTCTTTCTTTCTTTTATTTTATTTCTCACTTTCTTTTTGTCACCCCCTTCTCCATTTTTTTGTTTGTTTATTTCATTTTATTTATATGGAGAAGGGGAGATTCTCAATTCAAGAGAAATATTTTTCTAATTTTCTCATCCCACAATTTTATTTTTCAAACTACCTTCTTACCCTTTTTGCAATACTTTAAAAGGTGCCATACCAAGCATCATTCATCAAAATAATTCAAGGTACCAAGAAAAGTATTTTATTCTTTTTTGGCTCAAAATTGGGCAACTAAGGGGTATCATTTAATAAATCAAAGCTCAGAAGGCCAGAAAAAATACCTAGTGCCTCAATCATTTTCAAAAATGTTTTCAAAAATTTTTAAGTTTCAAAACGGTTTCAAGTCAAGTTTTAGAGAATACAGTCCAAGAGGAATTAAACACTCTATCACAAAGAACGGGGTAGATTTAGTGAGTACCCCTTTTTGGCTCAAAAGTCTCACATTTAGTAGTTTAAAATCAGTGAGAAACACAAATCTAAGTAACCACATGCTAATTATCAACTATCAAAAGATTATCTCAAGCATTTTTATTTTTAGCCTTATCACAAGAATAAAAAAAAAATTGGGTTCAAAAATTCACTATCTCAATTTATTTGGCACCAAGTTCTCGCAATCGGATGCATAATCTAAGCAAGGGGCAATCTAATCATGTGATCATGCAAAACTATGCCTATATGAATGCAACATGAAAAATGAAAAAAAAAATTGCAAAAAAAAATGCAAAAATACCCTTACCCCAAGCTTAAAAACTTACATTTTCCCCAATGTAAATAATCAAGTCGGAGAAAGGAGAAAAATGGAACAACTCACCGAGGTGGTAGCGGGTGTTGGCTCACATGCCAGTCAAAAACTTGTTGGAAAATGTATCACGGCCGTGATGTGTATCACGGCCGTGATGTGTATCACGGCTAGGCCGTGATCAATTCTGGTCCATAGGAGCTGGCCTGTCACGGTCGTGACTTCTATCACGGCTAGGCCGTGATGCATTCTGATCTTCAGGGTCCTTCTCATCACGCCCGTGATGGGGGGTTTCTTTGGTTAGCTCATCACGGCCGTGACCACCGTCACGACCTGGGCGTGATGACTTCTGACTTTATTTGTCCTTGCCCTTTTTGCTCTTCCTTCCTTCATAACCTGAAAACACTTGGCAAAAATCATCAATTAGTGATCTTTCTTTTCTTATCTTCTCAAATTATTCAAAAACAAAATTCAAAAACAAATGGAAAAGGGAAAGAAAACTTGGGTTGCCTCCCAAGAAGCGCTTATTTACAGTCTTAAGCTTGACCATACTTCTTTCAATCAACCGGGGTCGACTGGGCGTAGAAGTGCAAGAACACTTCTCTTCCATGGGAGTCCTTCAAAGAGTCGATTCTGCTCATATGGCCAATTGTGCTTCCGCTTTGCTCTTTTCACTCTGAGCTTCATGGCCTTACTCCCTCCCGGCGGAAGTTTTGTTTCCACATGATGAGCAACTCCAACTTCATCACTACTGGGTGCATCATTTGCCATGAAAATCTTCGGAGTTGCTTCCATGTTGAGCTCTTCCTTTACCACTGGAGACATTATATCGATCCTGCACACATGACTCTCAAAAGGAGGGTTGTTATATGAGTTAGTCAAATAAAAATATACCCTACCTTTCTCCACATTCAGAGAGAATTTGCCATTCTTTACATCTATTATTGCTCCAGCGGTGGCCAAGAATGGCCTTCCAAGAATGATGGGGAATTTAGAATTCTCGTTCATATCCAATACCAGGAAATCAGTAGGGATGAAAAATTTCCCTACCTTTACGGGAACATTCTCTAGTATGCCTAGAGGAGCTTTAGTTGAGTCATCCGCGAATTGTAAAGAGAATTTGAATGGACTCAACTCCTTGGTTCCCAACCTTTCCAAGATAGAAAGCGGCATCAAGCTCGCACTATCCCCTAAGTCACATAATGCTTGGTCTATTTGCACTTCTTCAATTGAGCAAGCGATAGAGAAACTACATGGGTCTTTCACCTTAGGAGGCATATTAGTTTCTATATCTACTAGCTTTTTCTTGACCAACCTTTGTGGGAAAGGTATTGGGGGTTGGTACGGTGGTGGAGGGACGTATTTTGGCTCTGTCTCTTCCTCTTCGCTCATGTCCTCCTCTGGTTCCACGTCCTTTTCAGCTACCCCAAGCTTATCATCCCTCATGTATATGGCATTACAATGTTCATTGGGATTAACTTCGGGTTGCCCCGGGAACGTACCCTTAGGTCTAGAGTATGTGTTGGCTTGTTGGGCAATCTGAGTTTCTAGCATCTTGTTATGAATGGCTAAGTTATCTACCTTAGATGCTAGCTCTTTTATTGCCTCGTTTACTGCCCTACCTTGTTGTCTAAACTCTTCATTTTGTTTTGTTTGAGTTTCTACAAAACTTTCCAATAAAGACTCGAGTTTAGACTTCTGTACCTGAGGATACCCCGGTGCGGGTTTCCTATTACCTTGGCCTTCTTGGAATTCATGGTTCAGTGTGTTGCTGTAGTTCCCGTAGGAGAGGTAAGGGCTGTTCTTCCTTCCTTGGTTGTAAGGATTTGGGGGAGCATAATTTGGCAACTTCGGGTTCGTGTTGTAGAAGTTGTGACAATAGTTCACTTGTTCCCCCGAATCGCCGGATCCATGAGCAATACCACATGGGCACTCCATTATGTCATGCCCTGCATTCCACAAATCTCACAAACAATGTTAGTAGCACCTATTGAACTCATGTTAGCCCTTTCAAGCTGATCAAAGCGTTTATTCAGTGAGTCAATTTTAGACATTATAAGATCAGTGCTATTCATTTCAAACTTACCCCCCGAAATCTTTTTCGGGTTATTACCTCTTTCTAAACCCCATTGGTGGTAGTTGGTGGCCACGTTTTCAATGATGTTGAATGCCTCAGTCAGAGGCCTATTCATAAAGGCTCCACCAGCTGCGGAATCAAGTGACACCTTCGAAGAGTAATCCAATCCGTTTTAGAAGGTGTGCACTAATAATCACCTCTCGAGTCCATGATGTGGGCAAGACTCCGGCAATCCCTTGTAGCGATCCCAATCTTCGAATAAGCATTCTCCGTCCTTTTGAAAGAAGCCGGTGATCTGGGCTCGTAGGTAGGCCATCTTGGATGGAGGGAAGAATTTCTCCAAAAATGCCTTCTCCAGTTGGTCCCAAGTCGTCAAGGTATTAGCGGGCACTTGCTTCAGCCAAGCTTTTGCCTTTCCAGTAAGAGAGGAGGCGAACAACCTCAAACGAATAGCATCAACCGGGGTGCCTTGAATTCTAACTGCATCGGTGAACTCCAAGAATGTCTCCACGTGATCAGTCGGGTCCTCCGAGGGCAATCCTCCGAATTGATGTTGCCTAATCATGTTAATTAGCATAGGCGGTATAGTGTAGTTCTCCGCCTCAATCTCTGGCCTAGCAATCCCAGTTCGCAAACCCCTAGCATTTGGGGTTGCGTAGTCCTTCAACGGTTTCGTATCCGGGAGATTCACCATGAGTGGAATGGGAATCAACCTCTCTATCTCTCTTTGTAGTCTCCTACGTCTGTGAAAGGTCCTTTCGACTTCGGGGTCAACCTCACTAAGGTTTCCAAGACTTAGTGATCTTTACATAAAAGAGAAAAACACAGAGATAGATACAAAAAGAAAAAAAGAGATTGATGAAATATTTTTTTTTATTAACAAAAATCAGTTAAAAAGAGAAAGAAAAGGTCCAGAAAAATCAATTTAAAAATTAAATTGAGATTCGAGAAAGCACAGTCCCCGGCAACGGTGCCAAAAACTTGATGTCGTGCGATCCGGCAAGTGTACCTGATTCGTCGCCAAGTAATAAAAAGATATCGATCCCACAGAGACCGTGATCTCAAATCGCAACTAATTATCGAATCGATTAAAGTGGACTATAAAAAAAGGATTTTAAAAAGGTTTTTGATTTTTGAAATAAGAGATAACTTGGAAAATCAGATAAGGAATGCAATCAAGTAAAACAGAAAGTAAATCAGTTTATGGTTTTTCAGATCTAAATGGATTCCTAGGAATTGGGTTACCAACAAGATTGTTTATGTTACTAAATTGATTATCCCTTGTTAATTACCAACATTACTTTGAAGGCGAATTTATCCTCAAATAGTTAATGCTCCCTCTCAGGTTACAAAAACCGTGCCCAATCAAACCAACCCCTACTCTTGTGGTAGTCGAATTTAGATTGGACCCTTTATGTTTCGTGACAATTCATTAATCCTCGAAGGACCGCTTCTAACTCTCGTGATTTAAGTCCTAAGTCTGATTCTATAGATCCGATACCTAAGTTCACCGCTAGGTTCCTCCTTAGAATATCTACGACATGCAAACAAGTGGCCACCGAATTCACGAGTACTTAAAACACTAGAAATCATATCTAAATCAAAATCGTAATTAACAAGAAATCGAAATCAATTCATAACATGAAAACAGATCTTGGGCATAGCCCCAATCCCCAGAAATTAAACTACTACTCAAGCATTGCCATGGTGATGACAAGCTTGATTAACAACAACATAAAATAAAAAATAAGAGAAGAGAAGAGGGAGAAGAAGAGAGATCCTAAATTATAGCCTAAGAGTAGCAGCTAAAAGTCGTTTTTCATCTCTGCCTAGATGCCTTATTTATAGATTAGGGAAGTTTGAATCCTAATCAAACACAAATTCAGATCCAAATAAGTTTCATCAGATCCAAATATCACGCGTCACGGCCGTGATGGCCATCACGGCCAGGCCGTGATGGATTCTGCCTTGGGCGTTTCTTCACTTTTTGGTCTGTCACGACCGTGATGCTCATCACGGCTAGGCCGTGATCAGTTTTGCCTGTGAGGGTCTGGTTCAGCTAACATGTCACGGCCGTGATGGGCATCACGTCTAGGCCGTGAGCAGTTCTGACTTTTGCCTTATTTCTTTTCAGTTTTGCTCGATTATGGCCGTGATGGTCATCACGGCCAGGCCGTGATAGGCTCTATTTGGCTCATTTTCTTCACTTTTCAAGCTTCATCTTCATGCAAGCTCCATCATGGTCAATTCTGAGCATTTTATCCTTAATTCCTGCAAAACAACACTACAAAACCGCCTTACTCGTTCCAAGGTAAAAATAACAAAAAATAAAATTAAAAATGCATAAACTACATGAAAATGCATGCAAAATGATAAGCAAATATGAGGTGTAATCACACTCATCAGTAGCCGAGTGGCCAAGGGGGCCTTGATGCTTAATGGTCAAGGTGTTGAGCTCTGTAACTGATCAATCGGAGTGTTAATAATTAAAGTGGAAAGATGATGTTCTGTACCTTGGTAGCCTAGCGTTCGCTCCAAGGGGGCCTCGATAGCCGAGTGGTCGAGGTGTTGAGCTCTGGTGCTTTTTGGCCAGAGTGTTGTTGTTTTGAATGCGAATTTATCCTCAAATAGTTAATGCTCCCTCTCAGGTTACAAAAATGCATAAACTACATGAAAATGCATGCAAAATGATAAGCAAATATGAGGTGTAATCACACTCATCAGTAGCCGAGTGGCCAAGGGGGCCTTGATGCTTAATGGTCAAGGTGTTGAGCTCTGTAACTGATCAATCGGAGTGTTAATAATTAAAGTGGAAAGATGATGTTATGTACCTTGGTAGCCTAGTGTTCGCTCCAAGGGGGCCTCGATAGCCGAGTGGTCGAGGTGTTGAGCTCTGGTGCTTTTTGGCCAGAGTGTTGTTGTTTTGTACCTTGGTAGCCAAGTGACCAAGGGGGCATTGATGCATAATGTCAAGGTGTTGTTAAAAGATATTGGACCTTGGTAGCCGAGTGGCCAAGGGGACCTTGATGCTTAATGGTCAAGGTGTTGAGCTCTGGTACTTTTTGGCCGGAGTGTAAGTAAAAAGGTTAGGTGATAAAAGATTAAAGACTAAAGATGAAAGATAACGTTGTTGATGATGATGAACTTGGGTAGCCGAGTGGCCCAAGTGGAGGTGGTGATTGTTGGTTGTGCATTGTGTTGCTCATTCATGCATTGGAGTAGTGGAGTAGCGTTGCATCGCATAACATACCTTGTTTGGAATGATATATGTATATATATGATATTAATATGATGAGATGATTATGTTTGATATGCTATGTTTATATGATGCATGTTCATCTTGCTAACTACTTCCATGCCATTATGTTGATATATATGTTTCTTACTCCCCATCTTTTGTTGTTTGTTGCATGTATCTTTTTGGATATACAGAGGATGGTGAGCAGCTTGCTGAGGAGTGACTCTGAGGAGCCGCTACTCGTAGTTTAGTTATGTTTAGTTTTAGTTTGTTTATCCGAGTTGTTTATTGGATTGGTTATACCAGCTCTGTAATGTGACATCAGGGTTGAGTTCGTTATATGTTTCCTATTATGTTCCTTTTAAACAATGTTTTAGTTTTTTCCGAGTTGAGACCTTGTTACAATGTGGTATCATTTACCTGTTGGTTTTCTTTTGTAATAAATGATATGCATGTGTTTATCTAATTTCGAAAAACTAAATTATTTCCTTCTATGGTTTGCTTTATAGATACATGCGGGGTAGAGGGTGTTACATTGGTCAATTTGTAAGGATTTAGGGTTTCTTATTATGGGGACGAGAACTATATGATTAAATTAGTGGGGGCCTTGGAGGAGAGGGATAAGGTAGCGAAGTTTGGAAAAGGTGAAAAGGATGGTGATCCATGAAGATTGTATCCCTGAATATAAGAGGGTTGGGGGGAAGAATAAATAAAGACAAAATTAAATTTTTTATTAGGGAAGAGAAACCAGATTTGATTGCTATTCGGGAATCGAAATTGTCTATAGTGGATAGAGCCCTTTGTGAATATCTATGGGGTGATAAACAAGTTAGTTGGAGATTTCTACCTGTTGCTGGAAACTCCAGAGGTATTTTAACAATGTGGAGCACAACACAATTCTCTCTCAAATTCCACTTTTCAGGAAAAGGCCCTTTGGGAGTTTCAGGGTAGTAGGGTCAATATAAGGTTGTATGCACAATGGTTAACATCTATTCATCACGTGTTCTAACTGATAAGAAGGTTTTATGGCGGGACTTAGTAATGTCAAAGAAAGGTTTTGGTGGTCATATGTGGTGCATTATTAGTGACTTCAATGCAGTAAAATATTCTTCAGAAAAAAGGGGGTGTAGTTGGAGTAATTTTGAAGTAGAAAGTTATGCTTTTCAAGAATTCATCGATGATCTCAAATTGATTGATCTATTGATTCTTGGAAATTGATTCACTTGGTTTAAGCTTGATGGGTCATCTATGAGTAGACTTAATAGGTTCTTGCTATCTGAAGGGTGGATTAATTTGTGGGGTTTTGGTTCTCAGTGGATAGGTAAATGTGATGTCTCAAATCATTGCCCCATTATGCTCAGGGGAGAGTGTACTATTAGATTCAACAATTGTTGGTTGCAACATGCTGGCTTCAAACAGTTTGTGGTGAATTGTTGGTCTAATTTTCAGATTGAGGGATGGAAGATCCATGGATTCAAATAAAAGTAGATTTTGAAAGTCTGGAATGTCGAAGTTTATGGAAACCTTGACACAAGGATAAAACTACTTGTTGACAAGCCAAACGAGTTTGATGATTTAGCAGCCACTAGAGAGTTAAATGAAGGGGAGATAATTTCGAGAATGAACATCAATGATTCATTATGGCAAATAAAGAGACAGAAAGACAACCTCTTGTTCCAAAAATCCAGGATTCGTTGACTGAAGGAGGGTGACTCCAACAATTCTTTCTTCCACTCGTGTGTGAATTATAAGAGAAGGACGAACAATATCCTTGCCTTACAATTTGGTCAAGTATTGGTAGAAGGGGTGACCAATGTTAGACGGAGGTGCTTGACTACTTTAAGTCTCTCTTTGCTACGCAAAATTATAGGCGTCTGCTGGTGGATGGTTTAATTTTTAAGAGGCTTACAGTGGATTACAACATGGATTTCATAGCACCTTTTACTATGGAAGAGATCAAGGGTGCTATTTGGAATTGTGATAGGTACAAGAGTCCTGGTCCGGATGGTTTCAATTTTAATTTATTTAATAAGTTTTTGAAATCGCTCAAAGGTGAGATTAGTGCTCTTGTTAATGAGTGTTGTAATGGCTACAATCTCAAGAGGAGGGGGGGGGGGGGGGGTGAATTGAGAGATTAAAAACCTTTTCAACAAATTTAACCAAAACAGAGTTTTCTAAAGAAAATTGGTTTTCACTCAATTTTAATTCTCAAGATTCAGATTATTAAACAAGCAATGATGATAACAATAAAGCACTATCAATTATATGAAAACTCAACACAAGATTACAACATAAAGATTTAGTTTCAAGAGCATTTAAACAACTTTAATACAACACACATGTATATGACAAATATAAGAAGTTTAAGGGTAAGAAGAATGCACAAACCAATTTATCCTGGTTCAGGTACCTCCTCTGGTAAGCCTACATCCAGTCCCACACCTCTGTGGTTTTCTCAACAATAATTAGAAATTACACTATCCGATTACAACAATACAAGACTTCACTACCTTGCACAAAACTTCACCAAAAAGCACACTAGCTTTTTCTACCCAAGGATTCCTTCTATCCCTGTCAAAAACCTAAGAGATACCCTCTCTTAAATCATCAAGGCTTCACTACCTTGAAAAACTTCAGCAAAAAACACACTTGCTTTGCAACCCAGGGATCCCTTCTATCCCAGTAAATCAACAGAGATACCCTCTTGAAGATTGACAAAGAAGTGTGAATCAGCATAAAGATTGGACTTACACTATGATGTGGGCCCTTGATCACAATTTGAGGAGATTTGGCTTGCATCCAAATTAAAGCAAATAATGAATTGCAATTTGCAATGATGGTCAGTGTAAATAGAAAATGCCAAGGGTCCCACGTGAATTCAAAGTGAAAAGGAATAATAAAGATTGCACTACAATTAAGAGAATCTACATTTATTTGATTTTAATGATAATAGATAGTGCTGATTTTTCCTACTCATGCGGCATTTTTGGGTTTTGGGCAATAAAAGGAGCACATGACGCACAAAAAAGAGGAGACTTGGACCTAGGGAGATTTTATTCTCTCTGAGACAGAAAAATAGGGATTTTCACCCTAGGAGGCACTTGGGATAAAAAGAGGGGCGTGATTTCTCTGAACCAGGGGGCTGCGGTGACGACGGTGGAAAGCTCCCATGGAGTTTCTTCTCTCCTCTTCTCCTATTTCTCTGGTTTTGGCTTTCTCTGTAATTATGAGTAGCTAATCCCCATTTGTTGGGATTAGATGTAATTAAACTAAACTTCATGTATTTGTCTTGACTGATTAATCTATGTTTATTGTTTCTCTATTAGTGATTGATTTCCTTCGCTTAATGCCTGTTGTGGCTAGCACCCCCATGACTTGATTAGTGTTTTGGTATGCAATTGGAAAATTCGTATTAGAACCAGAACTGGAATTAATCACCTAGTAACCCTTGCGTCTAGGAATGGAGTTTGGTTTAGCGTAATCCCTAATCTTAATGCAATTTCATTAATCTAGGCCACCTAAGGAATTAGGGTCTATTAGTGGATTTAGGCTCTTGTCATCTGAGGAATCAGGGCTTGAGTAATCTAGTGGATTGATTTTAATATTTGAAGCATGAATGAGAGGTATCTAGTCCTGGTAGTACATGAGGTTAAGGTTTAGTGAAATCTGATCCCAGCATCTTTTATCCCCTTTCGCATTCCAAGTATTCAATAAAAATACAAAAAGATTTTATTCCTTTTATTTTTCTGTTTTGATTTCTCTTGATTCATATTTTAGTCTAGATAGTTGCTAAACTTGTGAATTGGTAATTGGCAACCGATCCATGTGGATATGATAACCGGTTCTTACCGATTTATTACTTGTCATTCCCGGTACACTTGTCGAGAGTTAACCGGTTCTTACCGATTTAATGAATCATGGCTCATTTTGGGCATTTTATCTTTAATTTCTGCAAAACAACACCACAACACCGCCTTACCCGTTCCAAGATAAAAACTAATAAAAATCAACTAATTATGCCTAAACTATATGAAAAATGCATGCAAAAGTGTACATGAAACATGATGTAAAATCACACTATCAAATCACCCCAAGCTTATTCAATTGCTTGTCCTCAAGCAATTACTAAGGCCAGAAGAGATATATAATCAAAGCATGGATAGTGAATCACACCAAGAACCCGAGCAAATAATCCAAGTAACAGGCATTTCAAATAATTCAGCAAGAGACAATCATTTCAAGTCCAATTAGAAGCTTAGGCTTCCTAGACTCATATCCTCACTGATTTGGGCAGTCTTTCTCACCTGAAACTCACCCCAAGCTTGTTCATTTGCTTGGCACTCTTTCTCAGGAAATCAATCAAGACAAATACATGAAGTTTAGTTAATCAGTCAAGACAAATACATGAAGTTTAATTTAATTACATCTAATCCCAACAAATGGGGATTAGCTACTCATAATTACAGAGAAAGCCAAAACCAGAGAAATAGGAGAAGAGGAGAGAAGAAACTCCATGGGAGCTTTCCACCGTCGTCACCGCAGCCCCCTGGTTCAGAGAAATCACGCCCCTCTTTTTATCCCAAGTGCCTCCTAGGGTGAAAATCCCTATTTTTCTGTCTCAGATAGAATAAAATCTCCCTAGGTCCAAGTCTCCTCTTTTTTGTGTGCCATGTGATCCTTTTATTGCCCAAAACCCAAAAATGCTGCATGAGTAGGAAAAATCAGCACTATCAATTATCATTAAAATCAAATAAATGTAGATTCTCTTAATTGTAGTGCAATCTTTATTATTCCTTTTCACTTTGAATTCACGTGGGACCCTTGGCATTTTCTATTTACGCTGACCATCATTGCAAATTGCAATTCATTATTTGCTTTAATTTGGATGCAAGCCAAATCTCCTCAAATTGTGATCAAGGGCCCACATCATAGTGTAAGTCCAATCTTTATGCTGATTCACACTTCTTTGTCAATCTTCAAGTTATATTGCTGCTGGACTTTTGTCAATTGTCATCAAATATTTCCATTCCAAATTAAATTGGAGTTATCCAATATCTCCACTTTTCAAGCTCCAACTTAATCCAGGCTCCATCATGGCTCATTTTGGGCATTTTATCTTTAATTTCTGCAAGACAACACCGCCTTACCCGTTCCAAGATAAAAACTAATAAAAATCAACTAATTATGCCTAAACTATATGAAAAATGCATGCAAAAGTGTACATGAAACATGATGTAAAATCACACTATCACCTCTCTATAATCAACAAATCGAAACTTGAATGAAAAGAATATGACTCTAGAAGTCAGATATTAGAAATTGAAGCACTTATGAATATCATACTCTTCTCACAAGGATGAAGCTCAATGAAAACTTGGATTTTCGTATTTGTATATTCAGAGTGATTAGATTGTTGAAAAGTGTTTCTATGAGGTCCTTATATAGTAATTTGAAGAAATAGATTCGTTGGACAAATCGTAGAAGTTGTTACAAGTGAAACAGATTCAGTTTTGAAAAACTGACACGAAATAATCTGTGTAGTACATCTGTGTATTCACAGTTTTTCAACTTTTGTAAAGCGCGTACACAGATTATGTTCTTTGTACATCCGTGTATTAAACTGAATTTTCAACTCTTGCACACGTGTACACAGATTACCATATTTGTACATCTGTGTATCTCTTGCTTTGTTCTTGAATACACAGATTATTATCTTTGTACATCGGTGTATATTAGAACACCAACCCAGATCAGCCTAGAACTTCATACACAGGTTGTGTACATCGATTACACATGAAAGCACAAGTTCTGAAGCATCTAAATTGTTCTATACACATGTGTATAAATTTGTACATCTGTGTACTCTTCATATTTTTCAAGAAACAGCTTCGATACACGTGTGTACAACACGCGTGTACAGAAAGGTTTTCACTTGCACTTTGTAAATTAACTGAACATACACATGTGTAACACACATGTGTATAACTTCAATTAATTTCCTTTTTCAATTAAAATTTTGAAAATCCTTTTCCTTCAAAAACTAATTTAATTATTCTTTTGAAAACTTAGTTTTTCCTTAATTTTCCAAGAGCTTCACTAAGAGGATTAAGCATGTTATTCTAACAATAGCATCTAAGAACTTTAAGGTCTTCAATAAACTTGGTCTTGATGCTTTGTTCCATGTCATCTCCTTTGAATCTTTGAGTCTCATGATCTTATTTGACCTTTGACATTTCATCTTTTGATCCTTTGATCTTTCCCTTCATGAGTGGACATGCAAACACTTGAACACTTTATTAGTGTATAATCAAATTGAAAAACTCATGTAAAATTCACATTGTTTGTCATACATCAAAACCTCAAAAGGGCTTAGTCTTACAAACCCCCCTTTTTTTGATTATGACAAACCTTACCATACTTAAACCTTAAAAATATAAATCAGAGTGCAACATTTCATTAAGCATGGTTCGTGATTCACTTTGATTCTCCCCCTGTCTCGTAGACATCTTTCAAAAGATCAAGTGTTATCATATTATTATCATAGAAAGTCATTTTCATTTACTTAGAGATTCAAAGTTAGTTTATGTATCAGAGCCTATTCATTCATATATCATATAGCTTATAGCTTTTTCAATATTTCAAATATCTTATGTATGATATATCTCATGTGTGGTACATCTCCCCTTTTGTCATTATCAAAAAGAAATATGGAAGATATAAACCAAACTAAAAATTAATATTGCTTTCATAAAATTCATCATTTCATAGCAAGAGCAATACATCAAAACAAAACATGGTTTATACATAGTCAGATAAACAAAACACAACCAGAAAACAAAAATTTCGATTTAAAAAGCATTTCTAGGCTTTGTACATCGATTATGTACACCTGTGTATTTAAGCATTTTTGCTGATTGTACACCTGTGTACAAAAGTGTCAATCTGTGTACACGAGGGGACACAGAAGGTTGGTGTTTCTATTTTTGCTCAGAATTGATTGATGTAATCGATGTATAAGAGTGAAATTTTTTGAGTTTTGAGAAGTTGCATTTTATACATCTGTGTACAGATTTGTCAATCTGTGTATAGCACATCAGATAGAAGTCTGATAAATGTTCTAATATATACATCTGTGTATATATCTTGTGTATAGGAGTTCCAGTATTCTATTTAAGCAATACATCAGTGTACTAAGCTTGTGTACTGATACTAAATCAACTAAAACACAAAGTACACCTATGTATGCCATATGTGTACTGATACTTCAACACCAAATATATTCAATACACCTATGTACTCAATCTATGTATTGATACAGCAGAAATTCGAAATCAATCAATGATACATAACAATCAATATAGCACAGATTAATTGATTTATATCACGTTAAACACATATCAAAGTAATTTTTCAGAACATACAAGCATTCAATAACATCAAATATCAATCAATTATGCCCATAGCCATTAATCTAGCTTTATTTTTCACTATGGTTTCATTCTTATCAAACTTGTTCATCCAATGATTAATTCATGATTGATCAAATAACTTTAAACAAAAGGATGCACAATAACAGATTAATAATGATAATTGGAAAAGATATTCAATCAATATTCTTTCTTTATTGTTACCCATAATGTGTTTGGAAAAGCCTCTATCATGATACCAATTTGAGCACTTGGCCTTCAAACACACCTGCAACACAGAATTTATGTGTGTTCTATAGGTACCCAACTTCTCTTGGGTCCTTCATGGTTAGAATATGATAAAGTTCCTTTAGGAACCCAGATTTGCCTTATTCGCAATGAATAATTATTTCTCAAATTGCAAACTGCAGCTATATGACCTTTTCTATTGCAATAATAACGTCTAACATTTTGTATGTATTAGCATAATGAGAGACATGCAGTTTTCTAAAAATGTTTCCTTTTTTCTCAAATTTGTACACTTGAACATATCGGTTTTTCATTTCTTCTTGTTGTCCAAGTAATGCATTAAAGTTGTCTTTATCACTAGTAAGTCTAGATAGATCAGCATTCAATTCATTTATTTGGTTTTCCAACTTAGGGAAGTTATCTTATTGGGTGCCTCCACAACCTTATCTCAAAGTTATTGGCAGCAAGATTAAAGCAAGTAATTAGATCACTAATTTCCCCTTGTCAATCGGCATTTGTCTCAAACAGGCATATACTTGATGGAGTTCTAGCGATCAATGAAGTGTTAGACCTATCGAAGAAGTCAAAGAAGGAATGTTTGATCTTAAAGGTTGATTTTGAAAAGGCCTATCATTTGGTTAGCTGGGATTTTTTGAAGTATATGATGAGTAGAATGAGCTTCTCAAAAAAAAAAATGGATGTGGTGGATGGGATCATGTACCTTCTCCGGGCATGTATCGGTTCTGGTGAATGAGAGTCCTACTTATGAAGTAAAACTGCAAAAGAGTCTAAGACAAGGTGACCCGTTGGCACCTTTCTTATTCCTCATTATGGCGGAGGGTTTGAGTGGTTTGATGGGGAGGGCTGTGGAAAGTGGTACATTTTCTTGCTTTGAATATGACAAATCAAAGTTTTCCTCCCAGTTGCAGTATGCAGATGACACCCTTCTAGTTAGGAGGGCAACTTATGTAAATCTATGGACAATGAAGGCAATCCTTAGAGGTTTTGAATGTATCTCAGGGTTAAAGGTTAATTTCCATAAAAGCTGCATCTATGGGGTTAATGTTGGTGAGGACTTCCTTACAGTAGGAGTCAAATTTCCTCTGTTGCAATGTTGGGGGATGCCTTTTATCTATCTTGGACTTCCGATAGGCGGAAGCCCAAAAAGACTAGCAACTTGGATACCGGTTGTTGACGTTTTGAAGAAAAAGTTTATCTAGATGGAAAGGAAGGTACTTATCACTGGGTGGTAGGATCGTGCTCCTGAGATCAGTACTATCCATCATTCCTCTATACTACCTCTTCTTTTTCAGGCTATCAAGGAAAGTTTTCAAGACTTTCGTTGGACTTCAAAGATCTTTCCTGTGGAGTGGGGGTGACAACAAAAGGTGCATTGCCTGGGCAAAATGGAAAAATGTATGCAAACCAAAAGGTGAGGGTGGCATTGGTGTTAAGGATTTGGATTTGTTTAACATCAGCTTACTTGGGAATTTGAAATGGCACTTTCTTGTAGATAACACTGCCTGTTGATTTGACATCATTCAATCAAGGTATGGTGTCCAAAGATGTATTAATTGCCCACAAGTATGGAACTCTAGAAACTCCTCAGAATGGTGGAGGGATTTAAGCGCATTTGTAAACACAAATTCTGTCCATCTAAACTGGTTCTCAAAGGGGGTGAGGAAAAAGGTTTGCAATGGCCCAAAGACCTTTTTTTTGGCAAATCAGGTTTGGCAAAAATTGTCCAAAAGATGTTTTTCCTATATTATTCTCTTTGTCTATAGACAAGTCTGCGGTTATGAGTGATATGGGTTGGTGGGATGAGTCGGTGTGGAGGTGGCACTGGAATTGGAGAAGGCCAATGTTCACTTGGTTGGAGGAGCTACTTGAGATTTTTATTACTACTTTGGAAGGAGCTTATATTCAGAGAGAGTTGGATGATGAGCTATGGAAACTAGGAATATCTAAATCATACTAAGTCTGCTTATGACTTCTTAGTCTCACAATCTCTAATGGTGAATCAACCTACAGAGTTGTTAACTCTCTTCAACAATTTTTGGTCAGGCGGTGTACCAAGTAAGGTTTTAGCCTTTTCTTGGCAGCTTCTTCAGGATAGGATTCCAACAAGATTAAATCTGTTTCGGAGGAATGTTCTGAATGACATCCACCAATGTATTTGTGTCCTATGTGGACAAGCTGAGGAGTCTTCTAGTCATCTGTTCCTCTCCCATCCTTTTACTATACGAATTTTGAAATGGATGTATAGGTTGCTTGGTCTGGACCTTGTGATGCCTCAAGATATTGAAACCCACTATCTCCTGCACATAGACTTCTTTAAAAAGATAATTGTTATGAGTTATAGAAGTCTATTTTGGCATGCTACAACTTGGACAATATGGTTGCAAAGAAATGCAATAATCTTCAAAAATGAAATTCTGTTGTTGCCATCTTTCCTTGAATTGATCAAACATAAGTCATTGCACTGGTTCTCAACAACAAATGAAAATTCAGGTTATTCATTTTCCAATTGGTGTATCTGCCTTGTCAGCTGTTTAAAATGACTTCTTCTGAACAAAGCATTTTCTCTTGAGAGTGTGGGATTTATATGTGAGGTTTTCTAGTGATGTTGTTGTCCTGGTGGGGGCGAGAATCTTACGTGAGGAAGTTATGAGTGGTACAACTGTGAGCACGCTGTTTAGGTTTGGCATGTTTTCCTCCTCTCCTTAAGGTTGCTGTCTTGGGAGTTATGCCAAATCTACATTTTTACTGTGCTCAGCTTCGTGGATTGAAATCTTGGGAGATTTGTAGAGCATTTGAGTGTTAAACATTGGTGAGGTTTTTGTTTTCTGGTCATGTTCAGGGTGCAAGAGTTTTTGTAATGAGATGTGAGGGAGTGATAAGCTTTAGGAGTGGAGTGAAACACTTGTGAGCTTTGGAGTGCCTTTGAGTGTTAAACAGTGGAGAGGTTTTGAGACAAAAGATGTGAGGGAGAGTTACGGTTTTTTTTTTGTCTTGTGTTGGTTTGGAGTGGAATTTGGGGAGGTTTTTTCTATGAGATACCTTTGTTACTATTTTGGTCATGTTTTTTTTCTATATTATATGGGTTGTGAGGATGTCCCGGAAGGATTTATATCTTGGGTTTTTCTATCATGTACAACTTTGCATAGGTTAAGAAATCCAAAAGCAACAACTATTTATTAAAAAATTAAGTATTTCAGTTTTGAAAGTATAAAATACACAAGTTCCTAGGTAAACTTATTATTTTAACATTCTTAATATGTGCAAAATTACATTGGTTAGAAAAATCCTTATATCTTTGCTGCCCTACATGTATGGGTGACCTGGCTTACTGCATTTTTGGCTCTTGGTTCATGATATATTATACATGAATTTTTGGTTAGATCTTATGATACACAAGGTTTATACATTGGCAGTCCAACAACATGTTTTGTGCCTGTCTTCAGCTGTTGGAGACTTGGAGGTGTCCTTGGCCCATGCGCTTCTATTTTTATGTCTCATTAAGTCTAAGCTCTATGTATGTACTAATTTGTGGCCTTAATTTCTGCCACGTTCCTGCAATTGGTTATTGTTCTTGTCTATGGCTACTTCTCGGCTTGTTTTGGTCATCTTCCATTGGTTTGGTTTTCTCCCCAAATGTGTGGTTTGGTGCTCTACTTGGTGGATTGTCTTTCTTTTTTGGTGCGGTTGTGGCATTTTTTCCCCTCTGATTCGTGGACCTTTGAAGAGATATTACTTGGATAGTGTCCCATTATGTTTGCTCAAAGGATTATCTTCTGGTTCTGTTATCTTCGGATTGCTCCTGGTGTTTGGTTTTTTTTGGGTGTGGGCTAATGTAATTTTCAACTTAAGTCTGGACACTCTGGTTCTTGTGGTTGTGATCTTTTGTATTGATTGGGCAATACATTGTTTCCACCCTTCTATGTATTTTTTTTTCTTTGTATATGGGTTTGGGTATCCTCGACCATTGTATCCTATTTTAATACATTTTACTTATATAAGAAAAACTTTGGCCCAAATGACTTAAGACAAAAAAATAATAATTAATTGAGAAATATAATATGATGTTTAAATTAGTAATATGTAATAAATAATTTAAAATGGGTAAATAATTAAAATTAAATAATTAAAGAAGTAATAATACCAATTTCTCATGCACTTATAACATGAGTTAAACCTCATAAGACGAAAACAAAAATTAATAATGAATAAATTTGAATTTTTTTTAAAATAATAATGGATTATACCTTTGCACAAAGGACTTAAAGCATAAAATTAATAATAATTATATTGAAATTATAGTGGGATCTTTTAATTATTAATACTTAAATAATTTAAAAATATTAAATAATTAAATAAGTAAATACTTAAACCACTTAAAATTTAATAAAACTAGCTTATAGCATGAGATCGATTGTTCAGTCGAATACTTTGTTTAGAATAGCTGCTTATGTGTTTGTGTGCCAATTTTTCAATCCTTAAGCACTTTGCATTATAAAGTGCGAGGAATAATTAATTTTACAAATTCGCAAGCACCCTATGGTGACCATGATGGTTATTATAGAGATTATTAGGTTTTTTATTGTAATATATTTTGTACCGTTTATTTTATTTTATATATAATTTGCATTTTTATTATATTTGACTTTATTTATTTTTATTTTTGTTATTAATTGAATTAATTATGAAAAAAATAATAAAAAATATTAGTCACTTACGGACGGGCACATCCATCGATAATACACACACCACATTACTGACGGGTTGATCTGTCAGTACGACAAATTTATCCGTTGGTAAGTCACAAACGACATTATCGGTGGCTTTTTTCGTCGGTAATGTGGTTGTCTGTAACACCCCCATTTTTCGTTTTCTAAGATCGGTATAAATATAAATAAACGTTTATATTTTTACCTGAAACTTAGAAAATGATTTTGGGAAAACCAAAGTCATATTCATATCATACTTATTTTTATAAGTATACGGTGAAATTTTTGGTTGAAAATTCAGACGGAACCCAGTCTGCATTTTTGCTGACAGTAAGATTTTACTGATCGGAAAACTAATTTTGACTCGAGAACGAAATGAATAGATTTTATATCTCATTTCCAATGATATAGATTATTTTGAAAATTTTCAAAATAAGGTTATTATACTCAATTCGGGTGTAAAACTCTAAATCGGGTAATCGACGGAGTCGAGAACGGACGTGCAGAGAGAAAACCTGACATCGGATGATGAGACCTCTTGCAACCGAGGGTGGTGAGTCATATGGGCGAGTCATCAATGTCATGATGACATTTAAACAAAAATCTAGATATTTCTTTAAATTAGTGTAAATACCATTTTGCCCTTTGACCATTTTACCCTTGAACTTTCATTGAAATGGCAAGTTTGCCCCACAATTTGTGGACACAAATCAGCCACCTATCTTTCAATCTCAACCACATAATTTTCATGATTACCTTAGGCAAAATTACCATTTTGTCCTTATGTTGTTTTAATACCACAAAAATGCCATTTTGTGAGATTACTCTTTTGTCCCTAAAAATTTATGTTTGGACCCTTTTGCCCCCCAAAATCCACGGCCCAAGCACCATTTGAGAGCCCATTTAACTTCTATTTAAGGCAATGTTCATCATCTTCATCAAAGTTTCTCCATTTTCCATTAAAAAGCTTAAGTTCCATAGCCTAGATTTGTGAAGGAATTGAAGTGCTTGATTCCTTGCTCATTTTTCATTTCCACGAGGTATACCATACTCCTCTCACTCAATCATCATCATGTTCTTCAATTATTTTTGTGTTTTGAAGCCATGATCATAATTTTCAATTCTTAGATCCAGAACTTTGAAAATTCTTAGAAAATCATAGAAAAATCATTTTAAAGTGAAACCAAATTCTATGGTCTTATTATCCTCTCTATATTTAATATCCAAGAGAATACATCAAACAAAATTTTCGTGCTTGTTTATTTTGTTGAGGCCGAACCCTAACTTGTTGTGGGGGAAGGACTTTGTTCATTTTTTAAAGACTAGTCTTGCTTGATTCAATCTTATAGTTCATATATATATTGAATCCATGGTTGTTGAATCAAAATAAAACCACCAAGCCATTTTTTTTTCATGACCGAAATTATATTCTTGAGGAGTTGGAAGATTTTGTTTCATTTTTCAACTTATGATATTTTATCTTGACTCTATACTACTCTAAGGTCATGGATCTAAGAGTATGTGAAATTTTGAAATCTCTAACCCAAATTTTCTGTCATGGCCGAAACTAGGGTTTTGAAGGGTTGGAGTATTTTATTTCAACCTTTGTAAGTTAATCATTGGTTTAGGGATCTAAGTGATCAAGGATCACTAATCCAAGAGTTTAGGATTTTTAGGAATTTTTAGCCAATTAATCACCTCATGGCCGAACCTATCATATAGGAGCATAGGTGTATTTAGTGCTTGATTGATAATTATTTGTTGTGTTTTGATTGAAGGATAAATTTTTGAGTAAGTCGGGTATGTGTTTTGCGGAAACCGGACGTTTGACGGATTTTCAACTCGGCAAGGAAAAATCTTCAAGAGGTAAGGGGAGCTTACATGAGGGATTTTTCCCAATAACTGTATGTGATTAGTGTGTGGTCTATAGTATTTATCTGTGATTGTGATGCTTGTTTAGTTTGGTTAAAGCTGTGTCGTGCTACCTGTGTTTGTTTATCTGCACTTAATTGTTTATTCGCAGTTATCTATTATAGTGATTTGATGCATGATTTACCTGGGATAAATTTTATGATATTGTTGTTTGATAAGCCTGACATTGGTCAGTGCCCAATCAGTTAGATAGATAAAAGCTTTAAGAAGCTTTAAAAAATTATATTCAATGTTTAATGGAGAATTATTGGAATATAATATTGATAGAAACTAGTATTTGAGAAAAATGAGAAAATGTTGAAAAATATTATTACTTTAATGATTTAACAGCGTAAGAGTATTTTATGAATCATAGTGAGGACGTAACCGTGAAAATATTTTCTCACTACTAGTTTATACGTAAGAATTTTCTAAATATTAGAAAATGTTATTTTAAGAAAATAAGTTTCAAAAATAATTTTATTATGGTATTGGAAAAATTATTTTACTAGAAAAGTCATAATTGGACTTAAAATGTTTTTAAAATGTCAAATGTTAGACAATTTCGAGAATATTTACGGTAGGATTACTAAAAGCGGTAATATTAGTTAAGATAGAGAATTTGTATCAAAACGATATTTTCAAGTTCAAAATATTGATTTTATGAAAGAAATTGAATTTCAAGTGATTTTGATGATTTTGTAAAATGAATTTCCAACGTAAATGTATTTTCGTAAAATCGTTTTATACACCGGTTATTTCCGACAACTTGGATAAGTTTCAGAAGTTTTGTTTTGATTTTGTGTTTCACCGAATGAAAATAGTGTTAACGTAAACCTAGTATCCGAGACATCGTGATACTAGCATTCTTAATTACAAGCACGAAGATCTTTGATCCGTGTTATGTTAACGTTGTTACACGTTGTAACGTTGTTGCACGTTGTGATGAACGTTGTTAATAGTGAATATTGTTTTCTATCACCATGAACCTAAGACTGATTGCAAGGTCTAAGGTTTTGTGATTGAGCATTCGGACTTCGTGTCCTATGTTAATATTGAGAAATCTATCACATTAAAAAAAATTATGAACAGTCATAAGCCATCTTGAGCTTCGACAAAAGAAGAATGAACACAAAGAGAAGTGATAAGAACAAAATGTTTTATATGCATTCATTGGCAGACATGCCCATGTCCTATGTATGATACCTTAATGATAGGGTATTCGTGCAACGTTGTTATGTATGATGCCTTAATGATAGGGTATTCATGCTACGTCCGATGTATGATACCTTAATGATAGGGTATTCGTGCTACGTTGTTATGTATGGTGCCTTAATAAACAAGGTATTCCGTGCTACGTTGTTATGTATGGTGCCGTATAGTATTCCATGCCACGTTGTGCCTAATATACCTGGCAATTGAGAGTGATCAACTCATTCATTTGGTGATGGGGTCTCCGGAGATTAGGTATTAAATTAGAGCCTGAATATTAAAGTGTTCATGCATTTTTTTTGAAGAATGTGATCGGGTATGAAACCCAGTGATAGACTACTTGTTTATTTATGGAAATGTATATGTATATATGTTTTCTTTTGTGTCGCACATGTAGTTATTGTGTTAAATCCATATATTGGCATCTTACCCTTACAAATATATCAGGTTTATTCTAGCCTACGGTAGTACTTTGGTACACTAGCACGGATGAAGCAAAGGAATTCACTAAGTCATTCGAGGACTTAACTTCTAGATGCTTGAAGAAGTATTCATTAGTGGGAATTTCACGTGGGTATTTCTAATAACTGTCTTGTAGAGTGACCAGCTTAGGAATTTTGGTTGAGTAGTTTTTTTTAAAAAAAAGGGTATGTAACTGTGAGATTGTAAGTTAGTCTTTGTTATAATTTCCTCTTTTGAAAATGAGACTCTTTGAGAAAACAGTGTATGTCGTGGCAACCTTGTTATGAATGTGTACAGATATTCAATATGACTTCACTACTTTAATTTGTGCATCATGTTTCTAGATATTTCCGTTAAAGAAAATTTTTACACCCGAGTTTTTTGCCTTATAATAAATTAATTTTTCGAAGGCAACCAGCAAATAAGTTTTTAATTACTTTCCGCATGTGTTACAAAGTAATGCCCAAGGGGGGTGTTACATTGTCTATCGACCACATTACAGACGACATTTCGTCGGTAATTATCGACGGATTTGCCAAATCCGTCAATAACCGTTACCGACAAGCCAGATATCGACGGATTCAGATCCGTTAGTAGGCCGTTGGAAACACGTCTTTACCGACGGGTTTTTGACATTTTCGACGTCTTTTATCCGTCGGTAATTCGTGTTTTTTTTTATAGTGGACGAACATATCCAATGAACATGCATTTGTTATCAAATCTAATTTTTTTATAATACCCTCCCATCCGATAGATGATAAACTAATCTCTTGATGTCTATGTGAGGACCTCTCCTTATAGTATATTTATATCTATAGCTATTTGTATATATATTTTACAAGTTAAATCAATTTTTTTGGTCTCTATAGTTATATTTTCGTATATTTAAATAATTTTTTAATTAAATCCATACTAATTATGTATTTCTGTAATTAAATCCCTAAATAAGAACTTATTTAAAAATTTAATAAAATTGTAAAGGATTAAATGAGTGATTTAACCTACTTTATAAACTACCTTAAGGACCCATTATATATGACTATAAAATGTTATCTATCAAACTAAATAAGAAATAATAGCATTATATATATGTTATTGAATATATTATAAAGTAGGGGGGGGGAAGTAACTTTTTCAATTGATTAGGTATCAAAATAAATTGCAATGATTTTCTTTTAAATTTCTTACTCTATTTACAAACCTTATACATATTTCTTATAACTATTAACTTATCCATATAAGTTTATCCCGCTTTAAATTCAACACATTCTATGACTATCTATGATTTAACAGTTAGTGATAAGAATTTTGAGGCTCCCGTAATTAATTCAACCCCTATGCATCCTAGTGTTATTCATGGTATGAAAATGTATTTGAGAGATGGGGGTGAGGAGGACCTATAGACAATGACTGTCTTTCAACAGAGAAGTTGAATAATGATAATCAGAAGTACAACCTCTAAAAGAATAGAAGACTTGATTTTAGATTTAAATGATTCTTTTTTTTTTATGGATTTTGATTTATGTTCCTTCATTATTTTATTTTCTTTATTTTTCTTCTTTTATCAATAAATTTATCTATATATAAGCTTACATTAAAAAAATTTAAATCATATTTTTTTGAAATATTATTAAAAAGAGTGGACGGTGAATTCCCTGGAAGGCTCTGCTAGGGTTTGCATGCATGAAGGCCTAGGGTTGGTGTTTCTTGATCATGGTTGCGCCTCCTTGGCACCTTCTTTTCCCAGAATCCATTGCCCATGGGCCTCCGCTGCCTTCCTCCTCTCCTCCTCCCATTCCGGTTCAGCCCCTTCTCTCTGGTCCGCCCCTTGATCCCTGTGTTGATCAGCCGCAACTCAACCAGAAGAAATCCTTTGCACAGGCTGTTAAGAATGTATGTGACTTCTCCTTGAGCCAACTTCCGGTACCTTGCCTAAAAGGAGATGATCTACTGATTGAAATTCCAGAAGATGAATATTTGGCTGGTCTGGAGGCGTCAAAAAACAATCTCCATGGCAGAATTCTTCTGGCAAAAGGTGAAAAACCTCTTAAGATTGATGACTTGAGAGCCAAACTTTCATTGTTATGGAACCCTATTGCTCTTTGGAAACTGACACCTATTGGCAGAGGCTTCTTCGAGTTTTCCTTTGCGTCTTTCGAGGATATGCGTAGGGTGTTGGCAGCGGGTTCTTGGAGTCTGGATCCAGGGGTTCTTAGGCTCTTTCCTTGGACGCCAGATTTCAATCCATCTCTGGTTAAGCAAACCAATGCGCAATGTTGTATCAGAATATTCAACCTCCCTCTTGAGTATTGGCGTCCTAAAATTCTTTACTCTATTGCAAGGGGGGTGGGCACTCCATTGGCTTTAGATGATGCTACTAAGAACAGATCTTTAGGTCACTATGCCAGGATCTTGGTGGACATTGACCTTGCTGGACAGATTAGAGACCAGATTATGGTGGTTAGGAAAGGTTTTGCCTTTCATGTGAGAGTGGAATTTGAATTCCTTCCTTCTTTTTGTGATTCATGCAAACTCATTGGCCACTCTTTGTCCAACTGTAAAAGAAACCTCTCCAAGAAATCCACTGGTGTTGCAGTGGATCTTCCTAAAACTAATAGAAAAGTGGTTGCTAAATACGTGGAAAAAAAAGTGAAGCCATGTTGGGAAAGTTAGTCTCGAAGGAGGTTCCAAGCTTTGCTGAAAAAGGAAAGGATGTGGTTTCTGTGGATGTAGTTCCCAACTCAGGTGGTAGTAATATGGGTGCTGGTCCGAGTGGTGCAACGGCTTTGGCACAGGTTCCCCCCTCTCCTGCACTTCATGTCTCTCAACATGTTGCCTTGGACCAAATTCGTGCTGAAAAGGAGTCTGTTTGGAATGATCGGGATGATATTTTTCTTCCCTCAAATGTGCCGCATGTGATTGAGGAGATCCCTGGTAGATTGGTCTATTCTGCCCCAGTTCATGGTAACTCGAACCTCCCTCAGGTTTCTGCAGTTCTTGGAACCTTTGAGGTTGACCCTTCCTTAGAACCGGTTCCTAGTCCTCCTCATGGTGCAAGTGCTAGGGAAGGTGTTCTACTCGGTTTGCCCATGCAGCAAAATTTAGATGGTCTGGCTGAAGCTATTCAACCCTCTCCTGCTAATTGGATCTCCAATCCAAATGTGGCACGTGATATGAACATCCTAGGGAGGTTTTGGGCTGATGATACTGAAGAGGAAATTGAGGTTGATTCTCCCCCTCGAGCCATTCTGCATGATCTGCATAAGGACGTTAGTGTTGATGCTGAAACTGGCTCAAGTTCAGGCTTTGTCAAAGTCCTTTCCAAATCGCAGAAGAAGAAACTTAAAAGAGCAAACAACCAGAAAACCAGAAAACAGAAGGCGTCTGTGGTTGGAGCCCATGCAAGGGCTGGTCCCAGGAATTTTGCCTAATGAAAGTAATCTTCTGGAATGCTCGAGGGGTTGCCAACCCTGAGACTAGATTGGTCCTTAAAAGGTTAATTACTGTAAATAACCCTGACTTTTTGTTTATTGCTGAACCTTGGATACTCTGGGATCAATTTCCTGCTTGGTTTTGGCAAAGGTTAAATATGAAACTGTTTGCTGTCAACTGTAGGGGTAACTTGAAACCTAATCTTTGGTGCATTTGTAAACTGGCTATCTTTCCTAACATTATTGCAACTTCCTCTCAGCATGTTTCTTTCTCCATAACTTTGGACAACATGACTTTATATTTCTCTGCAATTTACGCCTCTACTATTTACTCTAGCCGAAGGCAGCTTTGGAGTGAATTGGAAAGTTTGCAACAGTCTCATGCTGGAGCATGGTGCTGCATGGGTGACTTTAATGCTATTCTAGGATCTCATGAGCATAGAGGGCGTGGGGTCCCCAACATGATCTCTTGCAATGATTTTAAAAGATGGACTGACAATTGTAATTTAATACATCTGCAAACCAAAGGTGCCCTTTTCACTTGGGGTAATGGCAGATGTGGTGCTGCTAGGACTGAAAGAAGGCTTGATAGAGTCTGTTGCAACGATGCCTGGCTAACACACTGGACTAAACTTTCCTGTTGCACCCTAGTAAGAAATCACTCAGACCATTATCCTATTTTGTTGTCTCTTGATAAGCATGATGGACCTCATCCTTCCTCCTTTAAATTTATGAAGATCTGGACTGAACATGAAGACTGTTTTAATGTCATTTCTAATGCTTGGAACATTTGTATTCTTGGCTGTCCCATGCACATACTTAGCCAGAAATTAAAGCACTTGAAAGGCATTCTAATCCGCTGGAATAAGGAGCATTTTGGGGATGTTAATGTCAAGGTAAAACGGCGTGAAGGCACTGGCTGCCATCCAGAACCAAATAGCCATCTCTGGTTACACAGATGAGTTATCTCTTAAAGAGACTGCTGCTGAAAGTAATTTGAATCAGGCTTTGCATCTGCAGAATTTGTTTTGGCAGGAAAAATCTCGTGTTAGCTGGCATATTGAGGGGGACAGAAACACCTCTTTTTTCCACAAAGTCACCAAGATTAGACAGTCTTCAAAAAGTATGGCCATGCTGCGTAAGGATGGTGCTATCTTGGACAATCCTGCGGACATAGAAGCTCATGTGCTGGACTTCTACTCAACTCTCTTCTCCTTTGAGAACTTCTGCCAGGATAATGGACTTATTGAACAGGTAATCCCTCATTGTGTTGATAGAGCTGATAATCTGATGTTAACTAATCTTCCTTCCATTGAGGAAATTAGGAATGCTGTGTTCTCAATGAATGCCAGTGGTGCTCCCGGTCCGGATGGCTTCAAGTGGTCTTTTCTTCCAAACTTACCGGGAGATTGTTGGTAAGGACGTTTGCAATGCTGTCTTTGCAGTTCTTTCAGCAGGGATGGCTTCTCCCTAACTTTAACTCCAGCTTGGTGGTGTTGGTCCCTAAGTATCCGGAAGCTGACTCCATTGATAAGTACAGACCCATTGCTTTGGCCAACTTTAAGTTCAAAATAATCACAAAGATCTTAGGCGACAGATTGGCCATTATTGCTCCTAAAATTGTTTCCAATCAGAATGGGCTTTATAAAAGGCGAGGCAAATTTCAGATCAGATCAGTGTTGCTTCTGAAGCTATCAACCTGTTGGACAAGAGATCTTTTGGGGGTAATATAGCTCTCAAGATTGATATTAGAAAGGCTTTTGACACCCTGGATTGGAATTTTCTTCTCAAAGTGCTGCACCAATTTGGTTTTGACCCTATCTTCTGTAATTGGGTGAAAGTAGTGCTCCATTCGGCAAAACTGTCTATTAGTGTCAATGGTAAAGCAGTTGGTTTTTTCTCCTGTAAGAGAGGAGTGAGGCAATGTGATCCTTTATCTCCTCTTCTTTTCTGCATTGCTGAAGAGGTTCTTAGCAGAGGTATCACTAAGCTTGTACAAGATAACAAACTGCTTCCTATAGCTGGTCCAAGGGGTTCTAATGTCCCTAGTCATGTTCTCTATGCAGATGACATCCTCATTCTCTGCAGAGGTACAAAGAAGAATTTAGATAACTTGATGACTTTGTTTTCACATTATGCTCAAGCCTCTGGTCAGGTTATCAACAGGGAAAAATCTACCTATTATACTGGCTCTGCATGGTCATCTAGGCTCGCTGTCTTGTTTAGCAATTGGGGGTTTAAAGCTGGCCATCTTCCTTTTATTTATTTAGGTGTTCCCATTTTCAAAGGGAAACCTAAGAAAGCCTACTTCATGCCTTTGGTGGACAGGATTAAAACAAAGCTCTCATCTTGGAAGGGTAGTATGCTCTCTATCATGGGTCGTGTTGAATTGGTAAAGTCTGTTGTCCAAAGCTCTTTGATTTACTCTTTCCAGGTGTATTATTGGCCCCTTGCCCTCCTCAAGCTTCTAGACCAAAGATATTAGAAACTTTATTTGGGCTGGTAACATTGAGTCTCGGAAGATTTGCACGTTGCTTGGAAAAAGGTTTGCTTTGTCCCATTCTTTGAAGGTGGCCTTGGGTGAGGTCCTTTAGATCTATTAATGAAGCCTTCATGCTTAAGCGTTGCTGGGAGTTGATTTCCTCAGACTTGGATTGGTCTATCCTTCTTCGGTCTAGAGTGCTCAAGAATGCATCCTTCATTAACTACAACATTTCCTCCTCAATTTGGTATGGTTTAAAAGGGTTCCTCTCCACGGTTCTTAATAATGTCTCTTGGCTTTTAGGAGATGGAAGAAGCATTAACTTTTGGCGTGACTCTTGGCTATCTAAACCAATTGTTGACATGATGAATATTCCTGCCTTCCTGCATAATTCCCTTTCTGCCTCTGTTTGTGATTTCATCAGGGATGGGAAATGGTGTATCCCTCAAGAGCTTACTCTCAGGTTTCCTGCTGTTATAGATGAAATTGGTAAAGTGATTATTCCTTGTTCTGAGTCACCTGATCTTTTGGTTTGGAAGCACTCTGACTCTGGTTGCCTTTCTGCAAGGGAAGCTTATAGTTATTTAAATCCGGATAGGTCCTCTTGCCCCTGGGGGAAGTTGATATGGTCAAAGGCAATTCCCCCTTCAAAATCCTTTCTCCTCTGGAGGTTGCTCCACAACAAAGTCCCAACGGATGATCATCTCTGGTCTAGAGGATGCATTGTTGTCTCCATGTGTTCCCTTTGTGGCTGTAGTTTTGAGACTTCGGACCATCTCTTTCTTTCCTGCCCCTTTGCTGGTAGAGTTTGGATGTGGTTGAGTTGCTGCCTTGGTTGCCACCTTGACACTATTTCAATCCATTCTCTCCTCTCAATTTTAAACCAAGGATGGTGCCCTCAGGTTAAAGAGGTAATTTTATCTGCAATCATTACTCTCTTTGGGGCATTTGGTATTGTAGGAACAACATTAGATTTGATTCTAAGTCAATCTCAGTGGCTGCCATTTGCAATGCAATTGCTGCCAATGTCTCCTTTGCTGGGAGGTTTTGTAAGGGATCATTTTCCTCTAATGTTCATCAGTTGATGATCCTTAAGAAATTTAACATCCAGGTTAACCTTTTGAAGGCCCCATCCATTAAAGCAGTTATGTGGCTGCCCCCTAGATTCAATTGGATTAAAGTAAATACTGATGGGGCTGCTAAGGGAGCTCCAGGTGTGGCAGGTTGTGGTGGTATTTTCGAGAGGGTAAATGCTTCTTTTCTTGGCTGCTTTGCTCTCAATGTTGGTGTCTCGTTTGCTTTCCATGCTGAATTACTTGGAGCTATTATTGCCATTGAACTGGCTCACAAGAATGGTTGGAAGAAGCTTTGGTTAGAATGTGACTCCTCTTTAGTAGTCAATGCCTTCAACTCTAATGGTTTGGTCCCTTGGCAACTTAGGAATAGGTGGCTAAACTGTATTGCTCTTACTAGGGATATGTCCTTTTTTTGCTCTCATTTGTATAGGGAGGGTAATGCTTGTGCTGACAAGCTAGCCAATTTTGGTTTGCGTCTTGATGGTTTTTGTTGGTGGAGCTCATTGCCCTCCTTCTTATTAGAGGATTTTGGCAGAAATAGGATGAGTCTTCCTACTTTTAGATTTGCTTAGCTTTGTGGGTCAGGTTGATGCCCCCCCACGTTTCTGTTTTCCTTGTTTCCTTATCAATAAATTGGGTGTGCTGCAAATGATTGGCTTTGCTTGAGGTGCCAGCCTAGCTGGGATGTCTTGCTTGGCAATGATGCTTTTGCACACTTCTTTAATTAAAAAAAAAAATATTATTAAAAAATTAAAACAAACTTGAGTCATATAATTACGAGTATTTAAATTTATCTTATAAGATTAAAAATATGCACGAGTAAATTTATTTTACACATAACAGTTATCTTCATCAAAACAATATTTTAGAATATTTTAACACCCGTAAATATAAATACAAAAGGAACTTGTATTCTTTTATATCAAATAAACGAGATATATGACTAAAATATAAGTCATCAATTGTCAAAGGATACATGCCCTCTAACAAAAAGAAATAGTATCGGAAAAACTATAGTTTAATTGGTATGTACAGTAAACATAATTAGAGATTTTTTATACTATTAAAAAAACCAATCATCATAATCATATGAAAATTTGATTCTTATTATAACTATCTTAAAAGTCATACATGAGATGATTTGTAATTGATTAACAATATAAAAAACTTTACACTGATAGTTTATCAAAATTAAACTCATACACATGCACAATTAAATTTTTTTTTGTAATAAGAATTTGAGAACTTCAGTTTTAAAATATCGGCGTAAAAATTTTTATATTGTCGACCGATTACAAATCATTCCACATATGAGACATTTAAGATAGTTATTATCAAAGTTACATATTTTTAATGACGTGACAATTTACAAGGCAATGCATAACAATTAAGTCCTAAGAATTTTTATTTTTTAGATATTTCCTATTTCCATTTTGTTTTTATGCATTTACAGGGATTTGGATAATTTTTATTGTATAGTTTTAGGTAATTTTACCCCACATTTAGTCGATATTAACTACATTTTTTATTTATTTAGAATTTCAGTTAGAGCAAGACCTATGTTAATACAAGAATGTGCCATATGGCATTCTCTCCTTTAAGATTTTGTTCATGCTTTCCACGTCCAATACTTTAAGGTAAAATCTTTAGTGCTTTAAGAGAGTTTTAAAACTTTCTTGAGTTATATTAATTAGATTAAGATATGTAATTAGTAGTTGCCGATGGTTGTGGATTAATCTGAAGTTTAAAAATTATTATTGACTCAAATGATATTAAATTTTACAAAATGGGCAAAAAATCTTTGCCATTCTCCAATTTCACTGCTTCACCACTCTTCCTTTTCCCTCGGCAAAAGGCACTTACAAATGAAAGAAACCAAATGAACAATCATTGATTGTCTTGAATGATCACTAAACTACTTTCCATAGTTTTATGATTTTGGGCACATGCTTAAGTTATTGACCTGCTAGAATTTGCCTTATACTTTATAGGCTCCAGAAGTTGAAGCTTGTATTTTATTGTCAGGAAGAAATAGTTTGAGATATACATTTAAGTTAAACTACAGGAAAATCATATTGGTTAGAAATTCGCTAGAGCTCCTCACAAGAGGCCAAAATCAAAATGTCAAAGGTCGCTAGCTTGGGTGATTTTGTAGATTTTGATATTATTATTTGAGGCAATAATATGATTTACACTTTAGCTTAAACTATATATCGGTAACCATTAATTATATGCCTTCTCAGAGAAATCATTAATTTATAGAGATATGTACTATTTTCTTTTAGATATTTTTAAGATATAGTGCTTATTTACTGTATGAAATTATTTTTCATATTAAGAATGTCAATTATATTAATTTCATTAAATATCCATATTAAAATATCCTCATAAATCATGTTCTTAATTCATTTTGGGTATTTGTTATTTCTTTTTAAATCTGTATAATCAATTGTACTCTAAAAAAATGCATGTAATCGATCGTAACAAAAAAATAATGCATGCATGCAAACCATTAATCTTTCTTCTTTGTTTTACAATATACCAATATAGGTAACCTTTCTGCTTTAAAAACTCGAAGTTGTGCTTAAACATTACTACCACTTTCACACAGAAAAAACAAAAAAAAACAAAAATGCATTTCCCAAAATTCTTTCCCTTCATTTTCACTTTACAAGTCATTGTATTTAGTTTTTGTGAATCCCAGAATTGTGCCAAACCACCCCAGACCATTCTTGTTAGCCAAACAGGAAATACAACCTTCAAAACAATTCAAAGTGCCATTGACTCCGTCCCCTCTCGAAACTCTCAATGGTTCCACATTCGAGTTGCTTCTGGCACTTACAAGTAAATATTTTATTGTCATCAAATATATGATTGACCTAAGATTATATATTGTAAAGATTAATCCATCGTCATCATCATTATTATAATTATTATTATCATCATCATCATTAATTATTATTATTAGTATTTTCCTTGGCCAATGGTTATTTTGCTTTATTTGAAGTCTAATAAGCTCAAGCATTATGTGCTTCGTGCATTGCAGAGAGAAAGTCAATATTCCAATGAGCAAACCGTGCATTTATCTTGAAGGAGCGGGTAAGAACATTGCAAGTATTGAATGGGATGACCATGACTTTGCACATCTGATGAGTGTGATTCCATCTCATATATACTTCATGTACATTTTACATGCAATTTCATATAGTTTAGGCATATTTAATTTGATTTTTAGATAGTTTTTACCTTGGAACGGGTTAGGCGGTGTTGTGGTGTTGTTTTGCAGGAATTAATAATTAAATGCTCAGAATTAGCTTTGATGGAGCTTGGATGGAGATAGAGCTTGAAAAGTGAAGATAATAAGCCAAGCAGAGCCCATCACGGCCTAGACGTGATCAAGTAGAGCTGGAAAGAAAGAAGGCAAAAAGTCAGAAGCTGTCACGGCCTAGCCGTGATGCCCATCACGGCCATGACAAGTTAATGGAACCAGACCCCTTCTAGGCAGAATCTATCACGGCCTAACCGTGATGAGCATCACGGCCGTGATGAATCAAAAAGTGAAGAGGCGCCCAGGGCAGAACCTGTCACGGCTTGGCCATGATGGCCATCACGGCCGTGACGCGCGCCTGATCTATAAATAGGCATCTGGGCAGAACAAAAGGGATCACTCTCTGAAACAAAAAAAATACCCTAGACGGCTGGAACCCTAAAAGTGACATTTTTCCCTGCTTTTGGAGGAGAAGATTGGAGGATTCTTCATGGAGTTTTCTTCATCCCTTCTCTTTTTCTCTCTTGTAGTTTCTTTTACCATGTGTAGCTAAACCCCTTATTGTTAGGGTTAGATGATTGCTTTTCTGAACATGATTGTCTCTTGATTTGGTTTTAATACAAGTTTCTAATTCTTTATGAGTATTTGATTCTATGCTTAATGCTTTTCTTGGCTCGATATATATTCCATGGAATGATATGTTGCTTTGATAGACAATTGACAAATTTATGTTAAGGCATGCTCATGAATCAAATGCCAAGTATTTCAAGAATCTAGACATAGGTCTTGGGGTGCTTGCAATCTTATAAGTCTTGGCTTAATGCAAAATCTCAGGTTAATCTACCTAAGACATTAGGGCTTGATTTGGGATTTTAGGCTCATTCCACCTAAGACATTAGGGTTTGAGTATTTCAAAAGACTAGATTGTCATAATTGAATTAGGACGTGTGTTAGTAACCATTTCATTGCAATTAAGGGAGGATTAGTGTAGTCTAACCCTGACAATTCTATTCATTTGTTAATCACATCTCTGTTTGCATTCTAAGTGTTTGTTAAAATACCTAAAAGACCAAAAACATTTTATTCTTGTCTGTTTTGTTCTATTTACTTTTGTTGGGCTTAGTACTTTGTATTGAGCTCCTTTCCATCCAAATGATCGTATAGATAGTAGTCCAATTTGCGAAGTGGTACTTGTCCACGATCCCTGAGAACACCACCGTATTACTTGTTTACGACTAGGTATACTTGCCGAAATCGTATAAAGTTTTTGGCGCCGTTGCCGGGGATCGGTGTGCCAATATCACGAGTACCAAAGGGGACTCCTAATTTAGACATTTTTTTTTCTTTGCTTTCCTACTGTTTTCTGTTTTTCTGTTTTTCTTGTAGTTGCATAATTGTCCACTTGAAACTTGACTTGTACTTGCTATATATTTGTTGCTGTTCTACTCTGTTTGTTTCCTTGTATGCGAGCTACAATCAACCCAGGTGAACTTCAATTCGACCCTGAGATCGAGAGGCTTTGTAGAAAGAATAGAAAGGAAGCCAAAGCAAGAGAGAACAGAGCAGAAGCATCTTATAGAGTGTAAGAATCACAAGTGGAGTTACCAAGTGTGCAAGAACCGCAAGTTGAAGTAGCAACTGTCACCATGGCTGACAACAATGAACAAAGGAGGACGATGGGGGACTATACCTACCCTAAAGTCGATAGATGTGGAACTCCAATTGTTAGACCTGCAGTGGCTTGCAACAACTTTGAGATCAAGGCATCACTTCTCAATCTTGTGCAGCAAAATCAGTTTGGAGGTTTAGAGAGTGAAGACCCTCATTCTCACATTGGCACATTTATTGAGTTGTGTGACACTATCAAGCTGAATTGAGCTTCCGACGAGGCTATTCGTTTAAGGCTCTTCCCTTTCTCTTTGAGGGATAGAGCTAAGGCATGGCTTCAATCCCATCCTCATTGGAGCATTATTACTTGGAATGACTTGGTGAGCAAGTTCTTATCTCGTTTCTTCCCTCCATCAAGGATGATCAAGTTGAGGTCGGAGATCAATGCTTTTGCACAGAGGGATGGTGAATCACTTTATGAAGCATGGGAGAGGTTCAAATCTTTGCTTATCGCTTTCCCAAATCATGAGTTAGAAACATGGCAGCAGGTTGCAACCTTTGTCAATGGTCTCAACCGAAATTCTAGAAGTATGATTGAAGCGGCTGCAGGTGGAACATTGAGTCAAAAGACACCCGATGAAGCAAAGGCCTTGATTGAAACTATGTCTAATAATGATTATCAAATGCCTAGTTCTCGATCATTAGCCAAGAGAGGTGTTTTGGAGCTTGATGAAATTGGTGCTCTTAAGGCGCAAATGGCCATTCTTACCAAGCAATTGGCGTCCGTTCAGTTGCAGAATTCTCAATTACAAGCGGTCCAAGTTCAAGCTGCCTCAGTGTGTGACTTCTGTGGAGGTAACCATGCCAACGGCAATTGTGAAATTAATGTGGTTGGAGGTTCTAGGCAAGAAGAAGTGAATTACATGGGAAACCAAGGGCCTAAGCATGATCCTTTCTCTAACACCTACAATCCGGGGTGGCGTAGCCATCCTAACTTTGGTTGGAGACAAGGGCAAGGCTCAAGTTCTCAAGCAAAGCCTCCTCAAGAGAATTCAAGCAAATTGGAGAATATTCTAGCCCAATTAAAGCAAGCTGTAACACCCCCCCCCCCCTTAGGGCATTACTGTGTAACCTATGCGGAAGTAAATTTAAAAGATAATTTGCTGGTTGCTTTAAAAAATCTGCTTTCTCTTAAGTCGAAAACTGGGGTATAAGATTTTCTTCTATAGGGATAACTCTGAAATCCATCATACATACATTTAAAACGTAAAGTCACGTTCAGAACAAAGTTACCATGACATAAAACATTTATATAAGTTTCCATTTTCGAAAGAGAAAGTTTAAACTTCAGATGGATGTATATAACACTACATTCACGGACCCCTTCAGATATACAACCCAACTCATACTCCTAAGCTGATCATTCTATCAAATATTCATTGGAGAGGCCCCCAATCGGAATACTTTCCCAACCTCTAACACTAGGTCTTCAATTGACTTAGAAAGACTCCTCTGCAACATCGGTACTAGAGTACCAAGGTACTACAAAGAAAACCCAAGAGACTGATATAATTGTAAGAGTGAGATACTATCATAAGATATATCCCACAACAACCATATACATGATACATACATCACATAATCGTATAAGCAGTTAAATCATACATATACACAATATAATAGTGTTATATCAAAGGGTCTCAAACCCGCACAGTCAACCTTTGAAAATATGCAAGGCACTTCAATATCAAGCTCTAACTTAATCTCATGAGATATCAACACCGTTTTCCACTGGAGAAGAATTAGAGTTGGTCAATCTCTAGCCCACCGGGCAGTTGCCTCCATACCCTCATGCATTTAAGGTCTCAGGACGAGCAACGTCACATGTGCCTCTGAACCCAGTTTACATGGACAGACTCCCAGATACCACCTTGTATCTGTTATATAAGAAAGCACGTCTGCTTAGGGAAATACACATGAGAAAATATTTTATTTAAAGGGTTTTCTTTGTGTTCATTCTTTTTCGCTGTCGCAGCTCAAGCTAACGACTTAATCATCATTTCCCCATCACTTGAAAACTTAGGAGCATAGGACACACAACAGAATGCTCAATCACAACGCCTGAGACCGATGCACCAGTCCTAGGCTTGTGGTCATAGAAAACAATATTCACCTTTAATAACGTTCATCACAACATGTTTAGGACACACAGTCTACAACAACGTGATTAGGACACACAGTCCACAACAACGTGATTAGGTCACACAAGCCACAACAACGAAATCAGAACGCACAATCCTCGATTTCGAGAATTGGACTCTCAGTCCAGAACATCATGAATATGACTCATGGTCCCGAATTAACACTGATCCAAGATCACGTGCATATAATTGAATACTAGAGGCGACGTCTCGCATACTAGATTCTCTTTCTTAAGTACTTATTTTTCGTTCAGTGAAAATCAAATTCAAAACCGAATCCTCGATAACCTATCCAGGCTATCGGAAAGTTTCTAAAATATTTAGGAAAAACCTTTTCTTTGAAAATCTTTTATAAAGCATCTTTGAAATACTTTTATCTTTGAAATATTTCCCCCAATAGGATATTGCCAAATAATCTTGAAAGTTTTCACTTGAAGACACATAGTTCGAAAAGGATTTTTCTCTTGTATAACAATAGTTCACCAAAACCATTTCAACATTTAAAACAAGTACTTTAAGTTAATGAACTTTTGGAAAAGAACACCAATCCCTTCATCTTCAAAGCTTATTAAGGTTTTTAATCCTTATAACAGTTGAGCATAGACACAAGTCTGGCTTAGCAAACTTTCAATCAACAGCAGTATATATTATCAGTTCAATGCTAATATCACAGTTAAAAGCAGTTCATCACAGATATGTATTATAACATTTTGAACAAGTACAGTTCAACATCAGATAATAACATAACAGTTCAAGTACATTAGATAACCAAGTAAGCTCAATCAACATGTAAATATCCAATTAAACACATACACATATGCATACAGTTATTGGATATCTTTAGGAAATCCCCTCTTACCTCAAGAAGGTAAGAGAATGCGAGAAAATAAACAGTTTCACGAACGTTCTTCAAAGTTGGTTAGGATGCTAGTCTAGGTTTCAAGACACAAGGTTCAAAGGATTAGAACTCAACCAAGAAATTAGGGCTAGAAGTTTCCAAAACACATGCAACTTAGGTATTTATGATCCTTAAGTGCTAGGATTTTAAAACATGATTACTTTAAACAAAGTTGAACAAAAATCCCACCAAGTTACACTTGATGGAGATTCGGCCTTGACTAATAAGATAGGCTAGGAACATTTAAACTTTCCAATCTCTTTGGTTTAGCATCCATTAATAGTAAGGAGCTCAAAACCATGATCACTTTGGAAAATGAAAAACGAAACGCCCTAGGTCCACAACCTTTAAGATTCGGTCATCCTTGGGTTTTCATGATAGAAATCTTTAAATTCTTCCAATCTCTTAGACCTTTTAGCATCCAATAACTTATGGAGCTCAAGTCTATGATCATATTCAAAGCAACATAGGACTTTAAATAACAAAGCTCATAAGCACATAAAGTAAGAACAACATAAGCCTATAAGTAATTAAAGCATAATGACATAAGTAAATAAATCATAAATGACATAAACATAAATGAGATAAAAGTAAATGACATAATGTAAATGACATAAAGTAAATGGCATAAATATAAATGACATAAAAGTAAATGACATAATGTAAATGACATAAAGTAAATGGCATTAATATAAATGACATAAAGGTAAATGACATAATGTAAATGACATAAAGTAAATGGCATAAATATAAATGACATAAAAGTAGAGTAAAAATCTTTAAACTTTCCAATCACTTAGACATAGCATCCTTTAACATAAAGGAGCCTTGGTCCATGATCATTTTGGAAAACAAATCTTTAAACTTTCCAATCACTTAGACATAGAATCCTTTAACACAAAGGATCCTTGGTCCATGATCATTTTGGAAAACAAATCTTAAATACAAACTCATACTTGTAAAAGTTGAAACAAGATCCATCTAAACCATATGCATGGTTTCGGCCTCATTAGAAAGTAGAGGTTAGGAAACTTTGTTTTACACAACCTTTTAGTATGTTAAAATACAAGTAAATACAAGACCAAAGAAATTAATTGGTTTCAACTCAAAAGGAGTTTTCTACCATTTTTGAGAGATTTTTGAAGATAAAAGCTCATATATGACATAAAGAAGAAACTTTAGAAAAAGATGAAGTTTTTTAAAGAAAAGAATACATGAGAGAATTACCCTAAGCAAGAGGAACAACTTTGATGAAGAACACTTAGTGAAAAGAAGAAGAAAAACTAAAGCTTTGGAAGCTTGAAGTTAAGAAAAAGAGGAAAGCTTAAGAGTTTTAAAAGGAAAGTGATGAAGTGAAGATGAAGAGTGGTATTTATAGAGGAAATGGGGAGGGTGCACAGTTTTGGAGAGGAAGAAGAGAAGAAAGAAGGTGGGTTGCTTGTAGCGAGGATAAGGAGTTAAGGTGATGTGATGTGATTGGAGAGAGAAAGATGAAAAAGTGAGATTTTGAAATAAAGTCAAGATTCACTTTTTCTTAGGTGTGTCATAGCCTTCACATCAAGTCACTCCATGTCACTTATTCCTATTGATACTCTGTTCCATTGCGTATCAGATGACTTCCCCGATCGTATTTCCCGACGATTTCGCTCGGGAAATCCCTAAGATTTTGGCCCCGAACAAGATTTTTCGAAAAACTCCAAAACCACACAAAACATCATAAAAACACTAACCGTCTCGTTCACGAATTAAAATTTTGTCTTTAGCTTAGTAAACTTGTACTGGCAGTGAGAAGCCAGACTGGTTTTCGTCTGAATTTTCTACCGAAAATTTTACTGTGACTTCATACGGTAAAACAACACAAGAAAATGATTTTATTTTAAATAAAATCATCCTCTGGATTTTATCCAAAATAAATACATTAAAGCATGTATTTACTGATAAAGAAGCATACGAAAAACATTGTGTTACAACTCTACCCCTCTAAAAAGAATTTCGTCCTCGAAATTACGTAACTAGAAACTTAACAGGATCTCTCACCATCTAGATCATACTATCAGAAGAAAGTATCTAAAAGAATTTCACCAATCCAAAAGAATACAAAAGCATCTAATGTATGAAGATCCTTTAGTTTATTCACGGAGGTAAAAATGCATGACCGGTACACATTTACAATCATGAATCTTAAAAGTTTCTCCTTTCACTAGAATTTCTTGGTCAACAATTTAAAAGAGCAACAGTTTGATAAGAATTCAAACTGAATCACTTCCACCAAAAGTAAAAGCGATTAGATTAAGTTTCATCAAGAAACTTCTTTTATAAACATACTCATCCCGTGCAACAACAAGGCAATTCATAACTCTAGGAAAAGAAAGATTGGATCCAAAGTCTAAACCGACCACAATAATCAAAAGAGAAGGGAACTGGAATAAATTTCTTAAGGAGACTTTTATTCCCAAAGTCATAAGAAACATACATTCACTGGAAAGACTAGTAACATAGGAGACCCTAGAGAGTCAAATACTCAAGGGCGTCAAAAAAGCGATTATACTTAGAATCCTATTACAACTTAGAATTATAGACCACTGCCATAAGACCTTCAAATTGTGAAATTTTCAACACTACTTCTATTGTAAAAGATCGTCAGATTGTGAAGCTCCAGCGCCAGTCATGGTGTAGACTATTCCCTTCGCCGTGGGTCTACCAGTTCCTAAGGTGTTGACAGCCTTTTCAAACCTCGGTGCATTACAATCCCTTGAGAAGTGTCCTAATTGTCCACAATTGAAACACTTCACTCCTTTGCGTCGGCAAACATTAGCCATGTGGTCTGGGTCTCCACACTTGTAACATCTCCTAACTTAGTCTCGGTTTTGGTTCTGTTGGCCTCCACTTCCCGATTCAGAATTATCAGAACGATGTTGTCGTTGATTCAGGTCATTCCCTTGTGGCCGGAAATAAGGTTCCCTCCGATGTTGCTTCCCTTTCTGATTCTGATCTTGATATTGGTCTTTGGAACGAGTGGGTCCTATAACAGTTTCTCTATTGCCTCTTTCCTTCCTCATTAGTTCCACTTTTCTACACTTCTCTACTAATGCTTGGAAATTCCGAATTTCCAGTGGCATCACAGATTCCTTGATCTCGAAGCGAAGACCGGCTTCGAACCTTTCGCACTTCCACTCCTCATCAGGGTTGTTCTGGAAAAAGCGAAAATATTTGGCAAGGGACTCAAACCTTGCCGCATATTCCCCCACTGTCATGTCCCGCTGACTCAGCCTCAGGAATTCCTACTCTTTCTCTGTCCGAGCACTCTGTGGAAAATATTTGTCCAAAAATTTGTTGCGTAATACTCCCCAAGTGATCGCCTGATGCTCAGCTACCAGCAGTTATCTGGTACCCTCCCACCAGTATTCAGCATCTCCAATCAGTTGGAATGTTGCATAAGGCACCTTTGCTCCCTCTGGGGTGTGAACCAGCTCAAAGATCTTCTCCAGCTCTTGAATCCAAAGATCATCCTTTATTGGATCCACGTCTCCATCAAACTGTGATGGATTCTGACATCGGAAAGCATCCAGATGTCTTCCCTCTGCAGCTTGTTCTGCCCTCTATTGCTCCTGATGGTTCTGGGCAGCAGCATTAGCCGTCTGAAGAGCTATGGCAGCAAGCAGAACGTCGCCCAAAGCTTGGGCAGCGAAGTCCATCCCGCCGTCATAATTCACATTCATGTTGGCACGACCTCCAATAGGACCACCTCTCGTGACCACGTCCACGACCACGTCCACGCCCACCTTTTGTGCTGGTTCCATAACCGACTGCCGAACAAATCGGTCCAAAGCCACAACTGAAAAAATGATACGTGTAAAAGCGTATCAAAACACATTACTTCTAAGAAGTTATCCAAATAAAACTTAATTCCGAGAAAACACAACGCCAACACAACAGACCTATTTCCCAAAGATCCCGAAAGACTCGACCAGCTCTGATACCACCTTGTAACACCCCCCTTAGGGCATTATTGCGTAACCCATGCGGAAGTAAATTTAAAAGATAATTTGCTGGTTGCTTTCGGAAAATTTGTTTTCTCTTAAGTCAGAAAACTGGGGTATAAGATTTTCTTCTATAGGGATAACTCTGAAATCCATCATACATACATTTAAAACGTAAAGTCACGTTTGTAACAAAGTTACCATGACATACAACATTTCTATAAGTTTCCATTTTCGAAAGAGAAAGTTTAAACTTCAGATGGATGTATATAACACTACATTCACAGACCCTTTTAGATATACAACCCAACTCATACTCCTAAACTGGTCATTCTATCAAATATTCATTGGAGAGGCCCCCAATCGGAATACCTTCCCAACCTCTAACACTAGGTCTTCAATTGACTTAGAAAGACTCCTCTGCAACATCAGTACTAGAGTACCAAGGTACTACAGCAAAACCTGAAGAGACCTGATATAATTGTAAGAGTGAGATACCATCATAAGATATATCCCACAACAACCATATACATGATACATACATCACATAATCATATAAGCAGTTAAATCATGCATATACACAATATAATAGTGTTATATCAAAGGGTCTCAAACCCGCACAGTCAACCTTTGAAAATATGCATGGCACTTCAATATCAAGCTCTAGCTTAATCTCATGAGATATCAACACCGTTTTCCACTGGAGAAGAATTAGAGTTGGTCAATCTCTAGCCCACTGGGCAGTTGCCTCCATACCCTCATGCATTTAAGGTCTCAGGACGAGCAACGTCACATGTGCCTCTGAACTCGGTTTACATGGACAGACTCCCAGATACCACCTTGTATCTAATATATAAGAAAGCACGTCTGCTTAGGGAAATGCACATGAGAAAATATTTTATTTAAAGGGTTTTCTTTGTGTTCATTTTTTTTCGCTGTCGCAGCTCAAGCTAACGACTTAATCATCATTTCCCCATCACTTGAAAACTTAGAAGCATAGGACACACAACGCAATGCTCAATCACAACGCCCGAGACCGATGCACCAGTCCTAGGCTTGTGGTCATAGAAAACAATATTCACCTTTAACAACGTTCATCACAACGTGTTTAGGACACACAGTCCACAACAACGTGATTAGGACACACAGTCCACAACAACGAAATCAGAACGCACGCATCCTCAATTTCGAGAATTGGACTCTCAGTCCAGAACATCATGAATAGGACTCATGGTCCCGAATTAACACTGATCCAAGATCACGTGCATATAACTGAATACTAGAGGCGATGTCTCGCGTACTAGATTCTCTTTCTTAAGTACTTATTTTTCGTTCAGTGAAAATCAAATTCAAAACCGAATCCTTGATAACCTATCCAGGCTATCGGAAAGTTTCTAAAATATTTAGGAAAAACCTTTTCTTTGAAAATCTTTTATGAAGCATCTTTGAAATACTTTTATCTTTGAAATATTTCCCCCAATAGGATATTGCCAAATAATCTTGAAAGTTTTCACTTGAAGACACATAGTTTGAAAAGGATTTTTCTCTTGTATAACAATAGTTCACCAAAACCATTTCAACATTTAAAACAAGTACTTTAAGTTAATGAACTTTTGGAAAAGAACACTAATCCCTTCATCTTCAAAGCTTATTAAGGTTTTTAATCCTTATAACAGTTGAGCACAGACACAAGTTTGGCTTAGCAAACTTTCAATCAACAAAGATATATATTATCGATTCAATGCTAATATCACGATTGAAAGCGATTCATCACAGATATGTATTATAACATTTAGAACAAGTACAGTTCAACATCAGATAATAGCATAACAGTTCAAGTACATTAGATAACCAAGTAAGCTCAATCAACATGTAAATATCCAGTTAAACACATACACACATGCATACAGTTATTGAATATCTTTAGGAAATCCCCTCTTACCTCAAGAAGGTAAGAGAATGCGAGAAAATAAACAATTTCACGAATGTTCTTCAAAGTTGGTTAGGATGCAAGTCTAGGTTTCAAGACACAAGGTTCAAAGGATTAGAACTCAACCAAGAACTTAGGGCTAGAAGTTTCCAAAACACATGCAACTTAGGGATTTATGATCCTTAAGTGCTAGGATTTTAAAACATGATTAATTTAAACAAAGTTGAACAAAAATCCCACCAAGTTACACTTGATGGAGATTCGGCCTTGACTAATAAGATAGGCTAGGAACATTTAAACTTTCCAATCTCTTTGGTTTAGCATCCATTAATAGTAAGGAGCTCAAAACCATGATCACTTTGGAAAATGAAAACAAAACGCCCTAGGTCCATAACCTTTAAGATTCGGCCATCCTTGGGTTTTCATGATAGAAATATTTAAATTCTTCCAATCTCTTAGACCTTTTAGCATCCAATAACTTATGGAGCTCAAGTCTATGATCATCTTGAAAGCAACATAGGACTTTAAATAACAAAGCTCATAAGCACATAAAGTAAGAACAACATAAGCCTATAAGTAATTAAAGCATAATGACATAAGTAAATAAATCATAAATGACATAAACATAAATGACATAAAAGTAAATGACATAATGTAAATAACATAAAGTAAATGGCATAAATATAAATGACATAAAAGTAAATGACATAATGTAAATGACATAAAGTAAATGGCATAAATATAAATGACATAAAAGTAGAGTAAAAATCTTAAAACTTTCCAATCACTTAGACATAGCATCCTTTAACATAAAGGAGCCTTGGTCCATGATCATTTTGGAAAACAAATCTTTAAACTTTCCAATCACTTAGACATAGAATCCTTTAACATAAAGGAGCCTTGGTCCATGATCATTTTGGAAAACAAATCTTAAATACAAACTCATACTTGTAAAAGTTGAAACAAGATCCATCTAAACCATATGCATGGTTTCGGCCTCATTAGAAAGTAGAGGTTAGGAAACCTTGTTTTACACAACCTTTTAGTATGTTAAAATACAAGTAAATACAATACCAAAGAAATTAATTGGTTTCAACTCAAAAGGAGTTTTCTACCATTTTTGAGAGATTTTTGAAGATAAAAGCTCATATATGACATAAAGAAGAAACTTTAGAAAAAGATGAATTTTTTTAAAGAAAAGAATACATGAGAGTATTACCCTAAGCAAGAGGAACAACTTTGATGAAGAACACTTAGTGAAAAGAAGAAGAAAAACTAAAGCTTTGGAAGCTTGAAGTTAAGAAAAAGAGGAAAGCTTAAGAGTTTTAAAAGGAAAGTGATGAAGTGAAGATGAAGAGTGGTATTTATAGAGGAAATGGGGAGGGTGCACGGTTTTGGAGAGGAATAAGAGAAGAAAGAAGGTGGGTTGCTTGTAGAGAGGATAAGGAGTTAAGGTGATGTGATGTGATTGGAGAGAGAAAGATGAAAAAGTGAGATTTTGAAATAAAGTCAAGATTCACTTTTTCTTAGGTGTGTCATAGCCTTCACATCAAGTCACTCCATGTCACTTCTTCCTCTTGATACTCTATTCCATTGCGTATCAGATGACTTCCCCGATCGTATTTACCGACGATTTCGCCCGGGAAATCCCTATGATTTTGACCCCGAACAAGATTTTTCGAAAAACTCCAAACCCATACAAAACATCATAAAAACACTAACCTTCTAGTTCACGAATTAAAATTTTGTCTCTAGCTCAGTAAACTTGTACTGGCAGTGAGAACCCAGACCGGTTTTCGTCTGAATTTTCTACCGAAAATTTTACGGTGACTTCATACGGTAAAACAACACAAGAAAATGATTTTATTTTAAATAAAATCATCCTCTTGATTTTATCAAAAATAAATACATTAAAGCATGTATTTACTTATAAAGAAGCATACGAAAAACATGGTGTTACAACTCTACCCCTCTAAAAAGAATTTCGTCCTCGAAATTACGTAACTAGAAACTTAACAGGATCTCTCACCATCCAGATCATACTATCAGAAGAAAGTATCTAAAAGAATTTCATCGATCCAAAAGAATACAGAAACATCTAATTTAAGAAGATCCTTTAGTATATTCACGGAGGTTAAAATGCATGATCGGTACACATTTACAATCATGAATCTTAAAAGTTTCACCTTTCACTAGAATTTCCTGGTCAACAATTTAAAAGAACAACGGTTTGATAAGAATTCAAACTGAATCACTTCCACCAAAAGTAAAAGCGATTAGATTAAGTTTCATCAAGAAACTTCTTTTATAAACATACCCATCCCGTGCAACAACAAGGCAATTCATAACTCTAGGAAAAGAAAGATTGGATCCAAAGTCTAAACTGACCACAACATTCAAAAGAGAAGGGAACTGGAATAAATTTCTTAAGGAGACTTTTATTCCCAAAGTCATAAGAAACATGCATTCACTGGAAAGACTAGTCACATAGGAGACCCTAGAGAGTCAAATACTCAAGGGCGTCAAAAAAGCGATTATACTTAGAATCCTATTACAACTTAGAATTATAGACCACTGCCATAAGACCTTCAAATTGTGAAATTTTCAACACTACTTCTATTGTAAAAGATCGTCAGATTGTGAAGCTCCAGCGCCAGTCATGGTGTAGACTATTCCCTTCGTCGTGGGTCTACCAGTTCCTAAGGTGTTGACAACCTTTTCAAACCTCGGTGCATTACAATCCCTTGAGAAGTGTCCTAATTGTCCACAATTGAAACACTTCACTCATTTACGTCGGCAAACATTAGCCATGTGGTCTGGGTCTCCATACTTGTAACATCTCCTAACTTGGTCACGGTTTTAGTTCTGTTGGCCTCCACTTCCCGATTCAGAATTATCAGAACGATGCTGTCGTTGATTCAGGTCATTCCCTTGTCGCCAGAAATAAGGTTCCCTCCGATGTTGCTTCCCTTTCTGATTCTGATCTTGATATTGGTCTTTGGAATGAGTGGGTCCTATAATAGTTTCTCTATTGCCTCTTTCCTTCCTCATTAGTTCCACTTTTCTACACTTCTCTACTAAGGCTTGGAAATTCCGGATTTCCAGTGGCATCACAGATTCCTTGATCTCGAAGCGAAGACCGGCTTCGAACCTTTCGCACTTCCACTCCTCATCGGGGTTGTTCTGGAAAAAGCGAAAATATTTGGCAAGGGACTCAAACCTTGCCGCATATTCCCCCACTGTCATGTCCCGCTGACTCAGCCTCAGGAATTCCTACTCTTTCTCTGTCCGAGCACTCTGGGGAAAATATTTGTCCAAAAATTTGTTGCGTAATACTCCCCAAGTGATCGCCTGATGCTCAGCTACCAGCAGTTGTCTGGTACCCTCCCACCAGTATTCAGCATCTCCAATCAGTTGGAATGTTGCATAAGGCACCTTTGCTCCCTCTGGGGTGTGAACCAGCTCAAAGATCTTCTCCAGCTCTTGAATCCAAAGATCATCCTTTATTGGATCCACGTCTCCATCAAACTGTGATGGATTCTGACATCGGAAAGCATCCAGATGTCTTCCCTCTGCAGCTTGTTCTGCCCTCTATTGCTCCTGATGGTTCTGGGCAGCAGCATTAGCCGTCTGAAGAGCTATGGCGGCAAAGAAAACGTCGCCCAAAGCTTGGGTAGCGAAGTCCATCCCGCCGTCATAATTCACATTCATGTTGGCACGACCTCCAATAGGACCACCTCTGTGACCACGTCCACGACCACGTCCACGTCCACCTTCTGGTGCTGGTTCCATAACTGACCTGCCGAACAAATCGGTCAGGACACAACCAGAAAATGAAACGTGTAAAAGCGTATCAACACACATTACTTCTAAGAAGTAATCCAAATAAAAGTTAATTCAGATAAAACACAACGTCAACACAACAGACCTATTTCCCAAAGATCCCGAAAGACTCCACCAGCTCTGATACCACCTTGAAACACCCCCCCCCCCCCCCTTAGGGCATTACCGCGTAACCCATGTGGAAGTAAATTTAAAAGACAATTTGCTGGTTGCTTTCAGAAAATTTGTTTTCTCTTAAGTCAGAAAACTGGGGTATAAGATTTTCTTCTATATTGATAACTCTGAAATCCATCATACATACATTTAAAACGTAAAGTCACGTTCGTAACAAAGTTACCATGACATACAACATTTCTATAAGTTTCCATTTTCGAAAGAGAAAGTTTAAACTTCAGATGGATGTATATAACACTACATTCACAGACCCCTTTAGATATACAACCCAACTCATATTCCTAAGCTGGTCATTCTATCAAATATTCATTGGAGAGGCCCCCAATCGGAATACTTTCTCAACCTCTAACACTAGGTCTTCAATTGACTTAGAAAGACTCCTCTGCAACATCGATACTAGAGTACCAAGGTACTACAGCAAAACCCGAAGAGACCTGATATAATTGTAAGAGTGAGATACCATCATAAGATATATCCCACAACAACCATATACATGATACATACATCACATAATCATATAAGTAGTTAAATCATGCATATACACAATATAATAGTGTTATATCAAAGGGTCTCAAACCCGCACAGTCAACCTTTGAAAATATGCATGGCACTTCAATATCAAGCTCTAGCTTAATCTCATGAGATATCAACACCGTTTTCCACTGGAGAAGAATTAGAGTTGGTCAATCTCTAGCCCACCGGGTAGTTGCCTCCATACCCTCATGCATTTAAGATCTCAGGACGAGCAACGTCACATGTGCCTCTGAACTCGGTTTACATGGACAGACTCCCAGATACCACCTTGTATATGATATATAAGAAAGCACGTCTGCTTGGGGAAATGCACATGAGAAAATATTTTATTTAAAGGGTTTTCTTTGTGTTCATTCTTTTTCGCTGTCGCAGCTCAAGCTAACGACTTAATCATCATTTCCCCATCACTTAAAAACTTAGAAGCATAGGACACACAGTCCGAATGCTCAATCACAACGCCCGAGACCGATGCACCAGTCCTAGGCTTGTGGTCATAGAAAACAATATTCACCTTTAACAACGTTCATCACAACGTGTTTAGGACACACAGTCCACAACAACGTGATTAGGACACACAGTCCACAACAACGTGATTAGGACACACAGTCCACAACAACGAAATCAGAATGCACAGTCCTCGATTTCGAGAATTGGACTCTCAGTCCAGAACATCATGAATAGGACTCATGGTCCCGAATTAACACTGATCCAAGATCACGTGCATATAACTGAATACTAGAGGCGACGTCTCGCATACTAGATTCTCTTTCTTAAGTACTTATTTTTCGTTCAGTGAAAATCAAATTCAAAACCGAATCCTCGATAACCTATCCAGGCTATCGAAAAGTTTCTAGAATATTTAGGAAAAACATTTTCTTTGAAAATCTTTTATAAAGCATCTTTGAAATACTTTTATCTTTGAAATATTTCCCCCAATAGGATATTGCAAAATAATCTTGAAAGTTTTCACTTGAAGACACATAGTTCGAAAAGGATTTTTCTTTTGTATAACAATAGTTCACCAAAACCATTTCAACATTTAAAATAAGTACTTTAAGTTAATGAACTTTTGGAAAAGAACGCCAGTCCCTTCATCTTCAAAGCTTATTAAGGTTTTTAATCCTTATAACAGTTGAGCACAGACACAAGTCTGGCTTAGCAAACTTTCAATCAACAGTAGTATATATTATCAGTTCAATGCTAATATCACAGTTGAAAGCAGTTCATCACAGATATGTATTATAACATTTAGAAAAAGTACAGTTCAACATCAGATAATAGCATAACAGTTCAAGTACATTAGATAACCAAGTAAGCTCAATCAACATGTAAATATCCAGTTAAACACATACACACATGCATACAGTTATTGAATATCTTTAGGAAATCCCCTCTTACCTCAAGAAGGTAAGAGAATGCGAGAAAATAAACAGTTTCACGAATGTTCTTCAAAGTTGGTTAGGATGCTAGTCTAGGTTTCAAGACACAAGGTTCAAAGGATTAGAACTCAACCAAGAACTTAGGGCTAGAAGTTTCCAAAACACATGCAACTTAGGGATTTATGATCCTTAAGTGCTAGGATTTTAAAACATGATTACTTTAAACAAAGTTGAACAAAAATCCCACCAAGTTACACTTGATGGAGATTCGGCCTTGACTAATAAGATAGGCTAGGAACATTTAAACTTTCCAATCTCTTTGGTTTAGCATCCATTAATAGTAAGGAGCTCAAAACCATGATCACTTTGGAAAATGAAAAATGAAACGCCCTAGGTCCATAACCTTTAAGATTCGGCCATCCTTGGGTTTTCATGATAGAAATCTTTAAATTCTTCCAATCTCTTAGACCTTTTAGCATCCAATAACTTATGGAGCTCAAGTCTATGATCATCTTGAAAGCAACATAGGACTTTAAATAACAAAGCTCATAAGCACATAAAGTAAGAACAACATAAGCCTATAAGTAAGTAAAGCATAATTACATAAGTAAATAAATCATAAATGACATAAACATGAATGACATAAAAGTAAATGACATAATGTAAATGACATAAAGTAAATGGCATAAATATAAATGACATAAAAGTAAATGACATAATGTAAATGACATAAAGTAAATGGCATTAATATAAATGACATAAAGGTAAATGACATAATGTAAATGACATAAAGTAAATGGCATAAATATAAATGAGATAAAAGTAGAGTAAAAATCTTTAAACTTTCCAATCACTTAGACATAGCATCCTTTAACATAAAGGATCCTTGGTCCATGATCATTTTGGAAAACAAATCTTTAAACTTTCCAATCACTTAGACATAGAATCCTTTAACATAAAGGAGCCTTGGTCCATGATCATTTTGGAAAACAAATCTTAAATACAAACTCATACTTGTAAAAGTTGAAACAAGATCCATCTAAACCATATGCATGGTTTCGGTCTCATTAGAAAGTAGAGGTTAGGAAACTTTGTTTTACACAACCTTTTAGTATGTTAAACTGCAATTAAATACAAGACCATAGAAATTGGTTTCAACTCAAAAGGAGTTTTCTACCATTTTTGAGAGATTTTTGAAGATAAAAGCTCATATATGACATAAAGAAGAAACTTTAGAAAAAGATGAAGTTTTTTAAAGAAAAGAATACATGAGAGTATTACCCTAAGCAAGAGGAACAACTTTGATGAAGAACACTTAGTGAAAAGAAGAAGAAAAACTAAAGCTTTGGAAGCTTGAAGTTAAGAAAAAGAGGAAAGCTTAAGAGTTTTAAAAGGAAAGTGATGAAGTGAAGATAAAGAGTGGTATTTATAGAGGAAATGGGGAGGGTGCACGGTTTTGGAGAGGAAGAAGAGAAGAAAGAAGGTGGGTTGCTTGTAGAGAGGATAAGGAGTTAAGGTGATGTGATGTGATTGGAGAGAGAAAGATGAAAAAGTGAGATTTTGAAATAAAGTCAAGATTCACTTTTTCTTAGGTGTGTCATAGCCTTCACATCAAGTCACTCCATGTCACTTCTTCCTTTTGATACTCTGTTCCATTGCGTATCAGATGACTTCCCCGATCGTATTTCCCGACGATTTCGCCCGGGAAATCCCTAAGATTTTGGCCCCGAACAAGATTTTTCGAAAAACTCCAAACCCACACAAAACATCATAAAAACAATAACCGTCTCGTTCATGAATTAAAATTTTGTCTCTAGCTCAGTAAACTTGTACTGGCAGTGAGAACCCAGACCGGTTTTCGTCTGAATTTTCTACCGAGAATTTTACTGTGACTTCATACGGTAAAACAACACAAGAAAATGATTTTATTTTAAATAAAATCAACCTCTGGATTTTATCAAAAATAAATACATTAAAGCATGTATTTACTGATAAAGAAGCATACGAAAAACATGGTGTTACACAAGCAACTCAAGATAATATGAAGAATCAAAATGCCTCCATCAAGAATCGAGAACACCAAATAGGCCAATTGGCAAAGCAAGTGACGGAGAGACCTCAACGACAATTGTCGATAGATACAGAGAAGAATCCAAAGGAGGATTGCAAGGCAGTTACTACAAGAAGTGGGAAAGTGATAGTTTCATAAGACAAAGAGAGAGAAGAAAGGAGAATTGGTAAGGGAGTTGATGAGGTGATCGTTGAAGATGTAACCAATGAAGAACCAGAGACTTCCCAAGCCACTACCTCTAGTCCTATTGTTATTGAAGTTGAAGAATCAAAGAGAGATAAACTGGGGGATGAAGAGTTTGCGAGAAAGAAGACTAAAAGGCAAATTCTTGAAGCAGTTGACAATCCTAAGGAGTTACCACCGTATCTCAAGATACCCTATGCTCAAAGGTTGAAGAAGGAGGTAAAAGATCAACAATTCTCTAAGTTCTTGGATGTGTTTAAAAAGTTGCAAATTAACATCCATTTTGCCAAAGCTCTTCAACAAATGCCTTCATATGCCAAGTTTATGAAGGAGATTCTTACTAACAAGAGGAAGTGGAAGGAGGAGACGGTCATGCTCATGGAAGAATGTAGTGCCATACTCCAAAGGAAGTTACCGGTGAAGATGAAGGATCCGGGTAGCTTTACCATTCCATGTGCTATTGGTCATTTGAACATTGGAAGAGCCTTGTGTGATCTTGGTGCAAGTATCAATCTTATGCCTCTATCCATTTTCAAGAAGTTGGGAATTGGTGAAGTCAAGCCAACCGGGATTTCTCTCCAACTGGCGGATCGTTCCATCACTTATCCTTATGGTGTAGTGGAGGATTTATTAGTAAAAGTGGACAAGTTCATCTTCCCAGTAGACTTTGTGGTGTTGGATATTGAGGAAGATAGTGAGACTCCATTAATTCTTGGAAGGCCATTCCTAGCCACGGGTAGGGCTTTGATCGATGTAAACCAAGGGAAGTTGGTGCTTAGAGTCCAAGATGAATAGGTCACCTTCAATGTCTTTGAGGCAATGAGACATCCAAGTGACAAAGATAAATGTATGAGTGTGGACCTTGTTGATTTATTGACTAACAAGAATGTTCAACAAACTTTTGAAGATTCATTGGAAGCGGCTCTTATGGTTGAGAATGTAGAAGAAGAGATATGTGAGGAAGAAGTTGAGGTCATGGTCAAATCCCTTGAAGCTTGCCCAGTTTTGAATAATGATGAGGACAAAGTTGAGGAGGATGTGCGGATTGAAGACAAGGGTGAAACAACTATGCTAGAGTTGAAGGAACTTCCATCCCATCTCCGTTATGCTTTCCTTGGAGTGAATTCTTCATTCCCAGTGATCATTAGTAGCGGATTGAACTCCTTGGAGGAAGAGAAGTTGTTGAGAGTGCCTAGAGAGCACAAATCCGCAATTGGGTGGTCTATGTCCGACTTGAAAGGAATAAGTCCCTCATTTTGTATTCACAAAATCCTTTTGGAGGAAAACTTCAAGCCGGTCAGACAACCCCAAAGAAGACTCAACCCAAACATGAAAGAAGTTGTAAGGAAGGAGGTTGTGAAGCTTTTGGATGCGGGTATAATCTATCTAATCTCCGATAGTCCATGGGTGAGTCCGGTCCAAGTTGTTCCTAAGAAAGGGGGGATGACGATTGTTGCGAATGAAAAAAATGAACTCATTCCCTCAAGGACCGTTTCCGAATGGAGGGTGTGTATTGACTATAGAAGATTGAATGAGGCTACAAGAAAAGATTATTTTCCCTTGTCTTTCATTGATCAAATGCTAGAGAGGTTGGCAGGCCATGCCTTTTATTGCTTCCTTGATGGATACTCTGGGTATAACCAAATTGTGGATGACCCGAAGGACCAAGAGAAGACCGCTTTCACTTGTCCCTATGGCGTCTATGCATATCGTAGGATGCCATTCGGGTTGTGTAATGCACCCGCCACTTTTCAAAGGTGCATGCTTTCCATATTCTCTTATATGACTGAAAAATTCATTGAGGTATTTATGGATGATTTTTCAATGTTTGGTAACTCTTTTGATGATTGTCTGAAAAATCTTGCATGTGTTTTGAAAAGATGCCAAGAAACTAACCTTGATCTAAATTGGGGAAAATGTCATTTCATGGTTAGGGAATGTATAGTTCTTGGTCATAAGATTTCATCACGGGGGATGGAAGTTGATAAGGCAAAAATTGAAGTGATCGAGAAACTTCCCCCTCCCTTGAATGTGAAAGGTGTTAGAAGCTTCTTAGGGCATGCGGGTTTCTATAGGAGATTTATAAAAGACTTTTCAAAGATTGTGAAACCCTTGTGTAAGATTTTAGTAGTTGACACTCCTTTTGTATTTGATGATGATTGCATGCATGCTTTCCAACTTTTAAAGGAAAAACTTACCACCGCACCGGTCATTGCACCTCCAGATTGGAGTTTGCCATTTGAGTTAATGTGTGATGCAAGCGACTATGCGGTGGGAGCCATTTTGGGTCAGTGGAAAAATAAAGTGTTGCATGTTATTTACTATGCCAGTCGTGTGCTGAATGATGCCCAATTGAACTATACCACGACTGAAAATGAATTGCTTGCTTTGATTTTTGCATTTGATAAGTTTAGATCTTACTTGATTGGCTCTAGAACTATTGTGTACAATGACCATTCTACTTTGAAGTATCTCATGACTAAACAGGATGCCAAGCCAAGGCTCATTAGGTGGGTATTATTGCTCCAGGAATTTGATTTGGATATAAAGGACAAGAAAAGAGTGGAGAATGTGGTAGCCGACCATTTGTCTAGGCTTCCACAAGCAGATAGTCAAGCAAAAGATGAGTTGTCAATTCAAGAAGAATTCCCGGATGAGAGGTAGTTTATGGTGCAAGTGGCACCTTGGTTTGCGGACATTGCAAATTACAAGGCTGCCAACAAGATTCCGAAGGACTTCAATGCACAACAAAGGAAGAAACTCATCCATGATGCTAAATACTATGTATGGGATGAACCTTACCTTTTCAAAAGAGGTTCGGATGGAATTCTGAGAAGATGTGTCGCAACCGTCCCGTCCGGGAGCCGCGAAAAGAAGGGTAAAAACAGAGGAGTCGCCACTAACATTTTTATTGGGAGAATCTTAGAAAACCCAATTATTTAAAGGTAAACTGGTCTTTTTAAAAAAGAGAGATATGAGTCCGGGAATCGGTTACGAGTAGGGAAGGTATTAGCACTCCCACACGCCTGTTTAAAAAACGGTACCTCAAGTTAATTGTGCAAAAAAATATTTTAATAACCTTTTAAATATTTATTTTACCCCAAAAATTATTTACAAGAAAGAATTATTTTAAATTTTATTTTTTTTTGACTTTTATTAAATTTTTATATTTTTAACTTTATGGTTTCTAAAAAACTAAATGAGATTGAACATGGCACATGAGTCCACAGGGCAACCTCAAATCTAAGGGATTAAACATGGCACCGTGTCCATAGAGCATCCCTGGAAAGAGAAAAGTTTAATCATTTTGATTAATTATTTTAACATAAAAAGAGACGCAAAAAAAGGAAAATTTAGTTTTGGCCCGACAAGATGATTTATCTTGCTCCTACGTATTCCCGGGTGCGATGGGAAACTCAAAGCCACGTAGTTCTTTTGAAAATATTTGATTGGTTGATTGATTTTAATTTTGATAAAGATTTTGATTTATTTATTTTATTTTTTAAAAAAAGATTTTATTTCAGAATAAATTCACTTTTTGCATAGAGTCCAAGATAAGCGATTGCTGCGATAAACCCTTACAATTCATACGACACTTGAGGATGAAAAATCATACATCAACATCGTAGATTGTTGCGTGAATTAAAAAGATTTTTATAAAAATTAAATTGGGTGAAATTGATTAAAGGATAAATTAAAAAAACATTTAATATTTTTAACGGGAATTCACTCTTGCACAGGGTTAAAGATAGCAAAGCTATACGATGAACCCTTACAATTCATACAACACTTGAGGATGAAAAATCATACATCAACATTGTAGATTGTTGCGTGAATTCAAAAAGATATTTTATCTATTTTTAAAATAAATCCTTTTACTTTAACAAGAAATTATATTTTTGAAGAGGGCATTTTAAAGACAGCAAAAAAAGAAAAATTAGGCCCAATATCTAAATGACCTGAGATCAGAAAACTCTTTTTTTGTTAAATATATATATATATATATATATATATATATATATATATATATATATATATATATATATATATAATTTTAATCAAACACGCTGTTACTGATTTTAAAGATAACTTTGTGTACATGGATGGGATAAGTGAATACCCATAACCTAGTGGAAACAATTTAGAGTGGGGAAATCAAGAGGTCCAACACTGCACCAAAAGCCTTTTCCCCATCCCTCACAGAAACAAAAAATACGTAGAAAGAAGAAAGAGAAAGAAAGATGTTGAAATGAGAAATGAAGAGGACCTCACAAGCTGCCAAAATCTCAGATAGCCTTTTCTTTCCTTATCACAACCTGCTTCGTCTTGCTCTCTCTGTGCTTGTGCACTCAAGCGAATCTCACTCCCTTTCTCATCAAGATCCTGTTGCTCTCAAGTCTCAAGCCACACCTAGGCAGATAAGGAAAGGATGGTTGCAGTGAGGAAAACCAGGCGATGCGGCGGAGGGAAGCGGCGGTTCGCGGTGTGCGGCGAGGTGGCTCTGGGCAGTGCGGCACGGTGGTTCGCGCGAGCAAGGAGTAGATCTGAAACTCCCGTGACAGGGGAGGCGCCGATCTGGGGAAGAGGGAGGATGTGGCGGCTGTGGCTTGGTGTTACAGTGGAGCTTGCGGTGGAACCGTTGCCAGCCCTCCACCGCCGCAGACGTCTCTGTCCGTCCTTCCTTCCTCTTCTTGTTGCAGATGGGTTTACGGTGAAGGAGGAAGAAGGGTTAAAGGAGGAAGAAGGGATGGGTATTGGGTAGGAAGATGAGATGGGTTCTAGGTGGTGAAGATGAGATGGGTTCTGGGTGGTGAAGCAGGAAGAAAAGAATGAAGGGCAGAATGAAGAAGAAGAATCAGAGGAGAGAAAAATGAAGCAGGGAGGAAGAAAGAGAGAAAAAGAAAAGAGAAAAGTATTTTTGTTTCTTGATTTTTCTGATTTTTTTTTATATTTTGTTGTTGTTGGCTTGGTTGAGGAAGATGAAGGATGGGAGGAAGGAGATGATGCAGGCAGGAAATAGGGACGTCTTTTTTTATGTCACTTTTTTTGCTCCCCCCCTTTATGCTTCTATTGGTGCTGGATTTATAGCCAAAATCATAGGAGAAAAATGACAAATCTCCCATGCCAGCTGTAAGGAAAGGGACCATTGATGGGGTATTGTGCAGTGTGGCAGATGTTAAAGTATGCTTAGTCCCTTGTCAACCTCCATTTTTGGTATTTCCTTCCTCTAATAAGCAAAACACTCTTCTCAAGTTCTGAAAACTACCCAAAAATGGGAGTCTATATGGTGGGGATGGACAGAACACAATGGACAAAATACTTAACTTTCAGAGAATCATTTGTTTTTGCTTTTTGTTTTTGTTTTTATTAAATTTTTTTTTTACTGGGCTGGATGTTAGGCTCAACAAAAACTTGTAACAAAAATAAATTGGGCCAATAACATAACCATTTTTTTTGGAAAATCTTTATGCATTTTCTTTTTTTTTTTCTTTTTTTTTTTATTTTCAAAATATCGATTAAAGAGGAAAATACCCGGACAAAATTAGGTGTTCACAAGATGTATTCCGGAAGAAGAGGTTAATGGGGTTTTGACTCACTGCCACAACTCACCTTATGGAGGACACTTTGGTGGTGAGAGAACCGTAATGAAAATCTTGCAAAGTGGTTTGTTTTGGTCCACCATTTTTAAAGACTCTAGAGCTTGGGTAATGAAGTGTGACAAGTGTCAAAGAACTGGAAGTATATCCAAGAGAAATGAGATGCCCTTGAAGGATATTTTAGAGGTGGAGCTCTTTGATGTGTGGGGGATCGACTTCATGGGTCCTTTCCCATCATCCCACAACAACAGGTATATTCTGGTTGCGGTTGACTATGTGAGAAAATGGGTAGAAGCTGCCCCAACTATGAAAGATGATGCAAAAACAGTGATTAGTTTTGTGAGGAAGAATATTTTTACCCGATTTGGAACCCCCAGATCCATTATTAGTGATGGGGGTACTCATTTTTGCAACAAAGAGTTCAATGCGGTGCTTGCCAAGTTTGGGGTCAATCATAAAGTTGCCACACCATACCACCCGCAAACTAGTGGGCAAGTGGAGTTGTCCAATCGGGAATTAAAGAGGATCTTAGAGAAAACAGTGAATAGTGCAAGAAAAGATTGGGCAAAGAAGCTGGATGATGCACTTTGGGCCTATGGGACTGCATATAAAACACCTATTGGTATGTCGTCCTACCAATTAGTGTTTGGAAAATCATGTGACCTTCCGGTAGAGCTCCAACATCGTGCTTTTTGGGCAGTGAAGGCCTTGAACTTTGATACGAAGCTGGCTATGGACAAGAGACTGTTGCAATTGAATGAGTTGGATGAATTCTGACTTTTGGCATATGAGAGTGCAAGAATCAATAAGGAAAGAACAAAGTTTTGGCATGATAAATACATTCTTCCCAAGCATTTTGAAGAAGGCCAATCAGTTTTGCTCTTTAACTCACGTCTCAAGCTATTTCGGCGAAGTTGAGATCAAGGTGGTCGGGTCCATTCCATGTCAAGTCAGTTTCTCCATTTGGTGCAGTTGAATTGGAAGATCCATCGTCCGGAGACACTTTCACTGTTAATGGGAAAAGGCTCAAGCACTACCTTGGAGGAGACTTTGATCGTCAAACAGTCTCTATCCCTCTTAAAGCAGCCTCTTAGAGATCATCTGTCAAGCTAGTGACGTTAAAGAAGCGCTTATTGGGAGGCAACCCAATTTTCCTCTTCCTTTTCCTTTCATTTTGAATTCGACTCCTGAATAATTTGAGAAAATCAAGAAAAAAAATGAATAAATTAATAGATTTGTTAAGTGTTTCAGGTTAAGAAAGCAGAAGAGCATCACGGCCGTGACCCATTTTCCAGCATCCCTGTGACTAGGCTTGTGATCCAGCACCCGCTACCGCCTCGGTGAGTTGTTCCAAATTTTCTCCTCTCTCTGACTTAATTATTTACATTGGGGACAATGTAAGTTTTAAGCTTGGGGTGGGGGTATTTTTGCATACTTTTTTTGAATTTTTGCATTTTTGCATGTTGCATTCATATAGGCATAGTTTTACATGATCACATGATTCGATTACCCCCTTGCTTAGATTATGCATCCGATTGTGAGAACTTAGTGCCAAATAAATTGAGATAGTGAATTTTTAACCCAATTTTTTTATTATTCTTGTGATAAGGCTGCAAATAAAAATGCTTGAGATGATCATAGATAGTTTATAATTAGCATGTGGTTCCGTAGATTCGTGTTTCTCATTGATTTTTGAACTACTAAAATGTGAGATTTTGAGCCAAAAAGGGGTACTCACTAAATCTACCCCATTCTTTGTGATAGAGTGTTATTCCTCTTGGATTGTATTTCTCTAGAACTTGACTTGAAACCATTTTGAAGCTTAAAAATTTTTGAAAATGATTGAGGCACTAGGTATTTTTTCCGACCTTCTGAGCTTCGATTGACTAAATGCTACCCCTTAGTTGCCCAATTTTGAGCCTGAAAGAATAAAATACTTTTCTTGGCCCCTTGAAAATTTTTGATGAATGATGCTTGATGTGAGACCTTCTAAAGTATTGTACAAAAAGGGTAAAAAGGTAGTTAAAAAAAAGTATGGGATGAGAAAGTAAGAAAAATATTTCTCTTGAATTGGAAATCTCTCCTTCTTCAAAAAAAAGAAAAAAAAGAAAAAAGAAAATAAATATAAATAGAGAAGGGGATGACAAAAAGAAATGAGAAATAAAACAAAAAGAAAGGAAGAAAGGTGGAAAAATAAACCAAAACCCAAAAAGGTATTTTAGAAGGTCATGCTTTGCAATGCTTGATATTTTGTGTAGCCTTTTGAAATTTCCTTTTCTTGATTTCCCCACCTAACGATTAATCTCATGGCCCCGTTACAACCCAAGTAAAAGACCTCTTGATTCTTTTGTGTTTTCATTAATAAAGTAGATATTCGGTTAATAGTCAAGCTTATGGTAGAATTCATTCCTTGAGGAAATTGAGCGAATTGTCATATATCCTTAATCACTTGAGTGAGGTGAGAAAGATTGCCCGAATCAGTGAGAATATGAGTCTAGGAAACCTAAGCTTCTAATTGGACTTGAAATTGACTGTCTCTTGCTGAATTAATTGAAAATGCCTGTCGTTTGGATTAGTTGCTCGGGTTCTTGGTTCACTATCCATGTTCTGTTTTTTTATCTTCTGGCCTTCGTTTTTGCTTGAGGACAAGCAAAGTCTTAAGCTTGGGGTGATTTGATGAGTGTGATTTCACCTCATACGTCATGTACATTTTGCATGCAATTTCATATAGTTTAGGCATATTTAATTTGATTTTTAGATAGTTTTTACCTTGGAACGGGTTAGGCGGTGTTGTGGTGTTGTTTTGCAGGAATTAATGATTAAATGCTCAGAATTAGCCTTGATGGAGCTTAGATGGAGATAGAGCTTGAAAAGTGAAGATAATGAGCCAAGCGAGCCCATCACGGCCAGTCCGTGATGACCATCACGGCCTAGCCGTGATGACCATCACGGCCGTGATCAAGCAGAGCTGGAAAGAAAGAAGGTAAAAAGTCAGAAGCTGTCACGGCCTAGCCGTGATGCCCATCACGGCCGTGACACGTTAATGGAACCAGACCCCTTCTAGGCAGAATCTATCACGGCCGTGATGAATCAAAAAGTGAAGAGGCGCCCAGGGCAGAACCTGTCACGGCCTGGCCGTGATGGTCATCACCGCCGTGACATGCGCCTGATCTATAAATAGGCATCTGGGCAGAACAAAAGGGATCACTCTCTGAAACAGAAAATACCCTAGACGGCTGGAACCCTAAAAGTGACGTTTTTCCCTGCTTTTGGAGGAGAAGATTGGAGGATTCTTCATGGAGTTGTCTTCATCCCTTCTCTTTTTCTCTTTTGTAGTTTCTTTTACCATGTGTAGCTAAACCCCTTGTTGTTGGGGTTAGATGATTGCTTTTCTGAACATGATTGTCTCTTGATTTGGTTTTAATACAGGTTTTTAATTCTTTATGAGTATTTGATTCTATGCTTAATGCTTTTCTTGGCTCGATCATCCATGGAATGATATGTTGCTTTGATAGACAATTGACAAATTTATGTTATGGCATGCTCATGAATCAAAAGCCAAGTAGTTCAAGAATCTAGACATAGGTCTTGGGGTGCTTGCAATCTTATAAGTCTTGGCTTAATGCAAAATCTCAGGTTAATCCACCTAAGACATTAGGGTTTGATTTGGGATTTTAGGCTCATTCCACCTAAGACATTAGGGTTTGAGTATTTCAAAAGACTTAATTGTCATAATTGAATTATGACTTGTGTTAGTAACCATTTCATTGCAATTAAGGGAAGATTAGTGTAGTCTAACCCTGACAATTCTATTCATTTGTTAATCACATCTCTGTTTGCATTCTAAGTGTTTGTTAAAATACCTAAAAGACCAAAAACATTTTATTATTGTTTGTTTTGTTCTATTTACTTTTGCTGGGCTTAGTACTTAGTATTGAGCTCCCTTCCATCCAAACGATCGTCTAGATAGTAGTGCAATTTGCGAAGTGGTACTTGTCCACGATCCCTGAGAACGATATCCGGTCTCACCACCTTATTACTTATTTGCGACTAGGTATACTTGCCGAAATCGTATCAAGTTTTTGGCGCCGTTACCGGGATCGGTGTGCCAATATCACGAGTACCAAAGGGGACTCCTAATTTAGACATTTTTTTCTTTTCTTTCCTACTGTTTTCTGTTTTTCTTTTGTGTTTTTCTTGTAGTTGCATAATTGCCCACTTGAAACATGACTTGTACTTGCTATATATTTGTTGCTGTTCTACTCTATTTTTTCCTTGTATGCGAGGTAAAATCAACCCAGGTGAACTTCAATTCGACCGTGAGATCGAGAGGCTTTGTAGAAAGAATAGAAAGGAAGCCAAAGCAAGAGAAAACAGAGCAGAAGCATCTTCTAGAGTGCAAGAATCGCAAGTGGAGTTACCAAGTGTGCAAGAACCGCAAGTTGAAGTAGCAACTGTCACCATGGCTGACAACAATGAACAAAGGAGGACAATGGGGGACTATACTTCCCCTAAAGTCGATAGATGTGTAACTCCAATTGTTAGATCTGCAGTGGCTTGCAACAACTTTGAGATCAAGGCATCACTTCTCAATCTTATGCAGCAAAATCAGTTTGGAGGTTTAGAGAGTGAAGACCCTCATTCTCAAATTGGCACATTTATTGAGTTGTGTGACACTATCAAGCTGAATTGAGCTTCTGACGAGGCTATTCGTTTAAGGCTCTTCCCTTTCTCTTTGTGGGATAGAGCTAAGTCATGGCTTCAATCCCATCCTCATGGGAGCATTATTACTTGGAATGATTTGGTGAGCAAGTTCTTATCTCGTTTCTTCCCTCCATCAAGGATGATCAAGTTGAGGTCGGAGATCAATGCTTTTGCACAGAGGGATGGTGAATCACTTTATGAAGCATGGGAGAGGTTCAAATCTTTGCTTACCGCTTGCCCAAATCATGAGTTAGAAACATGGCAGCAGGTTGCAACCTTTGTCAATGGTCTCAACCGAAATTCTAGAAGTATGATTGAAGCAGCTGCAGGTGGAACATTGAGTCAAAAGACACCCGATGAAGAAAAGGCCTTGATTGAAACTATGGCTAATAATGATTATCAAATGCCTAGTTCTCGATCATTGGCCAAGAGAGGTGTTTTGGAGCTTGAAGAAATTGGAGCTCTTAAGGCGCAAATGGCCATTCTTACCAAGTAATTGGGGTCCGTTCAGCTCTGAGAATTCTCAATTACAAGCGGTCCAAGTTCAAGCTGCCTCAGTGTGTGACTTATGTGGAGGTAACCATGCCAACGGCAATTGTGAAATTAATGTTGTTGGAGGTTCTGGGCAAGAAGAAGTGAATTACATGGGAAACCAAGGGCATAAGCGTGATCCTTTCTCTAACACCTACAATCCGGGGTGGCGTAGCCATCCTAACTTTGGTTGGAGACAAGGGCAAGGCTCAAGTTCTCAAGCAAAGCCTCCTCAAGAGAATTCAATCAAATTGGATAATAGTCTAGCCCAATTCATGCAAGCAACTCAAGATAATATGAAGAATCAAAATGCCTCCATCAAGAATCGAGAACACCAAATAGGCCAATTGGCAAAGCAAGTGACGGAGAGACCTCAAGGACAATTGCCGGGAGATACAAAGAAGAATCCAAAGGAGGATTGCAAGGTAATTACTACAAGAAGTGGGAAAGTGATAGTTCCACAAGACAGAGAGAGAGAAGAAAGGAGAATTTGTGAGGGAGTTGATGAGGTGATCGTTGAAGATGTAACCAATGAAGAACCAGAGACTTCCCAAGCCACTACCTCTAGTCCTATTGTTATTGAAGTTGAAGAATCAAAGAGAGAAAAACTGGTGGATGAAGAGTTTGCAAGAAAGAAGTCTAAAAGGCAAATTCTTGAAGAAGTTGACAATCCTAAGGAGTTGCCACCGTAATTCAAGATACCTATCCTAAAAGGTTGAAGAAGGAGGTAAAAGATCAACAATTCTCTAAGTTCTTGGATGTGTTCAAAAAGTTGCAAATTAACATCCCTTTTGCCGAAGCTCTTCAACAAATGCCTTCCTATGCCAAGTTTATGAAGGAGATTCTTACTAACAAGAGGAAATGGAAGGAGGAGACGGTCATGCTCACGGAAGAATGTAGTGCCATACTCCAAAGGAAGTTACCGGTGAAGATGAAGGATCCGGGTAGCTTTACCATTCCATGTGCTATTGGTCATTTGAACATTGGAAGAGCCTTGTGTGATCTTGGTGCAAGTATCAATCTTATGCCTCTCTCCATTTTCAAGAAGTTGGTAATTGGTGAAGTCAAGCCAACCGGGATTTCCCTCCAACTGGCGGATCGTTCCATCACTTATCCTTATGGTGTAGTGGAGTATTTATTGGTAAAAGTGGACAAGTTCATCTTCCCGGTAGACTTTGTGGTGTTGGATATTGAGGAAGATAGTGAGACTCCATTAATTCTTGGAAGGTCATTCCTAGCCACAGGTAGGGCTTTGATCGATGTAAACCAAGGGAAGTTGGTGCTTAGAGTCCAAGATGAAGAGGTCACCTTCAATGTCTTTGAGGCAACGAGACATCCAAGTGACAAAGATAAATGTATGAGTGTGGACCTTGTTGATTTATTGACAAACAAGAATGTTCAACAAACTTTTGAAGATTCATTGGAAGCGGCTCTTATGATTGAGAATGTAGAAGAAGAGATATGTGAGGAAGAAGTTGAGGTTATGGTCAAATCCCTTGAAGCTTGCCCAGTTTTGAATAATGATGAGGACAAAGTAGTGGAGGATGTGCGGATTGAAGACAAGGGTGAAACAACTATGCTAGAGTTGAAGGAACTTCCATCCTATCTCTGTTATGCTTTCCTTGGAGTGAATTCTTCATTCCCAGTAATCATTAGTAGCGGATTGAACTCCTTGGAGGAAGAGAAGTTGTTGATAGTGCCTAGAGAGCACAAATCCGCAATTGGGTGGTCTATGTCCGACTTGAAAGGAATAAGTCCCTCATTTTGTATTCACAAAATCCTTTTGGAGGAAAACTTCAAGCCGGTCAGACAACCCCAAAGAAGACTCAACCCAAACATGAAAGAAGTTATAAGGAAGGAGGTTGTGAAGCTTTTGGATGCGGGTATAATCTATCCAATCTCCGATAGTCCATGGGTGAGTCCGGTCCAAGTTGTTCCTAAGAAAGGGGGGATGACGATTGTTGCGAATGAAAAAAATGAACTCATTCCCTCAAGGACCGTTTCCGAATGGAGGGTGTGTATTGACTATAGAAGATTGAATGAGGCTACAAGAAAAGATCATTTTCCCTTTTCTTTCATTGATCAAATGCTGGAGAGGTTGGCGGGCCATGCCTTTTATTGCTTCCTTGATGGATACTCCTGGTATAACCAAATTGTGGATGACCCTAAGGACCAAGAGAAGACCGCTTTCACTTGTCCCTATGGCGTCTATGCATATCATAGGATGCCATTCGGGTTGTGTAATGCACCAGCCACTTTTCAAAGGTGCATGCTTTCCATATTCTCTTATATGACTGAAAAATTCATTGAGGTATTTATGGATGATTTTTCCGTGTTTGGTAACTCTTTTGATGATTGTCTGAAAAATCTTGCATGTGTTTTGAAAAGATGCCAATAAACTAACCTTGTTCTAAATTGGGAAAAATGTCATTTCATGGTTAGGGAAGGTATAGTTCTTGGTCATAAGATTTCATCACGGGGGATGGAAGTTGATAAGGCAAAAATTGAAGTGATCGAAAAACTTCCCCCTCCCTTGAATGTGAAAGGTGTTAGAAGCTTCTTAGGGCATGCGGGTTTCTATAGGAGATTTATAAAAGACTTTTCAAAGATTGTGAAACCCTTGTGTAAGCTTTTAGTAGTTGATACTCCTTTTGTATTTGATGATGATTGCATGCATGCTTTCCAACTTTTAAAGGAAAAACTTACCACCGCACCGGTCATTGCACCTCCAGATTGGAGTTTGCCATTTGAGTTAATGTGTGATGCAAGCGACTATGTGGTGGGAGCCATTTTGGGTCAGCGGAAAAATAAAGTGTTGCATGTTATTTACTATGCCAGTCGTGTGCTGAATGATGCCCAATTGATCTATACCACGACTAAAAATGAATTGCTTGCTTTGATTTTTGCATTTGATAAGTTTAGATCTTACTTGATTGGCTCTAGAACTATTATGTACACTGACCATTCTGCTTTGAAGTATCTCATGACTAAACAGGATGCCAAGCCGAGGCTCATTAGGTGGGTACTATTGCTCCAGGAATTTGATTTGGATATAAAGGACAAGAAAGGAGTGGAGAATGTGGTAGCCGACCATTTGTCTAGGCTTCCACAAGCAGATAGTCAAGCAAAAGATGAGTTGCCAATTCAAGAAGAATTCCCGGATGGGAGGTTGTTTATGGTGCAAGTGGCACCTTGGTTTGCGGACATTGCAAATTACAAGGCTGCCAACAAGATTCCGAAGGACTTTAATGCACAACAAAGAAAGAAGCTCATCCATGATGATAAATACTATGTATTGGATGAACCTTACCTTTTCAAAAGAGGTTCGGATGGAATTCTGAGAAGATGTATTCCGGAAGAAGAGGTTAATGGGGTTTTGACTCACTGTGACAACTCACCTTATGGAGGACACTTTGGTGGTGAGAGAACCGCAATGAAAATCTTGCAAAGTGGTTTGTTTTGGCCCACCATTTTTAAAGACTCTAGAGCTTGGGTAATGAAGTGTGACAAGTGTCAAAGAACTGGAAGTATATCCAAGAGAAATGAGATGCCCTTGAAGGGTATTTTAGAGGTGGAGCTCTTTGATGTGTGGGGGATCGACTTCATGGGTCCTTTCCCATCATCCCACAACAACAAGTATATTCTGGTTGCGGTTGACTATGTGAGCAAATGGGTAGAAGCTGCCCCAACTATGAAAGATGATGCAAAAACAGTGATTAGTTTTGTGAGGAAGAATATTTTTACCCGATTTGGAACCCCCGGAGCCATTATTAGTGATGGGGGTACTCATTTTTGCAACAAAGAGTTCAATGTGGTGCTTGCCAAGTTTGGGGTCGATCATAAAGTTGCCACACCATACCACCCGTAAACCAGTGGGCAAGTGGAGTTGTCCAATCGGGAATTAAAGAGGATCTTGGAGAAAACAATGAATAGTGCAAGAAAAGATTGGGCAAAGAAGCTGGATGATGCACTTTGGGCCTATCGGACTGCATATAAAACACCTATTGGTATGTCGCCCTACCAATTAGTGTTTGGAAAATCATGTCACCTTCCGGTAGAGCTCCAACATCGTGCTTTTTGAGCAGTGAAGGCCTTGAACTTTGATACGAAGCTGGCTATGGACAAGAGGCTGTTGAAATTGAATGAGTTGGATGAATTCCGAATTTTGGCATATGAGAGTGCAAGAATCTATAAGGAAAGAACAAAGTTTTGGCATGATAAATACATTCTTCCCAAGCATTTTGAAGAAGGCCAATCAGTTTTGCTCTTTAACTCACGTCTCAAGCTATTTCCGGGCAAGTTGAGATCAAGGTGGTCGGGTCCATTCCATGTCAAGTCAGTTTCTCCATTTGGTGCAGTTGAATTGGAAGATCCATCGTCCGGAGACACTTTCACTGTTAATTGGCAAAGGCTCAAGCACTACCTTGGAGGAGACTTTGATCGTCAAACAGTCTCCATCCCTCTTAAAGCACCCTCTTAGAGATCATCCGTCAAGCTAGTGACGTTAAAGAAGCGCTTATTGGGAGGCAACCCAATTTTCCTCTTCCTTTTCCTTTCATTTTGAATTCGACTCCTGAATAATTTGAGAAAATCAAGAAAAAAAATGAATAAATTAATAGATTTGTTAAGTGTTTCAGGTTAAGAAAGCAGAAGAGCATCACGGCCGTGACCCATTTTCCAGCATCCCTGTGACTAGGCTTGTGATCCAGCACCCGCTACCGCCTCGGTGAGTTGTTCCAATTTTTCTCCTCTCTCTGACTTAATTATTTACATTGGGGACAATGTAAGTTTTAAGCTTGGGGTGGGGGTATTTTTGCATACTTTTTTTGAATTTTTGCATTTTTGCATGTTGCATTCATATAGGCATAGTTTTGCATGATCACATGATTCGATTACCCCCTTGCTTAGATTATGCATCCGATTGTGAGAACTTAGTGCCAAATAAGTTGAGATAGTGAATTTTTTAACCCAATTTTTTTTATTATTCTTGTGATAAGGCTGCAAATAAAAATGCTTGAGATGATCCTTGATAGTTGATAATTAGCATGTGGTTCCGTAGATTCGTGTTTCTCATTGATTTTTGAACTACTAAAATGTGAGATTTTGAACCAAAAAGGGGTACTCACTAAATTTACCCCATTCGTTGTGATAGAGTGTTATTCCTCTTGGATTGTATTTCTCTAGAACTTGACTTAAAACCATTTTGAAGCTTAAAAATTTTTGAAAACATTTTTGAAAATGATTGAGGCACTAGGTATTTTTTCCAGTCTTCTGAGCTTCGATTGGCTAAATGCTACCCCTTAGTTGCCCAATTTTGAGCCTGAAAGAATAAAATACTTTTCTTGGCCCCTTGAAAAATTTTGATGAATGATGCTTGATGTGAGACCTTCTAAAGTATTGTACAAAAAGGGTAAAAAGGTAGTTGAAAAAAGTATGGGATGAGAAAGTAAGAAAAATATTTCTCTTGAATTGGAAATCTCCCTTCTTCAAAAAAAAAAGAAAAAGAAAAAAGAAAAGAAATATAAATAGAGAAGGGGATGACAAAAAGAAATGAGAAATAAAACAAAAAGAAAGGAAGAAAGGTGGAAAAATAAATCAAAACCCAAAAAGGTATTTTAGAAGGTCATGCTTTGCAATGCTTGATATTTTGTGTAGCCTTTTGAAATTTTCTTTTATTGATTTCCCCCCCCTAACGATTAATCCCATGGCCCGTTACAACCCAAGTAAAAGGCCTCTTGATTCTTTTGTTTTTTCATTAATAAAGTAGATATTCGGTTAATAGTCAAGCTTATGGTAGAATTCATTCCTTGAGGAAATTGAGCGAATTGTCATATATCATTAATCACTTGAGTGAGGTGAGAAAGAGTTCCCGAATCAGGTGAGAATATGAGTCTAGGAAACCTAAGGTTCTAATTGGACTTGAAATTGACTGTCTCTTGCTTAATTAATTGAAAATGCATGTCACTTGGATTAGTTGCTTGGGTTCTTGGTTCACTATCCATGTTCTATTTTTTTATCTTCTGGCCTTCGTTTTTGCTTGAGGACAAGCAAAGTCTTAAGCTTGGGGTGATTTGATGAGTGTGATTTCACCTCATACTTCATGTACATTTTGCATGCAATTTCATATAGTTTAGGCATATTTAATTTGATTTTTAGATAGTTTTTACCTTGGAACGGGTTAGGCGGTGTTGTGGTGTTGTTTTGCAGGAATTAATGATTAAATGCTCAAAATTAGCCTTGATGGAGCTTGGATGGAGATAGAGCTTGAAAAGTGAAGATAATGAGCCAAGCAGAGCCCATCACGGCCTAGCCGTGATGACCATCACGGCCGTGATCAAGCAGAGTTGGAAAGAAAGAAGGCAAAAAGTCAGAAGCTGTCACGGCCTAGCCATGATGCCCATCACGGCCGTGACACGTTAATGGAACCAGACCCCTTCTAGGCAGAATCTATCACGGCCTAGTCGTGATGAGCATCACGGCCGTGATGAATCAAAAAGTGAAGAGGCGCCCAGGGCAGAACCTGTCACGGCTTGGCCGTGATGGCCATCACGGTTGTGACGCGCGCCTGATCTATAAGTAGGCATATGGGCAGAACAAAAGGGATCACTCTCTGAAACAAAAAAAATACCCTAGACGACTGGAACCCTAAAAGTGACGTTTTCCCTGCTTTTGGAGGAGAAGATTGGAGGATTCTTCATGGAGTTTTCTTCATCCCTTCTCTTTTTCTCTTTTGTAGTTTCTTTTACCATGTGTAGCTAAACCCCTTGTTGTTGGGGTTAGATGATTGCTTTTCTGAACATGATTGTCTCTTGATTTGGTTTTAATACAAGTTTCTAATTCTTTATGAGTATTTGATTCTATGCTTAATGCTTTTCTTGGCTCGATCATCCATGGAATGATATGTTGCTTTGATAGACAATTGACAAATTGATGTTAAGGCATGCTCATGAATCAAATGCCAAGTAGTTCAAGAATCTAGACATAGGTCTTGGGGTGCTTGCAATCTTATAAGTCTTGGCTTAATGCAAAATCTCATGTTAATCCACCTAAGACATTAGGGTTTGATTTGGGATTTTAGGCTCATTCCACCTAAGACATTAGGGTTTGAGTATTTCAAAAGACTTGATTGTCATAATTGAATTAGGACTTGTGTTAGTAACCATTTCATTGCAATTAAGGGAGGATTAGTGTAGTCTAACCCTGACAATTCTATTCATTTGTTAATCACATGTCTGTTTGCATTCTAAGTGTTTGTTAAAATACCTAAAAGACCAAAAACATTTTATTCTTGTATGTTTTTTGTTCTATTTACTTTTGTTGGGCTTAGTACTTAGTATTGAGCTCCCTTCCATCCAAACGATCGTCTAGATAGTAGTCCAATTTGCAAAATAGTACTTGTCCACGATCCCTGAGAACGATATCCGTTCTCACCACCATATTACTTGTTTGCGACTATGTATACTTGCCGAAATCGTATCAACATACTAGTGGTACTTTCATTTCATCAGCAGATGATACTATTCTAAAAGGCATTACTTTTGAGGTAATTATTAATAAAACAAAACTTGTGGGATACAGTACAAATTCTTAAATTATTTTTTTTATAAAAAAAACAGAACAATTATTTATAGCATAATTGTCTATATTAAATAGAATTCTGATTTTTTAAATACAAATTTTTCTTAGAATACGTACAATGTATTAAAGGAAAGTAGCAATATCAGTATAGCCGTGGCAGCTCGGATCGATGGCGATAGAAGTGTTATCCTTGATTGTGGTTTTATAGGGGTGCAAGACACCCTATTTGATCATTCTGGCCGTCATTACTACCAAAATTGCTACATTGAAGGTGGAGTCGATTTCATATTTGGGGCGGGTAATCAATCTTCAAGGTAAAATAAAATAAAATAAATTTCTTGCATTTCTATGAAAGTAATGTTATTTGGTCAACAAATTTTACAACATTCTTACATCTGGGTAATGACATTTAAAATCATGAATGATTACAATTTGAACTAAGTCATCAATGGGTACATTTGTAGTATATGGATAACTCGTTGACTGACAACTTGGTTAATGATGTACAAATGTTAGTTAATGAAACTCAGTAAATTTTTCATGAGATATGATCTTGGTGTGCTTATTAAACAAGTTCAACATACCATTAACCATAGTTTTAAATAGGATTAACCAGGTGTCGGAACCTTATTAAATTTTATTGTCCAAATAATATTACTATTCCTATATAATAGATTTTTCTAGTGTTATAATTGTTTGTTGATATTAAGCACGGAATAGTAATTTGATTATATATGAATTCATCGAGAATATGTAGGAATGTAAAATAAATTTTAAAAGAGAACTGGGTCCTATAAGGGATGGTGTTATTGTGGCAAGCGAAAGAAAATCAGCAGATGATCCCAGTGCGTTGGTTTTCAACAATTGTAACATAACTGGGTCAGGAGGAAGAGCTGAACTTGGAAGAGCATGCCAGAGTCATCATAGCCAATTCATTCCTAGATGATGTGATTAGACCAGAACGTTGGAGTATTGTGTCTGAATTAAAAGGCCTAGAGTACGATATTTATATTTAATATTACACTAGCTTTCATTGTGGTCATTCTTATTATTATTATTATTATTATTATAATATCTGTTTTTGTGTGGGATCAAGTTACTTTAAGAATAAGTTTCAAAGAGTTGCTCCAAGTTATTACCTTTCATTTTATTGTAATCCAATGACATATGTTAATTCATTATAAAACTTACCTAACTTTAGTTGGATTACAATAAAATGAATAGTAGAGATTTAGAGAAACTCTTTAAAATTAAGGCTTGGGATAACTTGATCCCATTCTTAATTCTTTGAGTATTATAAGTTACAAAATAAGAAATCATATAATTCAAGAAAAATAAATATACCGTCTTTTTTTCTCACAACTCTTCTGTCTTTCTGCCTAGCTAGCAGATTAATTAATGTATAAAATGAACTAAAAAATTGCAGAGCAAACATCACATTTGTGGAGGATGGAAACACAGGACCGGGAGTAAACGAGGCGTTAGGCCCAGTGAATTGGGTGAGTAAGTTGAGCCCATCAGAGCTTCAACAATTCTTGAATATCTCTTTTGTTGACAAAGAAGGGTGGATTGCAAATCTGCCAATAGAGGTCTCCACTTGATTTTTTTTATTTTAGAAAAATCAGAAAAACAAATATTTTTTTGGGAAGGAGTTCATGTAGTTCCAATGAAATGCCATGTTCAAACATTTGTCCAGTTTGTGAAAACAAAAAGAAAGAAAGAAAGAAAGAAAGAAAGAAAGAAGATGCAACATCTATTTACCTACTACAAAATGCTGATATTCCATGCTGATTACCTACATGATTTTTCTTTTTTGATCAGTTTTTATCGTTATTTCTTATGAAATATGATCTTGCTTTTCTATTCACGGAAAGGCTACTAAAGATCAATTCCTCATAAATTCTACTTCACAATATTTTCTTATATAAATTGAAAGATTTTCAACAATAAAATAGATATTTGTAGGGGGAAAAAAGAAGATCAAATAATCAAGAAACAAATATTAAAGAGAAGGACATTTCCTAGGATAAACAGATTTACCGGTTGTTCAACGAGTCATCAAAATCTTTTATGGAATATACACTTATACAGCTTATAAGACGAATTGACAAAACCTTCCCTTTATTCCTCTTTTTATTCTTTCTCATCCATCGGATGGGGTGGTTTTGGACCATCTTTTAGTCTGGAATCATCCCTCTACATCGTTTTTTCTCTCCTTTTATCTAAATAAGTGGTTGTTCCACATAGATCTGGTTTTTCTTTCTTGTTTTTTAATGTTTTCATTGTCTGCATGCAGTGATGTTTTGTTCGTCGTCTTGTTGCGGCATCGTTTGGTTTCCCGTCTTGTTGCGGTGTTCGTTTGGTTTAGATTGACAAATCAGCTTCGATCAATTACAAATTCAATCAAGACTTGGGCGTCAACGTTACAGCTCCGGAGGCATGGGTATTCCGGTCATTTTGATTTTGTCACATTTGTAGACATATTGTCGTGTTATGCTATTAACCTGGGTGCTGTGAGTTTGCTCGCAGATTCATCATTTCTCGTTTTTAGCGATGTTGAATTTGTGTTGTTTTCGATGTATTTTACCAATTTGAATGAATGAATCTTTTTTTAGTAAAAAAAAAAGACGAATTGACAAGAAATTAGAAATTGAACAAGGAAAAGTTTAATGCTCTGGTTAGTAAAAACTAATAGATAACAGATAAGCTAGATGATAGCAGATAGCGGATTAGCCAGCAGATTAGATTTGAAATATTTGGTAAAACTAACGGTTCGACTAGCTGATAAATATAAAATGATATAAAAGGATATGTTTACATGTTTTTTATATAAATTATATATATATATATATAATATTTATATTATTTATTTTACAATAATTATCACTTTTAACACTTTAATTTATTTCAAATTATTTATCGTTTAAAAAATTAAAAAATTAATGTTTATTTTTAACATTAATTTAGTTTTAATTATTTTTAATAAATAAAATGGAATAATAAAAATAAAATTATATATCGATATGATTTTTATATTTATTTTATTTTATCTTAAATATAAATCTAAATAAATCCCAAGGGGTTGGTCTAGTGGAGCAAGACAGTGTCTCGTATCCAACAGGTTGCAGTTTCAAACCCCCACGGGTCTCCTTGGGATGAGGTAAATGCAAATCCCTTTGTAAGTGCCATAGAGCCCAAAGGTTTTCTCTGCTTTGAACTGGAGCAACATCCCCTCACCCTAAATTTTATGAATCAAAAAAAAAAATATAAATCTAAATAGTGGAATTAATTCTTATTTATATACTATGTTAATGATTATTATTTTATTTTATTAGCTAAGGATAAATGGGGAATTTAATTAAGATAGTATGGATAAAAATGGAAGAAAAAATGATAAGTTATATGCTATAAGCTCAAACATTATGTCAAGTAGCATCTAGGAAAAATGATATACGCTAATAAAAAAACGCTATATACTATTTTTAAAAAAATTATTAAATATGACTAATTTTCCATCCATTATACGCTAGTGGATTTGATAAATAAGAATGATACTTTGTAAATAATTGACTTACTTCGATCCTCAATTTGCATCCCAAACCTCCAACGTTTATCCACCGTTGATTAACAAATAAAATAAATGAATGATTAAGATTCGTTATTTACAACCGGTCTGGTAAATTGGGTGAAGAAAACGCCACTGATAAAAGGTTTGATTTCTACACCATGAAAGTATTGAAGTGGACCTAGAACCTTGATTGCAAACTGACAACCTTGTTGTCAGTTAAGTCTAGAATAAAAATGGCACAATTTCCAGCAGCAAGAACACGTGGTTCCACAAAGCCAAGGTCTAACAATGAGCAATCATTTATCCAATTGGAGAAGGCTTCGCATCTATTGTGGTCAACCTGTCCCCCTCCTTTTTTCTCAAAGGCACTAGCTATTTTGTTAAAGTCTCCCACAAGCATCCAGTTTTGCTGCATGAAATCCGCAATATCCAGAATAGAGTTCCACACGCTCACCTGCTCTAGGGCTAGCGTATATCACAGTGAGTAACCAAGGAGTTTCATTATACCATTGGATTTCTACATGGAGAAATTGGTCGTGCTCGGTAATCTTGTTAATCTTTAAGTTATCACCATTCCATAAAATCCATATACCCCCTGAGTATCCTTTAGCTTCTACCAAAATATAATGAGAAAAACCCAGGTTTCTGGTAACTTTTTTGGCATTATCTCCACTGCGACGAGGCTCTTGTTTTGTAATAACATTGGGTTTATAGGATCTAACATATTCTTTAAGAGCTCCGGCAAAGCTTTTACCAGATGCTCCTCAAACATTCCAATTGAGTATTATCATGGACATATAGAGAGAGAGGAACTAACTGAAAACAAACAGGGCTTAAGAGTACATGGCATCCATGTCCACCCTATCGGAAACATCATTGATAGCTTTTTGACTTTGACTGCAGTCTTCTTGCATAGAATCCATGACTTTTCCATTATACTGAAGCGATGGGTCTGAAGGGTAAGGGTCCTTACACTCATTCCCATTCCCAATTGTCTCGGATAGGTGACTGAGACTATCTAGGGTTTGGGTTGAGTTATCAATATCCATAGATCTTGGAGTTTCCTCGACAACTAGCGAGCCAGTTTCCATCGAGGTCATATCCTGAGATGCCAAAGCATCGTCTTGGTTTTTCGAAGGTTGTGAGGGGGGTGTCTGGGGTTGATCTTGAGTGTTCGACGTGGGTTGAGCACATGTTGGTTCATCATGATTCTGTTTCTTGGCTGCCCTTTCTCTTATCATCTGACTACCCGTAAGGAAATATTTTTTGATTCAACTGGAGTGTTCATCTGGGTTTCTTCTTGAACAGAAGTCTTCCCTTTGTCATCAGGGTTATTAGGGTTAGCATCAGGTTTAGGGTTTTGCTTTGCATTTGCATGGCTTGCATGGCTGGGGTTCCCATCTTTAAGAGGTCCTTGCTTAGCTCCATCTGAGTTTCCTTTCCTTGTCCTACGTGGTTTGATCACCACCATCCACGGGCCATATCTATCTTCATTTGATTTAGGCATAGGTTGGTCTTGTTGCTTCTCATAATCCTTGGAATTATATATCTGCTTTGGGAGTTTCATGGGGTTTAGGCATGGGTCTAATCATGTAGATGCAGGATTCCTTTTGATGACCGTAACGACCGCAGTGGAAGCAGATTAGATGCATTCCCTCATATTCAATCTTCAATGGTTGCCCCTCCCATCTATAGTTGGCAAGAAGGGGTTTATCCAGATCAACCTCTACACAAAGTCTTGCAAATTTACCCCTAGCCTGCAAATTTGTGGTGTGATCTATTCTTACAGTCTTTTCCAATTCGGTTACCAATTAAGTTCAAGAATCTTTCATTGTAACATTCCATTAGGGCATCTGGGAGCATGACCCATGCTGCTATACGATGGATTCCTTCAAGTTTGGGGTTAAATCCAGCATACCATTGTCTCACTGTAAGGTAATGGTCAAACATCATCCAGGGACCCCCTGTCAGAACAAATTCATAGTCTTCATCGGCTGAGAACTTAGCAAGAAAGTAATCGTTTCCAAGGTCTATTAATTGCACCGTGCCCTGCCTAGCCCAGATCACATCTAGCTTCTTCTTGAGCAACCCAAAGCCAATCTTTTTGCCCAGTAACTTGATGATTAACGTTTTCTTCCATGGTTTATATATTCTTCTTTTTTCAGCTTTTCTAGGAATGAAATTGGGTCCCTTGTTATCATCCTCTTCTATAATGTAGTCAGGTTCCTTTTCTTGCATTCCTTCTCCCAGACTTTCATCCTGGCTATCCTCTTGTTGTTTCTCCGATTCAAATATTCAACAGAATCCCCTACTAGTGAGGCGAGGTAAGATTTTTTGAGCCCCTCTCCGCTGGGTTCGTCAGTGTTGATGTTCATCCAATTTTCCTCCCTGGGTACATTAGAGGATGTACCTGAGAAACTTCCTCCTTCGTTTCTCACCTTACGAAACTTTACTCTACCACCGAACTTTAGATCTTTCTCTTGCTGAGGTTGGGGACGGCGAGCAGCAGCAGCCGTCTTGCCCTCTGGGTTCATGGCGGAAGGACCGCCTTGCAATATCGTTCTTGTTGCGTTCTTGGAAATCTTGGAGTGAATTTTTTCAAAACTTTAGTTTTTAAAGTATTGATTTTTATAATAATGATTTAATATTCTCATAAAATATCATCTAAATTGATTTGAATTTGATTGAAGGTAATAAATATTTTTTATAAAAAGTTTGAAGTTTTAATTATAATTTCTTTGTTATAAACTATTATTTTATTTGTATAAGCTTTATAATTCAAGTGTGATATTTTAAGTATTAATAAATTTGATCATATTCATATTTTAAAATATGATCTATTTATTCTTTACATTTAGATTTTTCCCCCGTTATTCAGTACATATATTAATTGCATTTATCTACTATATAATTAAATCTCTTACAAAGGTATCTACTTTTTATTTTTGGTCTCCTCATGCATAAATGCATTTACTTTCATTTTATTTCTTCAAAAAAAAATTCTTCCTAATAATATTGGTTCCTCAAAGATAGGGGTGAGAGATGAAATAATTAATCCATGTTTTTTTGGTTCTAAACCCAGTGTATCCCAACACAGTCAACAAAGGACTAATCATTGTTCACGGGGCGTGGCTTCCGCTGGCCAAGCATTATTTTAACACCACTAGGAATCGAACCCGGGAGCAAATCTATTCATATCTAAATCTTATAATATCCATCCAATTATCTATCATTATAAATTTAATGGATTAGATCAATTTTAATTATTGAATGGTTAATGACCTAACCACTAAAAGAAAAAAGCGTTTTCCAACAGCCCGGTACTGACTGCCACCATCTCCGTTGGTATGGAAGATGTTACTGATGGATATGTCCGTCAATAGCTTTGAATACTAAAAGTCCAAGAGTTACCTATGGACTGCCCGTCGGTAATGTTATCGATGGTAAATCAGTCGGTAAATCCGTCTGTTTTATTGGCACGAATTGGGAAATTCTTGGCACGAATAGGGAAATTCTTGGCGCGAGAAGTTACCGACAGTTGATCTTTTGGTAATGTTGTACTAAACTTATTGACGACTTATCTATTGGAAAGTAGGTTTCAATTACCGACAGAAACGCCCATATATGCATATGTTTTTTGAATTACCGACGGATAAAGTCATCGGTAAAATTCGTGGTCGTAGGTAATTTTCACTTAACCACCGACCTCGCACCCTCCTCCCTCATTTTTCCTTTCTCTCTTCTTGTCGTCTCTCTCTTCTTCTCCCTTTCTTGTAACGCCCTTCGTTATGTTAGTAACCCCGAATAAAATAAATAAAAATCCTTTAAAACATTTAATTAAAATATAATGTCATAAGAGTTTTCACAATTAGATAAGTCCGAAAGTATCTCGTTATTAAAGAGAAATAACCAAGTAATAATAAAAGTAAAACCATTACATCCGAATAAAAATTAAAGCCTCAAAATCGGGCGTCTAACTACAATTCGAGAAAAATAAACTGAAACTAATTAATGATGTGAGCATGACACTCTTAAACCATGCTACAATACTAACCAACTAAGCTAAAAGTAAAAGGTAAATATTCAATTCTCCACGTCCTCAATGGCGATGTCCTCGAGCTCTGAAAATAGCACTTTTAATGAGATTTATAATCCCAGTGAACAACAATAAAGTTATCAAATATTTCAAAAATAGTGTCGTTCTCAGCCAGCACGATAACTGAAAGAACTGTCCGCGGTACCCGCTATTTTACCAAAATAATATTTATTAAAATACATTTCAATACAACAGTCATATAAGCAACTCAAACGTATAGTCAATAATAAGATGCCCAACATTTAGAGCAAACCACTCATCACAACAATAACATCATCGTTCAAATGACTCGGAAACCCTACCGTGTGTTGGTTTCTTGCCCAATTCAGTGACTCGAGAACCTCATAATTAAATTGGTTCCTTGCCCCTTATCTGTGGTGACTCAGGAATCTCATTTTAGAATTGATTCATTGCCCCTATGGAAACTCAGGAACCTCATAATTAAATTGATTCATTACCTCCAATTTGCGGTGGCCCGAGACCCTCGTTCATAAAATGGATTCCTTGCCCCATATACTATCTTCGACATCCCACTAAGTGGCGATGTTACAAGAAAATGGCCCTATCTTTGGCGGCATAACAACAAATTCTACATCATGCATATACTCATTTGTTCTTATTCAAAGACATATATCCGTCAATCACAATTTGGCAGACTTTCCAGAGCAGATAACAAATTTAATTTCATAGTATCATATAATCAAATCATGCATACCAATTTAACATACATCATATTAATCATGAACATTGAAATAAACATACACCTCATAACATTAATTTAACATTTATTCCTCTTATATCAAAAACCCTCAAGTTTAGAAATTAGGTTAATGGCAACATGAATCAATCAATTAAAAACTCTCAAAACCATAGGGTGATCCCTTGTTAATGCAACAAACACATATACAATGGAAAGGGGTTCGCTAAAGGTATTGTTGCTGACATCTCGAAGACCTCCAAAAGCTCCAAGTGTATCCTCGAACAAGCCAAAGACAAGCTTTCCAAGAATATGCCTTCCTCTACCATCTCTAATATCCTTCCATGTCAAAACCTCTTCCTCCAAGCTCTCCAAACCTTCAAAGCAAGCAAGTGACAGTTCTAGGGTGAAGAGAAACCCTTTGGCTGCACTAGGATATGAGAAAAATTGTCAAAATGAGGTTTCATTCGTTCCCATCTAAAAACCCTCGTTTTTGTGCTTTTTCACCCTGTGACACCCTCTACCTTGCATGTATTCATAAAGCGTAAAATATAAAAAGGAAATGGAAAACATGCATATTATATCATAATAATAAAAACCGGGCAGAGAATGTTGTAACACCCTGTTTTTCCTATGCTTTCTGTAGCAGTAAATACATATTTAAGTGTGTTTCATTTAGATTAAAATCAGAGGATGATTTTAATTAAACTAAAATCATTTTCTTGTGTTGTTGTAACATACGAAGTCACGGTAAAATTTTCGGTTGAAAATTCAGACGGAAGCCCTTCTGCGTTTTCATTGCCGGTACAAGTTTACTGTACAGAAAACCTAATTTTGACCCCTGAACGAGACGGTTAGTGTTTTTATTATGTTTCCTTCAACTTTGGTTATTTTGAAAATTTTCGTTCAAAAATAGAATATAATATTTTATTCGAGCGAAAACGTCGGAAGAATTACGATCGGAAATGCAACTGGGTACGAAATGAAGCAGATTAGGGAGCACAAAAGAAGTGAAGTGACTTTATGGGACATGATGGGAAAGGTTTATGACACACTCCAAAAGTGTAATCATCACACTTTTCAAATTATATCATATTATATTCTAAAAACCTATTTTTCTCTTTCCTCTTCAACAAAACAAGTCTTCAAGACAAAACTTGCTCTCCAAGATCATCCTCTCTCCAAAATGTCGTGCTCCCCTCTGCCTCCTCTATATAATCATCACTCATCTTCATTCTCTCATTTTCTTCCTCCATCTTCATACTTCTTCAACTTCTTCCATTTCTTCTTTTTTTTCAAACAGTTAAAGCTTCCATTTTTATTAGTATTTTCCACTTGAGTTCTTCATTAAAGATCTTCCTTATACTAAGGGTAATGCTCTCATATGAATCTTTTTTCAAGTTTCATCTTTTATTTCTTAGTTTGTTTTATGTGTTCTTTATATGCTTTAAACTTCTAAAATCTCTCTAAAATGGTAGAAAACTCCTTTTGAGTTGAAACCAGTTTCTATAGTCTTGTATTAACTTATATTTTTACATACTAAGATGTTGTGCAAAACAAAAAGCTCTACCTATCTCTTCCTATGAAGGCCGAATGCTAAGCATATGTGGCCTATGAGGTTTTTGCTTCAACTTTTCGAATATGACCATGTGTTTGAGTTTCTAACTATTCCTTGATCTTCAATCTATAAATCTTAAAAGGTTTGATAGCTTGTTTTCCTATTATGGCTGAAAATATGTATAAGTAAGCCTAGGATATTATGTTTCAGCTTTCCAAGTGTGATCATGGATATAGAACTCTTAATACCTTGTGATTCTAAACCTAATAGTTGTTATCAAACAAAGATTATTTTTCCTCATTATCCTATGTAGGCCGAAACTTAAATGTTTTAGAGCAAGGATGTTTGAGTTTCATTTTCCAAAATGATCATGGACTAAGGCTCCTTAATATAGAAGGATGCTAAGTCTAAGAGATTGGAAAGATTAAGGATTTCTAACTTGTTTATTCTATGTTGTTGAACCTAGGATGTGTTATTTCTTATTTTGAAAAATAATCATGGACTTGAGCTCCATAATATATTTGGATGCTAAGTCTAAGAGATTGGAATGTTTAAGTTTCCATTGTTTTCCAAAATGATCATGAACTTGAGCTCCATAAGATATTTGGATGCTAAGTGTGAGATGTAACAACCTGATTTTAATTATGTTGTTCAACCGGTTAAAATATAATTAAATTATATTTTAATTTGAGAGTTAGAAAGTGTTTTTGATTAAAATAAAATCATATTCCATTGTTTTCCAAAATGATAATGGACTTGAGCTCCATAAGATATTTGGATGCTAAGTGTGAGATGTAACAGCCTGATTTTAATTATGTTGTTCAACCGGTTAAAATATAATTAAATTATATTTTAATTTGAGAGTTAGAAAGTGTTTTTGATTAAAATAAAATCATATTCATAGTCTACTTTATGGTAAAGGGTTACGGTAAAATTTTCGATTGAAAATTCAGACGAAAGCAGGTCTGCGTTTTCATTGCCGGTACAAGTTTACTGTGCAGAAAACCTAATTTTGACCCGTGAACAAGACGGTTAGTGTTTTTAATATGTTTCCCTCAACTTTGGTTATTTTGAAAATTTTCGTTAAAAAATAGAATATAATATTTTATTCGGGTGAAAACGTAGGAAGAATTACGATCGGAAAATACAACCGGGTACGAAATGGAGCAGATTAGGGAGTACAAAAGAAGTTAAGTGACTGGATGGGACTTGATGAAAATTGGTTATGACACACTCCAAAAGTGTGATCATCACACTTTTCAAATTATAACATATTATATTCTAAAAACCTATTTTTTTCTCTCTTCTCAAACCAAACAAGGCACAAGGTCAAAACTTGCTCTCCAAGCTCATTCCTCTCTCCTCAATTTCGTGCCACTCTCTCCCTTCTCTATATATACACCTCTCATTTTCACTTCATCATCTTCCTTCTTCAAACTCCATTAAACCTTCATCTTCTTCCTTTCTTCTAAAAGTTTAAGCTCTTAAAGCTTTAGTTTTTATTCATCTTTTCTACTTAAGTTATTCATTAAATTTCTTCCTTACACTAAGGGTAATGTTCTCATATGAATCTTTTTGCAAGTTTCATCTTTTATTTCTTAGTTTACTTTATGCATTCTTTATATGCTTTAAACTTCTAAAATCTCTCTAAGAGGTTGTGTAAAACAAAAATATCTACCTATCTCTTCCAATGAAGGCCGAATGCTTGCATTTGTGACCTGGGAAATTTTTGTTTCAACTTTTGGAATATGATCATGTGTTTGAGTTTCTAACTATCCATTGATCTTAAATCCATAAATCTTGGAAGTTTTGATAGCTTGTTCCTATGATGGCTGAAAATATGAACAAGTAAGCCTAGGATACTATATTTCAACTTTCCAAGTATGATCATGGATTTAGAACTATTAATACCTTATGATTCTAAACCTATGAGTTCTTGTTATACAAAGAATATTTTTCCTCATCATCCTATGATGGCCGAAACTTAGTGTTTAGGTACTAGGATGTTTGAGTTTTTATTTTTCCAAAATGATCATGGACTTAAGCTCCATAAGATATTTGGATGCTAAGTCTAAGAGATTGGAAGTTTAAGGATTTCTAACTTGTTTATTCTATGTTATTAAAGCTACGATGCATTACTTTCATTTTTCCAAGATGATCATGGACTTGAGCTCCATAAGATATTTGGATGCCAAGTCTAAGAGATTGGAATGTTTAAGTTTCCATTGTTTTCCAAAATGATCATGGACTTGAGCTCCATAAGATATTTGGATGCTAAGTCTAAGAGATTGGAAAGTTTAAGGATTTCTAACTTGTTTATTCTATGTTATTAAATCTAGGATGTATTACTTTCATTTTTCCAAGATGATCATGGACTTGAGCTCCATAAGATATTTTGGATGCTAAGTCTAAGAGATTGGAATGTTTAAGTTTCCATTGTTTTCCAAAATGATCATGGACTTGAGCTCCATAAGACATTTGGATGCTAAGTCTAAGAGATTGGAAAGTTTAAAGATTTCTAACCTATAAATCCTATGAAGGCCGAACCTAGAAGGTTATGGACCTAGGATACTTTGTTCTTATTTTTCCAAAATGATCATGGTTTTGAGATCCTTAATACATATGGATGCTAAACCTAAGAGATTGGAAGGTTTAGTGAATGCTAGCCTATTTTACTAGCCTTGGCCGAATACCCTAAGTTTATAACTTAGTGGGATTTTAATTCAACTTTTTTAAGTGATCATTGTTTATGAACTCCTAACACTTAAGGATCATAAATCCATGAGTTGTATAATTTCCGGGAATCTCTAACCCTAAGAACTAGTCTTGGCCGAACCTATACCTTGTGGTTTAGTGTTCTTGTTTGATTTTAACTTGTGATTTTGTGTTCATGACCTTAGACTTCCATCGCGGAGGAAACGAGGACTTTCGTGGTATACCTCTTCGAGCATCTAATCTCCTTACCTTCACAAAAGGTGGAGTTAGTACTTTATGGTGTGACAACGAGAAGCTTCGAGTTCGGGAGTCCGGTGATAACCCAGGTGGGGGAAAGAACCAACCTATCGTCGGAATGGATAAGTAGTAGATTATATAATAATTGTGTAGGGCGACCTAAACACTACTAGTAGTCGAGTAATCGACAAGACCAAAATCACATTGGAAACCTTTTCTGAAAAACCAATGGCGATTCGGGGATTGTAGGTTTATCGATATTTGGTTGATTTTATATTGTTGAAGGTTGATTTGATTTATTACCTTTATTGAATTGATTTTGTGCTATGTTGGTTATATGGGAATATTTTGATTGATATTGTGTTATGCATGATCTGCCTGGTTTGTATTATTATGCTTAGTGGTTTTTAAGTAAAGATATATATGTTGTCTAAGAGATGATTGTTTTGGGCGTGAGGATAATAATGATTTAGAAGTGCCTAACCTAGATGATGTATGTTAAAGAGGTGTTATGGAATAGAATATGTGTCAAGTTCTAATGGAAGGTTAAGGCACTAGGATGTTGTTAAAATGGGTTGGTGAGATTCAAGTATAGGTGTTGTTGTCCACAACCATGTATTGATAATATAATACACAAGGACAAAAGTGTATTGGTAATATAATACACAAAGACAAAAGTGTATTGGTAATATAATACGCAAGGACATCTGTGTATTGGTAATATAATACACGTAAAACACTTCTGTGTATTGGTAATATAATACACGTAAAACACTTGTGTATTGGTAATATAATACACCGTGTATTGGTAATATAATACACGTAAAATCAAGAGTTCTTGCGAGACCAATTCCACCTTAGGAAATAGGTGTGCAACTATGGTATCTTTGAGTAGCATAAGATTGGGGGTAGAGGATGATATATTAACTTGAGGGTGATCTGTTAGTTATGTGCGTTGTTTGTCTGTGACAATTACTGTATGATTTACTATGACTCTTTTCCGCTTTTTGATGATAGAATTGTTTCTTATCCCCTACGTTTCTATATTCTTGTGGGTTACTTTACTTACATTAGAAGTCCCGATGGAGGATTATATTGCTGAGGAGTTGGACGGAGATCTGTATGAAACGGAGGTTGCTGAGGAGTTGGATGGAACTCCTAACGAACCAGACACTGGAGGTCGAGCTGTGATCCATGGCGAGTAGATTATAGATAGTATGGCCAGTGTGTCTAAGAAGGAGTATTTTTATATGTTTCCGCTAAGTATGACTTTTATTTTAAGTTTATGCCTGTGAGGGATCCTACTGAGAGGATTCCCTCAACAATGTTTTGGTAATGTAATAAATAAACAGGTGTGTATTTATATATTACAACCCTTGGTGTGTTTAATTTGTAGAAGTTATATGATTGTTTAAATAAAGTTTTAATTTTTACGTACTTTTCACGCTAAGCGTGCGATTAAGGAATTAATTAATAAGGTTTTAAGCTAATAAAACACCGGGGCACAATGGGGTGTCTCATAAGAGATTGGAGAGTTTAGAGATTTCTAGCCTATAAATCCTATGAAGGTCGAACCTAGAAGGTTATGGACCTAGGATACTTTGTTTTTCATTTTCCAAAATGATCATGGTTTTGAGCTCCTTACTATGTGTGGATGCTAGACCTAAGAGATTGGAAAGTTTAGAATGCTAGCCTATTTTAATAGCCTTGGATGAATACCCTAAGTTTATAACTTAGTGGGATTTTAATTCAACCTTGTTTATGAACTCCCAACACTTAAGGATCATAAATCCATGAGTTGTATAATTTTCGGGGATCTCTAACCCTAATTTATTGTCTTGGACAAACCTAATACCTTGTGGTTTAGTGTTCTTGGTTGATTTTAACTTGTGATCTTGTGTTTATAACCTTAGACTTCTATCGCGGAGAAAGCGAGGACGTTCGCGGTACTTCTATCCAAGCATCTCATATCTCTACCTAACCAAAGGTAAGAGGGGATTGCCTAGGGATATGGAGCCAATACTTGTATGTGTTTAACTTGAGTGATTTGAATATTATTATGATATGGAGCCAATACTTGAATGACTTGTTTACTTGAGCTATTGTGATTATGACTTGAAGTTGATTTTTACTTGCTTTACAGTATTGTGAATTATATATATGTGATGAACTGTCATTAACTGTGATATTAATGTTTGAGATATATTACTGTTGATTGAAGTTTGAGAAGCCGGACTTGAGTCTGTGCTCAATGATTATAAGGATTAAAAGCCTTAATAAGTCTTGAATAGAATTTTGAAAGTTTTGGTTTCATTTATAAAAGTTCTATGTTTAAAGTGCTTACTTCAAAAAGAATAAGATTCTCGTTTTTAAAAGAAACGTTGAAGTGATTTTAAGTCAACAGAAACTACCCTTTCATGATCTAAAGTTTTGAACGAGAGAAAATCTTTTTAGAACTATGTTTTTTATGAAAGAAAAACCCTTTGAAAATATTTGACTTTATTCTATCAAGGATTTAAAAAACAAACGAATTTCCTAATTGCTTTATAAAATATTTTGCAAAAGAAAAGGATTTTCTCCTAAATGATTTGGAAACGTTCCGGTTACTTGGATAAGTGACCGAGGTTTTGTTTTGGATTTGATTTTCACTGAGCGAAAAGTAAGCACATGTGAATAGGAATCTAGTCGCGAGACGTCTCTCTAGTTTTCCATGATATGCACGTGATCTAGGATCCATGTCAAGAATTATGGACCAAGGGTCCTAATCGTGATATTATGGGCTAAGAATCCAAATCTCATAATTGAGGACTATGCGTCCTGATTTCGTTGCTGCCGACTAGGAGTCCTTATCATGTTAGAATAAAACATGGATAAAATCATAAATGATTTCTATGACCACAAACCTTGATTGCGGCATCGGTCTAAGGTGTTGTGATTGAGCACTCGGACTCCACGTCCTGTGTTATTGATTTTCAGGTGATGATGAAATTTATGAATAGTCGCTAGCCTTTAAGCTTCGACAACGAATGAGAACAAACACAAAGAAAACATCGAGAACTAAATGTTTTACATTTGCATTTACGGCATACGTGCTCGACGTGGTTTTAACGTGAGACCTTAACAGGAAAGGTATCATGTGATGGTGTATTATCGTTGTTCTTAAAATGGACAATGAGATGGTGTATGTGTATCATTGTGCCTAAATGGAAAATGAAACAGTGTGCATAATCGTTGTGCCTAAATGGCCAGTGAGACGATGTATTATCGTTGTGCTTAGCTAGCCAATGAGACGGTGTATCGAGCCTGATCAACTCGTTTTGAGGATGTTGGGATCTCCGGAGATTAAGTTTAGAGCCTGATGATTGAAGTGTCATGCATTATCTTTATAAAACTGATTGATTCGGGTATGAGACCCACTGATATAACACTTGTTGTTTTATCTTTGAATAATGCTTAAATGCTAATATGCCAGTGTGTTGTATGTATCATGTATATGGTTGTTGTATGATATATCCATTTTTCGGTGTCTCACTCTTACAGTTATATCAGGTCTCTTCGGGTTTTGCTGTAGTGTCTTGGTACTCTAGTACCGATGTTGCAGAGGAGTCTTTCTAAGTCACTTGAAGACCTAGTGTTAGAGGTTGAGAAAGTAATATGATTGGGGGTCTCTCCAATGAATATTTGATAGAATGACCAGCTTAGGAGTCTGAGTTGGGTTGTATATCTAAAGAGGTCGGTAAATGTAGTGTTATATACATCCATCTTTAGTTTAAACTTTTTCTTTCGAAAATGGAAACTTAGAGAAATGTTGTATGTCATGGTAACTTTGTTACGAATCTGACTTTACGTTTTAAATGTATGTATTATGGATTTCAGAGTTATCCTTAAAGAAAAATTTTATACCCCAGTTTTCTGACTTAAAAGAAAACAATTTTTTGAAAGCAACCAGCAAATTATCTTTTTAATTTACTTCCACATGTGTTACGTTGTAATACCCAGGGGGTGTTACAGGTGGTACTAGAGCTGGTCGAGTCTTTCGGGATCTTTGGGAAATAGGTCTGTTGTGTTGACATTGTGTTTTCTCTGAATTAAGTTTTATTTGGATTACTTCTTAGAAGTAATGTGTGTTGATACGCCTTTACACGTTTCATTTCCTGGTTGTGGCCTGACTGATTTGTTCGGCAAGTCAGTTATGGAACCAGCACCAGAAGATGGATGTGGACGAGGACGTGGACGTGGTCGTGGACGTCGTCCTATTGGCTGTCGTGTCAACATGAATGAGAATTACGATGATGGCTGCCCAAAACCAACAGGAACAAGCTCGATCTGAGCAAGCTATTGAAGGAAAAAATTTAACTGCTTTTAGACGCCAAAATCCATCCCAATTTCATGGAGACATGGATCCTGTGAAAGCTGACTTATGGATTCAGGAGTTAGAAAAAAAATTTAAGCTGATTCAGTCCTGAGGGAGCGAAGGTATCCTATTCCACTTTTCTGTTGGTCGGTGATGCTGAGTATTGGTGGAAGGGCACTGAACAGCTGCTGGAAGCAGAGAATCAGGAGATCACTTGGGGAGTATTCCGAACCAAGTTCTTAGACAAGTATTTTCCTCATAGTGCACGAGCTAAGAAGGAGCAAGAATTTCTACAGTTTCAGTAGAAAGAATTAACAATTGGAGAGTACGCGGCAAAGTTTGAATCTCTTGCCAAGTACTTTCGCTTTTTCCAGAACAACTCAAGTGAAGATTGGAAGTGCGACCGTTTTGAGAAAGAACTGAGTTTCGAAATCAAGGAATCAGTACTACCATTGGAAATCCGGAATTTCCAAGCCTTAGTAGAGAAGTGTAGAAAAGTGGAACTAATGAGGAAGGAAAGAGGCAACTGAGAAAATGTTGGAGGACCCACTCGTTCCAAAGACCAATATCAAACTCAAAATCAGAAAGGGAAGCAGCATCGGAGGGAACCTTATTTCCGACCACAACGAAATGACCAGAATCAACAACAGCATCGTTCTGACAATTCTGAATCGGGGAAGTGGAGGCCAACAGAACCAAAACCGAGGCCAATTTAGAAGATGTTACAAGTGTGGAAACCCAGATCGCATGGCTGATGTTTGCCCACGCAAGGGAACGAAATGTTACAACTGTGGACAAATAGGACACTTGTCAAAGGATTGTAATGCACCAAGGTTTGAAAGGGTCGTCAACACCTTAGGAACTGATAGGCCCACGGCAAAGGGAAGAGTTTACATCATGAATGGCGCTGGAGCTTTACAATCTGATGATCTTTTACGACAGAAGTAGTGTGCAATTTGAAGGTCTTATGGCAATAGTCTATGATTCTAAGTTGTAATAGGATTTTAAGTATAATCATGTTTTGACGCCCTTAAATATTTGACTCTCTAGGGTGTCCTATGTTACTAGTCTTTCCAGTGAATGTGTGTTTCTTATGACTTTTGGGAATAAAAGTCTCTTTAAGAAATTTATTCCAGTTCCCTTCTCTTTTTGATTGTTGTGGTCAGTTTAGACTTTGGATCCAATCTTTCTTTTCCTAGAGTTGTGAATTGCCTTGTTGTTGCACGGGATGGGTATGTTTATAAAAGAAGTTTCTTGATGAGACTTAATCTAATCACTTTTACTTTTGGTGGAAGTGATTCAGTTTGAATTCTTTTCGAACTATTGCTCTTTTAAATTGTTGACCAGGAAATTCTAGTGAAAGGAGAAACTTTTTAAGTTCATGATTGTAAACGTATACCGATCATATATTTTTACCTCCCTGAACCTACTAAAGGATCTTCATACACGGGATGTTTCTGTATTCTTTTGGATTGATGAAATTCTTTTAGATAATTTCTTCTGATAGTATGATCTTGATGGTGAGAGATCCTGTTTAGTTTCAAGTTACGTAATTTCGAGGATGAAATTCTTTTTAGAGGGGTAGTATTGTAACACCCTGTTTTTCCTATGCTTGCTGTAGCAGTAAATACATATTTAAAAGTGTTTATTTTAGATTAAACTCAGAGGATGATTTTAATTAAAATAAAATCATTTTCTTGTGTTGTTGTAACATATGAAGTCACGGTAAAATTTTCGGTTGAAAATTCAGACGGAAGTCGGTCTGCGTTTTCACTGCCGGTACAAGTTTACTGTGCAAAAAACCTAATTTTGACCCGTGAACGGGACGGTTAGTGTTTTTATTATGTTTCCTTCAACTTTGGTTATTTTGAAAATTTTCATTCAAAAATAGAATATAATATTTTATTGGGGCGAAAACGTCGGAAGAATTACGATCGGAAATGCAACCGGGTACGAAATGGAGCAGATTAGGAAGCATAAAAGAAGTGAAGTGACTTGATGGGACATGATGGGAAAGGTTTATGACACACTCCAAAAGTGTAATCATCACCATTTTCAAATTATATCATATTATATTCTAAAAACCTATTTTTCTCTTTCCTCTTCAACCAAACAAGTTTTAAAGACAAAATTTGCTCTCCAAGCTCATCCTCTATAAAAAATTCCGTGCTCCCCTCTGACTCCTCTATATAATCATCACTCATCTTCATCCTCTCATTTTCTTCCTCCATCTTCATACTTCTTCAACTTCTTCCATTTCTTCTTTTTTTTCAAACACTTAAAGCTTCCATTTTTATTAGTCTTTTCCACTCATGTTATTCATTAAAGTTCTTCCTTATACTAAGGGTAATGCTCTCATATGAATATTTTTGCGAGTTTCATCTTTTATTTCTTAGTTTGCTTTATGTATTCTTTATATGCTTTAAACTTCTAATATCTCTCTAAAATGGTAGAAAACTCCATTTGAGTTGAAAACACTTTCTATAGTCTTGTATTAACTTATATTTTCACATATATATGCTCAGTAACCGAGGGTTACGTTTTAAACCCTATTTTAGCACCTGCAGCCACCCTAGTGCGGCTACACCTGTCTTCTTCCCTATTTTCTCTAAACACATTGTATTCTTGGAGTTTTAGAGAGTTTTGAGAAGTCTTAGTTGGTCTGGGTCAATCTTATAAGGTAATGGTTCTTCCCTCTTAAGCTTTCTTTTTCTTTTCTTTGAATTGGGAACTAATTAGTTAACCCCTTTTGTTTAACCAAGGCTTGGAAAGCTAATTGAGCCGCTTGAGGGAACGCATCGGTTTATTGTTTGGTTATTGTTGTTGGAACCTTCATACCAGGTATGGGGAGAAGGATAGTATGAACATTAGGCAAGGGGGTAGCGTAAGATGAGGGGTTCCCATAACCCCATTGTTGTGTGTTGCTATTAATGTCTGTCACATGTTTGAATATATGTATGTTTGGTCATTGGTATGCCAGATATGAATGCTTATTTGTTATACTTGCCTAACTGTTATAACTGCTTTATTGTTCCTGATCATGTAAGCCATGATTTAATTGGTTAAATTGGTATGTTAATTATGCCATGATTATTGTTGGTTGAAATGTTGTATGCATTGCTGGTTTGGTATTGTTGGTTATACCTTGTTGGTTAAACGTTTGTTGGTTTAAGATGAATACGTTAACAAGACCCTACTTGGTTGGAATAGGACTCTTTATTAATATGACGATTAAAGGAATAGTTCCCCAAAAGTTTCATAAAACATGGATTTATCAGTGTAAGGTGAGGTTAATGTTTGATGTCCTTGACTAGATCCTAGGATTGATTTAAGAGTGTTTTAGGGAGTTTTGGCAAAAGAATTAAACCATTTTCTACCCAAACAGTACGATCAGCTCTAGAATCACGGTCGTGCTTAACAGGGAGCATGCCCGTGCTCCCAGTTCAAATATGGAAGATGGCCGCGTATTAAACACAGACGTGCTAGGGGTAAGCATGTCTGTGCTCCCCTATGCTGAACAGAATCGAATTAAAGGAAATTAAACGGGTGTTTACCCCAATCAGCCCCAATGATGAAACAATACACCAATCGAACGATGACAAGTTAGATAATTTAATTAAAGATTAATTAAGCTAATTACGAATAACAAGTTGGTTAAGCCGGTGCCCAATAGGTTTCCGCACGTTGATATGCTTTGGTGCTTTTTGGCCAAAGTGGCCTCGATGATTTTTGGGTCGGGGTGTTGATAAGTTGAACCTTGGTGCTTTTTGGCCAATGGGGCCTTGACTCATATGGGTTAAGGTGTTAATGTTGATGGTGATAAACTTGGGTGCTTATTGGCCCAGGAGGAGGTGGCGGTTGCCCGTTTGTTTGTTGTTGTGCCCATGCATTCACGCATCGGAGTTGTTAGTGGGGGAAGATCAACATAGGGGAGGTCGTCCTATAGTACGACGATCTGGCCATCCGCGGGTGATTCACCCAAGGTTTGGTGAATCGTGCGCCCCCGTGGTGGCGCATCCGAGAGTATGGTGTGTCGGCTATCCAAGGAGTTTACCCATGGTTTGGTGAACTACCAACGTTGGTGCTTTTTGGCCAATGTGGATATGTAACTCCGAAGTTGCCTTCCTGAGATAGTTTGAATTCACATGCATAATGGAATAGCGAAGTAAAGTTACACCGCATATCATATATTGGATGACTTAATACGTTGATGTGATTATATATATACATTGATTTTATATATTGTATGTTGCTTTGCTATGCTATGATGTATGTGTTGACGAATCTGGGCAAGTATACCCAGTCGTGCAAGTAATACGGTGGTGAGACCGGTTATCCTATCCACGGGGATTGGATGTCAAGTACCAATTCACAAGTTCAGCAACTATCTAGACTAAACAAAGAAATCAACATAAACAAAAGAAAAGAAATAAAATGTTTTTGTCTTTTTGGGGACTTTTAACAAACACTTGGAGTGCAGAAAGATATGTTGGGACTAGACTTCACCAAACATCTATCTCATGTACTATCAGGACTAGATACCTCCCATTCATGCTTCAGATATTAAAATCAATCCACTAAAATACTCAAACCCCGATTCCTCGGATGGCAAGAGCCTAAATCCACTAATAGACCCTAATTCCTTAGGTGGCCTAGATTAATGAATTCGCATTAGGATTAGGGATTACGCGATTACTAGTAAACCTAACTCCATTCCTAGATGAAAGGGTTACTAGGTGATTAAATTCAGTTCCGGTTCTGATACGAATTTCCCAATTGCATACCAAAACACAAATCGAGTCATGGGGGTGCTAGCCACAACAAGCATTAAGCATGGAAAATTAATCACTAATATGAAGGCATGAACACAGAATAATCAGTCAAGATAAAAACATAATAATAAGTTTGATTACATCTAATCCCAACAAACAGGGTTTAGTTACTCATATTTATAGAGAAAGCCAAACCAGAAAAACAGTAGAGAAAGGAGGAAAGCGAGAACTCCATTGAAGCTTCCCACTGTCGTCAAAGCAGCCCCCTAACTCAGCTCCCTTCTAGGGTGGGAACCCTACTCCAGCCGCAGCTCCAAGTGCCTCCTCCAAGAACTCAAAAAACTCCTCCAATTCTGCTCTAAAACAGCAACTTATACCAATCAGTTCTGCGCGATCTCGCGAGGCGAATGTCTTCTCGCGAGGCGAATATTAAACTTTTCGTCTTCAGGATTGGAACTCTTGCGAGGCGAAACACTGTTCGCGTGGCGAGACCGAAAGGTTGCATTTTTCCGCACAATCATCGATCGGGTCGCGGCGAAATCACCTCTCGCGGGCGAATCTTGACTGCATTTTGGCTCAATTTCTTCTCTTTTCAAGCTCTAAAATCATCCAAGCTTCATTATGGACAAATCTGTACAGTTTTCCTTAAGTTCCTGCAAAATAACACCAAGAAACCGCTTCACCCGTTCCAAGGGAAAAACTAATAAAAACCAAATAAAAATGCCTAATCTATATGAAAAATGCATGCAAAAGTGTGTAGAAAATATGATGTAAAATCACACTATCAAATCACCCCAAGCTTATTCAATTGCTTGTCCTCAAGCAATCACTAAGGCCAGAAGATCAAAATAATCAAAGCATGGATAGTGAACCAAGAACCCGAGTACACAATCCAAGTAATAGGCATTTCAAACAATTCAGCAAGAGACAATCAATTCAAGTCCAATTAGAGGCTTAGGTTCCTTAGACTCATGTTCTCACTGATTTGGGCACTCTTTCTCACCTGAAGCTCACCCCAAGCTTGTTCATTTGCTTGGCTCTCTTTCTACCTCACTCAAGTGTTAGGGGTATATAACATTTCGCTCAATTTTCCTCAAGGAATGAAATCTACCATAGGCTTGACTATCAACCAATTCTCTACTTTATTAATGAAAACAATTTAGAATCAAGAGGTCTTTCACTTGGTTGTAACGCCATGGGATTAATCGTTAGGTGGGGAAATCAAGAAAAGGAAATTTCAAAAGGGCTACACAAAAGATCAAACATTTCAACACATGACACCTTCTAAAATACCTTCTTGGGTTTTCGATTTATTTTTCCACCTTTCTTTTCTTTCTTTTTCTTTTTTATTTCTCATTTCTTTTTGGTCATCCCCTTCTCTAAAGATTTTTCTTTTTCTTTTGTTTTTCTTTTGCTTGGAGAATGGGAGATTTTTCAACTCAAGAGAAATATTTTTTGATTCTTTCATCCCAAACTTTTTTCAACTACCTTTTTACCCTTTTGTAATACTTTAGAAGGTCTCTCATAAGCATCATTCATCAAAAAATTTCAAGGGACCAAGAAAAGCATTTTTTTTTCATGTAGGCTCAAAATTGGGCAACTAAGGGGTAGCATTTAGTCATTCAAAGCTCAGAAGGCCAGAAAAATACCTATTGCCTCAATCATTTTCAAAAAAAATTTCAAAAATTTTTAAGCTTCAAAATGGTTTCAAGTCAAGTTCTAGAGAAAACAAACCAAGAGGAATAACACTCTAACACAAAGAATGGGGTATATTTAGTGAGTACCCTTTTATGGCTCAAAATCTCACATTTTAGTAGTTCAAGAATCAATGAAAAACACAAATATATAGAACCACATGCTAATTATCAACTATCCAAGATTATCTCAAACATTTTCATTTGCAGCCTTATCACAAGAATGAAAAAAATTGGGTTCAAAAATCCACTATCTCAATTTAATTGACACTTAGTTCTCACAATTGGATGCAACATCTAAACAAGGGTAATCTAATTGTGTGATCATGCAAAGCTATCATGCAGGACTATATGAATGCAAAATGCAAAATGCAAAATGCAAATGCAAAATACCCCTACCCCAAGCTTAAGAATTTACATTGTCCCCAATGTAAACAATCAAGTTGGAGAAAGGAAAGAAAAATTGGAACGACTTACCGAGGCGGTAGCAGGTGCTGACTTTGCTTTTTCTTATCTTCTTGCTCTCCCTTCCTTCCTTCTTACCCTGAAATCACTTGGCAATTCTCAATTTATTATTTTTCCTCTTGATCTTCTCAAATTATTCAAGAGGTTAAAATCAAAAACAAAATCTAACTAAAGAGAAGGGTTAAGAAAAGTTGGGTTGCCTCCCAATAAGCGCTTCTTTAACGTCACTAGCTTGACGTCCTAGGATCCTCCTCCCGGATCAAATGGTATTTGGAGTGGAGATTGTAGAAGTAATATGACTTTATCCATGGTTCCACCCAGCCAGTGTGTGAAAACACCATTGACCTTTGCAAGTATGAATTCACTTCCTCTCGGGTCAAGTGGAATTTTCAAGAGGAAGTTTGCCAGACAAGTGGAAGGGGTTAGTTTTGCAGTGTCCAGACATGCATGCAAGCCAACATATTTGTCCAATGCAGAAAATTCAGATTCCTTAGCAAGCATGGTGGAATCCACTACCACTTCGTCTTCATCTTGAACTATCCCCCAAACCAGATTTTCCTCAAATTGTGCTGCACGTGATTCTTGTACTAACTGTTTGCAGATCTCCTCAACTTTCGTTTTGAAGTTCTGCTTCACAGCTTCGATACTCTCACAATTGGCTCTTGCCTTGGCCTCAGAGGTGGATAGCTCTTGGGAATATTGTTCTAGAGCAGCTTTCAACGGTGGTTGCTCCTTCCATTCCCATTCTTCAACTTCCCAAGGACTTGTGAAAGGTACTTCCTCTTCTTGTGACTTATCCACCATCACCACTTCATCTTCAATTTGATCCATTCCCACAACCATATTTTTCTCAAATTCTGCTTCATGTGGCTCTATGGGAATCATACATGGTGGTGGAGGTGGTAAATATGAACAAAAGGTTTCCCAATCCTCCTCGGAGAAGTTATATATAAGCCTTCCCGTCATATAATCAACTTGTGCGGGAGTAACACGATCCATCAAATCCATGCAATCTCCCAAACACCAGTTGTCCTTCAAAGCGTGACTTGAGGCTTCCTCATTAGGTGGATAATAGTGATTGTCCATGAACTTCGTCCACCTTGCACAAACACAACTCAAAAGAAAAAGATCAAATATATACAGAAAAGTAAAGAAAAAAAATGTCTAAATTAGTTGCCTCCTCTGTTACTAATGATATTGGCAAAACCAATCCCCGGCAACGGCGCCAAAAACTTGTTAACGAATCTGGGCAAGTATACCCAGTCGTGCAAGTAATACAGTGGTGAGACCGGTTATCGTATCCACGGGGATTGGATGTCAAGTACCAATTCACAAGTTCAGTAACTATCTAGACTAAACAAAGAAATCAACACAAACAAAAGAAAAGAAATAAAATGTTTTTGTCTTTTTGGGGACTTTTAACAAACACTTGGAGTGCAGAAAGATATGTTGGGACTAGACTTCACCAAACCTCTAACTCATGTACTATCAGGACTAGATACCTCCCATTCATGCTTCAGATATTAAAATCAATCCACTAAATTACTCAAACCCCGATTCCTCGGATGGCAAGAGCCTAAATCCACTAATAGACCCTAATTCCTTAGGTGGCCTAGATTAATGAATTCGCATTAGGATTAGGGATTATGCGATTACTAGTAAACCTAACTCCATTCCTAGATGAAAGGGTTACTAGGTGATTAAATTCAGTTCCGGTTCTGATACGAATTTCCCAATTGCATACCAAAACACAAATCGAGTCATGGGGGTGCTAGCCACAACAAGCATTAAGCATGGAAAATTAATCACTAATATGAAGGCATGAACACAGAATAATCAGTCAAGATAAAAACATAATAATAAGTTTGATTACATCTAATCCCAACAAACAGGGTTTAGTTACTCATATTTACAGAGAAAGCCAAACCAGAAAAACAGTAGAGAAAGGAGGAAAGGGAGAACTCCATTGAAGCTTCCCACTGTCATCAAAGCAACCCCCTAACTCAGCTCCCTTCTAAGGTTGGAACCCTACTCCAGCTGCAGCTCCAAGTGCCTTCTCCAAGAACTCCAAAAACTCCTCCAATTCTGCTCTAAAACAGCAACTTATACCAATCAGTTCTGCGCGATCTCGCGAGGCGAATGTCTTCTCGCGAGGCGAATATTAAACTTTTCGTCTTCAGGATTGGAACTCTCACGAGGCGAAACACTATTCGCGTGGCGAGACCGAAAGGTTGCATTTTTCTGGCACAGTCATCAGTCAGGGTCGCGAGGCGAATCACCTCTCGCGGGGCGAATCTTCAGAATTCTGCTTGGCTCAATTTCTTCTCTTTTCAAGCTCTAAAATCATCCAAGCTTCATTATGGCCAAATCTGCACAGTTTTCCTTAAGTTCCTGCAAAATAACACCAAGAAACCGCTTCACTCGTTCCAAGGGAAAAACTAATAAAAACCAAATAAAGAATGCCTAATCTATATGAAAAATGCATGCAAAAGTGTGTAGAAAATATGATGTAAAATCACACTATCAGTATGTTCATCTTGCTTCCGATCTCTATGTCGATGTGTTTGTATGTTTTCTTACTCCCATTTCTTTGTTTATGTTGTTGGCATGTATCTTTTAGGCAGAGGACGGTGAGCAGTCGGGAGAGGAGTGACTCAGAGGAGTCGCGACTCTGTTGCTAGGATTTCCAGTTGTTTTAGTTTCAGTTTTGGTTTGTTATTCCGAGGATTATTTTTCGGAACTGTTATACTAGCTCTATATGTGACATCGAGGTTGGGTTGTGTTTTATGTTTACGTTTTATTTCTTTTAAAAACTTGTTCTTTTCCGCGTTTGTTGAACTAGTTCGTGTGGGACCTTTCTACCCATGGACCTTTTTATTTTAATTAAATGATGTATGCATGTTTTATAATTATTATCTCTATCTTTTATACTTTTTATAACGTGCGGGGTAGAGGGTGTCACATTTAGTGGTATTAGAGCAGGTATGTCCTATCAGACCGTGGTATGAGTCTGTTGTGAGTCTGTTGTGTGCTCTTGTTTGAATTGTCTATACTTGTTATAGATAATGTTGCTTAACCTTAAAAGCTTGTAGCTTTTTCCTGCTTAAGTTCTCTGTATTTAATGGTTGTTTTGAACATTTACAGGAACTCATGGAAGGAAGAGGCAGAAACGATCAGGCAATCGCTGACGCGTTGGCACTCCTTGCCAATGCGATAGTGCAAGTTCATAACAACAACAATGGAGGACCGGCTGAGTTTCAGGGTCTCAACAAGTTCCAGCGGAATAATACGCCGTCTTTTAGAGGAGCTTATGACCCCGAAAGTGCCCTGTTGTGGTTAAGAGAGATAGAGAAGATCTTCTGAGTTATGGACTGCAATGATCAGCAACAAGTTATCTTGGCTCTTTTATGCTCACTGAGGAATATAAATACAAATGGAACTTGTATTTTTTTATATCAAACAAACGAGATATATGACTAAAATATTAGTAATCAATTGTCAAAGGATACGAGCCCTCTAACAAAAAGAAATAGTATTGGAAAAACTATATTTTAATTGGTATGCCCAATAAATATAATTAAAGATTTTTATATTATCAACCAATTACAAATCATCCTATATATGAGACTTTTAAGATAGTTATTATCAAAGTCACAAAATTTTAATGATATGATAATTGACGAGACAATGCATAACAATTTTTTTGGGTTGCCCAGAGTATCCTCCGCGTGCAATCCCTTGAGGTATTGGACGACATTGAAGGGTTGACCTCTCCCAGCCCGATTTTTTCCATACGCAAGAGACATGTATCGAACCCCTGACTACTTGCTTAAGGGGTCCAAGCCCTTTACCACTCGGATCAACCAGGGCCGACCCAATTTAGACAATGGCCTAAAGCCAAAAAATAATTGATGTTCCAAATAAGGGGTCTTGTTTGCTCAAGAGGCCTTGTAAAAAATAGGAACCTTGTTGGGGAGACATTATTTGCTCAATAGACCTTATAAAAAATTAAGGACCTTTTTGGGAGGCCTTAAGCTGGCTTCAGTTGCCTCCCAATTGGGTTGGCCCTGGGACCAACACATGTTGGTACTATGCATCACAATAAGTCCTAAGAATTTTGATTTTTAGATATTTCCTATTTCTGTTTTGTTTTTATGTATTTACAGAGATTTAATTAATTTTTATTGTATAGTTTTAGGTAATTTTTCCCCACATTTAGTCAATATTAACTACATTTTTTTGTTTATTTAGAATTTCAATTAGAGAAAGACCTATATTAACACAAGAATGTGCCATATCGGCATTTTCTCCTTAAAGATTTTGTTCATACTTTCCACGTCCAATACTTTAAGGTAAAATCTTTAGTAGTTTAAGAGAGTTTTAAAACTTTCTTGAGTTAGACTAATTAATTAGATTAAGATATGCAATTAGTACTTGCTGATATATAATAGCTGGATTCTGGAGTTTAAAAATTATTATGGACACATATGATATTAAATTTTACAAAATCGCCCCAAAATCTTTGCCATTCTCCAATCTCACTCCTTCATTACTCTTCATTTTCCCTCTGCAAAAGGCACTTAAAAATGAAAGAAACCAAATGAATATTCACTGATTGCTAGAATTTGTCTTATACTTTATGGGTTCTAGAAGTTGAAGCTAGTATTTTATTGTCATGAAGAAATTCGAGATAAATTTAAGTTAAAACTAGACGAAAATCTTATTATTGGTTACAAATGCACTAGAGAACTCCTCACAAGAGGCTAGAATAAAAATGTCAGAGGTCGCTTGGGTGATTTGGTAGATTTTGATATTATTTGAGGTAATAATAAGATTTACACTTTAGCTTAAACTATCCGTAACTATTAATTATATGTCTTGTCAGAGAAATCATTAAATCATTGAGTTATGTTCTATTAGCTTTTGGATTTTATAACATGTGTGCTTATTTAATGTATGGAATTATTATTATTTTTTTATCAACTGTAAGGAATTATTTTTCATATTAAGAATGTCAATTATATTAATTTCATGAAAATATACATATTAAAATATCTTCATATGGCGTTCTTAATTCGTTTTGGGTAATATGTTATTTCTTTTTTAAGCTGTATAATCAATTGTACCCCAAAAAACAATGCATGTAATCAGTCCAAACCAAAAAATCATGCATGTGCATGTAAACCATTAACCTTTCTTCTTTATTTTGAAATATGCAAAGAAAGGTCACCCTCTCTGCTTTAAAAACTCGAGGTTGTGCTTAAACCTTACTACCACATACATCCACACAGAAAAAAGAAGAAGAAAAAAATGCGTTTCCCAATTATCTTTGCCTTCATTTTCACTTTAGAAGTCCTTGTATTTAGTGTTTGTGAATCCCAAAATTGTACCAAACCACCCAAGACAATTCTTGTTAGTCAAACAGGAAATACAGCCTTTAGAACAATTCAAAGTGCCATTGACTCCGTCCCCTCGGGAAACTCTCAATGGATTAACATCCAAATTGCTCCTGGCATTTACAAGTAAATGTTTATTTTTGTTGTCATCATATATAGTTTGACCTAAGATTATTGTAAAGAGTTTGAATATCCATTATTATTATTATTATCATCATCATCTTCATCATTAGTATTATGATTATTATTATTATTTTCCGATGCCAATGGTTAATAAGCTCAAGCATTATGTGCTTTGTGCATTGCAGAGAGAAAGTCAAAATTCCAGTGAGCAAACCGTGCATTTATCTTGAAGGAGCTGGTAGGAACATTACAAGTATCGAATGGGATGACCATGGCTTTGCACGTCATAGTGGTACTTTCACTTCATCCGCAAATGATACTATTCTAAAAGGCATTACTTTCGAGGTAATTATTAATAAAATAAAACTTGTGGAATGCTGTATGAATTCTTAAAACATTAAAAAAAAAATTAAAAAAACAGAACAATTACTTATAGCTTAATTATTTATGTTAAATAAGATTCTGATTTTCTAAATGCAATATTTTTTTCATAGAATACGTACAACGTATTAAAGGAAAGTAGCAACATCAGTATAGCTGTGGCTGCTCTAATCGATGGTGATAGAAGTGCTATCGTTGATTGTGGTTTTATAGGGGTGCAAGACACCCTATTTGATCATTCTGGTCGTCATTACTATCAAAATTGCTACATTCAAGGTGGATTCGATTTCATATTTGGGGCGGGTCAATCAATCTTTAAGGTAAAATAAAATAAAATAAAATTCTCATATTTCTATAATTTTAATCTTATTTGGACAATAAAATTTGACAAAATTTCGACACCTAGTTAAACACATCCAAAATCATAGTTAGTGAGGTGTTGGACTTGGTTAATGGATACATCAAGGTGTGTAATTCATTAACCATGAATTAACCTTCATTAATTAGGATTTTATACATCATTAATCAAGTTGTCAGTTAACGAGTTATTTATATACAACAAGTGTACCCCTTAACCAAGTCCAGCACGCAGTTAATTGCAATTTTGAATGTCATTAACCAATTGTCAGAATATTATTTGGGATACACTTGTAGTATATAGGGGTGTTCATTGGTTCGGATCGATCCGATGAACCCGAACCGAACCAATTAAATTGGCTTAGATTTTTTGATATTCAGATCCGAACCAAACCAAACCTGATGATAATTGGTTCGATTATCGGATTCAAGAATTCTAGAACCGAACCGAACCGAACTGAACCAATTATTAAATTTTAATATTTAAATACTTATTATATGTAATATTTATATATATTTTTATTTTATAATAATTTAATATTTTACTCTATATATATATGTGATTTAATATTTATTTATATATATATATATTAATGTTTTTTGGGTCCGATCCGATTCGAACCAACCCGTTCTTGATTGGTTTGGTTTGGTTCGGATTTCTTGACAAAAAAATTACAAATTTGGCCCAAACCAAACCGATTGATTTTTATTAGTTCGGATTTAATTTTCATGTAAATCTGAATAAAACTGACTTGTGAACACCCCTAGCAGTATATTTGTAACTCATTAAGTGAATGATTAATGAGTTACCCATCTTGATGTATCCATTAATCAAGGCCAGCAGGGCATTAACCATGATTTTGAACTTGATTTATCAGGTTTCACAATGTTATCAAATTTCGTTGTCCAAATAACATTATCGTTTCATATAATTGATTTATTTAGTGTTATAATTGTTGGTTGAAATTCAGCACGAAATATTAACTTGATTATGAATTTATCGTGAATATACAGGAATGTAAAATAAACTTTTCAACAGGACTTGATTACGTAAGGGATGGTGTTATTGTGGCAAGTGAAAGAAAATCAGCAGATGATCCCAGTGCGTTGGTTTTCAACAATTGTAACATAACTGGGTCTGGGGGAAGGATTGAACTTGGAAGAGCATTGGAAGATCATGCCAGAGTCATCATAGCCAATTCATTCCTAGATGATGTGATTAGACCAGAGCGTTGGAGTGTTGTGTCTGACTTCAAGGGCCAAGAGTACGATATTTATATTTCATATTAAACTAGCTTGTCCGTCGTTGCCGTACTTGTTGTTGTTACTATTATTATTGGGTCGAGATCAAGTTACTTCAAGAGTAAGTTTCAAAAAATTACTCTAAATCCTCACACTTTATTTTATTATAATCTAATTACCTATATTAATTTATTATAGAAGTGACCTAATTTTCATTGGATTATAATAAAATGAATGATAGAAATTTAGGGTAACTCTTTTAAACTTACTATTGGAGTAACTTGATCTCATTCTTCATGCCTTGAGTATTATTATAAGTTGTAAAATAAGAAATCATCTCTAACTCAAGAAAAATAAAGATACCATCTATTTTTTTCCTACCACTTTTCTATATTTCTTCCTAGCTAGTTGGGTGTTTTCAATTTGATTACATTAATGTATAAAATGAACTTAAATATTGCAGATCAAATATCACGTTTGTCGAGGAGGGAAACACAGGACCAGGAGCAAATGAGACATTGGGCCCAGTGCCTTGGGTGAATAAGTTGAGCCCATCAGAGCTTAGTCAATTCTTGAATATCTCTTTTGTTGACAAAGAAGGATGGATTGCAAATCTGCCGATAAAGGTCCCTACTTGATTGAATTTTTTTTTTTTTGTAAAATTAATTTCTCTTAGAAAAATTAGAAGAATAAATATTTTCTTGGGAAGGAATTCCAATAGTTTCAACGAAAAGGCCAGGTTCAAGCATGTATCCAATTTGTGAAATCCAAAAGAAAGAAAAAGATGAAATATATATTTCGAATTATGTTATTTGAACACAAATTTTGGACATCATACGTGATACCGTGTATGTTTATCTATATTTCTTCCTTACTTTTTATCTTCTTCGTATACACGCTTCTCGAAAATATTTTTAGAAAACAAAAAAGACACCTTATAATATCCCAATTTTGTGTAAAAAAATCATTCGTCGTCTATTTACCTACTACAAAACACCGATGCATGCTGATTTCCAACATAAAATTTTCTTTTTTGGTCAGTTCTTATAGTTATTTCTTGTGAAATATTATCTTGCTTCTGTATTCATGGAAAGACTACTAGAGATCAATTCTTAATAAATTCTAGTTCACAATCTTTTATCTTTTATCTTTTATAATGTAACTTGAAAGATTTTCAACAATAAGAATGTGTTTGGGAAAGTTGGAAAAAATAGATTATGTTGATAATCAATTAGAATTTTTTTTATAAGCAATAATCAATTATATGTATAATCAATTATAATCAAAATCTGTTTTTGTTTGAGTATATTTACTGAAAAACAATTTTAAGATAATCTATTTTGTTTGGATGGTGCGAAAAAATCACATTTATACAAAAAAGTGTATGAAGCTATTTGTATAATTTAATAATATTTGTTTAGAAGTTAGTTTTGTAGGGGCAAACAGGGAAAATAATTTTGAGAATGAAAAATAATCAAATCACAACAATCTTAAGCTAGAACAAATTAGATGGCATAAAACAATTTTTTCCTAAAAAAATCTTTTTTTATAAATTTAAGCAAAGTGCCAAATATATTATATTATTTTGAAAACAAATTTTTGGGATAAAATTGCTAAAATTTATATTAAAAAAAAAGCTGTCTTCGGTCCTCGATTTGCATCAGGAGGACCAAACCTCCCACACTTATCCATCGTATGATTTATAATTTAAATAAAATAATTTATAAATAAAATAAATGAACAACGTACTAAGATTCATTACTTGTACAACCGGAAACACCATTAACTTGGATGAGGAAAATGCCACTGAGAAAAGGTTTAATTTCAACACCAAAAAGTATTGAAGTGCTCCAAGATCCTTGGTTGCAAACTGACAACAAGGTTGTTAGTTAAGTCTAAAATAAAAATGTCATTATTTCCGGCTGCAAGAACATCATCAACATGAATAAGATGCATGGCATATCAATCAATCTATATGGTTTTTCCATGTAAATAGTTCCCTGAAAACGGCCATGTAAGAGCATTTTTAACATCTATTTTATTATATTATTAAAATTTATTTGAATTTGATTGAAGGTAATAAATATTTTTCCTAAAAAGTTTGATGTCTTACCTTTTTTTATAAACAAAAACATATTTATATGTATGAACGAGTATCAGGGTACTCGAACCCGTACACTGAAGATATAAATTTTCATATGTGATAAAAAAAAAGTATGAAATTTCAACGAGCTGTCATTTTAAAAAAACTACCTGTTCTGAGTTCCTCTTGCATGATAATGTCCCACTCATGTTGTTTGCAGTGTCGCGACCGTCCCGTCCGGGAGCCGTGAAAAGGGATAAAAAGACAGAGGAGTCGCCACTAAGATTTTTATTGGGAGAATCTTAGAAAACCCAATTATTTAAAGATAAACTGGTCTTTTTAAAAAAGAGAGATATGAGTCCGGGAGTCGGTTACGAGTAGGGAAGGTATTAGCACCCCACATCGCCCGTTTAAAAAACGGTACCTCAAGTTAATTGTGCAAAAAAAAATATTTTAATAACCTTTTAAATATTTATTTTACCCCGAAAATTATTTACAAGAAAGAATTATTTTAAATTTTACTTTTTTTTACTTTTATTAAATTTTTATATTTTTTAACTTTATGGTTTATAAAAACTAAATGAGATTGAACATGGCACATGAGTCCACAGGGCAACCTCAAATCTAAGGGATTAAACATGGCACCGTGTCCATAGAGCATCCCTGGAAAGAGAAAAGTTTAATTATTTTGATTAATTATTTTAACATAAAAAGAGACACAAAAAAAAGGAAAATTTAGTTTTGGCCCGACAAGATGATTTATCTTGCTCCTACGTATTCCCAGGTGCGATGGGAAACTCAAAGCCACGTAGTTCTCTAAAAATGTTTGATTGGGTGGTTGATTTTTTTAATTTTTTTTTATATAAAGATTTGATCTTTGATTTTTTTGTTTAAAAAGGGATTTTTATATTTTTATGTTTTGTGATTTCAAATATTTTTTTTGGTGCATTTTATAACTTAACTAATGGGAAAGAAACATGGTCCAATAACAAACTAACTGGCCCAGACAAACACAAACAGACCCAACAGGCTAGAAACTCTCGTAAGAAAAGAAAAATAAAGTTAAGAAAAACACAACAACATCATAAGTAGTCTTCTTCTACCTTGGTCTTCTTCCTCCTTACCACACAAAGGACCAAGGAGCTGTAGATGGAGGGGATGACGGCGACGGAGGACGAGCTCCTCACGCGGCGGCTTGGTCGATGATGGTCTCGCGGTGGCTGACCGGCGGAGGATGCAGGCGACAGAGGACGTGCGGCAGAGGGAGGAACGTGGATCTGGCGGTTCTGCAGAGGTGGATCTGTTCGTGCGGAGCTGCTTGCACGGTCGGAGATGCGGATCATCCGTGGCTTGCGGCTGGTCTGAACGTGAGCAGATCTGTGATTGGCGGAGACGGCGGAGAACGGGCGGCGACCGCGACGGACTGCCTACGATCTGGGGCGGATTCGTGGCGAGTATGTGAGGATCTCGAGTCACGAGAGAGGATGGCAGAGATCTCGAGGCGGAGTCCGCGATCCCAGAGGCAGGCGTGGCGCGGTGGTTTTCGTCGCGACGGAGTGGGACCGTGCGAGGGAAGGGACGGAGCTACCGTGACGGTGGTTCGTGGCTGCTGTGTGGTGGCGATGCGGTGGTCCGAGGCGGAGCTCGTGACAGGGGTGAATGCAGCACGGGATTATGGTGGTTTCTGTTGTTGCCGTCGTGGAGGGAGAATCTGCAGAGCTTGAAGGAGGTGAGGAGAAGGTCAGTATAAGAATCTGATATGTTCCTTTTTTTGTTTTTTGTTTTTTTTGATTTGAGATGGAGTGGTGGTTTTGTTGTTGTAATGATTATTGAAATGAAGGAGGTGTTGGTTATGAAGGTTCTGCCATTACTGGGATGTGTAGTGTTTATTGGTGGTAATGTGGAGAAAAGATGATGAGAAATGGGGGAGAGTATGAGAGAGAAAGATATCAGAAAATTTCTTGAACTCCTCTTCTGTTTGTTCACGCCTCCCCCCCCCCCCCAATTCCTCTTTGCTTCTGCTCTTGAATTTATGCACATTCAAAGGAATAAGGATAAGTTCCAATATGCCAGCTTTGGAGAAAGGGACGATTGATGGTGTGGTGTGGAGCGTTGCAGAGATTGAACCATCTCCAGTCATCTCTCCATTTCCATTTTTAGTGTTCCACTCCTCTGATCTAGGAAAAATACCCTTCCCCATGTTCTGAAAACTACCCAAAAATGGGAACCTGTGCTTGAGCCTGTGCATTGAAAAGAGCTATGATGGAGAGAACACACTGGGCACAATATTTCACATTCAGAACATTATTTCTTTTTGTTTTTTTTTATTTATATATACATATATTTTTACTTGGGCTTGGATTCAAAACAACTTGTAACAAAAACAAGTTGGGCTAATAACATAAACACATTTTTTTATTATTTTTGTATTTTCCATTTTTTATTTTGTAAATATTAATTAAAAGGATAGAATACCCGGACAAAATTAGGTGTTCACATGTAGGAAAGATACTCTGTAAACCTCACTGTTGTAACCTCATAAAAAAGGACCTAGGAAACTACCTCACCACTGTATCACTCCTCTTTTTAGTCACACAACCTCACTGGTATTTCACTCAAAAAACTCTCTAGTGGAAGATAATGTCTCTTGGTGTTTTATTTATAATTTCTTTATTATAAATGATTCTTTTATTTGTAAAAGTGATATAATTTAAGTGTGATATTTTAAGTATTAATCAATTTGATTATATTCATATTTTAAAATATGGTCTATTAATTATCTAGCTTTATATTTTCACCGACACTTAATTAGTACATAAAATAATTACATTTATCTATTATATAATTAAATCTCTTACAAAAGGGTATCTATTTTCATTTTTGGTCTCATCATGCATAAATGCATTTACTTTCATTTTAGTTCTTCGAAGTTTTTTTTCTTCCGATTGTTGGTTCCTCAACGATAGGGGTGACAAATGAATTAATTAATCCATGTTGATTTGATCTATTCATATCTAAATCTTTAAATATCCATCCAACTATTTATAATTATAAATTTAAAGGATTAGATCAGTTTATTTATTGAATGGTTAATGAGCCGACCACTACAAGAAAAGGCACATTTTCCGATGGCCTGGTATCGACGGTCATCGTCTTCGTCGGTATGGAAGATGTTACCGATGGATACGTTCGTCGGGTAACTCTAAATATTGAAAGTCACAAGAGTTATCGATGGGCTGCCCGTTGGTAATGTTATTGACTATAAATTCATCGATATTATTGACATGAAATGGGAAATTCTTGGCACGAGAAGTTACCGATAGATGATCTGTTGGTAAAGTTGTACTAAACTTACTGATGGCCTATCCGTCGAAAAACAGATTTTGATTAGTGACGTGCTGTCGTACACCGGTCAAAAAGCGAGCGGTTTTATAAAATTGTAGCAGAGCGCGACAACTCGGGTATCGTCTCACAAGGACTCTTGAATTGTTATTCACCACAAAAATCAGTTTTGGGGGGGGTTTGGTTTGAAATTTAATTGGAAAACAGAGCAAAAACAGAGCAACAAAAATAGAGCTAATTAAGAGATTATCAAATAAGCTAAAGACGATTAATATACTGTTCTGGATTTCCCAACCATCATCAGTTCATATAAATTCCAAGCCCTAAGCAGATTCTAATCCCCTTTCGGTTGTAGCAACAATTAACAAGCGAATCGCTACTACGAGATATATGTTCCTAATTCCCGAATTAAGCAAACGGGGTGAAGCACTCGTGAATTAAGCAAACACGATTGTACACACGCGAATTAAGCAAACGCGATTAAATATAGGAACATAACATCACCGAAATAAATCAACACAAACACTATACACTCCTGAATTAAGCAAACAGAAATATATAGCATAGTATTGAAAAGGGAAAAGCAAACAAAACAAGAATTACATAACCTCAAGTGCGGTGGAAATCGATTACAGTAGACTAATCCAAGAAAATTAGTTCTCCATGGAGAACGAAACACAACCAGAATTCGTAAAAACAATGGATATTGAAAAGTGTCTCCTAATCTACCCAGAACAACAATTTATAATATTCAGGAACTGTGCCCTCTCGCGAGGCGAAAGAAATCTGAAACGTTTGGACTTCTCGCGAGGCGAAGAATGGCTCGCGAGGCGAAGAATGGCTCGCGAGGCGAGGAATTGAAGAGTCTTCTTATTACGCCCGTTATGAGCATCAGGGGCTAACCGTGATGCTTTCTGACTTCCAGGCTAGCGAGGCAAAGAAATGGATTCGCGAGGTGACACAGAAAGGTTTGCATTTTCTGGAATAATCAGCCTTCAGGATCGCGAGGCGAGGTGTTGTTCGTGGGGCGATACAGAGAGGAGGACATTCTGCTGTTCAGCTGGTCTCAGGTTCGCGAGGCGAGTAGCATCTCGCGAGGCGAATTCTTCCAGGATTGAAATTTCCCTTGTTTCTTCATTCCCTTGACTACTAAGTTAACCTGAAAACAATAAAATAGCCATAAGTGCTTTATTTGACTCAAAACTGGCTAAATTAACCTAAAACTACTTTAGAGACTCAAAATGTTGATTGAGGACAATCGAGTCTAATTTGGGTGAAAACGAAATATAATTAGCACAAAACCATGGTCATACTAGCCATAAAACTAGATGAGCCAGAGGCTTATCAAAATACCCCAAACTTAAACTTTGCTTGTCCCCAAGCAAACTAAAACTCAAAAATCAAAAAGACTCAAGACATGGCAAGCTTAAAGGATTCAATCAACTTTGCACAAAATTTAAGCAATTCATCAAAATAATTTTTCCTTCAATGTTCCCCCCTTTCAAACAAAGTAATCCCCACATGCATTCATTCTAAACAATTGAGAATTTCATCATTCAAGCAATCATTAATCTAAGCAAGGGATCCAAGTTACACACAAAAAGGAGATCACCAAATTCAAACAATCGCCTTCCTCACAAGGGAATTTAGTGTTTCACTCATTCGCTCAGTTTGTCTAGGCTAACAACATTTCACTCAGTTTCACTTTTAAGAGCACTTCCCATGAATTTGATTTTCATCTCAAAATGGTTCCCACGGAAAACATGCATGCAACATCAAAAGGTCTTTTAAGGTTGTAATGGGGCCTGTCTAAGGGTAGGATATACAAAGGAACTAGGCTTAAGTCCCTAGGAACTAAGAGAGCATGAAGCTTTTTTACACTTTGAATTTCCACTCAGATTCCTTTTTCCATTTTTCTTTATGCTTTGGGTGACTACAACATTTTCCTTTCAATACCTTTTTTTTTTTGACATTTTTGTTCTTTTTATTTCCCTTTTTTTATTTTTCTTCTTTTTTTCCTTTTTTTTTCTTTGGCTCCAACCTTTTTATTATTTTTTTTCTTTTTCTCACCCCAGAATGACATGTCACATCCTTGTAGCCACCCCAAACTTAGTTTCTTACAAACCTTTCTCTTGCTAAGCTTCCATGCTTTCCTAATCCTAAGATCGGGTTAACATGGTTTTTCAGATTTTTGGCTTGTAACATAGGGTTATCAAGAAGCAATAGGCTAATTAGGCTCAAAGGGCTAACTAGGGAACATGCATTAGGAAGGGTTCAATTTAGCCCAAGGGGTTATTTACAAAGAAAATCTGCCTAAATCATTTGATGCAAACACATAGACATGCAAACCGAGAAGAGACTCAAGCAAATTCGGGAAAGTGCAACTCAAAAGTGATACACACAGTTAAAAACATGTTGGAGGCTCAAATCCTCACCCGGACATTTTTGCAAATTGTTTGACCGAGATTCTATCCCTAGTGTGTGCTTCCTATCACCCCAAACTTATCATAAATCATGTCATCACAACAAAATATCTCAAAGTTTAGGAACCAAAATTATTTTTTTTTATTTTTTTCATGGGGATCACTTTTCAAAAAAAAATTCAAACTAGGGGGAATCATCACATAAATCATGCAATCAATCTGTGCCAAATCAATCAAAACCAATCAAGCTCACCGACCAAAGACTCACACAAATTATTCAAGAGCTAAAAGCAAAACAAGACAAAACACAAAACAAAACTACAATTGGTTCCCTCCCCCACACTTAAAACATACATTGTCCTCAATGAAACAACATAACTATAAAATCAGAGTGAGGGAAAGGAAAGGGTGTTCCCTGATCAAGTGGCATTGTAGGTGGGAGCTTCCAAGGAGAGCTCCTCAACATTAGCATCCTCAGGCACCGAGCTTTCATGGAATAGCATCAGCCTCTGCCCGTTAACCTTGAAGGCCTTGTTGCTACCTGGACTTTTAATCTCTACTGCACCATAAGGAAAAACGTTAGTAACAACAAATGGGCCAATCCACTTGGACCTAAGTTTCCCAGCCATCACTTTCAGGTGGGAGTTAAACAGTAAGACCTGTTGGCCCACAGAAAATTATTTCCTAGCAATCATCCTATCATGAAAATGCTTGGTTTTCTCTTTATAAATCTGGGAACTTTCATAGGCTTCTAGCCTAAGCTCCTCAAGCTGTTGTAATTGGAGTTTCCTTTCAATACCAGCTTTTTTCATTTCCAAATTACAGCACTTGACCGCCCAATACGCACGGTGCTCAACTTCCACAGGGAGATGACATGCCTTACCAAATACAAGCCTAAAGGGGGACATCCCTATTGGCGTCTTGAAAGCGGTCCTCTGAGCCCACAGTGCGTCTTCTAGACGGCGGCTCCAGTCCTTCCTATTCAGCTGCACCACTTTTTCTAAGATCTGCTTGATATCCCTGTTTGAGATCTCAGCCTGGCCATTGGTCTGGGGATGGTAAGCAGTGGAGACTCTATGCACAACTCCATATTTCCAAAGTAAGGCTTCCATGGTACGGTTGCAGAAGTGAGTGCCCTGGTCACTGATGATGGCACGAGGTATGCCGAACCTGCAAAAAATATTGGACCTAACAAAATTGGCAACAACTTTAGAATCGTTAGTCCTAGTGGGGATAGCTTCCACCCACTTTGAAACATAGTCAACAGCCAAAAGAATGTATAGAAAACCAAAAGATGCAGGGAAAGGACCCATAAAGTCAATTCCCCACACATCAAACACCTCACAAAAAAGCATGGGCTGCTGAGGCATTTCACTCCTACGAGTGATGGCAAGGCTCTATTTGTTTGACACTCCTTACAAGTCCGGTAGACCTCATAGGCATCTCTAAAAATGGTGGGCCAGTAGAACCCAGAATCTAGGACTTTTCTTGCAGTCCTCTGTGGCCCAAAGTGTCACCCTACTTGAGAGGCATGAGAAAGGTGCAAAATGGACTCGATCTCATAGTCGGGGACACACCTCCGAATTACCTGATCACTGCAAAACTTCCAAAGGTATGGATCATCCCAAACATAGTACTTGGAATCACTCTTGAGTTTGTGGATCTTGGATCTACTTGCACCTGCAGGAAAAACACCAGCAACAAGATAGTTAACAATGTCAGCAAACCAAGGAGTTACCCCATGCAGATGTAGAAGCTGCTCATCAGGAAAGTCATCCTGGATGGGAGAAGGATCCTCATCCCTTGCTATTCTGCTCAAGTGATCAGCTACTAAATTTTCAGCTCCACTCTTGTCTTTTATCTCCACATTAAACTCTTGGAGCAACAGCATCCACCGAATCAATCTCGGCTTCGCTTCTGGTTTCTTCAACAGGTACTTCAGAGCTGCATGGTCAGTGAAAACAATAACCTTGGAACCTAGCAAATATGACCTAAATTTATCAAGAGCAAAAACAACAGCTAGAAGTTCCTTTTCAGTGGTGGTGTAATTAGATTGTGCAGCATCTAAAGTCCTAGAAGCATAATGAATGACATCGGCAGCCTTGCCCACCCTTTGTGCCAGGACCGCTCCCACAGCATAGTTAGAAGCATCACACATGAGCTCAAAAGGGAGGGTCCAGTCAGGTGGCTGGATGATGGGGGTAGAGGTCAATGCCCTTTTCAAGAAGTCAAATACCTTCTTGCAGTTGTCATCAAAGTGGAACATGGCATCATTCTTTAGCAAGTTTGATAAAGGAAGAGCTATCTTGCTGAAGTCCTTAATGAAGCGCCTGTAGAAACCTGCATGACTAAGAAAAGAACGAATCTCGCGAACGCAAGATGGATAAGGCAATGTAGAAATCACATCAATTTTAGCAGGATCTACTGAAATACCCTCTTTAGAAATAACATGCCCCAAAACAATCCCCTGTTCAACCATAAAGTGACACTTTTCATAGTTCAAAACCAGGTCAGTTTCAATGCATCTTTCTAGAACCAAATTCAGACTATGCAAGCATGCATCAAATGAGGAACCATATACAGTGAAATCATCCATGAACACTTCCATGCAATTTTCAATAAATTCAGTAAAAATGCTCATCATGCATCTCTGGAAAGTGCCAGGAGCATTGCAAAGGCCAAATGGCATCCTCCTGTAGGCAAACGTGCCGAAGGGGCACGTGAAAGTGGTCTTTTCCTGATCCTCTGGTGCAATATGGATCTGGAAGTAACCGGAAAAGTCATCAAGAAAACAGTAGTGGGATTTACCAGCCAGCCGTTCGAGCATCTGATCGATGAACGGCAAAGGAAAGTGATCCTTTCTGGTGGCCCGGTTTAACTTCCTATAATCAATACAGACTCGCCAGCTATTCTGGACTCTAGTGGGGACAAGCTCATTATTATCATTTCTTACCACTGTGAGGCCGGACTTCTTGGGTACAACTTGCACTGGGCTCACCCAAGTACTATCAGAGATGGGGTATATGATACCCGCATGCAGAAGTTTAGTCACCTCCTTCTTTACAACATCCAGAATCAATGGATTGAGCCGCCTTTGGGGCTTCCTAACTGGTTTAGCCCCATCCTCCAACAGAATTCTATGCATACATCTGGAGGGGCTAATTCCTGGGATGTCAGCCAAGGTCCACCCAATCGCCTTCTTGTGCTTCTTCAGAACCTCCAAGAGCTTAGCTTCCTGATCAGAGTCAAGGTTGGAGGAAATAATGACTGGAAGTTTTTCATTCCTCTCCAAGTAAGCATACTTCAGATTCCCAGGAAGTGGCTTGAGCTCTAAGGAGGGTGGATGCTCAATGGATGGTATATTTGGAGCAGACATGATGTCAAGAACTTCAACTGAACAGACAGCTTCACTCACACTATCACCCTGCAAGGTAGAATCAATGAACTCAGCACAAACAGCACAAGGGTTAGTGTTAGTACAGTCAGTACATGGATAAATATCATCAAAGCCAGAAACAAATGGAAAATCAGAAACCAAGTCATCACAGGTATCATCAATAATTTCAGAGAGAAACTCTATTTGGAAAACAGAGTGCTCTTCCAAGGGATGCTTCATAGCATCGAAGATGTTAAACTTTGCAACAATGTCACCAAACTCCATGGACATGGTTCCATCATCAACATCAATCTTTGTCTTTGCTGTCTTCATGAACGGTCTGCCCAGGATGATTGGTGATCTACTTGAATTTGTTTCCCCTGCCATTTCCAGGATGTAAAAGTCAGCAGGGAAAATCAACTCATCAACTTGTACCAGCACATCTTCTACCATTCCCATGGGGCGAGCACTGGTCCTGTTGGCCAACTGGATAGTGAGACCCGTATGCTGCAAGGGACCAAGATCAAGGTTATTGAAGACAGAAGTGGGCATGACATTTATGGAGGCTCCCAAATCCAACATGCAATTTTCGAATTTGTTGTCCCCAATAGTGCATCGAATAGAAAAAGTGCCTGGATCCTTGCACTTCTGTGGTAGTGCCTGAGTGAGGGCTGAAACAGTAACCCTTTCAAGTGCAGGCTTAGGTTGAATGAGGGCTGAAACATTTCGCCCTAGATTAACTCTCTCATTACCCTTCAACCTCCTCTTGTGGGTGCATAAATCCTTTAGGAACTTAGCATACTTCGGAACCTGCTTGATCACATCCAGAAGCGGAATGTTCACCGCCACCTTTCTGAACACATCTAGAATTTCCTTCTCCTTATTTTCCCCATCAATCTTCTTATTTTTCTGCACTCTTTGCGGGAAGGGGATCGGTGGCACATACACTTTCTCAGCCTCAACAACTACAGAAGGCTCAGGAGTTACCTCAACAGTTTCTTCATCTTTTTCAGAGGCTGGCTCGACAACTTTTCCAGATCTCAAAGAAATGGCACTCGCATTAGGATTGGAGACATTGGGATTCATCACTGTTTGTGCAGGTAGTTGGTTTGATCCTTGAGCTTGCTGTATGTTATTCATGGAAGTGGCAAGCTGTCCAATCTGTGTCTGCAAGGCATTAATGCTAGCATCCGTTCGCTGCTGCAAAGTATTAATGCTAGCATCCGTTCGCTGCTGCAAAGTATTAATGCTAGCATCCGTTCGCTGCTGTAACTGACCAAATTGGTGCTGAAACTGGAGATTTTGTGCATTTATTTGTGCAGTTATTTGTGAAGTCATTTGCTTGAACATGTCCTCTAGTGAAGGTCCGGAAGGTGCAGAAGTGGTCACTTGAGGAGGATTCTGTGGTGGTGCCATCGGTTGTTGTTGTGATGATGAGTTCCCATACCGAAGGTTAGGATGATTCCTCCAGTTGGGGTGGTACTTATTTGTGGAGAGGTCAGGAGTGATGTACCGATTCTGATTGTTGCCTTGATTGTAAGGATGGACTGCATAAGCTTGAGGCAAATCAGTAACTGACCCTTCTTTCAGAATGGGGCATGCATCGTACAGGTGCTCAGGAGAACTACACATGCCACACAACCTTGCCGGCTGAACCTTATCCATTGCCAATTGCTTCACCAAAGAAGTGAGCTCATCAATTCTATTCTCAAGGGCCTGGTTGGAAGAAGAGCTATGGACCTCATTCACACCCCTTGTCTCAACAGAATTTCTCCTGGTTGTAAACTGCTGGGAGTTTAGTGACATATTTTCAATCAATTACTTGGCAGCAGCCGGAGTCTTATCAACAAGTGCTCCCCCACTAGCAGCATCCAAAATATTTCTATCCATCGGTAGTAACCCCTCATAAAAATACTGAATAAGGAGCTGCTCGAAAATCTGATGCTGAGGGCAACTGGATACCAACTGCTTGAATCTCTCCCAATACTCAGCCAATGACTCATTGCCTTGTCTGATGCCACATATTTCCTTCCTGATTGATGCAGCTCTGGAGGCAGGAAAATATCTCTCTAAGAAAACCTTCTTCAAATCGTTCCAGGTGGTAACAGAGTTTGGCTCAAGATAGTACAATCAATTCTTTGTAGTGCCCTGTAGTGGGAACGGGAAGGCTCTCAGCTTGATGTGATCCTCAGTTATTCCCTCTGGTCTCAAGGGTGTGGAGCAGACAACCTGGAACTCCTTCAGATGCTTGTGTGGATCCTCACCTGCAAAACCACTAAACCTTGGCAACAAATGTATTAAACCAGATTTTAATTCAAAGGGAGTAACAAAGACCAAAGATATTCAATACACAAGCCATTATAATTAACATCAGGGGCAGCAAGCTGTCTTAATGTCCTTTGGTCACCCATGTTATCAAAAACAGTTTCAGAATTAGAATCACCACTAGTGCTAGCCCGAATTGCTATACGGCGTGTGTGTAGTGTTCTTTCAATTTCAGGATCAAAATCACACAAGTCAGGGCAAGTAGACCTAGTAGCCAGACTAATTCAACACAAAAACGAAAAAGAAAAAAAAATTGTGAAAATAACAAACAAGAGTCCCCGACAACCGCGCCAATTTTTGACGCGCTGTCGCACACGGGTCAAAAAGCGAGCGGTTTTATAAAATTGTAATAGAGCGCGACAACTCGGGTATCGTCTCACAAGGACTCTTGAATTGTTATTCACCACAAAAATCAGTTTTGGGGGGGTTTGGTTTGAAATTTAATTGGAAAACAGAGCAAAAACAGAGCAATAAAAACAGAGCTAATTAAGAGATTATCAAATAAGCTAAAGACGATTAATCTACTGTTCTCGATTTCCCAACAATCATCAGTTCATATAAATTCCAAGCCCTAAGTAGATTCTAATCCCCTTTCGGTTGTAGCAACAATTAACAAGCGAAATCGCTACTACGAGATATATGTTCCTAATTCCCGAATTAAGCAAACGGGGTGAAGCACTCGTGAATTAAGCAAACACGATTGTACACACGCGAATTAAGCAAACGCGATTAAATATAGGAACATAACATCACCGAAATAAATCAACACAAACACTATACACTCATGAATTAAGCGAACAGAAATATATAGCATAGTATTGAAAAGGGAAAAGCAAACAAAACAGGAATTACAAAACCTCAAGTGCGGTGGAAATCGATTACAGTAGACTAATCCAAGAAAATTAGTTCTCCATGGAGAACGAAACACAACCAGAATTCGTAAAAACAATGGATATTGAAAAGTGTCTCCTAATCTGCCCAGAACAGCAATTTATAATATTCAGGAATTGCGTCCTCTCGCGAGGCGAACACTCACTCGCGAGGCGAATCTTATGAAGAAATCTGAAACGTTTGGACTTCTCGCGAGGCGAAGAATGGCTCGCGAGGCGAGGAATTGAAGAGTCTTCTTATTACGCCCGTTATGAGCATCAGGGGCTAACCGTGATGCTTTCTGACTTCCAAGCTCGTGAGGCGAAGAAATGGATTCGCGAGGCGACACATAAAGGTTTGCATTTTCTGGAACAGTCAGCCTTCAGGATCGCGAGGCGAGGTGTTGTTCGTGGGGCGATACAGAGAGGAGGACATTCTGTTATTCAGCTGGTCTCAGGTTCGCGAGGCGAGTAGCATCTCGCCGGGCGAATTCTTCCAGGATTGAAATTTCCCTTGTTTCTTCATTTCCTTGACTACTAAGTTAACCTGAAAACAATAAAATAGCCATAAGTGCTTTATTTGACTCAAAAATGGCTAAATTAACCTAAAACTACTTTAGAGACTCAAAATGTTGATTGAGGACAATCGAGTCTAATTTGGGTGAAAACGATCTATAATTAGCACAAAACCATGGTCATACTAGCCATAAAACTAGATGAGCCAAAGGCCTATCAATTAGCGACAAATACGCCCATCGTTACGTGTGTTGTTTGGATTGCCGACGGACAAGGTTGTCAGTAAATTTCATGACCATCGGTAATTTTCACTTAACCACCCACCATGCACCCTCCTCCCTCACTTTCCTTTTCTCTCTTCTTCTCCCTTTCTCCTCCTTGTTCTTTGCGACCCGCCGCCCCCCAGAACCACCTCACTTCCACCAGGACCACTGCGCCCTCTGTTTATCTCTCCGCCGTGAACGCCACCACACGCAGAGGAGCCCCCACCATACACAGGTCTGTCTCTTTTCTCGCCCACTCTTTGTCTCATTTATTTTTGTTTTATTTTGTTCTTCTTTGATGTAACAATTATCTTTGTTTCAGTCATTCCAGTGATACACAGTCGCCACCACAATCACGCTGCTCAGTCACTACTATCACATTCCAGGTATGTGTCTTGTGCTTGTACTAGTGTGTGGTTTTGGATTTGTATGTGATAGTGATAAATGTAATTTTTTTGTGCATTCAATGCTCAATACTCTGCCTGTTCTTGTTTACATGTTCAATGTTCGATGTTCAATAGCTACTATTTTAGATGAAAAAAAACGGAAGTTTATCAACGTGTGTCGGTTAAGTTTACTTTAAGTGTTGAGGGCTAAGTTGAGACTAAGTCCAGCTGATCATCCTCAGTGGGATGGACAAGGAATGAGGTGACCTATCTGTAGCAGGTTAGTTAGGAGATAGTGTGGTACTTAATTTTTGTCATATCTATGGTAGGATGAACCAGAATTGATAGAAGTTTTGTTAATGTATAGATGTGAATGGTATTATGAGAACCCTTAAGTTCAACATTATTGAGGGAGATGATTACGATGGATTTTGTCATGATCGAGGTAGATATATCATTAAAGGAAATTAGAGTAGTGATCAATGTTTATGGTTAATGTTGACTTCGTGAGTCCAAAGATTAACGGAAAAATATATGGTAGTTTTCCTTAAGCTGAACGGAAATAGTATAGAGGAGTTCTTGAATGAAACTAAGTTGTTTTATTAAGAATTATGATTTTGGATAATTCAAACTGGAGTGATTTCTTTTGGTTGTAGTTGCATGAAGGAGGGAAATCGTATTCTTTAAGATTGAAATGAATGACTATGATATAATTTGGAGTGGTGGAATATATTCAAAGGAAACTAAGACTAAAATTGTATACCTTGAGTTGAAGGTTGATGTATGATGGGGTAAAAAGTTAGTGTTGAACATGATGTTCATCGTGAGGATAAGGTGTTGAAAAAGTTTTGCTAGCGGACTAATTTTGAGGCAAGAAGTGATTAAGTTTTGATTGTGTCTTTCGAGTGTAATGAACTATGGTAAAATGTTTATAATTTTTGAGGTCTTATTTTGGTAAAAATGTGGTTGATGATCCATAGTGGAAACTAGATATTTTAAATCCAAGATTGCCATTAGGGAGTGTTCACCTGGATTTCTTGGCTTTGTTTTGGTGCAACTCCTAGGGGTTATGGCCTTAGAGAAACTCTGTTTTATAATCTCTTTTCTCGGATGCAAATAAATAAGATAAGGGCATACACGATACAAGCATTTCCTTGCATAAGTGAAGGAGCCCTGCCTTTAGATGAAGGAAGTGTTAGGAGTTGTGTATTTTCTTTGGGCAATAGGGTAGATGCATGGGAAATTTCTTAAACTAGGGACACTAACGGGGCTTGAGAACCAAATCGAAAATGAGAGGCAAATGAAGGATATGAAATCGAAGTAGGCAAAAGATCCGAGAGGAATTAAGAAGAGAACGGACTATGTTGGATGTGGTAAGATTCAATTTTGATAAGATTGAATTCCTTAGGTTCTTGGAGCAAAGTTTATCATGTGCAACTCAGTAATGTTATTACGTTTTGATTGGAGACTTGGAAAAGTGTGAATTTGATATGACTAGAAGAGTAGACTAAGCTCAATTGGACTAAGACTATGATTGCATCTCGAGTAGAAGGTTAATTGATGTTATGTAAAGTTAGTGTTGGTTTTGATGTTAGCTGTGAAAGTTAGATATTGGAGAAAGTTTTTCCTAATGGATTTGTATTGAGAAAGTTAAATGAAGAGATTAAGCGTTGATTTTGTTCTTTGAAGTGTAATAGACTAAGATGAAATATCAAAGGTAGTAGAGCTAATGCGGTAGTGAAAAGTTTCAAGGATAAATAGAATGGCATAAGAATTGATCCTGTTATAGTGATATAGGTGAAAGGAATGAAGCGATGAGAATACAAAGCAAGATTTTAGAGTTAAAGTGTGATTACAAAATCCTGGGTAGTTTTGAGCTACGGAATTTCGAGGACGGATTTTTTTTTTTTAGAGGGGTAGTAATGTAACACCCTAGTTTTTACACCTATGATTAATTATTTTATCTGGATGTTTAAGTTTATTATGTTATGTGGTTTAGTCTTAGTAATTAAATTACTCTCTTCAAATTATTTTATTGGGTGCGTTAGCACTGACTTAGTTCAGTGAATGCACGCTTACTAGACAATAATTACGTTATTGTCACTATTAAACAAGTACAGAAAAATATTTTAAATAATATGATTAAGAGAAAAGTATTTTCATATTCCTATTCTATTTAATTTTAGAGTTAAAAATATTTTGGTTTGACATTTATCGGAGATTAAATTTTGGACTGAGTATTTTCTTAGTTGATCAGTTCAACTATTAATCTTTACTCTAACTTGAATTTCGAAAACATATCTTTATCAACCTTTATTTTTAGAATCCAAAAAGTAAAAACATGTTTATTTTAGGCCTAATATTTATCACCCATTTTGTACCTATCACTAAGTAACTAGTTTAAAGACTAAATTTTCTCTCTTTTCTCTCTCACTCACTCGGCGCCCTCACTCTCTCTTTTCTTCTCCTTCTCTGCAACTTTTTCTTCTTTCTTCTTTCTTTTTCTTCTTCCTCCTCTCTCCATCTTTCTTCTCCTCTCCACAACCAGCCACCTCCGAGTGCCGCCCGACCAGCCACACGTCGCCACCACAGGAACGTCGTCCGGCCGCTGCTCGCCGAGGAGAAGACAGCCACGCGAACACGCGTTCCGGTCGTTCGCTCATCTGATCTCCACCGTTGATCCGTCGCGTCTCCACCGTCACAGCCGCGCCGGACCTCCAAGACTGCACCATCATAACTTCCTCTTCATCTTGGGTAAGAGTTTTACCTCTAACCTCTTCTCTTTTGTAAATCCCCAAATTGATTTTGAAACCATAACCCTAACCCTTTGAATTCAGATTTTAATCTTGAAATTTAAGGTTGTTTTATGAAATTGGGACTGTGAATTTGTGTTTCCCTAAACCAATTTCATTATTCTTTAATTAAAATGAGTTTTCCCTAAATTGTAATAAGGAGCCCTAAAACCCCAATTTGATTTTATTTGAATTTGGGTATGTTTTTGTGAAATTAATTATGATTTAGTGTAATTAGGACTCTTAATGGATGATTTCCAAAGTTCTTTCTCATGATCTTTTAATCAAAACAAAGTTTCCTTAAAGGGTATTGGGAAGCGTGAGCTTCAAACATGATTTTCTTTAAAAATAACCTTGTTTAGTAATTAGATTAAGTGTTTAGATAAAGTTAGAATGTGTGTTTGATCATGTATAATTGATTTCTTGATTTCTGGTTGTTGCGCGTTGTTGGATTTACTCTCTCTAAGACGTTTGGACACGGCTATGCTTGATTGATGGAGTAGATATGAGCTAACGTGGACATTAGGACGAGGATCCTTTACTTGTCTTCAAAGGTAAGGGGAGTTTACCTAGGGATATTCAATAACTATATGCATGTGTGTGTGTGATTTATCTATATGATTAAACTATTGAGACTGGTTGAGGCATGACATACGTCATAGCTTATGTTTTGGAAAACTATTTTTTTACTGAAAACATATGAACACAGAAAAGTGATTTTTAGCTTTCTTTGGAAAGTGGAAAGGAAACAGAAAAGGACTAGATTTCTGTGCTGAGGTTTCAGACTAGATTCTGATTTCAGTGAAGCCGGACTAGCCTTCCTCCTGTTAAGGACCTAGAGTTCCGAGACGTCGGACTAGCGTCTGTTGATAAAAGATTTTGAAAAATCTTTAGTGAGGGTTTAAAACTCAATTGATATTGAAGGTTTAATCAATATCTGAAAAGATGATATGGCGAGGCGTCTTTGTTGTTATCGAGTTCTGATTTTCACATAGGGTGGACTGATAAATTTGATAGTTACGGACCAAAGGCATATTCTTGGGCTTTTGGGTCTTTAGGGACATTCGGGCTCGAACTCCACGTAATGCTTGGGGCTTTGCAACCTCTTGTCGTGGAAATCGGCCACCCTGCACGAATGTACTCAATAGGGGACTATCAAATATTATATAGGTGATGCGCGAAATCCTAGAACAATTGGGGAAAGGACCCATGGAGAGGCCACCCAACGCGAAACAATTGTGATATAGGAAATATCGCGGCCTATCATACTCGAGGAAGTGAAGTTAAGATCTCCGGAGATAGTGTTATAGTTGAATATTGAAGTGTCATGCATCCTTTTTATAAAATTGATTGTTCGGGTATGAGACCCTTTGATATAACACTGTTATGTTATGTATATGCATAATTTAAAATGGTTATATGATTATGTGGTGTATGTATCATGTGTATGGTTGTTGTGTGATATATCCATTTGTCGGTATCTCACCCTTACAAACATTTCAGGATTCTTCTAGTTCGCTATTGTACCTTGAGTACTTTAACACAGATGTTGCGGAGAAGTCTTTCTAAGTCACTCAGAGACTTAAATATAGTTACTTGATGGAGTACTTGAGTGTGGAATGATCATGTGAGTTTTCTCAGGAATAACTTTTAGAACAACCAGCTTAGGGTTGAGATTTAGATTATTTTTGATAATTATGGCTTAGAGAGCCTTTATTTTAAAATGGAAATGTCTATGGCTCGGAAAACATATCTTTTGAATGAAAATCTAAGCTATTTCTTTTGGTCTTGTAAAGCTTATGGCTATAATTATTATTTTTATGTAATGATGCCTGGTTGAATTTGGTGTAACTAGAATTTTGGAGTGAAAATGTAATTATTTTAACAGGTGTTATTTTACCTGGGATGTCCGAATTACAGAGGAGACTCTGTCGAAATTTCTGTAAAACTATTAGCTTGTATTTAAGTATATCCTTTAAATTAAATAGGCTTGCCAAGCTATGATAGTAAGTTTGTGTGTCGATCAAGGCTTAGATTTGGAGTAGTAACAAATTAATTTTTATACCCAATTTCAGATACTTGTGTACTTATATAAATTATTTTCCGAAAGCACCAGCAAATTATCTTTTAATTTTATTTTCACATGTGTTTAGAAGGTAATGCCCAAAGGGGGTGTTACAATAAGCACAAAATTTAGTGTTGATAGGATTAGTCAAAAGAAGAATGGTTTTCCTCCCATATGTACCTGCGATGGTGATGGAGTAGATTCGACAATAGCATGGTGATCGATTAAGCGTGAATGCGTGATCGGGATGGACTGTGGTTAAGCTCGAACTAATTAATTAAATAATTACATAATAATGAGTAAATATTTTTTTAGCTAATTAAATCATTCACTTCACTAAAAAAGTAATTAATTAAATCAAAAGCCTCATAATACCAATTCGTGGTGCAATAATAACTTCGTTAAACTTCATAAGACTCAAACAAATATTTAACAGGTAACAAGATTTTAAATTTAATTAAATAATATTGGATTATACTTTGGCCCAAATGACTAAGACAAACAAATAAATAATAATTAACTGAGAATTATAATATGGTATTTAGATTAGTAATGTAATAAATATTTTAAAATGAGTAAATATTTAAAATTGAATAATTAAAATTAAATAATTAAAGAAGTAATAATACTAATTTCTCATGTACTTATAACATGAGTTAAAACTCATAAGACGAAAAACAAAAATTAAATAAAGAATAAAATTTGTAATTTGTTTAAATAATTATGGATTATACCTTTGCACAAAGGACTTAAAGCATAAAATTAATAATAACTATATTAAAATTATAGTGGGATATTTTAATTATTAGCACTTAAATAATTTAAAATTATTCAATAAGTAAATATTTAAACCACTTAAAATTTAATAATACTAGCTTATAGCATGAGATTGATTGTTTACCCAAATATTTGTTTACAATGGTTGCTTATGTGTTGTATGTCAAATTTTTTGGTCCTTAAGCACTTTACATTGTAAAGTGGATTAATTAATTTTACAAAATTGCAAGTACCCTATGATGACCATGATGGTTATTACAGTGATTGTTAGGATTGATATTAAAATATATTTTGTATCGTATATTTTATTTTATAGTGAATTTTATTTTATTTATAATTTATATTTTTATTATATTTGATTTGATTTATTTTTATTTTTATTTGTATTTTTATTTTAGTTACTAATTTAATTAATTCTTAAAAAAATTAGTCACTTATGAACGAGCATATCCATCGGTAATACACACCACCACATTACCGAGGGTTGATCCGTCGGTAAGTCACATACCACATTACCGACATATTTATCCATCGGTAAGTCACTAACGGCATTACCGACTATCTTTTCCGTCGGTAATGTAGTTGTCTACTGATTACAAATGGCATTTCCGTCGGTAATTATCGACGGATCTGTTGAATCCCTCGGTAACCGTTATCGACGAGTCAGATACCGACAGATTGGATCTGTTGGTAGATTGTCGGAAACACGTCATTACCGATGATTTTTTGATGTTTTCGATGACTTTTGACCATCAGTAATTCGTGTTTTTTTGTAGTGGACAAACATATCCAATGAACATGCATATTTGTTATCAAATCTATTTTTTTATATCCTCTCATCCGATAGATAAGAAACTAATCTCCCAATGTCTTTGCAAGGACCTCTCCTAATATTATATTTATATCTATATACCTATTTGTGATATATGTTTTGCAAGTTAAATCAATTTTTTGGTCTCTATAGTTTGTTTTTAAACTTAAGTCTCTGTTGTTATACTTTCCTATATTAAAATATTTTTTTTATTATATCCCTACTAATTATGTACTTTTTGTTATCAAATCCCCAAATAAGAACTTATTTAAAAATTTAATAAAATTGTAAGGATTAAATAAGTAATTTAACCTATTTTATAAACTGCCTTAAGGATCCATTATGACAATAAATTGTTTTTTTTTTGGGTAATCAACTATAAACTGTTATTTATCAAACTTGATAAGAAATAATTGCATTATATATGTTATCGAATATTATAAAGTAGGGGGGAAAAGAAAGAGTAAGTTTTTCAATTAGGTATCAAAATAAATTGAAATGATTTTCTTTTAAATTACCGACGGATCTGTTGAATCCCTCGGTAACCGTTATCGACGAGTCAGATACCGACAGATTGGATATGTTGGTAGATCGTCGGAAACACGTCATTACCAATTATTTTTTGATGTTTTCGACGACTTTTGACCATCGGTAATTCGTGTTTTTTTGTAGTGGACAAACATATCCAATGAACATGCATATTTGTTATCAAATCTATTTTTTTATGTCCTCTCATCCGATAGATAAGAAACTAATCTCCCAATGTCTTTGCGAGGACCTCTCCTAATATTATATTTATATCTATATACCTATTTGTGATATATGTTTTGCAAGTTAAATCAATTTTTTGGTCTCTATAGTTTGTTTTTAAACTTAAGTCTCTGTTGTTATACTTTCCTATATTAAATTTTTTTTATTATATCCCTACTAATTATGTACTTTTTGTTATCAAATCCCCAAATAAGAACTTATTTAAAAATTTTACTAAAATTGTAAGGATTAAATAAGTAATTTAACCTATTTTATAAACTGCCTTAAGGATCCATTATGACAATAAATTTTTTTTTTTTTGGGTAATCAACTATAAACTGTTATTTATCAAACTTGATAAGAAATAATTGCATTATATATGTTATCGAATATTATAAAGTAGGGGGGAAAAGAAAGAGAAAGTTTTTCAATTAGGTATCAAAATAAATTGAAATGATTTTCTTTTAAATTATTTCTTACCCTATTTACAAACCTTATACATTTTTTTTTACAAGTACAAGCCTTATACATATTTCTTATAACTATTAACTTATCTATATAACCTTTATCAAAAAAAAAAACTTATCTATATAACCTTTTATTAAAAGTTTTTAAATCACATTACAGCAAAAAACCAAAAAAAGTTTTTAAATCACATTATTTTTTGAATATTATTAAAAATTAAAACAAGATTGTGTCATTTTTTTTGGATGAATACAAACTTGAGTCATATAATTACGAGTATTTAAATTTATCTTATAAGATTAAAAATATGCATGAGTAAAAAAAATTTACTTAAAAAATAACTTCATTAAAACAATGTTTTAGAATATTTTGAAACACGTACATATAAATACAAATGGAACTTTTATTTTTTATATCAAACAAACGAAATATATGACTAAAATATAAAAACTAAAATTTAATTGGTATGCACAGTAAATATAATTAAAGATTTTTTATACAGTCAACCAATTACAGTCATCCTATATATGAGACTTTTAATATAGTTATTATCAAAGTCACATATTTTTAATGATGTGACAATTTACGAGACAATACATTACAATTTTTTTGGTTTCCCAATTCCCACAGTATCCTCGATTTGCATGCAATCCCTCAAGTTACTGGACGATATTGAAGGGATGACCTCTCCCAACCAGATTTTCTCTATACACAAGAGCTATGTTTCGAATCTCTAACCTCTTGCTTAAGGGGTCTGAGCCCATTACCACCCAGACCAACCCAGGGCCGGCCCAATATAATCAAGGGCCTAAACAAAAAAAAAACATAGATGTTCCAAATAAGGGGTCTTGTTCGCTCAAGAGGCCTTATAAAAAATATGGATCTTGTTGGGGAGACATCGTTTGCTCAATGACCTTATAAAAATTCAAGGATCTTGCTGGGAGTCCTAAAGTTAGGGCTTTAATAGCCTCCCCATTGGGTCATCTCTAAGACCAACCACATGTTGATACTATGCATAAAAATGAAGTCCTAAGATTTTTGATTTTTTGATATTTCATATATTTCCATTTTAATTTGTTTTTATGCATTTACATAGATTTGGAAATTTTTTATTGTAGTTTTAGGTCATTTCTCCCCACATTTAGTCGATATTAACTAAATTTTTAATTTGTTACAAAAAAACAACTACATTTTTATTTATTTATTTAGATTTTCAGTTAGAGCAAGACATACAAGAATGTGCCATATTGGCATTCTCTCCTTAAAGATTTCGTTCATACTTTCCACGTTCAATACATATTAAGGTAAAATCTTTAGTACTTTAAGGGCTCGTTTGATGGTCAGGATAAGAGAGACATGATAGGATAAGCTATCATATCCTGTCTGAAACTATTGTTTGGTGAGCCAGCAGGATAGGATAAACCAATCCTGTCTCCTATCCTATCCTGTCCATCTAGTTAAAATTCTATCATGAGGGAGGAGCTGGGTTAGAACTCAACAGGATAGGATAAGGTGATTTAAAGTATAATAAAGTATAAAAAAAATGTATACATAAAATAATTAAAGTATAATAAATTATAATATGGTTACCGAAAAAGGTATAATAAAACATAAAATAATAAAAATATTAATAATTAATTTTAAAAATTATTATTTCTTCTCACAAGGCTAATTTTGTTACTTTATATTATTTTTAAAAACTGAAAAATAAATAAAAATATTCTAATAATTTAACTATATGTAAAGTAAAAACTAAAAATGAATATTTAAAATTATAAAAAATTAATTTAATTTAAACAATATTTTAAAAAATTTAAATATTATATGTAATTTTATCACAAGGACAATTTTGTCTTTTTATATAATCTAAAAAAATGAAAATTATAAAAAAAACTAAAATCTAATAAAATATGAAAACATTCAGAACAAGAACGAAAATTTTAAAATTCATGCTAAAATTACAATGCTATCCAATTGGTTATTTGGTGGATACCAAACGTCGAATAGGATAACAGCTTATCTTGCTCATATCCTATCCTACTCTCATCCTGCTCCCTTATCCTATCCGTCCCTATCATATCCTGACCACCAGACAAGCCCTAAGAGAGTTTTAAAACTTTCTTGAGTTAGAATAATTAATTAGATTAAGATATGCAATTAGTACTTGCTGATAGTAGCTGGATTCTGGAGTTTAAAAATTATTATGGACCCAAATGATATTAAGTTTTACAAAATCGCCCCAAAATCTTTGCCATTCTCCAATTTCTCACTCCTTCACTACTCTTCCTTTTCCCTCGGCGAAAGGCACTTAAAAATGAAAGAAACCAAATGAATATTCACTGATTGTCTTGAATGATCACTAGAATACTTTCCATAGTTATGATATTGGGCACATGCTTAAGTTATTGACTTGTTAGAAGTTGCCTTATATATACTTTAGGATTTAATTGATATATTGATAGTGTAAAGTTTTTTTATACTGTCAATCAATCATAAATTGATATACAACTATAAATGCTTGATTCTTATCTTAACCACCTTAAAAGTCATCAATTTCGTGATTTTTAATTGGTTGTCCGTGTAAAATTCTTTACACTGACAATGTATACAAATTAAACTCTATACTTTATGGGTTCTAGAAGTTGAAGCAATTATTTTATTGTAATGAAGAAATTCGAGATACATTTAAGTTAAAACTAGATGAAAATCATATTATTGGTTGCAAATTCATTAGAGAACTCCTCACAATAGGCTATAATAAAAATGTCAGAGGTCGCTTGTGTGATTTTGTAGATTTTGATATTATTTGAGGCAATAATAAGATTTACACTTTAGCTTAAACTATCCGTAACTATTAATTATATGTCTTGCTAGAGAAATCATTAATTCATATAGATATGTACTTTTAGCTTTTGGATTTTATAACATATGTGCTTGTGTACTGTATGGAATTATTATTATTTTTTTGACCAACTGTATGGAATTATTTTTCATATTAAGAATGTCAATTATATATATTAATTTCATTAAAATATCCATATTAAAATATCTTCATATGGCGTTCTTAATTCATTTTGTGTAATATGTTATTTCTTTTTTAAGTTGTATAATCAATTGTACCCCCAAAATACAAATGCAATCAATCGTAACCAAAAAATCATGCATGTGCATGTAAACCATTAACCTTTCTTATTTTACAATATACCAAGAAAAGGTAACCTCTCCACTTTAAAAACTCGAGGTTGTGCTTAAAACTTATCACCACATCCACACTGAAAAAACAAAAACAAAAAGAAAAATGCATTTCCCAATAATCTTTTCCTTCATTTTCACTTTAGAAGTCCTTATATTTAGTGTTTGTGAATCCCAGAATTGTACCAAACCACCCAAGACAATTCTTGTTAGTCAAACAAGCAATGCAACTTTCAAAACAATTCAAAGTGCCATTGACTCCGTCCCCTCCGGAAACTCTCAATGGATTAACATCCAAGTTGCTCCTGGAATTTACAAGTAAATGTTTATTTTTGTTGTCATCGTATATATATTTGAACTAAGATTATTGTAAAGAGTTTGGATATCCATTATCATCATCATCATTATTATTATTATTTCCTGTGACCAATGCATTATGTGCTTTGTGCATTGCAGAGAGAAAGTCAAAATTCCAATGAGCAAACCGTGCATTTATCTTGAAGGAGCTGGTAGGAACATTACAAGTATCGAATGGGATGACCATGGCTTTGCACATCATAGTGGTACTTTCATTTCATCCGCAAATGATACTATTCTTAAAGGCATTACTTTCGAGGTAATTTAAAATAAAACTTGTGTCACTTACAAATTCTTAATACAATATATTTTTTAAATAAATAAAAAACAGAACAATTATATATATTATAATTGTTTATATTAAAAAAATATTCTAATTTTTAAATACAAATTTTTTTCTTAGAATACGTACAACGTATTAAAGGAAAGTAGCAATATCAGTATAGCTGTGGCAGCTCGGATCGATGGTGATAGAAGTGCTATCCTTGATTGTGGTTTTATAGGGGTGCAAGACACCCTATTTGATCATTCTGGTCGTCATTACTATCAAAATTGCTACATTGAAGGTGGAGTCGATTTCATATTTGGGGCAGGTCAATCAATCTTTAAGGTAAAATATAATAAATTTCCAAAAAAAAGGGTAAAATAAAATAAAATTAATTTCTCATATTCCTATAATAATAATGTTATTTGGACAACAAAACTTTACAACATTTCCTCAACACCTAATTAATCGCGTCCAAAATCATAGTTAATGACATGTTGGATTTGGTTAACGGAGACACCAAGGTGTGTAACTCATTAACTATCAATTAAGCTTCATTTATCAAGATTTTATACATCATTAATCAAATTGTTAGTTAACGAGTTATTCATATACTACAAGTGTACCCATTAACTACGCCTAGCACGCAATTAATTACGATTTTGAACGTCATTAACCAATTGTCGAAATGGTATTTGGGGTACACTTATAGTATATGGGTGACTCGCTAAGTGGATGATTAATGAGTTACCCATCTTACCGTACCATTAATCAAGTTGAACATGCCGTTAACCACGATGTTGAACGCGATTTATCAGGCATCAGAATGTTGTCCAAATAACATTATCGTTCCTACAACTGATTTATCTAATGTTATAATTGTTGGGTGATATTCAGTACAGAATAGTAACTTGATTATGAATTTATCGTGAATATACAGGAATGTAAAATAAACTTTACAATAGGACTTGGTCCCCAAAGGGATGGGGTTATTGTAGCAAGCGAAAGAAATTCAGCAGATGATCCCAGTGCGTTGGTTTTCAACAATTGTAACATAACTGGGTCCGGGGGAAGGACTGAACTTGGAAGAGCATTGGAAGATCATGCCAGAGTCATCATAGCCAATTCATTCCTAGATGATGTGATTAGACCAGAGCGTTGGAGTGTTGTGTCTGAGTTCAAGGGCCAAGAGTACGATATTTATATTTCATATTAAACTAGCTTGTTCACTATAGTCGTCGTCGTCGTTGTTGTTATTATTATTATTATTGGGTTGAGATCAAGTTACATCAAGAGTGAGTTTCAAAATGTTATTTCTTATCCCTATACTTTATTTTATTGTAATCCAATTACCTATGTTAGTTTACTATAGAAGTGATCTAACTTTCATTGGATTATAATAAAATGAATTATAAAAATTTAGAGAAACATTTTTAAACTTACTATTAGAGTAACTTCGTCCCATTCTTCATTGAGTATTATAAGTTGGAAAACAAGAAATCATCTCTAACTCAAGAAAAATTAAGATACCATCTATTTTTTCCTACCACTCTTCTATCTTACTTCCTAGCTAGTTGGGTGGTTTCGATTTGATTACATTAATGTATAAAATGAACTTAAATATTGCAGATCAACAATCATGTTTGTCGAGGAGGGAAACACAGGACCAGGATCAAATGAGACGTTGGGTCAAGTGCCTTGGGTGAATAAATTGAGCCCATCAGAGCTTAGTCAATTCTTGAATATCTCTTTTGTTGACAAAGAAGGGTGGATTGCAAATCTGCCGATAAAGGTCCCTACTTGATTGAATTTTTTTGTAAAATTAATTTCTCTTAGAAAAATTAGAAAAATAAATATTATTTTGGGAAGGAATTCCAATAGTTTCAATGAAAAGCCAGGTTCAAGCATGTATCCAATTTGTGAAATCAAAAAGAAATAAAAAGATGCAATATCTATTTACCTACTATAAAACGCCGATGCAAGCTGTTTGCCAACATAAAATTTTCTTTGTTGGTCAGTTCTTATCGTTATTTCTTATGAAATATTATCTTGCTTTTGTATTCATGGAAAGATTACTAAAAATCAATTCTTCATAAATTCTAGTTCACAATCTTTTATCTTTTAAATATAAATTGAAAGATTTTCAACGATAAGAGTGTATTTGGAAAAGTTGGATAAAATAAATTATGTTGATAATCGATTATATGTATAATTGATTATAATCAAAATTTATTTTTGTTTGCGTAAACTTGCCGGTAAGCAATTTTAAGATAATCTATTTTGTTGAGTGATGCAAAAAAATTACTTTTATATAGTAAATTATGACAAAGTGTATGGAGTTATTTGTATAATTTAATAATATTTGTTTAGAAATTAGTTTTGTAAGGGTAAACAGGAAAAATAGTTTTGAGAATAATCAAATCACAATAATCTTAAACTAAAACAAATTAGATGACATATATCTACCAAAAAAAAAAAAAGATTGCATAAAACTTTTTTCCTCAAGAAAAGTTTTTTCATAAATTTAAGCAAAGTTTCAAGTATGTTAGATTATTTTGAAAACAATTATTTGGGGATAAAACAACTAAAATCTAACGATTTAAGTTGTCCCAAACATGCTGTAAAATAAAGATTTGTAGCCAAAAAATGATTAAATAATCAAATAATAAATAGTAAAGAGAAGGCCATTTCCTAGGATAATCAAGTGTACCGATAGTTCAATGAGGTATCAGAATCTTTTATGGAGTATACAGTTTATAAGACGAATAGACAAGAAATTAGTAATGATGGTTTGCAAACTAATACATGATTACTGAAAAAAAGGGCAATTTTCAGGAATCTCAACACATGTAAGCCCTCTCCAGGAACACTGAACCAGAGATGGTTACTTTCTCAGTAAACGATGGTAAACTCAACCAACAGAAGGCTTTTGAAACAGATATGGGCAATCATCATACCATCCCTTAATATCACCAGTATTCTAGTGGTCAATAGACTCAATACAATACATGCACCCTTTTTTTTTTTTTTGGAAAAAACAAAGATGTATATTAATGAGAATACTAGAAGTACTCAAAACCCATATATAGTAGAACCAGGAATACAAATAAACCTAGCATACAAGGAATTAGCAGCACCAAGTCTAAGACTATAGAAGATCAATACACTTTGTTGGATCTATACACCAATCAGAGAAAACAAATAATACTCGCTGAGATTTTGCCGAAAACCATCTCCACGAGCAAACTTTGATTCTGTCCGGCAAATAGACCACGTGCACCTGACAAACTGACAATCAATAAATATACACTGTAGCATTGTAGGCCCAAAAGAAGTAACAACTAACTTTTTGTTTAAAATACATACATGTCCTCCTTGAGCACCAATTTAGAGGGAGTGACAAGTATTCCATCTTAAGTTGCATCAAAATACTATGCCAGAAGTTCTCTAACATGCCTTCCATGTTCAACCTCCACTGAACTACAACCCAAGTCCTTGGTCAGTTGTCTATCTTTCATCATTCCCCGTACCTTCTCAACATCGCTCCATCTTCCCATCTCTGCATACAGATTAGACAGATGAACATAATAGGCATTATTATCTGGCTCCAATTCAACTAGTTTCTTGGCTGCAAACTCGCTGAATTCCAAATCACCCTGAGATTTTGAACTAACCAACAAGGATCCCCACATAGCTTTCGTCGGTTCAAAAGGCATCCATCTCATGAACTCAAAAGCCTCTTTCAATCGTCCACAACGTGCCAAAAGATCAACCATACAAGCATAGTGTTTGACATTAGGATAAAATCCATACTTCCCATTACTCAAAAATCCAAAGATTTGTCTACCCAAGTCCACCAAACCTGAGTGACTGCATGCTGAAAGAACTGCAATCAAAGTCACTTCATCTGCTTTAATTCCACCCTGCTCCATTCTGTTAAACCACCAAATTGCCTCTTCCCCACTCTTAGCTAAAGCAAGCCCTTTAATAACTGCATTACAAGTAAACACATTCTTTTCCTTCATGCTTGAGAAAACCCTCAACCCCTCTTCAATTCTCCCACATTTTGCATACATGTCAACCAATGCAGTCCCTAATATGACATCCAATTCCCACCCATTCCTCCTTATCATATCATGTATCCAAGTCCCCATTTCAATAGCACCAGAATTCGCACACGCGGCCAACGCATTCACCATCGTCACCCGGTTAGGCATCACACCCGCATACTGCATCTGTTCAAACACAATCAAAGCATCATCAAACCTCCCAACATTCTTATACCCCATAATCAACACAGTCCACGACACAACATCCCTGTGGGGCATTTCATCGAACAGTTTCCGACACAATGTTACATAACCACACGAAGCATATACATCAAGGAGCGAGTTTTGGACATATATATCATTGAAAAAACACATTTTTACGACGTGGGTGTGTATGCATTGAGCTTGGGAGAAGTCACGTGAGTCAGATAAAGACTTGAGGAGAAAGGGGAAGGTGAAGTTGTTTGGGGTGATGGAGTTTTGGAGCATGTGGGTGTAGATAGCAAAAGGGGTGTGAGGAATGTGGGAATGGGAGAATGCTCTAATGAGAGAGTTGCAAATGAAGATATGGGGTGATGGGAGGAGAAGGGTGAAGAGGAGAAAAGAAGAGTTGAGAAGATTGTGAGATTGAGATGCAGTGATGAAGTGGGAAGCAAGGGTTGTGTGTGAATGAAGGTTATGGAGGATGATTTGGGCTTGAATCTGTTGAACCTGAATCTGACTTTGGCAATGGTTCAACAGAGTCACAATTCTCTCTGTGAAACCACTCACTTTCGACTTGGTCATCAGCAAAGTCTGTCTATTTCTCTAATTTCGATGAATCATTTTCTTCTGCTTATTCTTTCTGCAACTGCAACTTAGAAATTAACAGAGTGAATTGAAATTATTAAATTATTAAAATCTGAGAAAACGGGCGATCAGTTAGCGAAAGCAGAGGAATTCGAGAAGAAAGCTCACAGGTTGGGGTTTGTACAGTTCCAAATACGAAGACGCTGCTGATCTTTCAAGGAGTTAATCCCCAAAGTGTTTGAAATTATTGAAATTTTAAATCATGTTATCAGATTATAAAACGGTAATCAACAAAATCTCTTATTGAAAATTGTATGGATTAAAGAAAGAAAAAGAAAGAAAGGGGCATGAGAAGATTCAAATAGTAAAAAATATTGAGCATATAAGCTCTTATGATATTTCATAAGCTTCTCCAAGTGACTTATGAAAATAAGTCAAAAACTCCTTATGGGATGACATAAGTTATTTTTATAAGCTCTGTCAAATACACTGCATAAGAGCTTATGTCATCAGATAAGTTAAAAGGAGCTTAAATAAGTTCTTCCAAACATCACATTGATAGCAAATGGGTGCCAGCATGAGAGAGAAATGTCAATGCCACGCGGCACCCTAATAATAAAATAATTATTTGATTAAATATATTTAGTTATTTTTATTAAATAATTAACCAAGGAGAGCAGACTCTCCAAGTTCCTCTTCATGTTCTCCGTCCCTTACTTCCTCCTCTTCCTCCTCCACGATGGCGAGATAAGCTCCGCTCCTCCACCCTTCTCCACGACGTCACCTTCTCCAAGCACTCAACAAGTCCAACGTTGTTTTGATTCAAGAACTCCTTGTCTTAGCAGTTTCATGTTTAGTGTCGAATAGTGGTCAAGGCCATAAAGAATACCAAAATGGAGAATAATAGCTTTCATGAGCTTGTCCTTGGAATGAAACATAGTAGTATATTGAAGAAATCAAAGCAGGAAATGATTTGCTTCTCCAAGCATCTTACGAGGATTGTAGGGCACCCATTTATGATTTTGGGTATGTTAGAACCAAAAAAGCCTCAGGACTTTGAAAAATGTAATTTTGGGCTTCAAAGTTTTCTCAAGATTGGATAATATGTGTCCTATAAGTTCCAATGACATTGAATAGCTGGGTTTGTGAGAAACTAAGGTCCTTGAAGAACTCAATTAATCACTGAGTTGCTCTCCTCGTGTTTGAAAATCGATGCACTTGGATATGGTGAGAAGACACAAGTGTCAATTCAGGTGGCAATATCTTTTGCTAAATGGAATTGCAGGGAGAAGCCACAACTGGCTTATGTTTGGCATGGAATTTGTGAATGGAAGTGGAAGGACTAGAATAATGGCTTGGAAGGAAACATGAAAGAACCAACAGTGTTCCCGGAAGCAATATCATGGGGCATTTAATCAAACAGGTTAAGCATATCATCATGATACCCATACTTTGCATACAAACCCATAAGTGTTTTCCTGCATAAACACAATCCAAATTCCCAGTTTTGACAACCATGGTGTATTGATTGGTCAATACCGAAATTTCTTGTCAAAAGAAGAGCTTGAAAGCTTGGAATTGTTGATTGGAGTTCGAAAAGCTTGAAACCGGAGCAGAATAAGAAACTTGAGGATGGAGGCGTGGATGACTATGGCGACTTGGGGTCGGTGTAGCGGAGGAAGTAGAAGAGGATACGATCTCTGTGAATAAACACAAGAACGTGTAATAATATTATTTTATTGCATTGACATTTGGCTGTCATGCTGCCACCCGTTTGCCACATGCTCTACTTCCGTCGAGATTTGGATGGAAAATTAATGGAGGATCATTATTGCAATTTTGGAAAATTAAGAAGACTAAAACCACTTTAAAAAAATAGAGGAACTAATATCACTAAAGTGAAAAACTTGAGAAAAATTCGAGGGACTAAAATTATATTTTAACCTTTCTTTTTTATATCCCGTTTGGTGTTTGTTTGTTTCATGAGAAAATGTCATTTAATTGAAATGAATTATTATTCTCTTTTATTCCTTTTATTATTGTTATTATAATATTATGATATGATTATTTTCTGTTGATTTTAGTTTAGATATCCGATTGCCGATTGGAAATACTGAACTGCTGTTGGCGATTTTCCTCAATTAAAATATAATCTTAATCCGATTTTGCTGCAAAAAACTTTAACCTTATTTTTATTGATCAATTAGTTGCATACAAATTAGAATCATGAAATTTTGTGAAGAGTAATGGAATTTGTTATTTTTTTTTAGATTTTCCTGTGAAATAAGTGGATAATGTTTTTTTAACGTAATTCTACTGTGGTCACCTTGATGCCTCTGCTTTGATTTAAATCTGTTGTTTTTATCACAACAATTATTCCACTGCTTTCTATATGAGATCAACAGCTCTAGGTTAGAGTTCACTTCTCCCCTCCATGACGGCACACCCAAACTCATGGAAGCACACCTTTACAGTCTTTGTTGAAGACAATAGCAGGGCGTGGACAGAGGCGGCCAAGCGGTGGCGGTGGCACCCGAGCAACGGCAGCACGAGCACAGGTGTAGGCGCCGATGCTGGTGCAAGCAGGTATGCCGGCGGTAAAGGTGGTGGTGAGAATCGTGCATTCCAAGCTAGTACATCTGATCAAGAGAAGCAATCTTCTTCAAGCTCGTTTCCTTTCACTAAGGAACAAATAGATCAACTGTACAAACTTCTTGAGTCTCAAACTCCTTCCCGCTCCATAGCGTAGAAAGGTAACTTTGTTAAAATTGTCCTTCTTAGTGTCAACCATAATTGGATTTTTGATTCAGGTGCTACTGATCATATGACATGAGAGTCTAGTTTCTTTTCTTCATATAGCTCTTGTGCGGGTAACCAGAAAATTAAAATTGCAGATGGCTCTCTATCAGTCATTGCAGGGAAAGGGTCCATTATCCTGTCTCCAACGATAACTCTCCAATATGTCCTTCATGTCCCAAATTTGTCATGTAGTCTTTTATATGTCAATAAATTAGCCCGGGATAAAAACTGTCAAACTAATTTCTTTCCTTCTCGTTGTGTGTTTCAGGATTTGAATGCGGGGAGGATGATTGGCAGTGCTAAGGAGAATGGAGGACTCTATTACTTTGATGATGGACTTGGATCAAAACAACAGTCCCAATCAATAGGTTCCTGCTTTGAATCTAGTTTTATTTCTGATAACAATAATGATATTATGTTATGGCATTTACGGTTAGGTCACCCAAGTTTTAGGTACCTAAGATATTTATTTCCAGAGTTGTTTTGTAATAAAGACCCTTCGTTATTTCATTGTGAAACTTGCGAATTTGCAAAACATCATCGCTCTTTTTTTCCTATGCAATCTTATAAGCCAACAAAACCTTTTTCTATTATTCACAGTGATGTTTGGGGTCCTAATAAGATAAGTACACTCTCCAATAAAAAATGGTTCATTACTTTTATCGATGATCACACTAGACTTTGTTGGGTGTACTTGTTAAAGGAAAAATCTGAGGCTAGTCAAGCTGTAAGAAATTTCTTTAAAATGGTGCAAAATCAATTTCAAACAAATATTAAAGTCTTCAGAAATGATAATGGAAAGGAATATTTTAATATGATTTTGGGGAATTTATTTCTTGAAAATGGGGTTGTGCATCAAAGTTCTTGTGCTAATACACCCCAACAGAATGGGATTACGGAAAGAAAGAATAGACATCTCCTAGAGGTGGCTAGAGCCTTACTCTTCGAAACAAAAGTTCCAAAATACTTGTGGGGTGAAGCTGTTTTAACTGCAGCATATTTGATTAATCGTATGCCTTCCAAAGTTTTATAATTTCAAACTCCCCTTCATATTTTTAAAGAGTGTTTTCCTATGGCTCGTCTTTCAGCCAATTTACCTTTGAAGATATTTGGTTCTACTGTGTTTGTTCATGAACATAAGCATCTTGGGAAGCTAGCACCACGTGCTATAAAATGTGTTTTTATTGGATACTCTCGAACCCAGAAGGGGTACAAGTGTTTTGATCCAAAATAAAAAAAAAATGTAACAATGGATGCCACTTTCTTTGAAAAACAACCTTTTTTAAGGACATTCATCTTGAGGGGGGAATTCACATGAAGATTCTTTTGAAACCATTATTTTATCTGAAAACTCACAATTCTGAGACTTATATTATTGCACCAATAGCAAATGGCCAAGATTCGTTATCTGGACCTACTCCCATCATGAGTAAGGCTCCTATGGAATCTGGGTCTACATCTCTAAATCAAAACTCTGACAAACAATCCTTGGAACTTGATAATAATGAAGAACTAATTGAAAGGCCACAACATGATGATTCTTGTGAATAAGAAATTGACAGGTTCAAGGATGGTGACCGAAGGTGTGGAAAGTTCTTTGTTTCAAAAAACCGTAAGAAAAGGAATGAAGAATCAACTCTCCAGCACAGTCATGAATCCGAACCGAGGGAAAATCCAATCAGTCAACCTGATACAGGTAAGTCCCCGTCTGAACCTAATTGTCACAATGAATCAGTTGAGTTAGACATCCCCATAACTCTTAGAAAAGGTATTAGATCTTGTACTAAGCATCCTTGGTCTAAATTTATGTCATATTCAAATTTGTCTTCCTCTTTTGCTGCATTTACCTCACAGTTGTCTAGTACATAAGTTCCAAAAAATGTACAGGAAGCTCTAAAAATTCCAAAGTGGAAAGAAGCTGTTCTTGAGGAGATGAGAGCTCTTGAGAAGAACAACACTTGGAGTGTTATGACCTTACCAGCTGGGAAAAACATAGTGGGTTGAAAATGGGTCTTCACTGTGAAGTATAATTCAGATGGATCCATAGAAAGGTACAAGGCACGCTTGGTGGCCAAGGGATTCACTCAGACTTATGGCATAAACTATTCGGAAACTTTTGCTCCTGTGGTAAAATTGAACACTGTCAGGATTCTCTTATCTTTGCTGCCAACTTAGATTGGCCTTTGCACCAACTGGATGTGAATAATGCATTCCTCAATGGTGAGCTAGAAGAAGAGGTATACATGGATGAGCCTCCTGGATTTGAAGAAAAATTTGGGTTAAATGTGTGTAAATTGAAGAAGTCACTCTATGGGCTCAAACAGTCTCCGAGAGCGTGGTTCTAAAGATTCACCCAATCCATGAAGAAACTGGGATACAGTCAAGGACAAGCCGATCACACCCTATTCCAAAAAATTTCCTCTGATGGGAAAATTGCTGCACTAATTGCCTATGTTGATGGCATTGTTGTTACTGGGAATGATGTAATAGAGATGGGAAGGCTGAAGAAAATTTTGGTAGAAGAATTTGAAATCAAGGATTTGGGAGCATTGAGATATTTTCTTGGCATGGAGGTTGCTCGATCAAAAAAGGGAATTGTGGTTTCCCAACAAAAGTACATTATGGACCTTTTAAAGGAAACTGGAATGAGTGGTTGCAGGCCAATCGATACCCCCATGGACCCAAATGTGAAACTTTGGGAGAAAGGAGATGTTCTTATTGATATTGGGAGATATCAGAGATTAGTTGGCAAGTTAATCTACCTATCTCATACCAGACCTGATATTGCCTTTCCTGTGAGTGTTGTAAGCCAGTTTATGCACTCCCTGTATGAAGAACATCTTGAGGCAGTCTACAAAATTTTGAGGTGAAGGTGACACAGGAAAACACAAGAAGGGGGTTGAATTGTGTTTGTTAATAATTTTCGAAAACAACCTTTAAAACAATTTTTGCACTCAAGGAGATTAGAAACAGAAGGAAGCACAAAGAAAAAGATCCTTTTTTAAAAGATTTTAACAAAAGTAATATCAAAACCCCTCGGTTAGTAAGAAACAAATAAAACTGTAAGAGTTAAGAGATAGAAGACTCACACACGATGTTTTTATCTTGGTTCACTCTCTTCCAACCAAGAGCTACGTCCAGTCCTTTCTAATTGAAGGATTTTCTCCACTATTTCCCGAATAGATTACAACTAAGTATTCAACACCTCTCTAGGCTACAAGTATTTCTTTCTTACCATGCCTCTTCAGGCTCTAACTCTAACCAAGAGATTTAATGTTTGATATTCTTAACTCACTATGTGTATATGACAGTTTAAGATCAGATGAACATTTTCACAATATTCAAACAAAGAAATAGTGACTCTTGCTCTCTAAAGAAATATGAGTATGAGTGATTGTAGTTTTGTAAAAGTTGAGCTCGTAAGGTTATGCAATCAAGATTTCTAGTTTCAGTATCTCTGGACTTCTATTTATAGTGGCTTTCTTCTTCACTTGTATTTCTTCAACGGTTACTTTGAATAATCCCGTTTAGAGATAGCATTTAATGCATGATATCCGTTGTGACTGATAGCTTGATTGTGGCAATGCTGAATAGTACTCTTGGTTATCGAGGTAGCATGAAATTGGAGGTTCACTCCTCTGAGTATTGTAGCTTGAGCACTTGTTGTTCCTCCTTTGTGCAAAATCCATCTTTTTCAGCCATAAAGTTGTCATCGTACAGATCGTTTTGCAGTATCTTATTGTACGATTTTGCTTTTTTGAATTTCTTGATGGTACTATGTTTCTTTTTCAACAAGGTAAAATATTAAAGCAGATAGGACAATAGTGAAGAACAAATATTCTATTGAAATAAATATCAATCATTTGAAATAAATTCAAGAGATTCGGATAGCATTTATTTATTCTAAGATGGAGCTCGTCTACTTTAGGAAACTCCGTCTACTTAGTTATATGTGAGACTGAGTTTATTTTGCTCATCTGATGACGTGGCATATCCTCTTGTCTATCAAGTCTTTGGACTTTCTATTCCTCAATGAGTTATAAAGATCTTCGTCTAGTGATGTGACAGTTAGAGCTCGTATACTAGATTACTTTATTTTTCAGTTCATTTACTTCTACTAATTACTTCCGTCTGTTTACGTGGCAAGATGGACGCGCTTATTATCAAGTCTTTGGACTTGCTGTATCTAACAAGTTATTTTGGTATTTGTCTAGCAAACATTTAGAGCCTCGTTCACTTAAGAAAACCAGTCTACTCAATTAAATAAACAAGCAACTTTACCAAAGTATTTGAGCAGCCCGTCTATAAGGGTGGACGCGTATTCTTTCAATGAAAACTTATTCCATGTTTATTTTACTTATATTAAATTATTCCTGCATAACTGAAAGAACATGTTAGATCTCAACTAACACTTTGCCAAGTAAATTTAATCCTTTTGTTAGCATCAAAACTTAGAGATTATTAAATCCAAAACCACTTAGGTTCCAACAATATCCCCCTTTTTGATGATGATAAAACTAATTAAATTTGAAAAGCAAAGCCTAAGAGAGCTTGCAGGGCTCCCCCTAATGCAAAGCATTCAAATAATTAAGCAGAAAAAGAATATGAAAAACAACTGCATATAAGCTAACAGATAGGTGCAATAGCTTATCATACTTAGAATATATATAAAGGAATAAATAAGCATAGTCGGAAGATATCAAAGCAAATAAGCAAACATAAGTATCAGAACAGTTAGCAAGTAGAAGAGAATATGCAAATGTAGACCAATATGAGTTTTTCAAAACTAACTTTTTATATATAAATATAAATAAATCTCTTTTCTTTCCTTTCTCCCCCTTTTTGTCATCAGCCAAAAAGGTAAAATGAGTGGACCATCATCGTCAGTATAAAAAGATAAAAGGTTAAGTTTAGGCAGAAGGAGGTGGAGGGTTCTGAGTCTGGCTTTTCTGGAAGTCCATGGTGGAATAACAGCATTTTATTCACAACCTCTAAGGTTGGAGCCATTGAAGTTTGAACTTGCTGTTGGACATCCTCCTTAATCTTCTCGGTCATCTTTTCAACATTCTCATCGACTATCTTGCCAACCCTTTCATCAACTATTTTTCCAAGAACCTCTTCAAGATTAGATGGCAGAGCCTGTTGCCTTGAGCTTTCAGTAGACTCTTGAAATATGCTTAGTGTTCTTGAATGATCTGAAGGGTGCATCACAACTAGAGCTAATGGTTGAGAAGATTGTTTTTCTGATGAGCTCTGATTATGAATGGATTTAGCTGTATCTTCTAAGCCAACAACAGTGGCAATTTGATCAGGTTCATCTGTGATAGGCTCTAAAGTGGGTGGAGGGATTACTGAGACTTCTTTTGCCCATCTGATGGGGTAGATGAATTCCACATTTTTACTGTTTATAGGAATTCCACAAAGGTCTTTATAGATCATATATCTGAAATTTGAAAGACCACACTTCCCTCTGACCTTAGGAATATCCTCCTTCTCTTCTTCAAACAGACCAGAGGAAGATGCCTCTCTTGTGCAGCGAATAATATGAGATTTCCATAAATCAGCAGCTCTATGTTCATTGATAAACTCAATGGATTCAGTATGCAAAAGGAAATCCAGCATTGATTAGTCAAAGGTTTCTTGATGTAGATCAAGCATTGCTGATTCAGCGTCAGGCATAACTCCTTTGAATCTTCTGATTTATTGTCTTTGTCCTTATTTAGATCTAACATTGGCAGTCTTGGACAGATTCTGTAAGGCATAATTTCAACTCTAGTTGCTTCATTATGTCTCAGCCAGGATGGAGGGACAAAATGCGCGGCTATATCAACTCTGAAATGACTGAATTCCCACTTCAGCATTTCATAAATGAGTTGATCCAAGAAGAAATCAGAGGCCCTCCTATAGACTCTGGGATGCTCAAAAGACGCCCATTTTGTGTCCCATGGCATGATCATGGGAACATGCTTTGAGGGTCTTGCTCTTCGCTCAGGGATGGTAGGAAGATTTTTCCTATTGGGGTCAGTCTCCCAGACAGGTATGATATGTCTCTCAACTCAATCAGTGAGGGGTATGAAAGGAGGAGTTTTGACAAGGTTAGGGTAATTTTTTCTGGGGGGAATTTTTTTAGGGGTAGGTGAGTGACTAACGGTTCTAAGTTGTTGTGCATTTGTGAAGGTACATTGTTGATTAATTTACAATTAGGATGAGGTAGGTGATAATCCACTGTCTTATCATGTTTTATCTATTATTTTAGAGTGGATTTCATCAATTAAATTTTGTTGAATGCTTGATTTAGCCCAAATTAGACTTTGTTTTTCCTATTTTGGTTATTTTAGAGTCAATGTGTGTATTTAATTAATTTTAATTAGATTTTGATTAATTCTATGATATTATTCTTATTTTTGATTTTTAGGAAAGTATCAAGAAGAAAGCAATGGAAATCAATTAAATTGAACATTGCCCAGTAAATTGCAAGGGTCCACATGATGGATTTGAATCCAAATTAATTTGGATTTGAATTATTATGATTAAAAGATAATTCAATTGGCATTGAGATAAAAGATTGGATCCAAATCAATTTGGATTTGGATAGTAATTGCCCATCACAACAATAAAGGATATGATAAGATTTGGCAATTAATTTGGAGATATTGATTTGGAAACAAAGATTAAAATGCTCAGGACGATTTATGTTGGAGTTTGCATGAAGGCGGAGCTTGAAATACAAGAAAAATAAGCCAAACAGAGCCAATCACGTCTTGGCCGTGATGGGCATCACTGCCATGATCGAGTAGGGCTGAAAAAGAAAGAAGAACACGAGGTTAGAACCTGTCACGGCCGTGGCAGGTCAACCAATACCAAGTTTTCCAAGACAATCTGTCACAGCCTGGCCGTGACAGGTATCACGACCGTGACACGCAATATCTGAAAATTTAATTGCTGATTTGATCTGATTTTGTAATAGCTTTGAATTCAAGTTACCCTATATTATAAATATGACTCTAAGGCTCGAAAATAGGGAGCTTGGGGGGCTGATACCTTAGGCAAAAATTAGGATTTCTCTTCTTCTCAATTTCTTCTTTTCTCTTAGGTTTTTTTTATGCTTTTGTTAATCAAGATTGCTATGAACATGGCAATGCTTGAGTAGTCTTTTTATTTCTAGAAATTGGGGCTATGCCCAAGACTTGTTTTATGTTATGAATTGATGTTTTCCATTTGTTAGTTCCAATTTGCTTTTGATTTAATTCCTATTGCATGAATTACTTGTGAATTTGGTGCACTTATTTGCATGTCATAGATACTCTAAGGACGAACCTAGCGGCGAAATTAGGTATCGGATCTATAGGGATTGAACTTAGGACATAAATCACGAGATTTAGAAGCGGTCCTTCGAGGGTTCATTGAATTGTCACAAATATTAATGGGTTCAATTTAAATACAATTACCACGAGAGTAGGGGTTGGTTTAATTGGGAACAATTCTTATATCTCGAGAAGGAACATTAACTTATTTAGGATAAATTCACCTTCAGAGTAATTTTGTTAATTAACAAGAGGGGTAGTCAATTTAGTAGCATGAGCAGTCTTGTTGGTAACCCAGTTCCAGGAAATCTCTTTTTCATATTTAAAATCCCAAAAATATTTGATTTTATGTTATTGTTTCTTTTATTTTCTTGAAATCTATTCACACTTATTTCTTAGTCTAAAATAGTTGTTTAATTTGTGAAGTTGTACTTGGTTTCCCAATCCCTGAGTTCGATACTCGGTAATTTACTTGTCGTTTTAATTATTACTTGCTTCGATCCGGTACACTTGCCGGAGCCTATCAAGTTTTTGGTGTCGTTGCCGGGGATTGGCAATACCAATTTCATTAGTAACAAAGGAGACAACTACTTTAGTCTTTTTAATTTTTATTTGTATATATTTGACATTTTCTTTTGAGTTTTGTTTGTGCAAGGTTGATGAAACACATGGACTATCGTTACTATCCAACTTGGGAATATCAACTTGATTGGATCGTGTTTGATGGTATCACTGATAAGCACGTGAAGATATACTCCAAAGAGGAATGGAAATCCTATTTGTCATCTTTGCAACCACCACCATACTTGGAGCTGGATCCCGATTTGCTAGAGATTCTTTGGGATATATATTCTTATCCTTTGAGCTTGAGCATAGGGCGTAGCAAGGAGGAAGTTAGTTCCATGATTCAGAGGGCTGAAATGCGAGCACGGGAAAATGCTAGTAAGATAGCGGCATCGCTAAGTGACAACTTTCAAAAGTTAGAAGAACAAGCTAGTGAATTTTCTAAATTGCTAGCAAAAAAGCAGCGTCGAATTCAAATTGAAGACAATCTATTTGCTAGCATGGACGTGAATGAAGATGAAGTAGTGGTGGAAGATGATTCAAGAGGAGAGGATCATGAAGAGGAGTGCAAGGAGGAAATATCTCCTATTGCTCCTTTGCAAGGGACAAAAGAGACCAATAATGTGGAAAATACTTCTCTCACCATTCCTATTGAGGAGCCTAAAAATTCTGAGTTGGATAAGTATTTTGGTTTGCATGCATGTTTGGATATAACAAAGTTGGTACCTTCTATTTGTCTACAACATTACTTTGTGAAAATACTAACTTTGGAGTTCAAGTCATTGCCTGAGAATTGAGAGTTTTCATCAACAGCGGCAAAGACTTTAAGGTCGCCTCAAGAAGTTATGGTTCTAGTGCTTCATGGAGAAACTAATTACATAAAGGCCATTCTTGGAGTAGGTGACTCACCATTTGACCCAGGAGGAAGTGAGCTCATCATATCACTTAAAGAAGTCAATGAAATCTCATCACACTAGCTTCTTCCATCTCCGCTCCACAAGTCATGGGATCAGGGAGGAAGGTCTTACATCTTGGGAATATCTTGATCTTTTTACCACAGGCTATGGGATCCGGGTGGAAGCGTCTTCAATGAGTTTTTCTAAACCCTTCTTTTTTTAATTTTTTTGCTTTTCTTTACTTGAGTCATATGTATGTAAGTCTTCTGTCGGTGAGCTTGAATGGATTTTATTAAATTTAGCATAAATGGATTGCATGATAAATATTGATTTTTGATGATTTCCCCTAATGATTTCAAAATTGAAAATTGGTCCCCATGTGAAAAATTGAAAATTGAACTTTGAGAAATTTTATTGTGATTGCATAATTTATGATAAGTTTGGGGTGAAGGGATGTACACATTAGGGATTGTATCTCGGTTAAACAATTTGCGAAAAATGTCTAGGTGAGGAATTTGAGCCTCCAACAATGTTTTTGAATTGTGTGAATCACTTTTAAGTTATACTTTCCCGGATTTGCTTGAATCTCTTCATGGTTTGCATGTTTATATGTTTGCATCAAATGATTTAGGCAATTTTCTTTGAAATAGCTAGTTGGCCTAAAAAGGACCATCCCTAATGCATGTTCCCTAGTTAGCCACATTGAGCCTAATTGCCCATTGTTTCTTGATGACCTTATGTTATAAGCCAAAAGTCCAGAAAAACTATGTTAACCCAATCTTAGGATTTAGGAGAGCATGGATGCTTAGCAAGACAAGGGTTGAAGGAAACTAAGTTTGGGGTGGCTACAAGGATTCGATATGTTATTTTGGGTTGAGAAAAAGAAAAAAATATAGGTTGAAACCAAAGGGAAAAGGGAAAAAGAAAAAGAAGAAAAATAAAAAATTGCCAAAAAAGGGCAAAATAAAAGGGTGTCAAATGAAATAGGTTGTAGCCACCCAAAGCGTCAAAAAGAAAAATGAAAAAAGGAATTAGAGTGAAAATAATAGTGTAAAAAGTTTCATGCTCTCTTAATTCCTAGGATATAAAGCCTAGCACCTTTGTATATCCTACCTTTAGCCAGGCTACATTACAACCTATGAAAGACCTTTTGATGATGCATGCATGTTTTCGTGGGAACTTTGTTTGAGATGAAAATCAAATTCATGCAAAGTGCTCTTGAAATGTGAAAATGAGTGAATGTTGATAGCCTAGACAAATTGAGCGAATGAGTGAATTATTAAATGCCCTTATGAGGAAGGCAAATGTTTGAAATTGATGATCTCCCTTTTGTGTGTAACTCGAACCCTTTGCTTAGATTAATAATTGCATGAATGATAAAATTATCAATTGTTTAAAGTAAATGAATGTGGGGATTACATTGATGTAAAGGTGGAAACATTGAAGAAAAATTGAATTGATAAAATTGCATGAAATTTGTCCGAAATTAATTGACTCCATTGAGCTTACCCAATTCTGAGTCTTTTTGAGTTTTAGTTTGCTTGAGGACAAGCAAAGTTTAAGTTTGGGGTATTTTGATAATCCACTGTCTTATCATGTTTTATCTATTATTTTAGAGCGGATTTCATCAATTAAATTTTGTTGAATGCTTGATTTAGCCCAAATTAGACTTTGTTTTCCTATTTTGGTTATTTTAGAGTCAATGTGTGTATTTAATTAATTTTAATTAGATTTTGATTAATTCTATGATATTATTCTTATTTTTGATTTTTAGGAAAGTATCAAGAAGAAAAGAATGGAAATCAATTATATTGAAGATTGCCCAGTAAATTGTAAGGGCCCACATGATGGATTTGAATCCAAATCAATTAGGATTTGAATTATTATGATTAAAAGATAATTCAATTGGCATTGAGATAAAAGATTGGATCCAAATCAATTTGGATTTGGATAGTAATTTCTCATCACAACAATAAAGGATATAATAAGATTTGGCAATTAATTTGGAGATATTGATTTGGAAACAATGACTCAAATGCTCAGGACCAGTTATGTTGGAGTTTGCATGAAGGCGGAGCTTGAAATACAAGAAAAATGAGCCAAACAGAGCCAATCACGGCCTGGCCGTGATGGGCATCACTGCCATGATTGAGTAGGGCTGAAAAACAAAGAAGAACACGAGGTCCGAACCTGTCCCGGCCAGGCCGTGATGGCCATCACGGCCGTGATAGGCCAACCAATGCCAAAAATTAGGATTTCTCTTCTTCTCAATTTCTTCTTTTCTCTTAGGTTTTTTTTATGCTTTTGTTAATCAAGCTATGAACATGGCAATGCTTGAGTAGTCTTTTTATTTCTAGAAATTGGGGCTATGCCCAAGACTTGTTTTATGTTATGAATTGATGTTTTCCATTTGTTAGTTCCAATTTGCTTTTGATTTAATTCCTATTGCATTAATTACTTGTGAATTTGGTGCACTTAATTGCATGTCATAGATACTCTAAGGACGAACCTAGCAGTGAACTTAGGTATCGGATCTATAGGGATTGAACTTAGGACTTAAATCACGAGAGTTAGAAGCGGTCCTTCGAGGGTTCATTGAATTGTCACAAATCTTAATGGGTTCAATTTAAATACAATTACCACGAGAGTAGGGGTTGGTTTAATTGGGCACAATTCTTATATCTCGAGAAGGAACATTAACTTATTTAGGATAAATTCACCTTCAGAGTAATTTTGTTAATTAACAAGAGGGGTAGTCTATTTAGTAGCATGAGCAGTCTTGTTGGTAACCCAATTCCAGGAAATCTCTTTTTCATATTTAAAATCCCAAAAATATTTGATTTTATGTTATTGTTTCTTTTATTTTCTTGAAATCTATTCACACTTATTTCTTAGTCTAAAATAGTTGTTTAATTTGTGAAGTTGTACTTGATTTCCCAATCCCTGAGTTCGATACTCGGTAATTTACTTGCCGTTCTAATTATTACTTGTTTCAATTCGGTACACTTGCCGGAGCCTATCAAGTTTTTGGTGTCATTGCCGGGGATTGGCAATACCAATATCATTAGTAACAAAGGAGACAACTACTTTAGTCTTTTTAATTTTTATTTGTATATATTTGACATTTTCTTTTGAGTTTTGTTTGTGCAAGGTTGATGAAACACATGGACTATCGTTACTATCCAACTTGGGAATATCAACTTGATTGGATCGTGTTTGATGGTATCACTGATAAGCGCGTGAAGATATACTCCAAAGAGGAATGGAAATCCTATTTGTCATCTTTGAAACCACCACCATACTTGGAGCTGGATCCCGATTTGCTAGAGATTCTTTGGGATATATATTCTTATCCTTTGAGCTTGAGCATAGGGCGTAGCAAGGAGGAAGTTAGTTCCATGATTCAGAGGACTGAAATGCGAGCAAGGGGAAATGCTAGTAAGATAGCGGCATCGCTAAGTGACAACTTTCAAAAGTTAGAAGAACAAGCTAGTGAATTTTCTAAATTGCTAGCAAAAAAGCAGCGTCGAATTCAAATTGAAGACAATCTATTTGCTAGCATGGACGTGAATGAAGATGAAGTAGTGGTGGAAGATGATTCAAGAGGAGAGGATCATGAAGAGGAGTGCAAGGAGGAAATATCTCCTATTGTTCCTTTGCAAGGGACAAAAGAGACCAATAATGTGGAAAATACTTCTCTCACCATTCCTATCGAGGAGCCTAAAAATTCTGAGTTGGATAAGTATTTTGGTTTGCATGCATGTTTGGATATAACAAAGTTGGTACCTTCTATTTGTCTACAACATTACTTTGTGAAAATACCAACTTTGGAGTTCAAGTCATTGCCTGAGAATTGAGAGTTTTCATCAACAGCGGCAAAGACTCTAAGGTCGCCTCAAGAAGTTATGGTTCTAGTGCTTCATGGAGAAACTAATTACATAAAGGCCATTCTTGGAGTAGGTGACTCACCATTTGACCCAGGAGGAAGTGAGCTCATCATATCACTTAAAGAAGTCAATGAAATCTCATCACACTTGCTTCTTCCATCTCCGCTCCACAAGTCATGGGATCTGGGAGGAAGGCCTTACATCTTGGGCATCTCTTGATCTTTTTACCACAGGCTATGGGATCCGGGTGGAAGCGTCTTCAATGAGTTTTTCTAAACCCTTCTCTTTTTAATTTTTTTGCTTTTCTTTACTTGAGTCATATGTATGTAAGTCTTACATCGGGTGAGCTTGAATGGATTTTATTAAATTTAGAATAAATGGATTGCATGATAAATATTGATTTTTGATGATTTCCCCTAATGATTTCAAAATTGAAAATTGATCCCCATGTGAAAAATTGAAAATTGAACTTTGAGAAATTTTATTGTGATTGCATAATTTATGATAAGTTTGGGGTGAAGGGATGCACACATTAGGGATTGTATCTCGGTTAAACAATTTGCGAAAAATGTCTAGGTGAGGAATTTGAGCCTCCAACAATGTTTTTGAGTTGTGTAAATCACTTTTAAGTTACACTTTCCCAGATTTACTTGAATCTCTTCATGGTTTGCATGTTTATATGTTTGCATCAAATGATTTAGGCAATTTTCTTTGAAATAGCTAGTTGGCCTAAAAAGGACCATCCCTAATGCATGTTCCCTAGTTAGCCACATTGAGCCTAATAGCCCATTGTTTCTTGATGACCTAATGTTATAAGCCAAAAGTCCAGAAAAACTATGTTAACCCAATCGTAGGATTTAGGAGAGCATGGATGCTTAGCAAGACAAGGGTTGTAGGAAACTAAGTTTGGGGTGGCTACAAGGATTCGATATGTTATTTTGGGTTGAGAAAAAGAAAAAAATATAGTTTGAAACCAAAGGCAAAAGGGAAAAAGAAAAAGAAGAAAAATAAAAAATTGACAAAAAAGGGCAAAATAAAAGGGTGTCAAAGGAAATAGGTTGTAGCCACCCAAAGCGTCAAAAAGAAAAATGAAAAAAGGAATTAGAGTGAAAATAATAGTGTAAAAAGTTTCATGCTCTCTTAATTCCTAGGATATAAAGCCTAGCACCTTTGTATCTCCTACCTTTAGCCAGGCTACATTACAACCTATGAAAGACCTTTTGATGATGCATGCATGTTTTCGTGGGAACTTTGTTTGAGATGAAAATCAAATTCATGCAAAGTGCTCTTGAAATGTGAAATTGAGTGAACGTTGATAGCCTAGACAAATTGAGCGAATGAGTGAATTATTAAATGCCCTTATGAGGAAGGCAAATGTTTGAAATTGATGATCTCCCTTTTGTGTGTAACTCGAACCCTTTGCTTAGATTAATAATTGCATGAATGATAAAATTATCAATTGTTTAAAGTAAATGAATGTGGGGATTACATTGATGTAAAGGTGGAAACATTGAAGAAAAATTGAATTGATAAAATTGCATGAAATTTGTGCGAAATTAATTGACTCATTGAGCTTACCCAATTCTGAGTCTTTTTGAGTTTTAGTTTGCTTGAGGACAAGCAAAGTTTAAGTTTGGGGTATTTTGATAATTCACTGTCTTATCATGTTTTATCTATTATTTTAGAGCGGATTTCATCAATTAAATTTTGTTGAATGCTTGATTTAGCCCAAATTAGACTTTGTTTTCCTATTTTGGTTATTTTAGAGTCAATGTGTGTATTTAATTAATTTTAATTAGATTTTGATTAATTCTATGATATTATTCTTATTTTTGAGTTTTAGGAAAGTATCAAGAAGAAAAGAATGGAAATCAATTAAATTGAAGATTGCCCAGTAAATTGTAAGGGCCCACATGATGGATTTGAATCCAAATCAATTAGGATTTGAATTATTATGATTAAAAGATAATTCAATTGGCATTGAGATAAAAGATTGCATCCAAATCAATTTGGATTTGGATAATAATTTCTCATCACAACAATAAAGGATATAATAAGATTTGGCAATTAATTTGGAGATATTGATTTGGAAACAAAGACTCAAATGCTCAGGACCAGTTATGTTGGAGTTTGCATGAAGGCGGAGCTTGAAATACAAGAAAAATGAGCCAAACAGAGCCAATCACGGCCTGGCCGTGATGGGCATCACTGCCATGATTGAGTAGGGCTGAAAAACAAAGAAGAACACGAGGTCCGAACCTGTCACGGCCGTGAAAATTAGGATTTCTCTTCTTCTCAATTTCTTCTTTTCTCTTAGGTTTTTTTTATGCTTTTGTTAATCAAGCTTGCTATGAACACGACAATGCTTGAGTAGTCTTTTTATTTCTAGAAATTGGGGCTATGCCCAAGACTTGTTTTATGTTATGAATTGATGTTTTCCATTTGTTAGTTCCAATTTGCTTTTGATTTAATTCCTATTGCATGAATTACTTGTGAATTTGGTGCACTTATTTGCATGTCATAGATACTCTAAGGACGAACCTAGCGGTGAACTTAGGTATCGGATCTATAGGGATTGAACTTAGGACTTAAATCACGAGAGTTAGAAGCGGTCCTTCGAGGGTTCATTGAATTGTCACAAATCTTAATGGGTTCAATTTAAATACAATTACCACGAGAGTAGGGGTTGGTTTAATTGGGCACGGTTCTTGTATCTCGATTGGGAACATTAACTTATTTAGGATAAATTCACCTTCAGAGTAATTTTGATAATTAACAAGAGGGGTAGTCAATTTAGTAGCATAAGCACTCTTGTTGGTAATCCAATTCCTGGAAATCTCTTTTCATATTTAAAATCCCAAAAATATTTGATTTTATGTTATTATTTCTTTTATTTTCGTGAAATCTATTCACACTTATTTCTTAGTCTAAAATAGTTGTTTAATTTGTGAAGTTGTACTTGGTTTCCCAATCCCTGAGTTCGATACTCGGTAATTTACTTGCCGTTTTAATTATTACTTGCTTCAATCCAGTACACTTGCCGGAGCCTATCAGTAGGTAAAGGGGTTCAACAGGTAGGCTGACTTCTTCCTCATACTGAGGTAGAGGATACCATCTATTTGGAATGTGTTTAGGTTCAGGTTGGTGAGAATGAAACAGAACTTTCCATTCCCTTTTTACCTTGGCCCAATCCTCAGATTTGCCATCATGAAGGACAGAAGTTGGGGTGAAGGGAAATAAGGTTCTCAAGGGTTTGGGTAAATGAGCACCAGGGGAAATGCCATCATCTGGTTGATTGAACCAGGGATCATCGGCAGGGATAATAGGTTGAAATTGTGGAGGGGCTATTTGTGTTGGTTGAGGTGAAAAGGGTGTGGGAATGTACACATCATCTGAAGTGGAGACTGGCACATCATCAATCCTAGTTTCTAAACTAGATACTAAGGCATCTACTGCTATTTGAACAGGATCACTGGCAGAGATGGTTACCTTAGAAGTCTTAGTTGATTTGGATTTTCTTGCTGGTTGCCTTCTAGGTTTTGTTGGAACAGGCACAACAGCCTCAGCAGCAGCAACAGAGGTGTTTTACTTCTTCAGAATTGTACAGATAGGAATGTTGTCCTCATCAGCTTCCTCATCTTCATTATGTGAGAAGATAACTCTTCTTTGCTTCTTTGCAGCAGGAGCATCGGAAGGTTCCGTAATAGCAATGCCACCTACTGGTCTTTTGGGGGCAGGCTTCCTTGTGGTAGTGGTCTTTTGCCTAGTTACTCTTTTTACTCCTAGGACTTCAGCATTGTTTTGTTCCACCATCTCTTCTTTAGTTTTCATCAAGTCTTGGCCATTGCAGTAGCAGCATAGGTACTGAGGTTCATGTTGGCTATATTCATTTTACCAAAGTCTGCAGCCGACATTGGTTTTTCAGTTAATATCCTAGCTTGCTCCTCAGGAGTCTTTGCAGCAAGAATCTCATGAATTACTTGAGCCTTGAAAATCTTGGAAAGAAGATGGAAAAAAGGAAATGCTAAGAGTCTTTTCTTGTTCATCACAGCATCTCTGAATCTTCCGTACAGAATTCTTGGAAGATTGATCTTTGTTTCGGTGAGAAGATGGCTGATGAGTGTGATTTCACCTCATATTTCATTGACATTTTGCATGCATTTTCATATAGTTTAGGCATATTTAATTTGATATTTGTTAGTTTTCACCTTGGAACGGGTAAGGCGGTTTTGTGGTGTTGTTGTGCAGGAATTAAGGATTAAAATGCTCAATATTAACCATGATGGAGTTTGCATGAAGATGGGGCTTGAAAAGTGAAGAAAATGAGCCAAACAGAGCCCATCACGGCCTAGCCGTAACAACCATCACGGCCATGATCGAGTAGAGCTGAAAAGAAAGAAGGCTAAAGTCAGAACTGGTCACGGCCGTGACATTTCAGTTAAACCAGACCCTCACAGGCAGAACTGATCACGGCCTAGCCGTGATGGTGGTCACGGCCGTGACATACCAACCAGTGAAGCAACCTCCAAGGCAGAATCCATCACGGCCTGGCCGTGATGGCCATCACGGCGCGATGCATGATATATGGATCTGTAGAAACTGATTTGATCTGAATTTGAGATTGCTTGGGAGTCAAGTTACCCTTATCTATAAATAGAGCACTTAGGCTCGAAAATAGGGGGACTCTTAAGGAGTATGGTCAAGCTTAAAGACCGTAAATAAGCGCTTCTTAGGAGGCAACCCAAGTTTTCTTTCCCTTTTCCATTTGTTTTTGAATTTTGTTTTTGAATAATTAGAGAAGATTAGAGAAGAAGGATCACTAATTGATGGTTTTGCCAAGTATTTTCAGGTTATGAAAGCAGTAAGGGCAAAAAGGTAAAGAAAAATAAAGTCAGAAGTCATCACGCCCAGGCCGTGACGGTGGTCACAACCGTGATTAGCTAACCAAGGAAGATCAGAAAGGATCACGATCCATTCGTGATATCCATCACGGGCGTGATGAGAAGGACCCTGAAGATCAGAATGTATCACAGCCTAGCAGTGATGTAACTCACGGCCATGACAGGCCAGCTCTTATAGGCCAGAATTGATCACGGTCTAGCCGTGATGAGCATCACGGCCGTGACACATTTTCCAGCATCTCCATGAGCCAGCACCCTCTACCACCTCGGTGAGTTGTTCCATTTTTCTCCCCTCTCCAACTTGATTATTTACATTGGGGACAATGTAAGTTTTTATGCTTGGGGTAGGGGGATTTTTGAAATTTTTTTGCATTTTTCATGTTGCATTCATATAGGCATAGTTTTGCATGATCACATGATTAGATTGCCCTTTGCTTAGAGTTTGCATCCAATTGTGAGAACTTTGTGCCAAATAAATTGAGACAGTGAATTTTTGAACCCAATTTTTGTATTCTTGTGATAGGCTAAAAATAAAAATGCTTGAGATGATATTTTGATAGTTGATAATTAGCATGTGGTTCCTTAGATTTGTGTTTCTCATTGATTTTAAACTACTAAACGTGAGATTTTTGAGCCTAAAAGGGATACTCACTAAATCCACCCCATTCTTTGTGATTGAGTGTTTTATTCCTCTTGGATTGTGTTCTCTATAACTTGACTTGAAACCGTTTTGAAACTTAAAAATTTTTGAAAACATATTTGAAAATGATTGAGGCGCTAGGTATTATTCCGGCCATCTGAGCTTTGATTGATTAAATGATACCTCTTAGTTGCCCAATTTTGAGCCTAAAAGAATAAAATACTTTTCTTGGTACCTTGATTTATTTTGATGAATAATTCTTGATATGACACCTTTTAAAGTATTACAAAAAGGGTAAAAAGGTAGTTTGAAAAATAAATTGTGGGATGAGAAAGTTAGAAAAATATTTCTCTTAAGCTGAAAATCTCCCCTTCTCCAAATAAATAAAACAAAATAAATAAATAAAAATGGAGAAGGGGATGAGAAAAAGAAAGTGAGAAATAAAATAAAATAGAAATAAAAAAGGTGGAAAAGTGAACTAAAAGGCCCAAAAAGATATTTTAGAAGGTTGTCATGCTTTGTATTGTTTGATATTTTGTTCAGCCTTCTTGAAATCTCATTTTCTTGATTTCCCCACCTAACAATTAATCCCATGGCCCCATTACAACCAAAATAAAAGACCTCTTGATTCTTATGTGTTTTCATTAATAAAGTAGAGATTTGGTTAATAGTCAAGCTTATGATAGAATACCTTCCTTGAGGAAATTAAGCGAATTGTCATATACCCTTAAACACTCGAGTGAGGTGAGAAGAGTGCTCGAATCAGTGAGAATATGAATTTACGAAACCTAAGCTTCTAATTGGACTTGAAATTGATTGTCCATTGGTTTCTTAATTGAATAAGCCTGTCACTTGGATTAGTTACTCGGGTTCTTGGTTCACTATCCATGCTCTGATTGTTTATATTTTCTGGCCTTAGTGATTGCTTGAGGACAAGCAAAGTCTTAAGCTTGGGGTGGTTTTATCAGTGTGATTTCACCTCATATTTCATTGACATTTTGCATGCATTTTCATATAGTTTAGGCATATTTAATTTGATATTTGTTAGTTTTCATCTTGGAACGGGTAAGGCGGTTTTGTGGTGTTATTGTGCAGGAATTAAGGATTAAAACGCTCAAGATTAACCATGATGGAGCTTGCATGAAGATGGGGCTTGAAAAGTGAATAAAATGAGCCAAACAGAGGCCATCACAGCCTAGACGTGACAGCCATCACGGCCATGATCGAGTAGAGCTGAAAAGAAAGAAGGCTAAAGTCAGAACTAGTCACGGTCAGGCCGTGATGTCCATCACGGTCGTGACATGTCAGCTGAATCAGACCCTCACAGGCAGAACTGATCACGGCTAGCCGTGATGGTGGTCACGGCCATGACAGACCAACCAGTGAAGCAACCTCCAAGGCAGAATCCATCACGGACTGGCCGTGATGGCCATCACGGTCGTGACGCGTGATATATGGATCTGTAAAAACTAATTTGATCTGAATTTGTGATTGCTTGGGATTCAAGTTACCCTAATCTATAAATAGAGCACTTAGGCTCGAAAATAGGGGGACTCTTAGGGACTTTTTGGGGCTGCTACCTTAGGCAAAATTAGGATTTTCTCTTATTCTTCTTCTTCTCTTCTCTTAGGTTTTATTTCATGTTTTTGTTAATCAAGCTTGCCATGACCATGGCCATGCTTGAGTAGTAGCTTTATTTCTAGGGATTGGGGCCATGTCCAATATCTGATTTATGTTATGAATTGATGTTTTCCCTTTGTTAATTTCGATTTCGCTTTCGATTTGATCTCTATCGCATGAATTACTTGTAAATCTGGTGCGCACTTATTTGCATGTCATAGATACTCTAACGAGGAACCTAGCGGTGAAATTAGGTATTGGATCTATAGAAATCAGACTTAGTACTTAAATTGCGAGAGTTAGAAGCGGTCCTTCGAGGGTTCACGAATTGTCACAGAACTTAAAGGGTTCAATCTAAATTCAACTACCACAAGAGTAGGGGTTGGTTTAATTGGGCACGGTTTTTGTAACCCGAGAGGGAGCATTAACTTATTTAGGATAAATTCGCCTTCAAAGTGATTTTGATAATTAACAAGGGGTAGTCAATTTAGTAACACGAACAATCTTGTTGGTAACCCAATTCCTAGGAATCCCTTTGGATCTGAAAAACCCCAAATTGATTTACTTTCCTATTTTGTTTAATTGCAATTTTAAATTTGATTGTTACTTGATTCTTATTTCAAAAATCAAATCTTTTCCAAATCCTTTTTTATATAGTCCAATTTAATTGATTTGATAATTAGTTGTGATTTGAGATCACGGTCTCTGTGGGATCGATCTTTTTATTACTTGACGACGAATCCGGTACACTTGCCGGAATCCACACGCCCCTCATCAATGGAAGAGGCAGAATTTGTGCAGAGAGAAGAGGTTGTCTTTGGATCCAACCTTATGAAGAACCACCTTGTTAAGAAGCTGAAGAAGGATGCGAACAATGTTCTTCATTTCAACAGTCTTCCAAGTGTGAGTTCTGACTGTGTCTTCTTTCATGAGACAGACTTCAATGGTCTCAAAGCCACCCAAATCCTTTTCCCATGACTTAGTAAAAACCAAACCCTCCTGAGCACAGAAAATTACATCATCAATAGTCTTCTCCGAGACTACAATCTTCTTTCTTAACACCGTTGAGAAAAAGTCAGTATCAGTCACTTAGACATTTCTCTAGAAATCCCTAATCAGGTTGGGAAATACGGAGACTTTCTCCGTGAAGAGTCCTCCCCACCCGGCTGCATTGACATATTTGCTTATGTCTAGGTTGTAGTCTTGCAGCACTCCAAGGTTGAAATGATGCTCTATTGCCAAATTGAGCTTGTCCACGTTAAAGGTTGAAGAAGAAGTCATTTTAGGTGATCTGAGAGCTTAGGGTTTGAAAGCAGAGAGAGAGATAGCTCGAGAGGTTAGAGAAGTGTAAAGTTTTCCTCAGAGGGAAAAATATTACTTATAAAGGAATTTTGAATCTCAAAGGTTAAAAAAAACTTTTGACATGACATGTCATTATGATAAAACGGCATTAGTAAATTGGAACTATAAAAAGGTCTTGATGTGATTGATGGAAGTACTGACTCATCAATGAGAATAAAGGATAAATTTGTCTTGAAACAAAATAAATGCATTTATTAACACATTAAAAAATATGCTTAAACATAAGTAGATGTGGACTCGTCTAAAACTATACAATGGACGTGGTAACCAGTATTAGTGGATGTGTCATATGGACGTGCAATACAATATGCAATAGATGGACAACTTTTAATAGGTATTAGACGAGCATAGGTAGTGGTCGCAAAACAAATTTATCTCAAGGCTGGATGCCTAAATTAATCCATACATATCATACTAAGATGCTTCTTAATAAAGATAAATATGTCCTCTGCAAGAGGTTTAGTAAAGATATCTGCCCATTGATGGTCAGTATCTACAAATTGAATATCAAACACACATTTTTGCACATAATCCCTAATAAAATGATGTTTAATCTCTATGTGCTTAGCTCTAGAATCCAAAATTGGATTCTTAGATAGATTTATTGCAGCAGTATTATCACACATAAGTGGAATATTACTTACAAACGTATTGTAGTCCTCCAATTGATGTTTGATCCAGAGAAGTTGTGAGCAACAACTTGCAGCTGATATATACTCAGCTTCAGCAGTTGATAAGGCAACGGTACTTTGTCTTTTGCTTGACCATGAGACAAGATTAGCTCCAATGAAGTGACATCCTCCACTAGTGCTTTTTCTTTCAATTCTATCACCAACATAGTTAGCATCACAGAAACCAACTAATCTGTGATCTTCATTTTTCTTAAAGCACAAACCAAGATTAGTAGTACCTTTTATATATCTAAAAATTCTCTTAACTGCTGATAAATGAGATTCTCTATGATCAGATTGAAATCGAGCTCATAAACATACACTAAACATAATATCAGGCCTAGACGTAGTAAGATATAAGAGATATCCTATCATACCTTTGTATACCTTTTGGTCTACCTTTTTCTCTTTATCATCTTTGTTCAGTATGGAAGTGGGGTGCATAGGAGTATTCATTGGTTTACAATCATACATCTTAAACTTCTTCAGAAGCTCTTTTGTATACTTGGTTTGGTGGATGAGCACCTCGTCCATGGTTTGTTTTACTTGAAGTCCAAGGAAGAATTTGAGTTCTCCCATCATGCTCATTTCAAACTCTTTATATATTAATTTAGAGAATTCTTTGCATAAAGACTCATTAGTACCACCAAAAATAAAATCATCAACATATATTTGTACAACTATGAAATTAAACTTAATGGATTTTCTAAATAAGGTTGTGTCAACCTTTCCTCTAGTGAATCCATTTTCCATAAGAAATGAACTTAGTCTGTCATACCAAGCTCTAGGAGCTAGCTTAAGACCGTACAAAGCTTTCTGAAGCTTATATACATGTTCAGGATGGGTTTCACACTCAAAACCCGGAGGTTGCATAACATAGACTTCTTCATTAATAAAGCCATTTAGAAAAGCACTTTTAACATCCATCTGAAAAAGCATAATACAATGATGTGCAGCGAATGAAAGTAGAATTCTAAAAGCTTCTAATATAGCAACAGGTGCAAAAGTTTCAGTATAATCTATACCTTCTTCTTGAGAGAAACCTTGAGCAACAAGTCTTGCTTTGTTTCTTATTACCTTACCATTTTCATCAAGTTTGTTTCTGTAAACCCACTTTGTTCCAATTACTGATTTGTCTTTGGGTTGTGGAACCAGAGTCTAAACATCACTTCTTTCAAACTGATTGAGTTCTTCTTGCATAGCTAGAATCCAACCATCACCCAGCAGAGCCTTGTCTGCTGTCTTTGGTTCCAACTCAGAGACTAGTGCAAAATTGTCTTGTTCTCTAAAGGTTGATCTGGTTCTTAGCTTGACATTGGGGTTTCCAATGATCTGATCTTGTGGTTGATAATTCTTGAAGTACCAAGATTTTTGAATTGTACCATGTTGATAAGTGAAAGTTTCTAGTTGTTGAGTGGGGTCATCTTCTTGATCATCAACTTTTATCTCAGGTGAGTCTCCTGGAATGTTTAGATCAAGATCTGCAAAGGTTTCATCTAGCTCTGATAGTTTTTTATCAAGCTGTTTGTCATCAAACTTGACACGAATACTTTCCTCTACTATCAGAGTCCTAGAATTATAAACTCTAAAGCCTTTAGATGTTTCAGAGTATCCTAGTAGTATTCCATTATCTGTTTTAGCATCAAACTTACCAAGTTGATCTTTGGTGTTCAGTATATAGCATTTACAACCAAAATGGTGAAAATAAAATATGTTGGGTTTTCGTCCTTTCCACAGTTCATAAGGAGTATTATTCAGGATAGGTCTAACGTATATTTTGTTCTGAATGTAGCAGACAGTATTAACAGCTTCAGCCCAGAAGTGTCTAGAGACAGTTGTCATTGAGCATAGTCCTAGCTGTGAACACCCATTTTTGTCCGTCTTCATTTTTATGATAGCATGTTTCAAGGAGACTAATAATATGAAGAAAAGAGGGAGTGATCCCTTCCAGTCCATCACATTTCTTTGTTGGGCGGGGAGATCACGTCCATCACATTATTAATTTGCTTTGTTGGGCCTGTTCGAGCCGGACCATTGCACTTGCTATGGGCCAGGGATGGTCTCGTCCATTGCGTTGAACCTCTTTGAGACACGGTCCGAGGCCAGCCCCTTTAATTTCTTTGTTGGGCGCGTCCGATCCACTACCTTGGACTTGCTGTGGACGGGATGGTCTCGTCCATTGCGTTGGACTCATTTGTTGGACGGGGTGGTCCAGTCCATTTCATTAGACTGGGTGTTAGACGCAGTCCGGTCCATTGCATTGGACTCTCTTGTTGGTCGAGGTGGTCCCGTCGATCCCACTACCTTGGGACGGTTTGTTGGGCGCAAATCCGATCCATTGCATTGGACTCACTTGTTGGGCGAGGTGGTCCCGTCCGATCCCACTACCTTGGGTGGCATTGGACGCGATCCATTCCATTGCATTAGACTCACTTGTTGGACGAGGTGGTCCCGCCCAGTCCACTAACTTGGACTGGTTGTTGGACGCAGTCCAGTCCATTGCATTAGACTCACTTGTTGGACAAGGTGGTCCCGTCCAGTCCACTACATTGGACCGGCTGTTGGACGCAGTCCATTGCATTGGACTCACTCGTTGGATGAGGTGGTCCCGTCCAGTGCTTTGCACTTACTGATGGATGGGGTGGTCCCGTCCACTGCTTTCCACTTGCTGATGGACGGGGTGGTCCCGTCCATTGCTTTCCACTTGCTGATGGGCGGGGTGGTCCCGTCCATTGCTTTAACTTGCTGTTGGACGGGGTGATCCCGTCCAGTGCCTTGCACCTGCTGATGGACGGGGTGGTCCCGTCCAGTGCTTTGCACTTGCTGATGGACGGGGTGGTCCCGTTCACTGCTTTCCACTTGCTGATGGATAGGGTGGTCCCGTCCATTGCTTTGCACTTACTGATGGACGGGGTGGTCCCGTCCACTGCTTTCCACTGTCTTTGTTGGTCCCGTCGATCCTGTCCCTTTTTTATTTCTTTGGGCGAGGGGGTTCTGTCCCACTTCAATTACTTTAATTTCTTTGGGCGAGGAGGTTCCGTCCACTTCAATTATCTTTTCTTGTTGGACGAGGAGGTCCGTCCAGTGTATATCCACTTTTGCATATCTAATTTTACGTTGGGACGAAGAGATTCCGTCCACTTGCAACTTTATTTTGGTGAAAGGCTAAAGAATAAAGAAAGAAGAAGGAGAAGATAAGGAAGAAAGGACGAAGAAAACAAGGAGAAAAGACGATCAACAAAAAGGAAAGGAAGCTGAGTTACGCCTCCTACCCACTTTACATACCAGGCAAGACCTCTTTTCCTCCTCTACCCATTGGTCCTCCTTATTCCTTACCTCCTCCCTTGTTTTAACCTGGTAACCCTACTCCTAACCCTAAAAAGCCTTCATACCCATCAGACAAAAACCCCCATCTCCTTTCTCTTTTCAAGCGTGCAACCCTCACATCAAATCACCACCTTTCTGCTACTCATGCCACCCCGTCTGGGCACACACTATTTCTGCTCAAAACCCCCCATCTATTTTCTCTTTTCGAACGTGCAACCCTCACATCAAATCACCACCTTTCTGCTACTCATGCCACCCCGTCTGGGCACACGCTATTTCTGCTCAAAACCCCCATCTCTTTTCTCTTTTCGAGCGTGCAACCCTTACATCAAATCACCACCTTTTTGATACTCATGCCACCCCGTCTGGGCACACGCTATTTCTTCTCAAAACCCCCTATCTCTTTTCTCTTTTCAAGCATGCAACCTTCACATCAAATCCCCTCCTTTCCGCTGTTCAGAATGGTCCAAGCCTTGGGTATTCGTGCAAGCCGACCTTGAAGTCATCGGAGAAGAAGCAAGAAGCCCTCTCCTCCGTCTATAAAAGGAGAGGAAAAAGGGGGGAGAACATTTTTCGGAGAAGGACTACTTATGATCTGATATTTTCTTAGTGAGAAAGGAGAAAGGAGGGGAGAACACCGTTCTTGAGAGAAAACAAAAGATCATAAAGGGGATAGAGAGGAAAGATACAAAGAAAAGAGAAAAGAAGGAGAGATTTTTGTTGTGAGGAAGAGAGATCAGAAATCTGGGCTTCCTTTTCTCTTCCCTATTATTAGATGTGGTTAAGAAGGAAGAGCTGAAGGGGCCGGGGAGATAGAATGTAAAGATTTCGAGCTTAAAATCTTACCACTGGGAGTGAACAAAGTGATTCTTATTCTACTCCCGTTCGGTAAACTTTGTTCTTTTCGTTGATATTGTTAATAAATTTCTCTTGACACTCTTACTTTTATATGCTTCTGTTCTCTGAGTAAGTTGGTAAAAAGTTTCATTTCTACGTTTCTGTCCCATCTTCAAGAGATAAAAATTATTTATTTTACATAAAAATAGAGGATGATCACTTGATTAAAACAACCTTTTTTGGGTTGCCCTATGACAATTGTCATGTTTAACCCCTCAGATTTAGAGGTTGCTCTGTGGACTTACGTGTCATGTTCAACCTCATGTAGTTTTAATAAAGAGGTTCATAACGGGTAAAACAAATATCTCAAAGTTACTAATAATTTACACAACTAATTTTAGGTAACCATTTTATGGATGTTCTAGGGTGCCGTGGGGTTAAGTCTCCATGCCTTCCCTAGACATAATCGACTCCCGGACCCAATAATTTTCTTAAAAAGGTTTTCCAACTTCCTTGAAACAAAATAAAGTTGGTGGCGACTCCATGTCTTCTCTCTAAGAGTGAAAAGTAGTCTTTTCTTTAGGTCGCTACAGATGGCGACTCCACTGGGGATTTCTTTTAAGAGAGTCAAGCCCATACAAATTGGTTTCGCAAATTTTTAGTAACTTGTAGCTTATTTGTTTTACCTTTTATGGCTGTATCCTACCGTTTTTTCTCCTTGCAACAATTAAATGACAAAACCAAAAATGTTTTTATTTGCAGTGCTGTTTGTTTGGATTGTCCTTTTGGTTGGATTTTTCCTCCTATTTAATAATAAGAGATAGTGGTGCATGCATTTTAACTCAGGTTATTATTATATATGTTGCACTAACAATGATTTTGTTTCCTCCTCCTTTCTTTTCTTTTCCCATGTTTTAACAATAGGATAGAGGACTTATAACCTTTTTTATATGTATCTATGTTTGTGTTTTGCAGGTTTTTCTTGTCTTCTCTTTTTATTTTTTATTTTAAGTGTTACAGGTTTGTATGCCCCCTTTCACACACATCACTATCACATATTGCACACACACTTAGCTCTATACCCGAGCTTGCTCAAAAACCCAAGGATTAGGCGGTGCTCTGACGTTGTTATTGAAGAGGTCTTGTACCTCCCTAATACTATTCAGTTCACCACTCGGATTGTACATGAGGTCGTGGAATAGTCATATTGAGAGGGTTTATCCCTACTTGTGGATAGATTCATGAATCATACTCTTATGAGGGCAATCTGGGGACCATGACTTTTAGAGGTCTAGACCCGTCCCAACTCTCACTAATAGAAAAGACCTAGTGGCCAACCTGTTTAGGGTCCTAACCTTAAGGCGTGTCTATCCTTAGGTTTTACCCGGCTTAGAGCAAAATGGGGCGTACTTTCTTTCCCTCCTCTATCATCATAAGTATAAATTGTCATGCATGCTCATCGTGAATATTCATAAAACTAGGGGCATCACATTGCTGCCCCAAACCTGAATGACATATTCGAATATTATTTCACACCTAATAGGCGTTATGTCATAATGAAGGTAATGCATACCCATCAGGGTTTTCAACCCCATTGGGTCTATGAAATATGAATCATGCAAGATATATTTATTTCACTATACTCATTTTTTTTCGTTGTGTCCCTTTGTTGGAAGATTTTGGTATTCACCTTATAGCAAGAACCATGGAAAGGTTTGGTTCGGAAAAGAGTACTAGCAACGCGAGTTGTCCCAAGAAAAATATCAAGATCGATGTGACACTTAATGACGTGAAGAGACTATGTGAGCTCGGCTAGCAAATGCCAGAAAAAGCACGCTCAAACTTTGCCAGTAAGTATGGTAGAATATTAGACCTGTTGCGTGTTCCAGTGGAAGCTTCCGCTCTGACTGCATTGGCCCAATATTGGAACTCAACTTTGAGGTGTTTTGAATTGCCTAACTTGGACATCACTCCAACCATGGAAGAGTATGCTTATATGCTAAGACTGCCCATTCAAAAGAAGACTCGCTTCTACATTTATTATGGCCAATATGTAACAGATTGGAAGATAACAAGTCTGTTGGAGCTTCAACCAGAACAGATAGAGAAAACAGAAAAGGGAACCACCAAAGGGTTGAAGAGGCGGTTTTTGGAGGTGTATCTCAACAAGCTGGGCCAGCAACAACGATGGGTTACTTTCAACAAAGTAAGCCCTCATGATAAATGGGTTGGTGCTCTTTTCTTTTGTACCAGATCTGATTGATCAGTCAGCCATGGATGTTTTCTATAAGGTCAAAGAATCAACAAGGCAAACTACGATGTTGTGCATCCATATTGTATGTCTGGATCATGACTCACTTGTACGCTCGTGATAAAATTGATAGAGCAGATGACCCGCTGAAAGGATTCACTCGTATGCAACTAAAGTCACGTAAGTTATATGAGTGGAAGCAAGAGTTTGATCAGATCGGCCCGTGGTCATTTAGTTGGATGTGCCCATGGTATAACGGAGATTCAGTTGTATTCGGATGCGGAAGTTTGTCAAACGTGCCGTTGATGGGTCCCAGAGGTTGTGTATCGTACTCACCAGCTTTGGTAATGCATCAACTCAAGTGGACGCAGGATGAACCCCCCAAAGAACTGCTCGAGGGAATATTCTTCCTATACCAAAGGTGAAGGCATCAAGAGCCAAATGATAGCAGTAAGGTCAGCATGGAATGACATTCGTATAAAAGGACCGGAGGAATTAGGAAAGCGAGTCATAGCTCACACAAAAATATGAGGTATGGAGAGAGGCAAGAAGAGGTCCTCCTCCAAGACCTACATCCCCTCTCCATAAAGAAAACAATCCCCTAACTAAAGATCAAATGTTGAAAGAGATCAAAGTTTTAAAAGCTCAAATGAGGGTTTTTTATGAGAAAGACCAAGCTGCCGAAGTAACCATTATCACGCTCCAAAGACAAGTGCAGAAGCAGAGTTTACAAATTGAGCATTTGAAGAACAAGTGTGCTGATGAAGCCCCGAATCGGATGAAAAGGGCAAGAAAAGACAAAGAAGTAGAAATTCAAGAGTTGCTGGCAAAAATAGGATGTCGAGAGAAGATGCTTGTCAAGCTTCAAAAGAAGAAAAAAGAGCTTGAGACAAGTGTAGGGGATCACGTTGAAACGATACATATACTAGAAGAGAGGGTTGAATCTCTGCAGGAATCCTTAGCCCAAACAGAAGTGTACTCTGATCGAGGATGGAACGAAGCAGCCAAGTATCGTGAGCTACTGGCAGAAGCCAACATGAGAGAAGATTGGCTCAAAAACAAGGTAAAAGACTCTGAAAGGGTTGAAGCTCAACGTCATGTAGAATGGGTAAAGGGATGGAAATTGGTGGTGAAAGATATAATGAATGAAAAGGAAGCATGGAAGAGAAAATACGAGGATGTGATGGATGAGCTCCAATATCACACTTCCCAGCTGGTGGAGCGGTTTGAAGAGGCATCCATCCACATGCGTGTGAACCATTTCCTTCAACTTCCACCGAAGGTGACCGAGTTCTTCAATCATTTTGGGAAACTTGCCAGAGGACTCAAGAAAAAGAAGATGAGGCTCTTAACATAGAACTTTGCGGACCTCGGAGAAGGATGGAAACCATCAATGTACTTTTTTGATCAAAGACCCATGATTTGTATCGAAATATTTATAATGAAGTGGAAGTTTTCATCTGTATCTGTGAGAATTTTTTAGATGATATCTATCGAGGAGTGCATTCTCCCCTAGATACGTCATCAACTATATTTTTACCCTAAAAACGACGTGCTTTCTATGTAAAAATAAGGACGTTGCTAGTACAGGTGTGGCCCATCGAGGAGTAGATTCTCCCTTGGGCTTGACACCAACTGCATTCAAACTAGAGGGAACCATATCACTAGATTTGATTGCAGGATGAGTTTTCTTGCTATTGGTGTATACGACAGTCTTCCTGAGAGTAATTTCGCGATCAAACAAAGGATGTTAAATTTCACATGCATACATGCACATACACAAAAATTTTGGGTTTACTAATGAGATTCTAGGATGCTTTACAGAGTCACATCCTTCTGAGGATTCGGGAACTATTGTGCAACCTAGGAAAGGTGACACTAATCAAACCCGAGTTTACGATACCAGATCTCGGACCAGGATGGATGCCCTTATGCCTGAGGAAGGAAGAAACTTAAACTCTGAAGTAGATGAAGTTCTCAACAATTGGCGATCTGAACTGTTTGTTGATGTTATTTCCATGAAGTAATTATCTTATTGTACTAATTATGAACTTATGTTTACTTGCTTTGAGACATGAATGAGAATGTAACACTTTGTTTGGTGTTTTCCTTTTGATTCCATCATTTCTTTTCTCTCTTTCATTTATTTATTTTGTTTAAGCTTTTCTGTCAATCCTGCCTATGTTGTGCTTTGTGACAAAGCTAAACATAGCCGGTCCCAAGCCCGGATAAAAGGAGAGGGTTGTGTTAGGCCATCGACAGCCAACGTAAAACTTAGTCGAATCTCTATGACATGGATCAACGACGTAATAATGCTAATGCTAGGTCGTTGCCCAGAAGCAACGCGCTGTATAGCTCGAGTACAGTGTCAAAAGAGCAAGGGCCGCTGCATCGCCGCCTGGATGTAGTGAAAAATAAGCAAGGGTTCCCACATTTTTGTGAACGAGTGTGGGTAAAGAAGCTAGCTCGCGAGAGTAGGATTCGCTTTGGAACTTGGAATATAGGCACACTTACAGGTAAATCAACGGAAATAGTTGACACTATGATTAGGAGGAGGATCAATTTCATGTGCCTACAAGAAACTAAGTGGGTGGGAGAAAAGGCAAAGGAATTAGACTCTTCGGGTTTTAAGCTTCGGTACACTGGCAAAGTAAAATCGAGAAATTGGGTGGGCATAATTGTGGATAAATATTGGAAGAATGATATTGTGGATGTAAAAAGGGTTGGAGATAGGATCATTGCCCTAAAATTTGTAGTGGAACAAGACACCTTTAATGTGATTAGTGCTTATGCACCTCAGGTAGGGTTAGAAGAACACTTCAAGGTAAAATTTTGGGAGGATTTAGAAGGCCTAATTCAGGAAATACCGCTAGGTGAAAAGATTTTCTTAGGAGGTGATCTAAATGGGCATGTAGGGAGGGCACCTAGAGGTTACGACGGTTTTCATGGGGGATATGGCATAGGGGAGGTAAATGGTGAGGGCAAGTCTATTTTGAACTTTTCATCTGCCTTCGATCTTACTATAGCCAATACGTGTTTTAGGAAACGTGAGGAGCATCTTATCACGTACAAAAGTGGGGTGACAAGCTCTCAAATAGATTTCTTTCTTATTAGGAGATCGGATAGAAAGATTTGCTTGGACTGTAAAGTCATACCTGGAGAGAGCTTGACTACCCAACATAGAGTCTTGGTCATGGATGTAAGAGTTAAAAGGAGTGTGAAGAGAAGAGGCCACGAAAAGGTTTCAAGGATCAAGTGGTGGCAACTGAAGGGTGAAAAACAAAGGATCTTCCAACACAAGGTTTTGGAGGGAGGGTTTTGGGAGGCAAAAGGAAGTGCAAATGATATGTGGGACAAGATGACCAAGGGGATTAGGAAGGTAGCTATAGAGACGCTTGGTGAATCAAGAGGATTCGGACCTAAGGGTAAAGAATCATGGTGGTGGGATGAAAGTGTGCAAGCTAAGGTTCGGGTTAAAAGGGAATGTTTTAAAGCTTGGTCTTTATGTAGAAATGCTGAAAATTGGGAAAATTATAAGGTGGCCAAAAAAGAGACCAAGAAGGCAGTGAGCGAAGCTAGAACTAAAGCTTTTGACGAGTTGTACCAATCCTTAGGCACCAAAGATGGTGAGAAATCTATTTATAGGCTTGCTAAAAATAGGGAAAGAAAGACAAGAGACTTGGACCAAGTGAAGTGTATTAAGGATGAAGAAGGTAAAGTTTTGGTTAAGGAACAAGATATTAAAGATAGATGGAAGAATTATTTCCACAAGTTATTTAATGAAGGATTTGAAGTTTTATCATGCTCACAGGTGCTTGACATCAGAGAGGAGGACCAAAATTACACTTTTTATCGTAGAATCCAAGAGCATGAGGTAAAAGAAGCTCTGAGAAGGATGGATAATGGCAAGGCAGTTGGACCGGACAATATACCTGTGGAGGTATGGAAGAGTCTAGGAAATATAGGCATCAGTTGGCTCACGAAGTTTTTTAACGAGATTATGAGGTCAAAGAAAATGCCGGACGAATGGAGGAGAAGCACTTTATTTCTGATTTACAAGAACAAGGGAGATATACAAAATTGCACAAATTATAGGGGGATTAAGCTTATGAGTCATACTATGAAGCTATGGGAAATGGTGCTTGAACGAAGACTAAGAAAAGAAACCAAAATCACCGACAACCAATTTGGTTTTATGCCCGGGAGGTCGACCATGGAAGCAATTTACTTGCTACGACGAGTGATGGAACAATATCGAAGGGATCAAAAAGATTTACACATGGCCTTCATTGATTTGGAGAAAGCGTATGATAGGGTGCCAAGAGAGGTTTTGTGGAAAGCCCTAGAAAAGAAAGGTGTTCGGATTGCCTATATTCGAGCTATCAAGGATATGTATGAGGGGGCCACGACTAGTGTGAGAACGCAGGGTGGAGCCACAGAAGATTTCCCAATAACCATAGGTCTGCACCAGGGGTCAGCTTTAAGCCCCTATCTTTTTACCTTGGTCTTGGATGTACTTACGGAGCACATTCAAGAGCCAGCACCGCGATGCATGCTTTTCGCAGACGATATAGTCCTAGTTGGAGAGTCGAGAGATGATATAAATGGAAGGTTGGAGACTTGGAGACAAGCTTTAGAAGCACATGGCTTCCGCTTGAGTAGAAGCAAGACGGAGTATATGGAATGTAAGTTTAGCAAAAGGCGAAACACCTCTAGCTTAGAGGTGAAAGTTGGAGACCACAACATACCACAAGTCACACGGTTTAAATATCTTGGGTCTATTATACAAAATGACGGAGAAATTGAGGGAGATGTAAACCATCGGATTCAATCAGGGTGGTCGAAATGGAGGAAGGCTTCGGGTTTTTTGTGTGATAAAAAGGTACCTCTTAAGCTAAAGGGAAAATTTTACCGTACAGCTATTAGATCGGCGATGTTGTATGGGACGGAGTGTTGGGCGGTAAAAAATCAACACGAGAGTAAAATCAATGTAGCAGAGATGAGAATGTTGCGCTGGATGAGCGGAAAAACTAGACGTGATAGGATTAGGAATGATAGCATTAGAGAGAGAGTTGGGGTAGCACCTATTGTAGAAAAGATGGTTGAATCTCGACTTAGGTGGTTTGGACATGTATGGAGGAGACCTTTAGATTCTGTAGTAAGGAGAGTGGATCAAGTGGAGGGCAATCCAATAGCTAGAGGTAGAGGTAGGCCAAGAAAAACTATAGGAGAAACTATTAAGAAAGATTTGGAGGCCAATGATTTAATTGTTAACATGATTCATGATAGAACATTATGGCGCCGTATGATCCATGTAGCCGACCCCACCTAGTGGGATAAGGCTTGGTTGTTGTTGTTGTTGTTTAAGCTTTTGTCATAAATAAAACCCTTGCCTATACTTCTCCTATTCCTGACTTTTTCTTCCAGGAATAATTATTCCACTAAAGATTTACCTCAGGAGAGGAACTTTGAAAGCTCATTTATTGATTCCCTTGAGGCCGCTGATGAATACAATCTTGAATCCGATGAGGAGGAAGAAGACATTGAAGAATTCATAAAAGTGGTGAAACGGTCAGAGGAAGGGATTAGCTCGAATGATGAGGTTGCAGAAGTGATCAATATGGGAACGGAGGAAGATAAGAAGGAGTTGAAAATAGTGGATAACCTAGAGCAAGAAGAAATGATTGCACTATTCAAAGAATATCTGGATGTTTTTGCATGGTCTTACAGAGATATGCCAGGTTTAGATCTTGAGATAGCAACGCATAAAATTCCCTTATACCCAGATGTGGCTCCAAAGAAGCAAAAATTAAGGAGAATGCATCCTGAGATGTCGCTGAAGATCAAGGAAGAAGTGACCAAGCAGTTGGAGGCTGGCTTTCTGGAAGTAGCTAGACACCCGGAATGGGTAGCTAATATTGTCCCGGTACCAAAGAAGGATGGAAGGGTCAGAATGTGCGTGGACTACCGAGACCTGAATAAAGCCAGTCCAAAGGATGATTTCCCCCTACCTCATATTGATGTCCTTGTAGACAGTACAGCCAGAAGTCACAAGTTCTCTTTCTTGGACGGGTATTCTGGGTACAATTAGATCCTCATGGACAATGAAGATAAAGAAAAGACAACTTTTATCACTCCTCGGGGAACTTTTTGTTACAAGGTGATGCCTTTCGGATTAAAGAACGCTGGGGCCACTTACCAACGTGCTATGGTGGCATTGTTCCATGATATGATGCATAAGGAGGTAGAGGTATACGTTGATGACATAGTGGCCAAGTCCAAGGAAGGAGAAAGCCATGTGGCAGTTTTGAGAAAGTTGTTCGAACGGCTAAGAAAGTACAAGTTACGCCTCAACCCTGCAAAATGTACTTTCGATGCATCCGCAGGGAACTTACTTGGCTTTGTTGTCAGTAGAGAAGGAATAAAGGTGGACCCTAACAAGGTGGAAGCAATACGCGATATGCCAGCACCTAAGAACGAGCGAGAAGTAAGGGGTTTTCTTGGAAGATTGAACTACATTGCGCGCTTCATTGCAAATCTGACTAGCACATGTGAACCAATCTTCAAACTCCTCAGGAAGAATAATCCAGGAAGATGGGATGATGACTGTCAAAAAGCATTTGATAAGATAAAGGCATATCTAATGAATCCCCCAATGTTGGTACCACCTACCCAAGGTCGGCCATTATTACTCTACCTCACCGTATTGCCAACCTCAATGGGGGCAATGCTAGGACAACATGATGAATCTGGCAGGAAGGAGCAGGTAATTTATTATCTGAGCAAGAAGTTTAACGTCTGTGAGGCTCGTTATATGGCAATCGAGAAGACTTGTTGTGCACTAGTATGGGCCTCCAGAAAAACTCGAGGACAAGACATGTTATATCACACCACTTGGCTAATTTCTCGAATGGATCCTTTGAAGTATATCTTCGAAAGTCCTTATATCTCCTTAAGGGTTTCGAAGTGGCAAGTGATATTGTCAGAATTTGACATCAAATACGTGACCCATAAGTCCATCAAAGGAAGTGTGATTGCTGACCATTTAGCAGAGAATCCTCTTGAGGATGGATGGCCTGTCAATTCTGAGTTTCCGGATGGAGAGGTAATGTCCCTTGAGGAAGACGAAGAACAGGAAAATGTATTTTGATGGAGCAGTCAACATGCATGGCAGTGGTATAGGAGCAGTGGTTATCTCACCAAGTGGCAGGCAATACCCGATGACCGTAAAACTGAAATTCGAAAGTACAAATAATATTGCAGAATATGAAGCATGTGCCGGTGGATTGCAAATGGCACTTGAACTGGGTATAAAGCAATTGAAAGTCTTCGAGGATTCAGCTTTAATCATTTATCAAGTCAATGGTGAGTGGCAGACCGAGGACTCCAAGTTGATCCCGTATCAGAAATACTTGACTCAGTTGATTGCAAAGTTCGATGAGATTACTTTCTCGCATTTAAGTCAAGACAAGAATCAATTTGCTGATGCTTTGGCCACACTAGCTGCCATGACCAAGTTGGATATCCATGTCAATGTCCAACCCATCCAAATTAGAGTGCAAGATGAACCGCAGACGTCTTGTGCTCATGTGGAAGGAGAACCTGATGGTAAGCCTTGGTATCATGATATCAAGCGATATATCCAGACCAAGGAATACCCGGTGGAGGCAAGCGAAGTAAATAAAAAGACCATCCGAAGACTGGCTATGGCCTTTTTCTTAAACAAGGAAGTCTTGTACAAAAGAGGATATGATGGTACCCTACTCAGATGTGTGGATGCTCACGAAGCTAAATGGATCATGATTGAAGTTCATGAAGGAATCTGTGGGACTCATGCAAATGGTCATATGATGGCTAGGAAGATCTTGATAAGTGGCAATTATTGGTCTACTATGGAGTCAGATTGCTTGGAGCATGTTCGTAAATGCCAGAAATGCCAGATGCATGCAGAACAGGTTAATGCACCTGCGTTTCCACTGCACAGTTTAGCATCCCCATGGCCTTTTTCGATGTAGGGAATAGATGTCATCGGTCCCATTAATCCCAAGGCTTCCAATGGTCATCGTTTCATTCTGGTGGCGATAGACTATTTCACTAAATGGGTAGAAGCTGCTTCATATGCCAGCATAACTCAAATGGTGTTTCTCCAATTCCTCAAGAAGGACATTATCTGTAGATACGGGATCCCAGAGAGGATAATCATAGATAATGCTGCTAATCTTAATGGTACCGAGATTCAAAAGTTTTGCGATGGTTTCAAAATCAAACACCACAATTCGGCTCCTTATAGGCCTCAAATGAATGGTGCAGTTGAAGCAGCAAACAAAAATATCAAGAAGATCGTTGCCAAGATGGCCGTAAACTATAAGGACTGGCACGAAATGCTGCCATATGCTCTACATGCTTATCGGACTAACATACGATCAAGCACTGAGGCAACTCCTTTCTCTCTGGTGTACGGGATGGAGGATGTCTCTCCTGTCGAAGTAGAACTCCCTTTGCTAAGAGTCTTGATGGAAGCAGACTTAGAAGAGTCTGAGTGGGTGAAAACTCGATATGAGCAGTTGAACACGATAGAAGAGAAAAGGGTGGCAGCTATCCGTCACGGGCAATTGTATCAAAACAGAATGGCAAGAACTTTCAATAAAAAGGTTCATCCTAGAGAGTTTCGTGCGGGAGACCTAGTCTTAAAGAAAATCCTCCCTAGCCAAGAGGATTCCCGAGGAAAATGGGCACCAAATTATGAAGGCCCTTATATTGTCAAACAAGCATTCTCGGGAGGTGCTTTGATTCTGTAAAACATGGATGGGGAAGAGTTACCAAGGCCAGTAAACTTTGATGCTGTGAAAAAATTCTACGCTTGAAGGCCCGCTAGGTTGAAAACCCGAAAGGTCAACTTAGACAAAAGTTACGGCAAAGGACAATGAAAACAAAAGAAAAGAAAAGGCCCACTAGGTTGAAAACCCGAAAGGGCAGCCTAGGCAAAAGTTAGGGCAAAACACAATAAAAACAAAATAAAAGCAAAGACTCGCTTGGTGGAAAACCCGAAAGGGCAACCTAGGCAAACGTTAGGGCAAAGAAACCTTAGGCTGAAAACCTGCAAAGGCAGCCTAGGAGAAGGATATGGTCCAACACTTCTGCAAGCACTCACCACACTGGGGCAATTTTATCCGACTGAGTATACTGGGGAAAAATTGTTAAGGAATGATCGAAGAAGGTGTGTTTGAGGAATCAGAAACAGGAGCCAAGATCTGTGTCATCAAAAGACTGAGGGGAATAAATTAAATGAAAATCAAGGGACCAACACTGGGGCAAATTTTATAAATTTCCTTTGCTTACCTTTGTTTTTTTAATCCGTTTTGTAACTTTGTTCTCATTGTTATTGTCTCTTAACAACCTAAATTCTCATATTAAGGCAAGAGGTTTTCTTCCACACTCCCCTGTCGTGTTCACTCTCATGTCTCATTAAAAGTAAATATAAGTTTAATGGTATGATTTGATAACTCTAATGGTAGTACCAATGAATGGTTTAAACCAAGAGGGCTCAATACTTCAGATTCAGTGGAAGAAGTAGCATGCACTAGGCGACAAAAGAATGATGCAAATAAGGTTACATGACATCCGGAGTTTATCAGACTCTTGGGTAACCAATGTTGTTAAAAGAATGAGTGATGCCTCGTCCCAGAGTGGCCGATGAACAAGGGTTTGGTTGGTCGAAGTTTTTCCAGGGAGCAATTAGTTCCTTTGGCCTCAAAAGGAAAGGATTCTCATTTGTTTCAAATCACTGATTATTTATTTTCGAGCTCTGAGGCTCACCGCACCTTTATTTTCGAGCTCTAAGGTCCATTGCATATTTACTTTTCTGTTGGATGAGGAGGTTCCGTCCATTGCATTTACTTTTCTGTTGGAAGAAGAGGTTCCGTCCATTGCATTTACTTTTCTGTTGGACGAGGAGGTTCCGTCCATTGCTTTTAATTTCTGTTGGACGAGGAGGTTCCGTCCATCGCATTTACTTTTCTGTTGGACGAGGAGGTTCTGTCCATTGCATTTACTTTTTTGTTGGATGAGGAGGTTTCGTCCATTGCTTTTTATTTCTGTTGGACGAGGAGGTTTCGTCCATCGCATTTACTTTTCTGTTGGACGAGGAGGTTCCGTCCATTGCTTTTTATTTCTGTTGGACGAGGAGGTTTTGTCCATCACATTTAATTTTCTATTGGACGAAGAGGTTCCGTCCATTGCATGTTTACTTTTCTGTTGGACGAGGAGGTTCCGTCCATCGTATTTACTTTTCTGTTGGACGAGGAGGTTCCGTCCATTGCTTTTTATCTCTGTTGGACGAGGAGGTTCCGTCCATCGCATTTACTTTTCTGTTGGACGAAGAGGTTCCGTCCATTGCATGTTTACTTTTCTATTGGACGAGGAGGTTCGGTCCATTGCATTTACTTTTCTTTTGGACGAAGAGGTTCCGTCCATTGCATGTTTACTTTTCTGTTGGACGAGGAGGTTCCGTCCATTGCATTTACTTTTCTGTTGGACGAAGAGGTTTCGTCCATTGCATGTTTACTATTCTGTTGGATGAGAAGGTTCCGTCCATTACACATTTAATTGGTTGTTGGACGAAGAGGTTCCGTCCATTGCATGTTTTCGAGCTCTAAGACTCGCTGCATATTTACCCTCCTGTGGACGGGGAGTTTCCGTCCACTGCAATTCTGTTTTCAAACTGTAAGGTTTTCTTCTGAGCTCCTCATGTTTTTTCGAACAAAATATGTGTTCATTTTTCTTTACTTGTTCATTACTACAATACATGAAAAGTCACGACTAATCATGTCTTCTAGCATGCAACAAGTAAAGAGGGACAACTGTGAACACCCATTTTTGTCCGTCTTCATTTTTATGATAGCATGTCTCAAGGAGACTAATAATATGAAGAAAAGAGGGAGTGATCCCTTCCAGTCCATCACATTTGCTGTTGGACGGGGAGATCCCGTCCACCACATTATTAATTTGCTGTTGGACGCGGTTCAGGCCAGACCATTGCACTTGTTGTGGACGGGATGGTCTCGTCCATTGCGTTGGACCTGCTGTTAGACGCGGTCCAGGACAGCCCCTTTAATTTGCTGTTGGACGCGGTCCAGTCCACTACCTTGGACTTGCTGTGGACGGGATGGTCTCGTCCATTGCGTTGGACTCACTTGTTGGACGGGGTGGTCCCGTCCATTTCATTAGACTGACTGTTGGACGCAATCCGGTCCATTGCATTGGACTCACTTGTTGGACAAGGTGGTCTCATCCAGTCCACTACCTTGGACTGGCTGTTGGACGCAGTCCAGTCCATTGCATTGGACTCACTTGTTGGACGAGGTGGTCCCATCCAGTCCACTACCTTGGACTGGCTGTTGGACGCAGTCTGGTCCATTGCATTAGACTCACTTGTTGGATGAGGTGGTCCCGTCCAGTCCACTACCTTGGACTGGCTGTTGGACGCAGTCCAATCCATTGCATTAGACTCACTTGTTGGACAAGGTGGTCCCGTCCAATCCACTACATTGGACCGACTGTTGGAGGCAGTCCATTGCATTGGACTCATTCGTTGGACGAGGTGGTCCCGTCCAGTGCTTTGCACTTGCTGATGGATGGGGTGGTCACATCCATTGCTTTCCACTTGCTGATGGACGGTGTGGTCCCGTCCATTGCTTGAACTTGCTGTTGGATGGGGTGATCCCGTCCAGTGCCTTGCACTTGCTAATGGACGGGGTGATCCCGTCCAGTGCCTTGCACTTGCTGACGGATGGGGTGGTCCTGTCCAGTGCTTCGCACTTGCTGATGGATGGGGTGGTCCCGTCCACTGTTTTCCACTTGCTGATGGACGAGGTGGTCCCGTCCAGTGCTTTCCACTTGCTGATGGACGGGGTGGTCCCGTCCATTGCTTTAACTTGCTGTTGGACGGGGTGATCCCGTCCAGTGCCTTGAACTTGCTGATGGATGGGGTGGTCCTGTCCAGTGCTTCGCACTTGCTGATGGATGGGGTGGTCCCGTCCACTGCCTTCCACTTGCTGATGGACGGGGTGGTCCCGTCCAGTGCTTTGCACTTACTGATGGACGGGGTGGTCCCGTCCAGTGCTTTCCACTTGCTGATGGACGATGTGCTACCATCCATTGCTTTACACTTGCTGATGGACAGGGTAGTCCCGTCCATTGCTTTGCACCTGCTGTTGGTCCCGTACAGTCCTGTCCCTTTTTATTTCTGTTGGATGAGGGGGTTCCGTCCACTTCAATTACTTTAGTTTCTATTGGACGAGGAGGTTCCGTCCACTGCAATTATCTTTTCTTGTTGGACGAGGAGGTCCGTCCAGTGTGTATCCACTTTTGCATATCTACTTTTCTGTTGGGACGAAGAGATTCCGTCCACTGCAACTTTATTTTCTGGCTGAAGGCTAAAGAATAAAGAAAGAAGAAGGAGAAGATAAGGAAGAAAGGACGAAGAAAACAAGGAGAAAAGACAATCAACAAAAAGGAAAGGAAGCTGAGTTACGCCTCCTACCCACTTTACATATCAGGCAAGACCTCTTTTCCTCCTCTACCCATTGGTCCTCCTTCTTCCTTACCTCCTCCCTTGTTTTAACATGGTAACCCTACTCCTAACCCTAAAAAGCCTTCATACCCATCAGACAAAACCCCCCATCTCCTTTCTCTTTTCAAGCGTGCAGCCCTCGCATCAAATCACCACCTTTCTTCTACTCATGCCACCCCGTCTGGGCACACGTTATTTCTAGTCAAAACCCCCCATCTCTTTTCTCTTTTCGAGCGTGCAACCCTCACATCAAATCACCACCTTTCTGCTACTCATGCCACCCCGTCTGGGCACACGCTATTTTTGCTCAAAACCCCACCATCTCTTTTCTCTTTTCGAGCGTGCAACCCTCACATCAAATCACCACCTTTTTGCTACTCATGTCACCCCGTTTGGGCACACGCTACTTCTGCTCAAAACCCCTCATCTCTTTTCTCTTTTCAAGCGTGCAACCTTCACATCAAATCCCCTCCTTTCCGCTGTCCAGAATGGCCCAAGCCTTGGGTATTCGTGCAAGCCGACCTTGAAGTCAATGGAGAAGAAGCAAGAAGCCCTCTCCTCCGTCTATAAAAGGAGAGGAAAAAGGGGGGGAGAACGTTTTTCGGAGAAGGACTACTTATGATATGATATTTTCTTAGTGAGAAAGGAGAAAGGAGGGGAGAACACCGTTCTTGAGAGAAAACGAAAGATCAGAAAGGGGATAGAGAGGAAAGATACAAAGAAAAGAGAAAAGAAGGAGAGATTTTTGTTGTGAGGAAGGGAGATCAGAAATATGGGCTTCCTTTTCTCTTCCCTATTATTAGAAGTGGTTAAGAAGGAAGAGCTGAAGGGGCCAGGGATATTGCATGTAAAGATTTCGAGCTTAAAATCTTACCACTGGGAGTGAACAAAGTGATTCTTATTCTACTCCCGTTCGGTAAACTTTGTTCTTTTCGTTGATATTGTTAATAAATTTCTCTTGACACTCTTACTTTTCTATGCTTCTGTTCTCTGAGTAAGTTGGTAAAAAGTTTCATTTCTACGTTTCTGTCCCATCTTCAAGAGATAAAAATTATTTATTTTACAAAAAAATAGAGGATGATCACTTGATTAAAACAACCTTTTTTGGGTTGCCCTATGACAAGTGTCATGTTTAACCCCTCAGATTTAGAGGTTGCTCTGTGGACTTACGTGCCATGTTCAACCTCATGTAGTTTTAATAAAGAGGTTCATAACGGGTAAAACAAATATCTCAAAGTTACTAATAATTTACACAACTTATTTTGGGTAACCATTTTATGGATGTTCTTGGGTTCCGTGGGGTTAAGTCTCCATGCCTTCCCTAGACATAATCGACTCCCGGACCTAATACTTTTCTTAAAAAGGTTTTCCAACTTCCTTGAAACAAAATAAAGTTGGTGGCGACTCCATGTCTTCTCTCTAAGAGCGAAAACGAGTCTTTTCTTTAGGTCGCTACACTATCCATCTCTTGAAGACATCTGTTCTTTCTCTCTACCACACCATTTTGCTGTGGTGTTCTAGGTATTGAGAAGTTGTGAAGGATACCACTTTCTTCACAGAACTATTGAAATATCTCATTTTCAAACACTCCCCCATGGTCACTTATGATTGAAGTGATACACATGCCTTTTTCATTCCGTACATGATTGCAGAATACAGAAAAGACCTTAAAAGACTCATCCCTGTGAGTTAGTGATAAGTCGCTGGCTCATCTAGTTTTATGGCTAGTATAACCGTGGTTTTGTGCTAATTTTATATCATTTTCGCCCAAATTAGACTTGATTGTCTTTAAGCAGCATTTTGAGTCTGTAAAGTATTTTTAGATTAATTTAGTTGATTTAGAGTCAAATAAAGCACTTATGCTATTTTCTTGTTTTCAGGTAATAAAAAGAAATAATTCTGGATCTTTCACCCCGCGAAAAGGCATTCGCCTCGCGAACCAGAAGCGTGACTGTTCCAGAAATTGCTAACCTTTCTGTCTCGCCCCGCGAACATCTGACTCGCCTCGCGAGGTTGAAGACCAAAAGTCATGACTTTTCCATTCCTCGCCATGCGAGCCGTACTTCGCCTCGCGAGAAGACCAAACGCTGCAAGATTCGCCTCGTGAGACAGTGTTCGCCTCGCGAGTACGCGGAATCCAGAAGTGGTATATAAGCCTGTTTTAGGCAAAACTGAAGGAGTCAGTCAGAGTAGGAGTCAGTAGTAGTAGTTTTCAGTAGTTTATTTTCTTTTGTGTTTATTTCTGCAATGGAGAGCTAGTCTCCTAGATTAGTCTACTGTAATTGGTTTCCATTTACACTTGAGATTCTGTAATTCCTATTTTATTTACTTTTCTCTTTTCAATGCGATATTATACATTTCTGTTTGTTATTTCAGGAGTGTTTAGTGTTGTGTTGATTCATTTCGGTGATGTTATGTTCCTATACTTAATCACGTTTGTTAATTCGCGTGTGTCCATTCATGTTCATTTAGTTCATGAGGGCCTAACCCCGTTTGTTAATTCGGGAATAGGAACATATATCCGTGGTAGCGATTTCGTTGTTAATTGTTGCTACAACCGAAAGGGGATTAGAATCTGCTTAGGGCTTGGAATTTATATGAACCAATGATAGTGGGAAACCGAGAACAGTAGGTTGATCATCTTTAGTTTATTTGTTAATCTCTTAAACTGCTTTGCTTTCATTGCTCTGTTTTCTGTTTTGCTCTTTACTTAATTTCAAAAATCCAAAACCCCCCATTCTAACTTTTTCTGTTAACAACAACAACCAAGAGTCCTTGAGAGACGATATCCGAGTTGTCGCTCCCTATACTACATTTTTGTAAATCGCTCGCTTTTTGGCACGTGGCGACAGCGCGACCAGTTAGGAACATAACCCATGTCCATCTAGTGTAATCGTCTACTATGACAAGACCATATTTCTTACCACTGACAGAGGCAGTCCTTGTTGGACCAAAAAGATCAGATGTAGCAACTCTAGTTGTCTATTGGTACTAACAACATTCTTAGATTCAAAAGAACCTTTGACTTGTTTTCCCTTTTGACATGCATCACAGAGAGCATCAGTATTGAACTTAAGGTTTGGTAGTCCTCTCACGAGGTTATGCTTGTTTAGCTTTGAAATTAATTTCAAGCTTGCATGACCTAGCCTTTTGTGCCAAATCCATCACTCATCTTCAATGGACACTAGACATGAGACACTTTGATTTGAGAGGTCCTCCAAGTCAATCTTATAGAGATTGTTTTGCCTTTTTGCAGTGAATAAAAGTGACCCATCATCTTTCTTGACAGTACACATGTTCTTATCAAAAGACACTACATATCCACTATCACATAATTGACTTATGCTCAGTAGATTGTGCTTCAAGCCATTTACTAAAAGTACATTAACAATGGATGGAAAATGATGTTTACCAATTTTACCTATCCAATGATTTTCCCTTTCTGATTTCCTCCAAATGTGACCCAGTCACCATCTTTGGGCTTAAGGTTTTGGAACATAGACCTTTCTCCCATCATGTGTCGTGAGCAGCCACTGCCCAAGTACCAAGACATCTGTTTTCTTCCTGTTGTTAAGAAAATCTACAACAAGTATTATCTTATCTTTAGGTACCCAAACTAACTTGGGTCTTTTCTTGTTAGTTGTCACTGGACGAGTATGCTTAGCATGTTTATTGTGTATGCATCTAGATGTAATATGCCCATTTTTTCCACACACTTTGAGATTATTAAATCCAAAACCACTTTGGTTCCAATATGAGATACTTGAAGAGCAATCCTAGGAAAGGATTCTACTTTAGAAAAACCAGTGAGAGGAATGTTGAAATCTTTACTGATGCAGACTGGGCAGGATCAGTCACCGACAGAAAATCAACTTTGGGATATTGTACCTATGTGTGGGGAAATCTAGTAACTTGGAGAAGTAAGAAACAAGGTGTCGTTGCTGGAAGTAGTGCTGAGACTGAATTTAGAGCAATGGCCCAAGGAATTTGTGATGGGTTGTGGATCTATAGAGTCTTGGAGGAACTCAAGATGAAGATTGATCTTCCATTGAAGTTGTACTATGACAACAAAGCATCAATAAGCATAGCTCACAATCCCGTTCAGCATGACAAAACCAAACACATTGAGATTGATCTCCACTTCAAAAAATAAAAATTAGATGCTAGCATTATCTGTCTTCCTTTTGTGATTTCCAACCAACAAACAGCTGATATTTTGACCAAGAGTCTAGCAAGACCAACTTTTGAGCACTTTATTCAGGGGGCGACGGTTATACAACTTTAGAACTTAACAAGCCCAGACTTGGCCAGATTGTTTTCTCTGAACCTGATAAGCGCCAATTTCTCAATCGGTATTTTTTTTTTTGGTTAAAGACTAATTTTGGTCCCTTACAAATATTGCGTGGGCCATTTCGCTCCATTAGTCCCTGACAATCACTAACGTGGGACACATTAGTCCCTGAGTTGACTTGCGTGTGTCAGTCTCCGTTAGATCGCTGACGTGCCCGTTAATTTAACCTAGCTGGCCGTTAACTATGCCTTGTTGGATTTTCATTTTTTAAAAAAAAATTCCTTTCAAAGGACCAAAACGACGTCGTTTTGGGTCCATTTTGCTCAGCTCCTTCATCTTGTTCCTTCTCTTTACTGCAACCTCAAACAAGAACCCTAATCTTTAACCAAATGAACGGGCGGAAGTTAACACGAGAAAACTAAATTCGCCACCGCACCCATCGACTCCGTGTGTGTGGTCTTTGCGAAAACTCTAAACCATGGCGGTTCTCAGAAGACAAGTTACGACGTCATCAGTAATCACGACGGCGATAACACTAGCGATTCTAGCAGCGACGTCACCGGTGTTCGCAGGTGACAATAGCAGAGCATTCTCTCCGTGTATGGATACCACGATTCAGATATCCGACAGATTCACGTTGGGAATCGCGTTCGTGTCGAAGGACAAGTTCTTCTCCAACAACGGCAATTCCAATGCCAATTCCAATGCCAATTCCAATTCTTAGATCTGTGTTCAGACCCAAGGTCGATGGGATCTCGTTCTTTCTCTTCCTCTTCTTCCTCACCACTCCCCTCTTCTTCCTCTTCCCTTCTTCTCCCTCCTAACCTCCTGATGTGCCGTGCGCTGCGGATGCAACGCGCGTGCGATTCCGGCAAGTGTACCGGATTACCGTCAAGTAATAAAAGATATCGAACCCACAGAGACTGTGTTCTCGAATCGCAATCGGTTTTCGAATCGATTAGATCTGGACCTTGTAAATGGTTTTGAAAAATGTTTGAATTGGAAAATTAAAAGATAGATGAGCAGAAAACAAATGTTTTTGGTGTTTTCGATTTAAACGGATTCCTAGGGATTTGGGTTACCTTTGAGGCTGTTTATGTTGCTAATCTGATTTACCTTTGTTGATTACCGAAATTGCCTTGAAGGCGAGTTTATCCTCTGATAGCTTAAGCTCCCTCTCGGGTTACAAAAGCCGTGCCCAATTGACCCGACCCCTACTCTCGTGGTAGTCGATCCCAGATTGGACCCTTTGCGCTCCGTGACAACTCGTTGCTCCTCGAGGGACGGCTTCTAACTCTCGTGATTTCAGTCCCAAGTCTGACTTCTATAGGTCCGACACCCAAGTTCACCGCTAGGTTCCTCCTTGAAATGTCTCAGTCATGCAAATAACCTAAGTTCACCGCTAGGTTCCTCCTTGGATCATTCACATCTCACAAACCAGTGGCTGCCGGGCTTTACGAGTGAAACACCCTAGAAATCCTAAGTTCACCGCTAGGTTCCTCCTTAGAACGTCTACGTCACGCAAATAAACGGTTGCCGAAATTTATGAGTGATTAACACGCTAGAAATCAGATCTAAAACAATAACGAAATCAACAACGATTTTTACATCAAATCAACATCATTTACAAACCTCGGGCAGAGCCCTAGTCCCTAGAAACTAAGTACTACTCCAGTCTTGCCATGGAGATGACAAGCTGGGTTGACAACATAATGAAAATACAAAAATCAGAGAAGAGAAGAGAAGAGGAGAAGAGAGATCTATGCCTAAGTCCTAGTTGTTATGGATCATCCAATTCCTTCTATCTCTGATGCCTTGGTCCTTATTTATAGAAAATGGGGAAGTTAGAGTCCCAAACCAACTCAAAATCTGATCTATTTCGGTTTCTTCAGGTCCAAGTAAAGCGCGTCACGGCCGTGACGGCCATCACGGCCAGGCCGTGACGGTCTCTGCTTCTGGCAGTTCTGCAAAAACCAGTTTTCTCGCGAGGCGAGAATGAGCTCGCGTCGCGAGCCCTCTATTATGGCCCGTGATGAATTTCACGGCTGGGCCGTGATGTGCTCTGACTTGTGGTGGTTTTGGGTCACGGCCGTGATGGCTATCACGGCCAGGCCGTGACAGACTCTGACTTCAGCCTTTGTTCTTTTTCAGTTATGCTCGATCATGGCCGTGATGGGCATCACGGCTAGGCCGTGATGGGCTGTTTGGCTCATTTTCTTCAGTTTTAAAGCTCCATCTTCATCCAAACTTCATCATGGTTGATCTTGAGCAATTCACCCTTGATATCTGCAAAACAACACACGAAAACCGCCTTACCCATTCCAAAGGAAAATTAACCTAAAATCTAATAAAAATATGCCTAAACTACATGAAAATGCATGCAAAATGATGGACAAAGATGAGGTGGAATCACACTCATCAAATCACCCCAAGCTTAAAACTTTGCTTGTCCTCAAGCAATTACTCAGGCCATAAGATAAATCAATTAAAGCGTGGATAGTGAACCAAAAACCCTAGAAGCTAATCCAAGTAATAGGCATTTTTAATAAGCACTTAAGAGATAATCAAGTTCAAGTCCAATTAGAAGCTTAGGTTTTTTCAAGTTCATGTCCTCACTGATTTGGGCACTCATCTCACCTCACTCAAGTGTTTTAGGGTTTATGACGATTCACTCCATTTCCTCAAGGAAAGTATTTTACCATAGGCTTGACTATTAATCAAATCTCCACTTTATTAATGAAAACTCTTAAGAATCAAGAGGTCTTTTCCTTTGGTTGTAATGTGGCCATGGGATTTATTGTAAGGTGGGAAAATCAAGGAAAAGGAATTTCAAGAAGGCTAGACAGATTATCAAACATTACAAAGCATGACACCTTCTAAAATACCCCTTTTTGGGCTTTGGTTTACTTTTCCACCTTTCTTCCTTCATTTATTATTTTTTTTTTCTTTTTCTTTTCATTTCTCACTTTCTTTGTCATCCCCTTCTCCATTTTTTTCTGTTTATTTCATTTTTATTTGTTTGGAGAAGGGGAGATTTATAGCTCAAGAGAAATTACTTTCTAGCTTTTTCTTCCCATACTTTTTCCAACTACCAATTACCCTTTTTGTAATACTTTAAAAGGTGCCATACCAAGCATTATTTATCAAATTAATTCATGGTACCAAGAAAAGTATTTTTTTTTTCTTTAGGCTCAAAATTGGGCAACTAAGGGGTAGCATTTATCATTCAAAGCTCGGGAGGCCGGAAAAATACCTAGTGCCTCAATCATATTCAAAAATGCTTTCAAAAATTTTTAAGTTTTGAAATGGTTTCAAGTCAAGTTCTAGAAAATACAGTCCATGAGGAATTAAATCACTCTATCACAAGAAATGGGGTAGATTTAGTGAATACCCCTTTTGGCTCAAAATCTTACATTTAGTAGTTCAAAAATCAGTGAGGTATACAAACTTAAGGAACCACATGCTAATTATCAACTATCAAATGACTATCTCAAGAAATTTCATTTTTAGCCATATCACAAGAATAATGAAAAATTGGGTTCAAAATTCACTATCTCAATTCATTTGGCTCCAAGTTCTTACAATCGGATGCATGTTCTAAGTGAGGGGCCATCTATAGAATGTGATCATACCAATCCATGCCTATGTGAATGCAATATGAATGCAACAATGCAAATGCAAAAATAAATACCCCTACCCCAAGCTTGATTACTTACATTGTCTCCAATGTAAATAATCAAGTCGGAGAGAGGAGAAAATGGAACAACTTACCGAGTCGGTAGCGGGTGTTGGCTTCACATTCCAGTCAAAACTTGGGTGGAAATTTTATCACGGCCGTGATGCTCTTCACGGGCAGGCCGTGATCGTTTCTGGTCCTCAGGAGTTGCCCTGTCACGGCCGTGATCTACATCACGGCTAGGCCGTGATGCTCTCTGGCTTTGGCATCCTACTCATCACGCCCGTGATGGTTGTCACGGCTAGGCCGTGATCCTTTCTGTGCTCTTGTTTAGTTCATCACGGCCGTGACCACTGTCACGGCCAGGGCGTGATGGCCTCTGACTTTATCTTTTTTATGCTCTTCTTCTCTTTCTCAACCTGAAAACACTAGACAAACCTATTAATGATATTTTTGCCTCTAGATCTTCTCAAATTATTCAAGAGGTTAATTCAAAAACAAAAGGAAAAAGGGAAAGAAAACTTGGGTTGCCTCCCAAGAAGCGCTTATTTATGGTCTTAAGCTTGACCATACTTCCTTCAATCAACCGGGGTCGGCTGGGCGTAGAAGTGCAGGCACACTTCTCTTCCATGGAGCTCCTTCAAATAGTCGTTTCTGCTCATACGGCCCGATGCGCTCCGCTTTGCTCTTTTCTCTCGGAGCTTCCTAGCCTTCCTTTCTTCCGGCGGAAGTTTTGTTTCCGCATGGACAGCAATTCCAACTTCACCACTGGGTGCATCTTCAACCATGCATATCTTTGGGGTTGCTTCCATGCTAAATTCTTTCTCTACCGCTGGAGACGTTACATCAATTCTGCACACATGGCTCTCAAAAGGAGGGTTGTTACAAGAGTTAGTCAACTGAAAATTTACCCTACCTTCCTCTACATTTAGAGAGAGTTTGCCATTCCTTACGTCTATTAATGCTCCAGCGGTTGCCAAGAATGGCCTTCCTAAAATGATGGGGAATTTAGAATTCCCTTTCATGTCCAATACCAGGAAGTCGGTAGGGATGAGAATTTTCCCTACCTTTACAGGAACATTCTCTAGTATGCCTAGAGGAGTCCTAGTTGAGCCATCCGCAATTTGTAAGGGGAATTTGAATGGTCTCAACTCTTTGCTTCCCAACCTTTCCATGATAGTGAGGGACATCAAGCTCGTGCTAGCCCCTAAGTCACATAAGGCTTGGTCTATTTGCACTTGTTCAATCGAGCAAGCGATGGAGAAACTACCTGGGTCTTTCAGTTTAGTAGGCATTTTAGTCTCTACATCTACTTGCTTTTTCCTGACCAACCTTTGTGGGAAAGGTATCGGGGTTTGGTACGGTGGTGGAGGGACATACTTCGGTTCTGGCTCTTCTTTTTCGCTCGTGTCCTCCTCCGGTTCCACCTCCATTTCAGCTACCCCCACCCCAAGCTTATCATCCCTCAAGTGTATGACATTGCAATGCTCATTGGGATTTGCTTGGGTTGCCCCGGAATGCACCCTTAGGTCTCGAGTACGTCTTGGCTTGTTGGGCAATCTGGGTTTCTAGCATCTTGTTACGAGTTGCTAAGTTGTCTACCTTAGATGCTAGATCCTTTATTGCCTCACTCACTGCCCTTCCTTGTTGTCTAAACTCCTCATTCTGTTTTGTCTGAGTTTCGACAAAACTTTCAAATAAAGTCTCGAGTTTAGATCTTTGTACACGAGGATACCCTGTCTGCTCTCTTATTACCTTGACCCTCTTGGAACTCATGGTTGAGCGTGTTGCTGTAGTTGCCGTAAGAGAGGTAAGGGTTGTTCCTTCTTTGGTTGTAGGGATTTGGGGGAGCATAGTTGGGCAGCTTCGGGTTCGTATCATAGTAGTTGTTACAAGAGTTCACTTGTTCACCCGGCGCTTGGGATCCATGTGGGCATCCCATCATGTCATGTCCCTGCATTCCACAAATCTCACAAATAGTGTTAGTAGCACCTATTGCACTCACATTAGCTCTTTCAATCTTATCTAATCGTTTATTTAGTGAGTCAAATTTAGAAATAATCAGATCAATGCTACTTACTTCAAACTTACCCCCCGAAATCTTGTTCGGGTTATTACCTCTTTCGGATCCCCATTGGTGGTAGTTGGTGGCGACATTCTCGATGATGTTGAATGCCTCGGTGAGAGGCCTATTCATAAACGCTCCACCGGCTGCAGAATCTAGTGACACCTTCGAAGAGTAATCCAATCCGTTATAGAAGGTGTACACTATTAACCACCTCTCGAGTCCGTGATGTGGGCACGACTCCAGCAGTCCCTTGTATCGATCCCAAGCTTCCGATAATGATTCTCCGTCTTTTTGGAAGAAGCCGGTGATCTGGGTTCTTATGTAGGCCGTCTTGGATGGAGGGAAGAATTTCTCCAAGAACGCCTGCTCCAATTGGTCCCAAGTGGTCAAAGTGTTAGCGGGGATTTGCTTAAGCCAGGCCTTCGCCTTTCCAGTGAGAGATGAGGGGAACAATCTCAAACGCACAACATCGACTGAGGCTCCATTAATCCTGATTGCATCGGTGAACTCTAAGAATGTTTCTATGTGATCGGTCGGGTCCTCCGAAGGCAATCCTCCGAATTGATGTTGCCTAATCATGTTGATTAGCATAGGTGGTATGGTATAGTTTTCCGCCTCAATCTCTGGCCTTGCAATCCCAGTTCGCAAGCCTCTCGCATTTGGGGCTGCGTAGTCCTTCAAAGGCTTTGTATCCGGTTGATTCGCCATGAGTGGAACGGGACTCAACCTTTCTCCCTCTCTTTGTAGTCTTCTATGTCTGTGGAAGGTCCTCTCGATCTCCGGATCAATCTCACTAAGGCTCCCAAGACTTAGGGATCTTTGCATATAACTCACAGAGAGATGGATACAATAGAAGGAAAAGAAATTCTTGATTTTTTTTTTTTTTTTTTAAATTTCAGAGATAAAAATCAAACAAAAAGAAAAGGTCCAGAAAAATCAATTCAAAATTTGAATTGAAATTCGAAAAGGCACAGTCCCCGGCAACGGCGCCAAAAACTTGATGTGCCGTGCGCTGCGGATGCAACGCGCGTGCGATTCCGGCAAGTGTACCGGATTGCCGTCAAGTAATAAAAGATATCGAACCCACAGAGACTGTGTTCTCGAATCGCAATCGGTTTTCGAATCGATTAGATCTGGACCTTGTAAATGGTTTTGAAAAATGTTTGAATTGGAAAATTAAAAGATAGATGAGCAGAAAACAAATGTTTTTGGTGTTTTCGATTTAAACGGATTCCTAGGGATTTGGGTTACCTTTGAGGCTGTTTATGTTGCTAATCTGATTTACCTTTGTTGATTACCGAAATTGCCTTGAAGGCGAGTTTATCCTCTGATAGCTTAAGCTCCCTCTCGGGTTACAAAAGCCGTGCCCAATTGACCCGACCCCTACTCTCGTGGTAGTCGATCCCAGATTGGACCCTTTGCGCTCCGTGACAACTCGTTGCTCCTCGAGGGACGGCTTCTAACTCTCGTGATTTCAGTCCCAAGTCTGACTTCTATAGGTCCGACACCCAAGTTCACCGCTAGGTTCCTCCTTGAAATGTCTCAGTCATGCAAATAACCTAAGTTCACCGCTAGGTTCCTCCTTGGATCATTCACATCTCATAAACTAGTGGCTGCGGGCTTTACGAGTGAAACACCCTAGAAATCCTAAGTTCACCGCTAGGTTCCTCCTTAGAACGTCTACGTCACGCAAATAAACGGTTGCTTAAAATTTATGAGTGATTAACACGCTAGAAATCAGATCTAAAACAATAACGAAATCAACAACGATTTTTACATCAAATCAACATCATTTACAAACCTCGGGCAGAGCCCTAGTCCCTAGAAACTAAGTCCTACTCCAGTCTTGCCATGGAGATGACAAGCTGGGTTGACAACATAATGAAAATACAAAAATCAGAGAAGAGAAGAGAAGAGGAGAAGAGAGATCTATGCCTAAGTCCTAGTTGTTATGGATCATCCAATTCCTTCTATCTCTGATGCCTTGGTCCTTATTTATAGAAAATGGGGAAGTTAGAGTCCCAAACCAACTCAAAAACTGATCTATTTCGGTTTCTTCAGGTCCAAGTAAAGCGCGTCACGGCCGTGACGGCCATCACGGCCAGGCCGTGACGGTCTCTGCTTCTGGTAGTTCTGCAAAAACCAGTTTTCTCGCGAGGCGAGAATGAGCTCGCGTCGCGAGCCCTCTATTATGGCCCGTGATGAATTTCACGGCTGGGCCGTGATGTGCTCTGACTTGTGGTGGTTTTGGGTCACGGCCGTGATGGCTATCACGGCCAGGCCGTGACGAACTCGACTTGACCTTTGTTCTTTTTCAGTTATGCTCGATCATGGCCGTGATGGGCATCACGGCTAGGCCGTGATGGGCTCTGTTTGGCTCATTTTCTTCAGTTTTAAAGCTCCATCTTCATCCAAACTTCATCATGGTTGATCTTGAGCAATTCACCCTTGATATCTGCAAAACAACACACGAAAACCGCCTTACCCATTCCAAAGGAAAATTAACCTACAATCTAATAAAAATATGCCTAAACTACATGAAAATGCATGCAAAATGATGGACAAAGATGAGGTGGAATCACACTCATCACCTCCACCCATTCAATAACATCCTCTGTTGCTTAGTCCCTTGAAGATATTATAATATGGAAAAATTCAAAGTTTCAAAAGAGTGGTTCCCATAAGGGTTTTTGGAGAAGGTTGTGGAATCGAAGAAGGGTTTTATAGTGCATGATTGGGCACCCCAAGTTGAGGTTCTGTCACACGATGTTGTGTCTCTGTTTTTGAGTCATTGTGGGTAGAACTCGGTGGTGGAATCGTTAAGTCATTGGGTTCTGATTCTTGGGTGGCCAAAGGCAGCAGAACAGTTCTTTAACTGCAAGTTTTTGGAGGAAGATGTTGGTGTCTGTGTTGAGGTTGCGAGAGGGAAGAGGTGTGAGGTTAGGCATGAGGATATGGTGGGTAAGATTGAGTTGGTGATGGATGAGACGGAGTCAATGGGTGCGGTAGCACGTATAGAGCGGTTCAGCAAATGATGAAAGACAAAGATAAGCCGATGAAGAAGATAGGAGGTCTGGAGGAGAGAGGCTTAAGGGACAGATACAAAATAGGACCAAAACGACGTCGTTTTGGTCCTTTGAAAAGGGAAAAAAATTGAAAAATAAATAAAATTCCAACGGGGCATACTAAACTGCCACATAGGAAGAATTAACTGCCACATAAGCCAACTAACGGGCGTTGGCACTCGCAAGTCAACTGAGGGAATAACGTGTCCCACGTTAGTGATTGTTAGGGACTAACGGAACACCTTTTTTTTTGTTAGGGATTAAAATGGCCCATGCGATATTTATCAGGGACCAAAATGGGTCTTCACCCTTTTTTTTTTGGACAAAACTTAGGTGCAGTTATTTGTATGCAGTTTTTACTGTTATCCAATCACAATTTAATACATGGATTAACCAACCAATAGAAAAAGCAGGAACATTTTAAATTTGAATTTAAATAAAAATTTTAATTTATGTAACATGTTTTAATTGGTAACAATACAAACATCACTTATTTAACTGCACGCAAGTTTTTTCCTTTTTAAATGCATCAGCACATTTCTGCATATGTGGATTATCAAAAGCTGCTATTTTTAGTATTGTATTGCCCATGCATTCTTTTTTATTTTTAATTTTTATGTGCCCCCGATCTGATCCTAGATTTGTGGTAAATTCTTTAATTTTATAATTGTTACAGTTAATGACAGATTAGTTGGGATGAACTGCTTAATTCGGAAATTAGTTAGTTATTTTGTTATTGATACTAGCTATAGTTAGCTGAAGTTTTTAACTACTGTTGGTTCACACCCCTGTGATACTTACCTTGTATATTTATATTTTTTGGTAAAAAAAAAGTTTAGATTGGGGGAAGGCATGTCCCTTTGCAAGGCCAGGGAATACCACCAACGTCAGCGAGGATTTATAGTGAAATTTACGTATTGTCTACCAACAAAGGAGATCTTGAAATCAAACCAAATCACAGCTAGTGTGAGCAAAATGCTTGACCAGATGTGGCTATACTGACCTTTTATATATTACTTTTAGTTAATGAGAACAGTTCACACTTCATTTTACGATTTTTCTCAATAATAGGTCATGCACAGTTGCATCAATTCAAGACTTCCTGTAACAGAAATTTTTGTTGAACACATGTTGGGACAACATATGATGCCCCTTTTGTTTTTTGGTGGCATTCTTGAAATACGTGTATATAAATACAAATATGATAAAACTAAGTGAGAGATAGAAACAAAAATATAAGATGTCATATAGGGTGTCTAAATTTTATGTTCAAATAACACAACTCTTCATGCAATATATCATCGGTTGTGTTTGGATAGAGCACTTCAGAGATGGAATGTATTTTTAAAGGATTCAGAATGTGTGATAAAAAAAAAACTTTTTTTGAATATTTAATAAAAGAATTTTCAAAATCCCAGTTAATGTTTACCGAGTGTTCTAAAGTCAAAAATGAGGAATTTGAAATTCCACTAAAATTGGTGGAATTTGAATTTGTGAAATTCTTTCATGAGCACTGAGCTTTGAGTTGTGGAAGAGTCACAGCAAAATTAACTTTCAGGCTTTGACTTTGCTGGTGAGAATGAACTCCGCCGTATCATAGAGTGCTTTGGCAATGAAGAAGATAGTGAGGTTTCAGTTTTCGCTACTTCTATTGTGTTCATCTTTACTGTTGCTAATAGTGCCTTTTGCTGGTATAGAACCTCCATGGTTTTTGCCTCTGAAATTGAAGTCAAAATCTTCTTTATCTCTAGACAAGATGGAGATAAAAATTGCTAAAATCATGGCAATATTGACCAAAATATTATGATGGCCTCTGTTGTGTTGTTCATTCCTTTTTCATGGCTCTGCTACGAGCGCTGTGGCTCATTTTTAGCTGAGTTGTGTTATTTGAACATCAAAATTTAGACACCGTATGGAATATCATATGTGTTTATTTTTATCTCTCACTTATTTTTTATAATCCTTATATACAAGCAATCCAAAAATACATCAAATGTATGGTGTCCCCTTTCAGATGTCAAAAAAAAAAAAAGGCTTTTAGCTTCTGCAAAGGCTTTACGTTTTTTTTCTCCACTTTCTTAGTCAAATACACATGATTTAGTATGTTAGTTTTTAAGTCAGGGATGTCTTCATTTTTTAAAAGGAAATAAGGTGATGAATATAACTTCTACTATATGTAAGTATATATATATTATACTGGTTTTTTTTTTTTGGTAGAAAAAAAGTTTATATTAGAATAAGGATCGACCATATATTATACTGGTTTGAATAGAAAAAGCTTGGAAACCATGGCGCTATTTATATAAAACATATATATGCTTATCTTGGAAGTTCAGCATTATGTGAATTCTACTTCTTTTATATTATATATATTATAATATGTTAATGTTTGTTATAAATACTTGTCCTCAGCAAGACGATGGCTGGCGATTTTGTTTTCTCTGCGGAAGCTATGGCTGGCGCAACTATTCATGAGAAACCACCGGATGGTAGTGGTGGGGGAGGCAGCAGTTCACAGGATAATGCTGCAAAGAAGAAATCTTTTAAGGATATGGTCATGGGCAACAAAACTGCCTTTGTTCCAAGACCAAGAGTTGATTTATACAAGGAGAACCTTGTGAAAATTGTTTTTGAGAACAACAATCCCTTGAAACCAATGGTGCATATTGCTGATTCAGTCTTCGAAGGGTTGAATGCTCCCTGGCAAGATGCACTCGTTGTCAGTCTTCTAGACAAAAACATTGGTTATCACATGATGAGAGAAAGATTGACAAGGCTTTGGAAACTAGTCACAGGCTTTGACATCATGGATATTGGTAGTGGATACTATAAGGTGATATTTATTCCAAGATATTTCAATTATTTCGTGGAATATTAGAGGCGCCTTTGGTAGATTGAAGAGGAGCCATGTCAGGGATTTGGTGAATCAATTTCATCCTTCTTTGTTCTTCTTATATGAAACTCATGGTCCCTTTGTTGTCAATATTGTTGATTTCTGGACTGCCTTGGGCTACAAGTAAGTTTTCGTGCAGGAATCCTATGGACACTCTGGTGGTATTTGGGTGTTGACATCCAAAGATGATTTGTCTCTCAACCTTGTGGATAGTATTCCTCAGGCTATCACATTTTCTGTTAAGAGAAGGAATATTACATGGTTCTGCTCTGCTGTTTATGCCTCTCCAACTTTCTCTATTAGGAATGGTCTTTGGAGTCATTTGATTGATCTGAGAAGCAATATCAATGGACCCTGGGCTCTTATTGGTGATTTGAATGAAGTGGTTCTTTCCTCTGAAGTTGCTGGTTGTTTCTTTAGTCCTTCTCGTGCTAATCTTTTGGCTAATGTTTACCATCAATGCAACTTTATAGATCTTCGAACTATTGGTGGTCTCTTTACATGGAGGAAAAATATTCAGAATGGAGGACATGTTTGAAAAAGGCTTGATAGGTGTATGGTTGATGCGGATTGGAATTTCCTCTTTCCCCATGCTTGAGTTGAGATCCTTCCTCTCCACAACTCTGATCATAATCCACTTCTCTTGAGCGCAAGAAATCGTAAACTGTCAAGAACAAGTTGTTTCATTTTCAGGCGGCTTGGATCTCTCATCCTAAATATGAACATCTGGTTAAGAGTGCTTGGCAACTTACAAATGGGAATGTTTTTAATAAAGCTGCAGAAGTTAAGGAAAAGTCTCTGATTTTTAATAAGGATGTCTTTGGAAACATCTTCAAGAAGAAAAGGAGTCTAGAAGCTAGAATCAAAGGGGTTCACTGTCAACTGGATTCTTACCCTTCTTCAGATATGATTAGACTTGAGAGGGACCTTCAAAAGCAGTATAATGAGGTTTTGTATCAAGAAGAGATGTTGTGGTTCCAGAAGTCAAGGGAAAATTGGGTTAAGTTCGGTAATAAGAACACCAAATTTTTCCATACTCAAACAGTGATCCGTAGAAGGAGAAACAAAGTCTGTGGTTTAGATATTAATGGAGAATGGTGCACTGATGAAGAAGTTTTGAAAAGGGAGGCTCTATCTTTCTTTAAGAATCTTTTCCAGAATGTGGATTCTTGTAGCCCTAATAGTCTCCAGATTAGACTCATGCCTCGAATTGAACCAGCTCTTCATGATAGACTATTAGATCCTGTGTCCATGGAAGAGGCTAAATCTGCCCTTTTCTCAATGAATTCTTACAAAGCTCCCGGACCTGATGGCTTTCAACCCATTTTCTACAAGACATATTGGCATATAGTAGGAAAAGATGTTTGCGATCTGGTTTCAATGCTTTCTCTACAGGTTTAATTGATGATAGATTGGCTGAGACCTTGATAGTTCCCATCCCAAAGATTGACAATCCAGTGAGCCTTAGAGATTTTAGACCTATAAGTCTCTGCAATGTGATGTTGAAACTAATTTTCAAAGTGTTGGTGAATAGAATCAGACCCTATTTGACTGATCTTATAGGACCTCAACAGAGCAGTTTTATCCCAAAGAGAGGTATTTCTGATAATGCCTTAATTGCTCAAGAAATCATTCATCAAATGCATAGGAAAAAAAGGAAATCTGGTTATCTTCTCTTTAAAGTGGATTTTGAAAAAGCTTATGACAGGGTCAATTGGGATTTTCTTAAGCTTACTCTAGCTGAATTTGGTTTTCCACAGTCAACTATTGATCTTATAATGCACTGCACAACTTCTCCAACCTTGTCCTTGAAGTGGAATAGTGAAAAGTTAGAGAGTTTTGCTCCTCATAGGGGTTTGAGGCATGGTGATCCTATGTCTCCCTACCTTTTTGTTATTTGTATGGAGAAGCTTGCACTCCTCATTCAAGAAAAAGTCCAAGAAAAGAAGTGGTAACCTGTGAAGATCTCTAAGCATGGCCATGCTATCTCCCATTTGTTCTCTGCAGATGATTGCTTGCTTTTCACTCATGCAAAAGCATCTCAGGCAAGATTATTTCAGGAGGTTCTGCAAGCTTTCTGTCATGCCTTGGGTTTGAAGGTAAATGTCCAGAAAACCAGATTTGCAGCTTCTGCCAATATTCACAAGGTCAAGGTGTCTAAATTTGCTACTATTACTGATTTCCAGCACTCTTTCAATCTGGGGAAGTACTTAGGTTTTCCTCTTCTTACTGGAAGAACTAAGAAATCTGATTTTGGTTTTGTGATGGATAAAATCAATGCTAGATTAGCAGGGCGGAAAGGGAAGCTGTTGAATAGAGCAGGAAGAGTTACTCTAGCCAGATCAGTAATCTCTTCTATGCCTATCTAAACCATGCAGAACAATTGGTTGCCAGAAGGTATTTGTGACAGCATTGATACTTGTGTTAGAAGGTTTGTTTGGGGCAGTAAGGCTTGCCATTGGGTGAAATGGGATACTATCACCCAACCAAGGAGTAGAGGTGGTCTTGGCATTCATACAGCTAGGGAAACTAATGTTTCTATGCTTGGTAAACATGTCTGGGATGTTATCCACAATCCGGACAAGCTTTGGGTTCAACTTTTGTCTTCCAAATACCTTCAGGGTTGCCATATTCTGAATGCTAAGCCTGTTGCAGGCATTTCTACAACTTGGAGATATATTCTAAAAGTTGTTGACAAGCTCAGACCCGGATTCAATATTAGAGTTGGGAAAGGTCATTTCTCTATATGGTATGACATGTGGTTGGATGAGGACCTTTTATGTAACTTGGTTCCCTTTGTGGACATTCAGGACACTTTTTTGCAGCTAAAGGACATTTCAGTTGACAATGCCTGTCAGTTGAGTAGGCTGGCAACTATCATCCCTCACAAATTAAGGTGTCATCAGTTCTTGCATCAATAAAATAACTTTGCATCTGCAACTTAATGTATTCTGCTAAAGATGCTTATATTTGGTTAACCGAAGGAAACTCTCCTACTCTTGGGGTGACTGAGTCTTGGAGTTGGATTTCGAATCTCAAGCTTCCCGAGAACATTAAGCACTTCATTTGGATTGTTATGCAGGGAAGTTTGCCTACAAATGAATTTCGTTGCTACAGGCGTCTCATTGTGGACAGTAGCTGTCAATTATGTGGGAACCCTCATGAATCTATTACTCATTCTCTTAGGGACTGCAGTAGAGCCAAGAGAATTTGGAAGTTGCTGAATTTCCATCTGCATCAGGATTTCTTCTCTTCTGATTGGCAGGTTTGGCTAAAGGCTAATCTCACTCATGAGCATGGTTTACTTTTTGCTGTCACGGCTTGGCTAGTGTGGAAAGCTAGGAATGCTGAAATTTTCAATAGTACTAAATGGGAGGATTGGCTTGTGCTGAGTAAAATTTCTAGCCTTAAGGACCTGATTTATAAAGCTATTGGGATCACAAAAAAGTTCCAATTGCTAGAGAAGTGAGGTGGAATGCCCCGATATAAGATGTCTGCAAAATGAATGTTGATGGGAGCTCCTTTGGAAATCCAGGCAGATCTGGCTTTGGGGGACTTATTCGAAACTGTCATGGAGAATGGCTTGGTGGTTTTTCTGATTTTTGTGGAATTACAACTAATTTTAATGCTGAGCTTCTATCTATCTACCATGGGTTAGATTCTGCTTGGAAAGCTGGTTTTCGTAAAGTTGTCTGTGAGTCTGTTTCACAAATGGCATTGGATTCAATTTCTAAGGGAGTGCAGCCTTTTCACCCTTATGCAGCTCTTATTAACATTATAAGGGAATTTCGTGTATTGCCTTGGACCTTGACCTTGCAGCATACCTTGAGAGAGGGGAACTTCTGTGGGGATTGGTTGACTAAGCATGGTGCCTCTATGGATCAACAGATTATTCAATGGGAGTCTTGTCCCCCTCAAGTGCAGTTGTTTCTGCTAGCTGATGCCATGGGGATCACAAGGACTGGGATTTAGTTCTTTTCTTTCCTGTTGTTTTCTTGCTTTCTTTCCTGATAAAAAAAAAATGTTAATGTTTGTTATGTGAAAAGATTAGAGATTTTATTGAATTTTGTATGGTTAATCTTCTTTATGGTAAGGTTGTTACATATAAATAGAGACGAAATATGATTATGATATATGTTAATTATAAGATTGCTAAATATGCTCATGTGATGATGGTTGATGTATGTGCTTGAAAATTTTATCGAAAGTACTTGGTGGAATGGATTGTCAAGGATTCGTTATGAATCTTTTGGTAGGTCGACCAGGGAGCGGAAGGCTCCGGTATATAAATAACATCGTAGGGATGAGGGACATCGTTAGTCACCCGGGAATTGAGGAGGGATGTTGTTGTTGGTCCGGGGGAGCGGTATCTTCGGGATACGAAATTAAAACTGTTGGGGCAAGAGGTCCTCAGAGAACCCACCTTCTAGGATACCCAAAGACTATGATATTATGATATGTACTATATACACATGAGAAATGTATCGATCCCTTCTGAGAGACTTGAGTTATGAGTGCGAGCCATTCCACAAGTACTCTCTCTTGAGGGATAAGATATCCAAACAGTATCTTGTTTGTTTATGAGATCTTTGCATATATAAAGACGTTTATGATGTGTAGATTGAAAATCAATAACTATTTATTTGATCTTGTGCTTGCCTGAATGTGTGACTTTATTTTCACTCTAGACTTTGTATGATTGCATGTATTTGGGGGAAACTCCCTCACTGAGTCAGTGAATTCACCCCATATTTAACATTTCAGCTGCAGGTATCTAAAGTCATTGGGGGCCTTAGATACCATGTAGAGAGTTTTTTTTTTAATGAGTTTGCACCCCTACAAGCCGACTAGATAGGGGGCTTTTGCTAGGGTGGGCATGAGAGACATCTCTCTCATCATGCAACATCACTAATTACCCTTGGTTTCAACTTTACCCCATATTCATATCATGCACCCTCTGTACGGATTATCACTCTCCTAAAGTCCCTCCATAAGTCCACAACGCTCCCCCAGTACAGGGTCGCCGCCTCAACAGCATCTCCCTTCTCCGACGCCGATTTTTCTCGGTCATGCCACACATCGACCGGCGAGCAGTAACCTCATCCTCTGGGAATGCTCTGTCACCGCCATAGCCATTGGGCATTGATGAGACGAAACCACCACACAACTTTCTCTTACCTGGAGCAACAACTGCATAATCCCCACTTCTCCCTGAGCTCCATTTGTGTCGTCGTCGTGAACTACATGAATGGTGCAGATGCCAAGCTTTGAGCTCAATTGCATCGTCGCTGGTCCCATAGCCATCGTCACCGTCATGGGAGAGACCTTTGAAGACAGAGCCTTGCAATTGACGACGAAGGTTGGTGACAAGATCTGTAACATTGAGGCCGAAGTGGCGTCACGATGGTGGCCTTTAAGCTCCACTGCTGATGGAACGGTGGCGGTTCGTTCCAACCCCATCCCGCCACCGCAGCATAGCATCTTCTCCGTTAGGTGCGGTCAAAACAGATGGGGGTTGCACAACATAACAGGGGCAAGGCCGGCCCTAGCCCAAAGCCACTAAGGATGGGGCTTTAAGCCTCCAAATTTGTTTAGGTTATTAAGCCTTCCAATTTTTATTTTTTTTTATTTGAACTTAACAAGAAAAGTAATTTAAAACCTTAAACCATAAATCATAGGAAATCATAAAGGTGATTACACACAATAAAAGTTTATAACAACCATAATAATTACACTTGAAAAATATAGGAATTTATAATAAAGATAAATTTTAAATAAAAAATATAATTTTTTTAATAAAATATTATATTGGTTTTAAAAAGGCCTCATTCAAATTCCGCTCTAGGCCCAAAAATACGTTGGGCCAGCCCTGCAGAGGGAGAAGGTGAAACAAAAATGAGAATGAAAATGAGAGAGGGGGAGAGATGCGTGGGAAACAAGGAGATGATGGAGGTGGGAAGGGAAGACTTGAGACTCGGGGATGGGTCGCGAGACGATGGACCTTCAGGCGGTGGTCGTTGCATGGTGGGTTGTCGGTGGATGAGGCTACGATGGCATCTATGCCGATGGACAAGATATGGGGAGGTTGAAGGGGGTGGGGGATGGTTGGTTGGGATGGGATGGGATGGGATGGGATGGGTGGGTGGGGTAGGGGTGAGAGATAGAAAAGGAGAAAAGATAGCATACAATGGGTGCATAATATGATTTGGTGGCACAAATTAATCAAATGACTCTAAAAGGTGATGCATGGTGGGAGACCTGTAAAGGTGACTCGTCGTATAATCCACTCTACATAGGGATAGACCTCATTTGTCCCATTTAAATAATGTAAGTTTGCAATAAAATAAAGAAAATATATCGTATATTTATACTTTCCTATCAAATACAGAAAATATTACTGTGCATGTAGCGTGACAAGTTGTCGCGATTACATCAATTAAGCAAACTAGTTAAGAAATTAAAGAATAAGGAAAATTTTTATTTAAAATATATTTGATCGCTATAAAAAAATTATTCATTTTTGAGTCCCTATATTTAATAAAAGTAATGTATTTTTAGTCCCTCGCCAAGGATTAAAAATACATAATTTTTTATTTTTTTTAAAGGCTAAAAACGAATTATTTTTATTATAGGGGCCAAATTCAAATTTTGCCAATTTTATAAAAATCAAAAACATATTTAACCCTATAAAGTTTTAGGGACCAAGATCCTCCATAGCAGAATCTTTCTCCAACTCTCTCCATCCTCTCTCTCTTTTAATCTTTTTCTCTCTTTGTCGTCTCCCAATTTTCTCCACATCTTCTTTTCTCTCACTCTTGTCTTTCTTGCTGCAGAGGCAACATGGCAAGAGAGGATCCAAGTTTTATACAATCAACCACTCACAAATCATCTTATATATGACTTTTTAATTTAGTTATGATAAGAGTCGGATTTTTAACGATATGACAAATGTTTTTTTGATACATAACGATAAGGTTGTGTTTATTTCAAGGTATAAAATCACATTCCTGGGAATAATATTTCAGGGAATATTATTACCAGGAATGTTATTCCTACTAATGTGTTTGGTAAGTATTTTAAATTCCTAGGAATTTTTTTATAGTTTATTTAATTTAAAATTCTTTAAAAAAATTAATAATACAAATAAATATGGTAAAGTGAGGTGGGAGTGGGAGGTTATAGGTAGTTGAGTTTTACTCACATGGGAATGTTAGATACCCACCCTTTAAGATGGGAATAAGAAGTGGGTAAATCATGTACAAAGAACATTTCTGGGAATAAAATGTACCTGGGCATGATTTTCTAATACTTGAAACAAACATGGGAATGTTACATTTCCTCCCTCACTTTCCTGGGAATAATGTTACAACACTTGAAACAAACATATCATAACAGTATAAAAAAACATTTATACTCACAGTACATACCAAATTACATGCATATTTATTTTTGGTTTAACTATTGAATAGGTCCCTGAACTATTTGGAAATTTTTAAATAGGTCCCTATACTAAAAAAAGTTGTAATTGGATCCATGAACTTTTATAAAGTTTTCAATTGAGTCCCTATATTAAAAAAGTTTCTAATTGAGTTTCTGAACTTATATAAAATTTTCAATGGAGTCCTCAAGGCATTCTATGAAGATGTCTTTAAGTCTGCTGATGGAAAACGTAACCTAGAATTCCCCCAAATTTGTATTTAGGGTTACAAGATACCAAAATGTTGAGCCAGAAAACCAAAACGTGACCTACGGTTACTTTTCCTCCATATGAACAAATGTTCATTCCTTCCCCAATTTATGTTTTACGGTTGTATATCCATTCCTTGAAATAATTTCATCCAAAATAGTTCTTACATGCAATTTACTACATCTCACTTTATCTTGTTACATCTTGCTACATTTTATTGTGACGGCCTCAAGATTCATCTTCCAGCCAAACTATTAATGGCCAGCTTGAATGAAATCAGTTATATTCCACCCAATTCAACATATCACTAAAGAATTTTATAATTTAAGTACCTTATTGAAAATTTTATATAAGTTCAAGAACCCAATTACAAACTTTTAGTTTAGGGACCCAATTGAAAACTTTATAAAAGTATGAGAACCCAATTACAATTTTTTTAGTATAGGGACCTATTTGAAAATTCCCAAATAGTTCAAAAACCTACTCAATAGTTAAACCTTTATTTTAATAAAAATTGACATACAATATTCATTCACTAACAAATTTGGAAAACGTAGTTCTTTCCTTGTATTTTAAACCAATCAGGCACTTCCAAAGAGTCAAAAAAACGTTCAAGCTTTAATACCACCGCTGCAACAAAATTACAAGCAACAAATACATATTTCCTTCTATTTGCATTTGCTCTCCGGCTAAAAAAAGTAAAAAAATGACACTGACAATCAAGGAAGAATTAGTAATTACTTTCTATTCTATCGGATTTGCCCTTCCAGACTAATGAAAAAAAAATCCTAACTTATCAGAGAACTTGAATGCTGTCAAACTAATTCAACTAAGAGCAGTTATGCAAACGTATGCTTTGTGTGGTAGGAAAGGGGATTTAGTAAGTCTTCTTTCGCAACATTGGCTTCTTCACGTCTTTTCTCGAAGTTGCAGTAAGTCCTGGTGTGGGTATATCCACTGTGGCTTGATAGAAATCCTTCAATCTTCATATAGAGTTAGGGGAATGAGATCAATAAAGATACATGGCAATATAAGTCCAAAACTAATTGCTGTTAAAGGGGCAAAAGAACAGGAATATCAAACTTACCTTGGCACACTGAGAACTAGCGCAATAACTAGAAATCCAACTATAAGAGGGAATACGGGTGCCGGAGTCAACTCCTGCATAGTACAAGAATTAAGAACAAAAAAATTATGAGCCAAAGCAACCGAAGGAGGGAAAAAAGTAGTTAATGCCAAATTTTGAAAAAAATAAAAATAAAGAGGGCAATTAGGCAAAAACGAAAAAAAAAAGGTGGAGACAAAAGAAGAAACCTGCTTCAGCTGATCTTCAACAATCCTGTATCTCAATGGGCCGACATGGATTTGAATATTTTTCTCCAGGTCAACCTCAATGATATCAGATTCAAATTTAAGAGCTGAAGGGAGACCGGATCTAAGTTGTAGAAGATGTCTGCCCTTAGATAAACCTTTCACTTGGAAGAAGTTAGAGATTGGCAAGGGGAAGACGGACTCTATCTTGTTTGCGTCGCTAGCTGACTTGATTTCTACCATTAGGTGTTTATGTAGTTCACCTGTATCGTTTCCTTCGACGTGGCAACTTACAATTGTTATTTCTGGCTCCTCAAAAACTATAAAATCTAAACCCTTAATATCCTCAGTTCCAACCTGGGAACAACAACCAGCAAGCTTAGACGAAGATCTGCACATTGACGGCAAAGCTAAAACAGATGGCTAATAAGAACTAACCTTGACAGCAAAAGAATCTGGAGATGCACGCTCTATATTAGAACCACCCAAAACATCCCTTTTAGCTACTTTAATAACATAGACAGTATCAGGCAGTAGTCCTCTCAGACGATAATTTCCAGAGGAATCGGTCACAGTTTCCTCAAAATAGCCTTTTGACTCTGACCTGGCTTCAACTGAAACTCCTCCTTTGGGTTGGCCAGACAGCAGAGTGACTAAGCCTGTAGCACTGTAAGATTTGATTTACCTCAGCATCTTCCAGACTAAAGTATGCTCAAGTTAAAAAGTGCAAATACAGGGAAAAGGAGAGGATACAGGGTATACAGCAATAAAATATAATTTCTGTGTATAAAAATACAAATAATATAAACATGTCCATTGGCCATTGCTAAGTGGCCAAGTTATCAGTATGTGCTTCTTCTAGGTACCAGTACATCCTACATGACCCTAACCACCAGCATAGTTCCAATTCCATTCATGTAATGAAATGTCTTTGTCTAACATAGCCTTGCAATGTTTGCATCTTCAGGTCGTGGCAACCTTGTGCAAAACAGGAAGGATCATTCTACCATATGCTTTATTAATATGATTCAAAGTCAATCTATTAGGTCAACTGCCAATTCAAATGGAATTTAGTACCGAATTCGGAAATGACAAAAAAAAAACAAATAATTGGATGTACAATGTGAGGTATGTGCAAAATCTGGATCATTCAAAATAGCAGTGGAGCCACACTTGCTTGTTTGGGAAAGCTGAAACTTTTAAATTTCAGCTTTTTTTGGTCTAAAAATCTGTTTTGGAGATAATCTGTTATGTTTGGCAATCAACTTAAATTGTAGAAAAACTTTTTTCTTGAAAAAAAAGCTGTTTTAGAAGCATCTAATCCCTTCGGCTGTTTGATTGTTTTTATGATGAAAAACATCTAAAAGCATCTAATGAAGAAAAGTTGTTTTACTATCTAAAAATGATTTTTTTGCACTACCCAAACGAAATAGATTATCTTAAAATCACTTTTCAGCAAACATACCCGAATAAAAACATATTTTAATTATAATCGATTATCACAATAATCGATTATACATATAATTGAATATCGGTACAATCTATTTTTTCCAACTTTCCCAAACACACAGTACAATGCAAGGAGTATGTATGTGTAAGCAACAGTAGCACTCCTGCTATTACACAATTTCCCCGATCAGAAAATACCTATACCTGATGTGCAGTCCCAAGGTTTCAGAATTAAGTTTCTCATTTATACCATTGGTGTGCCCCCAAATCTGTTCTTTAACAAGAGGTGTTGTCCTTATTTTCAACAGATTACAGACAGTCCATATGTATGTCTCAAAATGAGTCACTGTAGGGGTTTCAATTACTTGTAACAAGGCAGGTAGTTATTGTGCAAAAGTATCATATCGATAGAGAAATAGCAAAGAGAAAAGATTAAGCAGGGGAAAGATATAAACAAAGACAGCACTTGAATTTAACTGTTAACAGAAAAAAAAAATATTAGAAGAGATAAGAAGAACACCTGAACTTAACTTCTTAGGTATCGTTTCGAATATAAGGCAAAAACAAATCCAAGTTGATTCAATGATTCTAAAGAAAAGTTAGACCAATATTCTTTTCCACAAAAAAAGGCCAAGACAAGCAATTAAGCAATAATCTACCGGCATTGACATGAAGCTAAAAAATGCTTGAAATGCAGTAAACTAACACATAATGATGATTGCTTTCAGTTAAATGATAGAAAGGGAAATTAGGTTGAAATAACAAAATGAAACCTGTAAGCTACACGCGTGGCCTGGAAAACAACTTCTTTAAACTCCCCTGCTCCAAGCTCTATTGCCTGTGCTGGAGGTGAGAAAGCATACTCCTAGGAAATAAGATAAGATATGCTGAATAAGACAGTGACAATGACACAGGTTCAGCAATGACGACCAACATAATTTTAATCATCATCAATAATTTCTTTAAAATCCTTATATTTACAAACAAGTAACTTCTTTCTCTTCACTGTTGAGTTGCACACAAGCAGACAAATATTAATATTAACAATTTAGTACAAGCACAAAGAGATAACCTATTTTAGGCTGAAGAAACAAATGGAGATTCTGGATGAGCAAACTAAACAATTAAACATGGCAGCAAAATGTTACAGGTGCCCTTTTCTTTTTCTCATTTTGTTTGTCAACCACAAGTGGGCTCTTATTCTCTTTTGGGGGTAGACATGATTTTGGGTACATAATCAAATCAATTAATATTTTGAACTCCAAGTGCAGCAGCACATGAACCAGAGCTGATTGACAGAAAAGTCATGTATATCAAGTGGAAAAGACAAGCAATAGAATGCAATATGATAACAGTTATGTCAAGTAAAGTACCTTCAAAACAGGACGCAAATAGAACATTCCAGGAAACAAATTATCAAACGGGAATGTCCCTCCAGCCCCAGATACTGAGTTGTTTCTATAACCGTTGTCACCACTCAAAGATAACAGAACAGAAGGAATGGGTTCTTCGGCATCATCTTTGTGATGTATGAGTACTGAAATTTGACTAAGCTTCTGACAACTAAAGGAATGAGGCCCAACTTGTTTTAAATGATAACCAGGCTGCAAATAGAAACAAATAAATAAATAATCAAACAGCATAGAACAACATGAAGGCAATGACGGGAAAAAAGGACCCACTTACTTAGATACAGCATAAAATAAAATGGCCTTTTGCATTCAGTACTTAGATTTTACCTTTCATCAGACAATACTCTTAAGCAGAGGTAGAGAAGATTAGTATTAATAACAGAGGGCAGCCTAGTTTAGGAGACTCCCAACACTGTAGGGTTTTGGGAGCATATTAATATAATAAGAAAATTGTACACTAAAGATGTCCTCATTGTTTTTTGTTCTTTTATTTTGGTGTGTGGGTGTTTGGGGGGGGGGGGGGGGCACTCTTCATGGTAAGTTGCATTATACGATGCAAATGAAACTATTGACGATCAGATTTGATTCGAATCAGAGGTATCAACACATAAACATCTCAGATAAGTAGAGAAATTGTACAATTCCACTTAAGTATTATTTTTTAAATATTTATTGTAAGTAGTTTGACAGTTATAGAAACAGGCTACCTTTGAAGCCTCAACATTGTAACCAATATCATCGTACAGAGGACCTGCCACATAGGAGCCATCAGCACCAGTGGTCGTTTCAAGTACTAATTCACCACTTTTAAGTGCAGTGATGCTGCTATCTCCAGCAGCAAAAACCCTGACATCAACACCAGAAAGAGGAGGCGAAACTGATCCTTCAATATACACACCCAGTCGACAAGAAAATGCAGGAACATAAGCTTGACAATTATCATCTGCCACTGATACCTGAGAGAATGGATTTTTCAAATGAAACTTGGTGCATGTCTCAGAAAAACGTCAGTAGACAAACCAATCTTTAATACTTACACGATGTTCTCTAGGATAGAATAGATATTTTTTCTCCCCATCACTCCTGCAATGAAACAAAAAGAATAACTCAACAGTATAAATTTGGGTACAGCACTTGAATCAATTTAGTCTCAGCTATAGATAGAGAGGAGGGGTGGGAGAAAAGAGATAAGCTATCATCAACCAAAATAATCATTAATCAATATCAATATATCAACATAATTCAATATAATTTTAATATAATCAATATAAAAGGAGAAGCAGGTTTATAAAACCGATCTAGCTTGTGATACCGATATCATCCAAATCTAGACTAGTCACAAATTTATGGTGCCATTTAAATTTATTCATGCATTATAAATTATTACAAAAAATTAAATTTTGAATTTCTATTTACTATCTTATTACAAACAACTAAAAATTTGAATTTTTTATTGAATATCTTATTTATAGAAACAATTCATTAACATCTTATTGCGTGATTCAAATTTATACCTTTTTGAATTTTCAATTTATTACAAAATAGTTCAAACTCTGATTCTTCATTAATATATTATATCTAATAATATATTAATATCTTAATACATAATTAGACAACTAATTCTTTTAAAAATATTCTATACGTTCTAGTTAAATTATCCAAAAAAAGTTACCAGATTTACACCTCCCAGAATTTTAAAAAAAAAAATCGAATCAACAAAAATGTTCTTTTAATTAAAATGTTAAAGCTTACAAGAAAACTGGAAATATACAACACATACGTTAAGATTTATAACTAATTTTTCCAAATAGTGGAGTATGTGACTATAAATTCAAAATGGTACAAAATAAAGCGGTTTAAATAGCTAGCATAGTTAGCACAGTCCATCCTCTCAGGAACTAATGAGACTGTCACCAATGTGTATCCACACAAGTGGTTTTCCTCTCTTGATCCTATTATTCCCATCTCTATCTACAAAAGCCTTTTAACCAAAATAGATATTTAACTGACATTATTAGAACAACCAACCAGATAGATGTACCTTGAGTCCTGAGGAACAAAAGTAAGCTTTTCTCCAAGATTGGCCCAAACAGAATACTCAAAGATAGCAGTATTCGTTTGATCCTTCTCATGGGATTTAAGTATGGCCGTAGCAGAATCAATAACATCAGCTCCATCATTTTGAATATTGACAACTATATTCTCAGGTAATGGATTAAGTGAACTGGACTGCACGTTTATTTGTCCTTTAAGAATATATTTTTCTCCTTTTAGATGGATGGGCTACAAAAAGTAATTTGAACATCATATAAGAAAATCCCTGAAAGAACCAAAATATAAATGAATAAACTTAAATATAATTATGACTATCTGAATTCTCCATACCGATAGATTAGATGTATCAAATTTCACAGATGAGCTCCCAAATAAGATACATGAGTCAACAAACCTAAATTCGTGGACTCCAGGATATTCTACACATATATGCTGGGAACCTTTCTGCAGATAACACGAACAGAAATGAATTTGTGAAGCTGCAATTTCATGATATATATCTATGTGGCCTATAATTGTCAGATGCAAATACCTTAATCTTCAAATTCACAGTTGACCCATCCGGTTGAGTTATGTAACCATTAACATCATGAGTGGAGATAACATTGACCCAGTAGCCTTTTTGAACAAACAAAATTCCTTCCAAGTCCTCAGCTCCAACATTCACATCAATGAAGCTCTGCTCCCAGCACCAATTATCTTCCAAGGTCACTGATTCAGTGGAACTATGTTTGACCTAAACAACCATTAATACAAAGTGAAAAAAAAAAAGAGCAGTAGAAAATTTAAAATAAAAGTGTTCAGGGCCAGGTGATAAAACTTAAAACAGCTAAAGGAATTCTACTTGGATAAACCACAAATTAAAATGGGGTTGCAAAAGAAGGCAAACCTCAAGCCTGTATTTTCCAGGAATAACATCAGAAAACAGAAATTCACTACTCTCGGTGGTCAAGCTAATTGTCTTTCTCTCTTCATTAAGTTTATCAGCCTGTCTCACAAGAGTCACAGATACAGATGGACCACATTTCTCCTTGCAAGCGACAGCGCCGTGAATATTGACCAGAGCCTAAAATCATGCGGCACAAAATCATTATCGAACATTTTTTATGAAGAGTTGGCTTGAAGCCATATAAAATTGAGGCCGGCAACCTGGTCCTCATGTGGGGTTGGGGGCAAAAAGATTCCCAAAAGAAATGAATAGGTAGCAAAACAAAATTTAGAGTAATCCTTAGTGATTATAAAGCTTGGGCAATCCTCACCTTACAAACCGGTTTTGTGGGGTTGAGTTAGGCCTAAAGTCCAAATTTTAAGATGGTATTAGAGCCTATCCTAGATTTGTTATTGGGTCAAGATCTCTATTATTTAAACTGCATTTGTCCACGCTCCAAATGTCTAGGCCTGAGCGTGAGAGGGTGTGTTGAGATCCCTGTTATTCCCCACCCACGTTAGTCCATGCTTCAGATGTTCAGACCTCTGAGTGTGAGGAGGGGTGTTGAGAGTCCCACATGGACTAAAGATATGACCAAAGTAGTGCTTATAAAGCATGGGCAATCCTCACCTTACAAGCCGGTTTTGTGGGGTTGAATTAGGCCTAAAGCCCAAATTCTAAGATAATCAAATACAAAGCTGACAATATAGGAAATCTATTAAATAATAATAATAATAATAATTAGAAAGTTCAGGTTAGTAATTCTGTTCTAATCAAAACAATCTTAGAGTTATAAGATGCCATCTACATTTTCATAATGCTGATCAAATCTTACAGCCATACGACTGATCATTATATGCTGAACTATGTTGACAAGGGACTCTAAAAAGAATTCAACATGCATGTAGCAGAAAAGATTAAAGGGAAAACGAAGACAGAAATAAAAAAGCATATAAAAGACTAGTTAAAATATATGAAAAATGACCTGTGAAAATTCAACATTCAACAACGGACTCTTGACCACAACATCAATATAAGATGGCACAAACACGAGTCCAGGAGCATTCTCCAGAGAAGAAGCAATAGCTGACAAGCGATATTCACCGGGCAGAACCTAAAGATTAAACAAATGAGTTACCCATCAGTAATAACAAACAATCAAAATTCAGCAGATACTCTAAAAACATCACTAAAGAAAGACATAAAATTACTTTTATTTCAAGACAGACATTTAGACACCTATGCACCATCTTCAAACAAAGAAAACTTATATTCTTTTAAGGAACTGTAAGTGCTGAAATTCGAAAATTAGCATTTCTTTACATTTCTACCAAATTGACATAAAAACTGTGCTATCTAACCCAGATCTCTTCGTAACAGCGTACTTTTCTATTCTAATTGTTCAGACGAACAACTATATTTGAAGAATTTTAAAAAAATATTGTAAGCTCAAAGCTGCAACCACTAAAGAATCTGTTGACAATAGGCATAGAGTATTAGCAGTTAAGCACAAATTGCAGTCTAAAGTTTCAGAAACTCCCGTCGAAACTTGTGATCATTAGATAGAAAAATACAAGAAATTGAGATAAATTCGATGGTAACATGATGCTTACCAAACTAGCTAACAGCAACAAAATTAAAACCCAGGGATAATATTGTATAGTCTGTTATTTCACTTCCTAATCCAGCACCTCAACTTTCAGCGACAGCCAACAATATCCACACAACAACAAAAGAAAAGATTTGTTGCACTTTCAGCTAACATACCTCAAAGCAGAAGTTTCCATTTCCATCTGTTTGTTTCTTTTGTGGTTTCACATTCTCAGGTCCATGAGTCAAAGCCACCTAGTACAATTATTAAAAGATCAACTTTGCTTAACAGTTTAAAAAATATTACTAAGCTAATTTACATGAAAGGGGAGATGCATACCTTTGCTCTCTGGCCACCACCAACCATCCTAACTGAACCACAAATATCATAAGAAATGGCATTAATGTCTTCTATCGAAGCCATATTTGGCAATACCTGAGCAAGCAAGCAGAGTTTTAAGCAAGAGCTGTGACAGCAGCATTTTTCCTTATAACAAAGTAAGTATAAACACAAAATTCCACTCTTTTCTCAAACACCTAACAAATTTTTTTCATCAATACTAAGAGCAACATAGTAAATTTAAATAAATCTGATAATATTTTTATGATATATTCTACCATGTAATTCTCCAACTTCTTGAATTTGTAATGCTCCTTTCTGGCCTCTATGGTATAGTGCTTGGATGTAACCTAAAAAATTCAATATGGAAATAAGAAATAGTAAAATAAAATGTGATCATAAAAGAAACTACAATCAATTAAATATTTCAGCAGAATACAAAAAGATTAGAAGAAAATCATGCAGATCTACGCCCTAATAAGTATGCGGGAAATAAAATAAAATTATTGCATACTTAAATTGACAGAAAGAACTTATTATATAATGGAAGCATGGGAAAAGAGGCAGCGGGAGACATATTATTGAGACAAAAGTAGACAAGTTCTAGATTGAAGAAGAAACAAGATCCAGGAAGGTGTAAAAAGAATGCCTCACCAATGAACTTGTTAAATGAAGCACATTTCCCTATTTTAATACCTGATCAAGCTTATAATATCCTTGATTGTCAGTAATAGACTTTTCATGACCATCCACTATGATTTTAACACCCTCCACTCCCATTTCATTTCCATCAACTACACGGCCTCCAATAGAAAATCCAGTTACCTGTAATAATTCATAGCAAATACTTGAGCAAAATAACATATATATAACCACAATAACAAACAATACCAAAGAAATATGGTAACAATTACTAGACCAAACTTCAAAATATTAAGTATTTAAATTAATAAATTTTAAGTATCAATTCCAATATTATTATATTAATTTGAAATTCTTTCCAATATTAGTTTTTCTCCCATTTTTCTCATATCTTTTTAGAGGGAATACGCACTTTTAAATTTTAATAAATGATAACCACAAATAAATGGTTTGTCTATAGAAATGACTTATGATAGGGCGTTATGACATCATTTAATCCAGGTAGAGCCAACCCCACATAATGGGAAAATGCTTGTTGTTGTGGTTGCTGTATAACTATAAATATATGCAACTGATGGCAAGCAGTTTTGGTTCCATCAGCATTTACAGTTGCTAATCATAGTGATCACCCAGCAGTCGTTAACTGACTGGTGACTTAGTGATCCTTCAGTGGTTTGATGCCAATTAAGTATGATCATTCTGCTCTTGGCAGCCAATTCAGAAAACGAAACCTCATTTAAAAATTATAAATTAAGACATATAATATGAGTGTACATGTTAGGACTCCGAATGGAAAAACACCAATAAAACTGAAATACCTCTGTATATGCTTACATTAAAGAAATGCAGGTGATACCCCTGCTATAGGTAGAAGACTTACAAGTAAAACCTGAAGAAAGAACCTGAAGAAAAATTGCAGAAAGACTACCCAGAAATGCACAGGACCGGAGTCCCTAAACCAGAGAGCTAAACTTTCAGCCCACCTTTTACCTAACAGAATTCCTGATGCCCCTCTCCTCTAACCAACAGCCATATATCAGCCTCCCTTCTCCCTCCTACATGACTCCCCTAACTAACTCATCATTCTCCTTAGCCTTGATTCCCTGCTTTCTCCTCACATGCAATGCACCCTCCAAGGTTTTGGGCTACTAGTATAGCTAGGCCCATTTCCCTCATTATTTTACAACCTAACAGAGTAACAGTATGCAGTATAGATATGACCTCTAACATATGTTCAGTGTTCACTAACACAGAGGTAATTATCTGGAAAGTTGACTAAAAAAATCATAATAACAATCTATTCTTTGGAAGGATTTTCAAGAAAGAAACGTGACAACAAAACTGTTAGACACAGGTGCAATAAGGACAGCATGGGGAATATTGAGAATGTTCATGTTAATGGGCTGCAGCATAACAAAATGTTGATCTGGCAGGGATAGGAGGGGAGGTCATGGGCTACGGTTATAGGAGTGGGAATATATATATATATATATATATGGGAGGGTGAGAAAGAGAGGGGATACACAGTTACTGATTGAGGTTTTGGGGTGTTTTGGTGAGGTCCCAGGTCTCCCGAATGACTTGTGGCATTTTTTCTTTCTCTTTTCTGTTTGAGTTTCTAGTTTCCACCTTTTTTATTTCTGTTGAGTATAAAGTCCCTGGCAATAACCTAGATTTCACAATACATTAAATGAAGGTTTAGTGATACTTAATTCAATATTTTGATTTGTCCATATTGATAGAACATTTTTATTTTGAAAACAAAAGGAAACAAACAATGCAGATGGTCAGTAAAAGCCACATTTTTATCCAATATAACGTACCTGAAATTTCTGGGGCACTGTTACATGTTGATGCTTAACATTAACTGAGACACTGGATGGCAAAACATCAAATACTGTATTTTCACCCTTATAGTAGGGCACAAGTTCATAGCTTCCTGTAGAATAATGAAAAAGTATGAGCACTAAATTGCAAAAAGGTTGTAGCCGCAGTTAATCAGAAGAAGCAATTTCATGCTTAGCAGAATGATAAATACTCAATCCACAGAAAAAAGTAATTTATATGACCCGAAAGATGAATTGCGAGTTACCAACTGTGAAGTAAGCATAACTGCAAGAAACAATATGAAGTGATATTTCATATGATCAATAACCAAGAGAGACTAATTGCAGTATGCATATGAATTGTGAAGTTCCTAGAATCTTGAAAACTAAGTTCATCTCTTTCCATATATATAATTGCAAAATGGTGTTTGATCAAAGTTAAATGCACGAACTACAAACAAGAGGAACTTTTTTTTTTGTCAGTGTATAGGCGCCAGAAATTTAACACTCGCCATGGAACAACTTAACATGTTTCAGAAGTTAGGATTCCAACTTCAGCACAAAAATACACACACAGACACACACACACACACAGAGGAGAAAATAGAGAATAAGCATTCAAAAAGTGAATTACCACAAGGTATTGAATTGAATGTGAACTTTCCATCAGCATCTGATACAGCGTGACAGAGAGCTACTCCTTGTCTTGGGCCATTAGCAGAACCTTGTAAACATTCTACCTCAGAAACATCATCTGGATATAAGAAAATATGGACTCCTAGTATTGGATTTCCCTGAAAAAGAAAAAACGAAAATAAAAGACATAACTACTAGAGAAAGGATTCATTTAAACTGTAAGTTAAAAATAAAACACACTAAACCATAATGGAAGTTTAGGCTGATTGAGAGCCAAAACATCCCTCAACACAATCAATAAAATATAAATAGATGAAGTAGTTGTGGCAAACAAGAATTTATTCTGTGATAGAAAGGCACCACCCAAGATTGACGGAAAATTTTACCGCGCAATTACACGACTTGATATATTGTATGGGATTGAATGTTAGGCGATAAAAAGCCAACGAGAAAATAAACTCAATGTACTAGAGATGAGAACGTTGCGTTGGATGAGTGAATACACTAGACAAGAAAGGATTGGGAATGAAGGCGTTAGAGAGAAAGTTGGGGTAGCACCTATTGTAGAAAAGATGATAGAATCTCTCCTTAGGTGGTTTGGGCATGTGTGGAGAAAAACTGTAGAAGCCCTAATAAGGGGAGAGTAGATCAGATGGAGGGTAGCCCAATAGCTAGAGGGAGCTGGAGACCAAGAAAAACTGTAGGCAAAACCATTAAGATGGATTTAGATGTCGATGGTTTGTCTACAGACATAATTTACAATAAAACATTATGGTGTAGTTTGATCTAGGTAACCGACCCCCAGTGGGAAAAGACTTTTGTTGTTGTTGTTCTATATGTCACAGATATAAATGGATCTTTTCACTGAACTATAATACAATTCGAAAAAGAAAATAAAACTTCAAATAAAATATGTCTCTCCAACAAAGATTACCTGAGCAACAACAAAACCGCTGATACTATACCCAGGGACAAAGAAAACATCATCAACTATCCCATTTCCAAAGCCCAAATCCACCTGCAAGAAGCAAATTATTAGAAAATAAGCTAGCAGAATATGCAAGCTCATTAAATGTATTGTGAGACTAAATTGTGCCACGGCCCCACGGGAAAGGCATAATATGAACACAAAGCAAAATGCTCAAAAGCAGAGCTAAATATAATAATTCAGACCTGCGTTGAACCTTTAACTTCAACTTTCATATCAGGATTTGAAGCTCGTAGTTCATATTTTCCTGCACATCAGGAGTAGAGTCCATTTGTCTGAACAATTTTGAAGAGAAGGAGAACAGCAAATAATAAAAATGAATGATTTGAAAACCAAATCCCGTGGACCAAATCACAATAAATCATAATTCTAGACAATAATTCACAAACGAATGAACAATTTAACTTATTGGACACATGGTCATTGGTCATATATCGCTTTGCAAAGAAAGTTTTTCCCCATCAAATCTAATTACCCAACTAAGCTTTTTTTTTCCCAATTTTCAGATTTAACCATAAATCCTGAAAAGTACATAATATTAATTAGATATATCTTGCCTTTTTGGCCAATATCCTCAACTACATCTCAGGTCTCATCTCTCAATCAATTAATCTCGCGTTCACCTATAGTGACATCATATATTGTATTGTTGAAACTTGAAATCAATTTTGCCCGTCAGTTAAACATTTGAATTTTTTTACACTTCATTATATCTTTGTGTCACATAAATATTATGCACAATACTGCAAGTAAAAGAGAAGCCCTAATGGTGGAGCCGAGCCCAGCAGTTAGGTGGAGCACTAGCAATTATAAAACGTTATGAATGATATAAATATACTAAAAATATCATGCATGCGTAAAAGATAAACAACAATTGAAGTAGTGAAGGTATAGTTCCCCACCTGGAATTATATTTGTAAAAGAGTAACTCCCGGGTGGTGAAGTTAAGACAGAAGATAGAAGATCCCCAGCAGGGGACAATAGTTCAACTTTTACATTTGAAGGACCTCCATTTTTAACTGAACAGCTTTCTCCACCTACAGCTCCCACAACTCTACCAGATATAGTGAACCTACAATATACAAACTTCTGCTGGTAATTTTGAAATCCAGAACAAGCGCAAGCATAGGATTCCAGCAAGACATAAAGTTAAAATCAAAATAATAACCCACCCTGTGAAACGAAAATTTATATCCTCATTGCCATTGCAACCATTATTGTCAACCACCACAGGAACCTGTAAGGACAACAAAAAAACAAATAAAATGTCAGAAATCATAAGAATATATGGAATACTTTTCTGATGTTAACAAGATCCCAAAAGAAAAAAATGGCAAGCATATCATGCATGCAGATGTGACATAAAACAGAGAAAATTGAATCCCTGTGAGAAAATTATATCAGTAACAAACCTTTTCTGGATCCCACGACCATCCTTCAGGCCCATTAATTTTAATTACAAAGGAACCCTGCAACAAAAATAAATGCATTGAGAAGAACTGAATAATGTATCCACATTTAACGTCTGATATATATATATATATATATATATATATATGCCTTCATATATCTAATCCTCTACCTGTATTTCAGTACACAGAAGTTGACCAGAATAAGCTTATATGTACACTAATTCATGCAAATTTTACCTTGTCATACACTGGAATAAAATAGTATCCATTTGGAGCACATTGTGTTCTATCCTTTACCAGTCCATCCAGTGTTTGGAGTTCAACCTACAACAAATGGATCAATTAAATGTGTTGAGTACAAGTTAAGGCAAGTGCATTGTATCTAAGAAAGCACAGGTATTCCCTTGCACACGTAACATTGCATAATATATACCACTGCATCCACCTCCAACGTAGCATACCACAAAATAAAAAACTAAAAAATCACATGAACTATGCCTTATGAGTTATTATGCATGTATGTTCTTCTAAAATATACCATTTACAACAACAAAAAGACTAGAAGCCAGTAACACTGATCATGGGGGGCTCCTCTTGTTGTTGTGTAACCTTGGCCTTCCCCTCCCCCCAATTTTTTTTTTCTTTTGAATGCTGTATTATTATTTTATTTTTTATTTTATTTTCTTCAGCTCCCCCTTCATATAATGAAAATTTTAGGATCTGCCTCCATCAGTGACTGTTTTACCTATGGTTCAAAATAATTAGAGCCTAAAAATCAAATGTGGATAAGATGGTAGAATAAGTTACAACTTACAACTGACATGTCCATATTAATAATCAGTTAGTAAAACTAACTTTATAATAATATTTATAAATATCTGAAAAGAATTTCAAGCCAAAGAAAAAAAAAACAGCAAAAAAAAAAACTGATTCAAAGTGTCTCAGTTTACACACTCACAGTGACATGAGAATAGTCCAATTTGGCATCATTTTGTTTCCTCAACGATGAGCTCGCCTGCAATATAAAAAAGGCCAAAAAAAATAATAAATAAATAAACAAAAAATAAAACTGAATTCAGCTGAGATAGATTTAACTACAATAACAGAGATCGCGAAACGACGAGTGAATTATGAACTTGAACATAAATTTAAGATCCGTGAAATTTATTTTCAACAATCTCAATGCCTAAATAAAAATCAATCTCGCATTCGCAGAAGAGATAATAATAATAGTAACAAACAAACACCGACCTTATAAGTTATAAGAAATCGTTCATCCCAATCGAACGGTTTTCAATAGTTTTCCATATGATTCGTACTACAAAAGCAGATAGATATGAAAACAAGTTTACCTCGACGAATCCACCGCAGCCATAGATAGAATCAGCAGAAGCAAGTGAAATTAAATGAGTTGCGATGAATAGGAATAATAGAAAAGCGTATTTGAGTGTGACAGACATTTCGAGAATGAGGTTGGGCGATGAAATCTTCAACCCAGGGTGAGCGAACAGATCTGAAGAAGAAGAAGAAGCAGCAGCATATAAGAAAATTATTAAATGATTATTTTTATTGTTTTATAAAAATCACTACACTCCGAGTCGAGTTCCGAGTGAGTGACAGAAGAGGGTTTATGGGTTTTTAGAACAAGTCAAGATCACCGAGCATCAACTAATGATAGTAACAACTAACGGGAGACTAATCCCTCGAGTCGGATAGGATAAAACTCTCCCAGAGAGTTTTAACATTGTTACATTCCAAGGGTCAGGATGGTAACTCGAGACCTCTGGTTAAACTAGAAAAAATCTGTATCTTCTCATCCAAACGCTCTTGGATAAGGGAGCTACAAATATTTCGATGGCTTCTTAATATAACTTCTTGGTGGCTAAGTTATAAAACTTGAAATTTATAATATCTATAATGTACTAATAAGGGTTCCAATTTTCACTATAGATCCCCTGATTGCGACACGTGGTTTTTTTTTTAAATAATTTTTAAAAAAAAATTAGTTTTTTTTAAAATTATTTTATAAAAAAAATTAACTTTTTAATAATTAGACATTTTGAAAAAAATTATATAAAAAACATTTAAATTTAAAAAATTTATTTTATTTAAAAATATTTAAAATTAAATAATTGTTTAATTAAAAAAGGTTTAATTAAAAAAATAAAATATATTTTTTTATTACATTTTTTAACTTTTGTAATTTGTTTTAAAAAAATAATATTTTTAACTAATTTTTTTTAATTAAACTATTTAAAAAAAAATTAAACTAAAAACATTTATTTTATTTTTAAAAAATTATTTTAAAATTTTAGTAAATTGTTTATTTAAAAAAAAGAAATTTTTTTAAAAATATTTTTTAAACTAAATTTTTGTATAAAAAAAATTCACCTTTTTAAAATTTTTTATTAAAAAAAATTTTTTAAATTACCAAACATTTTTAATTAAAAAAATTTAATTTTTTTAAATTTTTTTAAACATTTTTTAATTGACAAATTTTTTTTATTAAACACATTATTAAAAACACTTTTTTTATTTTAAACATTGTTAAATTGAAAACATTTATTTTATTTAAAAAATATTAACAACCTTTTTAAAAAAAAATTAAATTAAAAACATTTATTTTATTTTAAAAAATATATTAAAAACATTATTGATTTCAAAACATTGTTCAATTAAAAACATTTTTTTAATCAAAATTTTTTTTTAAATATAAAAAAATTGTTTAATTAAAAAAAAGCTTTACTTTTATGTAATAAAAATTTTTCTTTTGTCTTAACTTTTATATTTTATTGCAAACATTTATTATTAATTACTATTTAAAATCATTATTTGGAGAACGTGTTGCAGTTCTAATGTCATATGCGGATCTTCTTAACATGGAGGAGTCTCCCCCAAGAATTTTTTAGAATCCAAATGTCCTTGCAGCCAAGTTACATTCCCGCATATGTTAGGATTCACGGTACGAATCTAATGTCATATGTCTTCCTATTTTATTGCATTTTACACATAAATAAATCGAATAATGCCAAAAAAGGTCTATAAATGGGAATTGAACCCTATCCATGAGCGTTAACCTCTTGTAGTAAACCACTACAGCTACAAACAATTTATAGGAGATTTGTCAAATTTATATGTATATATCTATTACTTAATCATTGGCTCACTCAAAAGATTGATTCAAGCTCCGTCACTGTTTGGAGCGATATGATGTTGTGGCTAAATGTTATTTAATATTTTTTTAAAAAACATTTTATTAATTAACAAATTTTTTTTATTAAAAAAATTATTAAAAACATTTTTTATTTAAAAACATTGTTAAATTAAAAACACTTTTTATTTAAAAAATAATAAAAACATTTTTTATTTAAAACATTCTTAAATTAAAAACATTTATTTTATTTAAAAAATATTAAGAACCTTTTTTATTTAAAAACATTGTTAAACTAAAAACATTAATTTTATTTTTAAAAAATATTAAAAACATTATTGAATTCAAAACATTGTTAAATTAAAAACTTTTGTATTTAAAAACATTGTTAAATAAAAAAAAATTTTAATCAACAAATTTATTTTTTAAATTAAAAAAAATTGTATAATTAAAAAAACTTTACGTTTATGTAATAAAAGTTTTCTTTTGTCTTCTTTTAATTTAACTGTTATCTTTTATTGCAAACATTTATTATTTATTACTATTTGGGATCATTATTTGGGGAACGTGTTGCAGCTTTGGAGTCATATGATGTTGTAGCCGAATGACGAAATGACACGTGTCTCGGCCTGGGCGCGCCTAAAATTTTCTTCTCCTGTTTCGACTAATTTAACAAATTAATATTTTTTTAATTGATATTAACTAATCTGGTGCAAATAATGGAGAGCATTAATTTACTGTACACCAACATGATAGTCACACGTGTCACTGTTGGGGCCCATAAATATTTTTGGATTTTGTCTTTTTTTCTAAAGTTCAATGGGGAACAAGTTCTTACTGTGCACGAATGAAATTTTAACACGTGTCACATGTGGGTCTCACACATTTTTTTGTTATTATTTAATTTTTTTAATATTAAATATACTAAATGTTTTATTAATTTTTGTATCATTTATTATAGAGCATTCTCCTTTTTGTACCATTGTTATAACTAATTGATTAAATTATACCTTTTTAATGTTTGATATTTATTCTTTATTTTTTTGTTTTTAATTCCTTCTTGAGACATGGTGTAGCTTGGGAATCGCCCCAGCTTTTGACCATCTTGCCACTGTAGACGAATTGGATGACGACATGTGTTTAACAACTTAAATATTAATTTTTTAAAAAATATATAATTTGTTTAAATTATATTGTATCATACTTTTATTGTGGACGAATAGGTGGGCGTCATGTGTCATGGGCCTCTTCCATTAGAATTTTTTAGCCTCTTGATTTTTTATAATAAAAAATATTTACATAATTATTTTAATTATTGTATTATTATTTATTATATGGCCTTCTCTTTTTCATTTTTTTAAAAATTTCAACCTTGCATTTACTGTGGACGAATAAACCGGCAACACGTGTCATGGGCGGGATCGACATATATTTCAATCCTCTAGCATTTTTTTAATAATAGTTACTTAATTAATTACTTTAATTATTGTATTATTTATTCTATGGCCTTCTCTAAAATACATTTCTACCATGCTTCTGCTGTGAACGAATAAACGGGCGAGACGTGTCACGGGTGGATCCACATATTATTTCAGTCTAATGATTTTTTTAAAAATAAATATTTAATTATTGTAATATTTATTCTGGGGTCTTCTCTTAAAATAAATTTGTAGCATTATTTTGCTGTGGACGAATAAACCGGTGACACGTGTCATGGCTGCATCCACGTATAATTTCAGCCTAATGAATTTTTTTAATAATAAATATTTAATTGATTGTTTTAATTATTATAACATTTATTCTGGGGCCTTCTCTTAAAATAATTTTCTACCATGATTTTGCTGTGGACGAAGAAACCGGCGACACGTGTCACGGGTGGATCCACATATAATTTCAGTCTAACGAATTTTTCGTCCTCTGAAATTTTGTTGAAAATAATTATTTAATTAATTATTTTAATTATTGTATTATTTATTCTAAGCCCTTTTCTTAAAATAAATTTTTAGCATGATTTTACTTTGGACGATTAAACGGGCGACTCGTGTCCCGGGCGGGGCCCACATATATTTTCATTCTCTGAGTTTTTTTAATAATAATTATTTAATTAATTATTTTAATCATTGTATTATTTATTCTAGGGCTTTTTGTTACAATAAATTTGAAATATGATTTTACTGTGGACAAATAAACGGGTGACACTTTTCATGGGCGGGGTCCACATAAAATTTCAGTCTCCGCCTTTTTTTAAATAATAAATATTTATTTAATTATTTTAGTTATTGTATTATTTATTCTAGGGTCTCATTTTTTATTAATTTTTTATTTGGTTTGTTGTTCTCTAATGTAGTTTTGAGTATCTGGTCACTATATAGCGACATGTGTCAATATCGGATCTGTGGACTATGTTCAGCAGTCTTTTTTTAAAATTTTAATTAATTATTTAATTATTATTAATTGATTGGTTAAATAATCTATTAATTATTGTCTTTCATTCTTGGTTCTTCTTCTTTTCAGCAAACTATTGAATATATGAATCCAACTATTGCACGCAATAGTATTATTTTATATATTTTAAAAAAATAGTACATTTAATATTGTTATGTTGAAATTATTTATAAAAAAACTATTACGAAAATAATCATCTAACGAATGCCCGTGCGTCTCGCACGGGCAACTACACTGGTTGCTTAAATGTCCAAACTATTTCTTTGCTCCTTAATGTTTGTCGACCCAGTTTGTAAAGGAAGCACCGTGCAACCCCCCATCGACGGCAGACATCCTACACATTGTATCAACGCTGACGCCGTCCATATAACTTGTCGTAGTTGACTCCTCCTCCCATATGTACACATTATGTTATTCCCCATTTTGTTTGCTTCTTGTCATTTTCTTTGCACACTATTGGTGATTTTGTTAATCAGTTAGGTCATAGATTAGCATATTTTTTTATTGTTCGTTCCATTATACCTTTGTTAACAAATAGCGTTTGAATGTAACTAATTTTGTCTAATTGATATGAGTATCTTTCTATTGTGTGTTTGAGCAACTTATTAGAATCATTTTGTTTGAGGTAATTGTAGATTTGATTCCGATTTGCCAGGGAGAACTAAATCCAGTTCATCAGTGTGGGTGAAAAGTTGTAGTTGATCATGGAACTAAATATCGATTTGCCAAATGAAACCAGCTGGTTGAACAAATTAGTTGATTCGATGGAGGTAAAGTATAGACTTCATCATAGTTGCATGTTTTTTATTCATTGTTGTAGGGTCTGGATGACCTAGCATTTTCAGTAGAGGAAGAAGTTACCTGTTAGAGATGAGGGTGATGATAGTGGCCAACTCGATGAGGAAGATTTGTAACGTCCCTGACTGCTTTATGGATTGACAAACGTCCCCACAAACCAACACGGGTCTTTTCAGCGTGCTTTGTCCTCACTCACACGCTTCCCGGGAAAACTTCCCACGAGGTCACCCATCCTATAATTTCCCCAAGTCAAGCACGCTTAACTGTGGAGTTCTTAAGTGATGGGCTACCGAAAAGAAGATGCATCTTGTTGGTATAAGTAGTACCAATAAATTCATATAAGTCATCCTCAACTCTATAGTCTCATACTACACAGCATCAGGATCCCTCTCATTTCGGTGTGTTCATTCATGTGCCACTCCACCTAAAAGTCTGCCAGGAGCCGCTCCTTGTCCGTGCCTTCTTGCACCGGCGACCACTCCCCGCCCTCGTCAGCACCAGGTGTCACATGCCCACCAGCTTCCACTTAGTTCGTCCCCAAACCACACCGTACTGGGAAAGGTGCCGCTCTGATACCATTTGTAACATTCTTGGCTGCTTTATGGATTGACAACTGTCCCCACAAACCAACACGGGTCTTTTCAGCGTGCTTTGTCCTCACTCACACACTTCCGGGGAAAACTTCCCAAGAGGTCACTAATCCCAAAATTCCTCCAAGTCAAGCACGCTTAACTGTGGAGTTCTTAAGTGATGGGCTACCGAAAAGAAGATGCGTCTTGTTGGTATAGGTAGTACCAATCAATTCATATAAGTCATCCTCAACTCTATAGTCACATACCTAAACAGTCTCAGGATCCCTCTCAATCCGGTGTGTTCATTCATGAGTCCCCCTGCTTAGAAGCATGCCAGGAGCTGTTAAGTCTCTAAAATGTCTGACATGCATTTCCCTAAGTTTTGATGAGAACTAAACATTGGTTAATGATTTAATTAACCTTCATATTGGTTGCTAACCTGTCTATCGAGTGTGCAAATTAAATAAGAGAAACAGACGTCCAACAAAGTGAAACAAACAGATGTCCAACAAAGTGAAACAAGCAGACGTCCAACAAAGTGTAGTGATTGAAGCTCACGTCCAACACTGTAGTGATTAAAACAAACATCCAGCACTGTAGTGATTGAAGCGCACGTCCAAAACACAAGAGATAGAAACTTGCGTCCACAAAAGTGAAAGCCAGCATCCACTAAAGTGATGAAAGCCGGCATCTACTAAAGTGACACAAGTGCTCGTCCACTGGAGTAACAAAAGTGCTCGTCCATTAAGGTATCAGAAGCGCTCGTCCAATGACGTTGCATTTAGAGCTTGTCCATTAAGGTATCAGAATAGTTCGTCCATTAAGGAATCAGAAGTGTCCGTCCAATGACGTGACAGATGGATCTCGTCTATTAAGGAATCAGAAGCATCCGTCCAATGACGTGGCAAATGAGCTCAACCACTAAAGTAACAGAGGCTTTCGTCCACTCAAAGTAACAGAGGCTCTCGTCCACTAGAGTAACAGAGGCTCTCGTCCACTAGAATAACAGAAGTGCTCGTCCACTAAAGGTGACAGAAGCGCTTGTCCACACTAGTCTTTGGACTTGTTGAGTCCTTAATATGGAGCTCGTCTACTAGACCGAATGAAAACTCAAATGGCTAGATAGACGCGGTTATTTTCAAGATGGAAGCACTTATCTTATGGATACGAATTCTATAAGGATTATCATAATCGTATTTCAAGAACCACAAAGAGACTTGAAGCCTTCTCTCCTACTCAGTCTCACGATTATCAAGAAAAGTCAGAAGTTACTCTCTCAAGCAGCCTTGGATAATCAGAACCAAAGACCAGTTACAGAATGCTTCCAACATGTTTTATTCCCTAGTACCTCTGGTCCTTACACGAAAAGGGCAGTGTACTCAACAAAGTACAAAAAGCTCTCTGCATAACTCTGATATGGCTATATCACGATGCATAAAGCCATGATCCTTCATGTTAGAGTACAACCAATGTTCCTATTGCATTAATGGCTGCCCAGAACGACTCTATTACATTTAATGAAGTTCTGCTTGAAGTCAACATCTGAGGGAATGTCTCTAACGGACCCTAAATACTTGAAGACTATAAATACATAAGTCATTGAAGATGTAGCAGAAGAGAATACACATTGCATTAAAAAGCCATTACTTTGCGCATTAATTTCTTCATTCTTTTATTCTTCAATCATTTGAAGTTATTACGCAGACTTTCCTAAGCCTTACATTTAAGCCACTCTCTGAGTGTTAGTGAAAGATCTGCCTGTGAGAAGTTGTATTTATTACAAACAAAATCTCTCAAACAAACCTGAGTGAGCCTGAAGAGGCTAGGTGTGCAAATAATACTTGAGTCTGTAACCTAATCAGTTATAGTGGATAAATCTTGGTGCTGCCAAGGACTGGACGTAACTCTTTGCTTTGAAGAGTGAACCAGGATAAATAACTGTGCCAATCTGTCTTTCCTTAAACTCTTTAATTGCTTTAGTTCTCTTACGTCTGTCGAGTGGTGTGTTTGCGAAAAGATTCCAACTTTGCTTAAATTCTGATAAACACAATTCAACCCCCCTTCTCGTGTTTATAGTTGTCTATTTCAGGAGCCGCTCCTTGTTTGTGTTTTCTTGCACCGGCGACCACTCCATGCCCTCGTCAGCACCGGGTATCACAAGATTCACTTGGAACAAGAGACTTCCATCGACAAGGCATGATAATGTTGAAAACTATTTTAACATTGATAGTTTGGAAGATATTGTTGTCAATGACCTTAAGGGGCTAAGTCCTCATGAAATGAGGAAAGTTTATTTTGCTACTTTGGATGTGGCATATGAGTTCTACCATTGGTATGTTATATTGAATGGTTTTGAAGCACAAAAAGCAAGGTGATTAGAAGCAAAAAAAGATGGAATTTTGCAGCAAACCTTTGTATGTCACGGGTAGGGATTTAGGGATTTCAGAAGTTTAACATTGGAGAACCGTTAGTGATAGGCCAAGCCTGAGACCCATTGTGGATGCCAAGCGAAATTTCGGGTGCACATTAATGTACATTGATTGAATTGGCATGGTACTTGTTTTACAGATCAACACAATCATGATTTATTAGACGAAAAGTACAGTGGAATGCTTGTTGCAGATGGGAAGATGATCGATTCTGATATAATGCAAATGAATTCTTTATTGAGGATTGGAATTTCTCAACTTCATATTTATGATTTTTTTGCCAATCAGTCGGGAGGGTTTGAGAAGGTCGGCTTTTGTAGGAAGGATATCTATAATCAGATTGTTAGACAACGATGTTTGCAACAATCTGATGCTAAAGCCGCGTTACCCTATCTTCGTGGCTTGGAATCAGAGGACCCAATGATGCTCTTTCAACACAAAACTGATGACGATGGGCGTTTACAACATCTATTTTGGGATGATGGTCTCAGCCGGATTGACTATCAGGTTTATGGTGACGTGTTGGCATTTGATGCAACGTATGGAATAAATAAATACCATTGCCCCTTGGTGGTATTTTCTGGTGTCAACAACCATAATAGCAGTACAATATTTGCATGTGCTATTGTTGCAAACAAAACTAAAGAAACATATATGTGGGTGCTTCAACAATTCTTGGTGGCAATGTCGTGGAAGCCACCTTCAAATATCATCAGGGACGGTGATGTTACGATAAGATTTGTGATAACAATAGTTTTTCCAAAGTCTTACCATGGATTGTGTGCGTGGCATCTTATTCGTAATACTGCCTCCGACATTGGGATCCCTGCATTTGTTGGTCACTTCAAGAAATACATGTTGGGAGATTATGAAGTTGGTGAATTTCAGCGCAAGTGGCAACAAATGGTTGATACATTTGAGTTGCGCGATAACAGATGGGTGACAGAAATGTATGCAAAGAGAAGTATGTGGGCTACAACTTTTATATGTGGCAACTTTTTTGTCGGATTTAGAATAACTTCACGTTGTGATGGATTAAATTCAGAATCAGGAAGTTCGTGCAGTCAAGACACAATTTGTCTGACTCCTTACAACACTACCATCATGCCCTCAATTACATGCAGAATAAAGAGATTGAAGCTGACTTTGCTTCAGACTATGGTGAGGTTGTTTTGCATATAAATTTCCATTCACTTGAACGGTCAGCTGCGAAAGTGTTCAAGAAAGAGATTTTCATTCTTTTATGTGATGTTCTTGCTTGGTCTTCTACAATGATGGTAAGTGGGTGCAAAAAACTTGCGCTTGCTCCATATATACTGTGTCAAAATATCAGTTATCCAATAGGAATTATCGCATATCTTTCCACCAAGACAACGACACATTTAAATGGATATGTAAAAGGATGCAATCCTTTGGTTTTCCTTGCAAGCATATTTTGGTTGTCTTGCTTTACCTGCATTTTGCCATGTTTGGTGCTTGATAGGTGGACCAAGTATGTGAAGGATACACTAAGTGGCTCATCTTTTAATCATCTGACGCAATGGGATTCACACCAGGCGTCGAGGTTTACTGCTTTGATGTGTCAATATAGGTGACTGAGAAAATTAGCGTCTCAAAGTGGCAAAGAATATAGCCAGCATATGGACCAAGCTATTGAATGGATTCAAAACATTGAATCTAGTATAGGCACAGTTAGTGCCAGCAGGAGTGATGTGGAGCAAGGTGGAAACAGTATATTGAGGCACCCTGCACCATAGGAGTGGCAACAAGGCGGGCTGGGCATGAGTAGTGCCCCTCGCCCTCGCTGGATAAAACCCTACTCGTCCCCGCTCGCCCCCAGCATGGGTACCTGCTGGGTGGGTATTTGGCAGGTATCGCGGGTACCCGCGAGTACGGCGGGTACCCATAGATATTTGCCAAAAATCCTATTTTCCTAAAAATATGCACTAATTACTTAAACAATTATTAAAAAAAAACTACATAATATCAAATAAAATAAAATAAAAAAAGGTGAAATCCTGAAATAAAAGTAAAATTATCTAATAAAAAAATCCAAACAACCAACATTATTGGGAAGGTTGAAATGAAATCGTAAAAATATTCACTATAAATGTCAACATTCATATCTTCCAATATGTAATACATTCAATATTGTCGTCTTTCAATTTTGAAGAACCTGAAAAAAGAAAAAAAATGAAGTAAAAAATTTGTAGTAATCAATCAATATAGATTTTAATTAAAAGTAGGAAATTTGGTTATCTTTCACATCAGTTCATAGTCAATCTTAGACACAATCAATGTCTCTAAAGTATGTGGACACACAATGTACTACGATGAGGAGTAAGAAATCGACCACTGGTGCTAAAAGAAGACTCAGAAGCAACAGTTGAGATAGGAATTGCAAGAAAATCTCTTGAAATCATTTGCAGGATTGGGTATTTTAACCCATTAAGCTTCCACCAGCCCAAGATGTCAAACACTTCGCATGAATCAGGCAACACTGGCTCCTCCAAATATCGACCAAGTTCTGACCTCTGACCTCTACATGGTCCGTTAATTTCGTATGAGATCAATTTGCCAATTGTGGTTGTGTTATTGCATTGCGTCTTAGTTGTTAATTTATAAATCAAGGTTATGTTTAAACTTGCATCATGTGTATGGTGTGTGGTGATAGTGTAGTTCATGCTTGGTTGTGACTGTTTTATGAGACTAATTACATTTATGTAGTGGGCATTTCGTAGGAGTTATCATTTGTTATTATATGTTAGCAGTTGCCTAATATGTGTGCTAGTTTATGTGTCCACGATTGAGGGAACCTACCATTAAGTATACCTTGGGTTATTTATGTCTACGCCCATTATCTGACCTTATAATGAAAAAAAAATCGCATTACTTGTATTATATTGAACTGATAATAATGATGATTGTATTGTTTGCTGTGAGAACTTAGTTGAAGTGGTGACTAGTTAGTTTTCACTGTACTAGATAAAAGTCAGCATTGCAATTAGGCATGATTAATTGGACTCGCATACCTCTTATTATATTGAACTAACATACAATGGGTCATGATTTGGACTCGCATACCTATCATTCAGTATGGTAAGCTAATCTGGTTGCAAATTATGTGAGATTGATATATAAATGACTAGAATCATTACCATGTTCCTGCATAAAGACAATATTTTTATCTGTGCATGAAGGATCCATGTAATACAACAACTTTTCTTGAAAGGAGACAACCAATAAGCGCCATTGACCACATACGTCTTCCCTGGGGACATAATTCTACTGTACACAAGGATTATGCACATTGAATTAAACGTAAAAACAACAAAATAATTTATCCCAAAGTAGTCTACAAAAGGTTGTTAACTAACATGCTTCAACCCCCGGAAAGGTGGCATCCAATCCTTTGCATAATCATGAATGAGCGTACAGATTGGATTGGACTTTTAGAGTCGTGAAAAGGCATTCAAGACAACGTCCTTTACATGGCCCAAATCCAGTATCAATAATAATAATAATAATAATAATAATAATAATAATAATAATAATAATAATAATAATAATGTACTGGCCGAAAAGTAAACCCGGCCACCGAGTTCGAATACTCGGTCCAGTCCGGAAGTTAAAGATAATAAATTAAAGATCACTTAATTAGGGAATAAGATATTAAATATTAAATCCTGATATTATCTGAAATAACCTTATCTGGTTAAAAGAGATAATATCCCTTAAATTAAGAAATCACATCTCAAAAGAGATTTAAGAGATAAATCAGATATCTAAAAAGATATTTAAGAGATAAATCAGGTCTCTAAGAGAGGGGGAATCCTATTATAAAAGGATGAGTACCCATGATAGAAACTCACTTTTCACTGAACTCCGGTGACTCTCTCTTAAGCGTATTAGAGAAACTAGCGTCGACCAAGAGGCTATCAGAGAGTCCTTGCTCCCTAGTATTCATCCGATACAAAATTAAGAGATCGAGATAACCACGGCCAAGGGTTGAACCGAGAACTACGTCTGGCTTTGATTCCCATCGGGATACGTAGGACCAGAATATTGAATTCTGCCAAGCCATAGCCTAAAACAACCCCAACTATTCATCCCTGGTTTGACGTTCACGGCGAGGTTCCGGTAAATTGGATCTCGGCAGGAACATTTGGCACCCATCGTGGGACCGAGGCGGAACTTTCCCCAGTTCCACAAGAAAAGCTCGATGGTGACCACACGGAATGGTCTGCGAGGAGGGGCGAGCAACATGAATCATGAGGACCATGAGGCTTCGAACGCCCAGAACTATGGCAATCATCTTTCTTCCCCCCTCCATGAAGACAACACTCGGTTGGAAGAAGTTATTGAGCAGCTTAAGCAGTTGTGGAAAGAAAACGAGGAGATACGCGCGTAGAACCAGAAGCTCTTAAGAGCGCAAAAAAGAGAGAGGTCCCTGACAGCTTCCGATGAAAAGCAATCCTCACCCGAGGCTGGCCAGAAGGACCCTCCGATGCACTCTCCTCGGGGAACTAACCGGGCATCCAAAACTAAACCTCCCCTGGTGGATTCAGAAGTCAAATCTCACGCAGAAAGGACTAGCCAGAAAGGAAGGACATCGGACCGACGTCCGAGGTTGCCCTTCACTGATGACATTAATGAGATAATCGTGCCAACCCATTTTAAGCCCCTTAACATCGATAAATTCAATGGCACCACTGACCCAACCGAGCATGTGGAGTCCTTTATTTCCTCTATTTACCTGGTGACTAATTCGGAGGCCGTCATGTGCAAAGTTTTTCCAACTACTTTGCAAGGCCCAGCTCTGACCTGGCTAACAAATCTACCACCTCGGTCGATTGATTCCTTTGATGTGCTTATAACCAAGTTCACTGCACAATTTGTGGCAAGCCGAAGGCATAGAAGGCACTCAGTATCACTAGTAAATTTCAAACAGGAAAGGAATGAATCACTCAGAGATTACATGGCTCGCTTCAATGCTAAGCAGATCCTGATTCCCAACATGAGCTCGGAACTCTGCCTCCACACCGTCATGGCCGGTCTTAAGCCAGGACCATTCTTTGAGTACCTATCTCGGAAGCCACCAAGAGATTTTGAAGAGCTGCAAGAAAAGGCTACAGGTTTCATGAACTCGGAAGAGATGTTGGAATTTAAAAGGAGAGAAAGAGGTTTTGAGGACAAGAGCTCAACCTCGAACAAAGACAGAAACAGGGGGTCTGACTCACAAAGGACCCAAAAAACCAATGAAAGAGAATTCCCGCAGAGGCATCCCAGGTATCCATCTTATACTCCGTTGAACCAATCTCGGGCAGCCATCCTTCAGGAGGTGTGCAACGTCGAGTTGCTTACCTTACCTGGACCATCCAAAACACCGGACAATGCTGACAAAAGCAAAGAATGCATGTGGCATCAAAACTACGGACACTCCACTGAAGAGTGCAGAACACTCCAGAGAAAGATTGAGGAGTTAGTACAAGCAGCTCGTCTTGATCGTTTCATCCGCCGAGATGACAACGGAGGCAGACGACCCGGTCGAAGACAACGGAGACACGGTCATGATAACCGAGACCGAGATGCAAACTTGCGAAGAAACCATCAGGGCGAAGATCGGCTGAATAACCAAAGGGCCCCTATCGAAGAATCAGAGGGAGGAATCACGGGGGTCATCAATACAATCTCGGGGGGGTTTGCAGGCGGAGGAACAACGAGCTCGTCTCGGAGGCGTCATGTGAAAGCCCTCCGATCTGTTAACACGGTGTCTGGAAGGCCTCCAAGAGCAAGACCCCCATAACATTCACAGATGATGATTTTCAGGGGGTAAATCCAAATCAAGATGACCCAATGGTGATAACGGTTGAGCTGGCCAACTTCTTGGTCAGACGAACACTTATTGACCAGGGGAGCTCGATCGATATTCTCTACCTGGCAACCTTCAAGAAGCTCGGAATCCCAGAAAAGCTGATAAAAGAGCAGGAGGACAAGCTAGTAGGGTTTGTCGGGGAACAAGTCAAGACCCGAGGTTATATAGACCTCTTAACAACGTTCGGCGAAGGCAGACTCTCCAAGTCCGTATCAGTCAGGTACATTATTGTAGATGCCAGCACGTCATACAATATCCTTATCAGAAGACCGACATTGAATAAGCTCGGGGCAATTGTCTCTACCCCACACTTGACAATGAAATTCCCAGTCGACTCTGGGGAGATAATTGCAGTCTGGGCTGACCAAAAGCTAGCCAGGCAGTGCTATGTGGACAGTCTGAAGGTTACCCTTCACCAGGACGGCCCAAAGAATACCGAGGATGGTAAAGCAGAGGTGGTAAGCTCGGTCAGCTCAGTAACTTCAGACAGTTCGGTCAGCATGTTTGAGCTAGACCCAAGGGCGGAGATGTACGAGTCCAGGGCCGAACCAACAGAGTCTCTAGAAAGGTTCCAGTTGGGAGCCCATCCTGAACAGTGCACCCACGTCGGTAGTCAACTGGACCCCTCACTCAGAGAGAGGCTTCACACGGTCCTAAGAAAGAATGCTGACCTGTTTGCCTGGAAGACATCGGATATGCCGGGCATAGACCCCAACTTTGTGTGCCATAAGCTGTCTATATGTCCCGAAGCTAAACCTGTAACTCAGAGAAAAAGGAAACTTGGCGAAGAAAGGCGCCGAGCAATGGCCAAGGAGACTTCTAAACTGCTCAAAGCAAATTTCATCCGAGAGGTGAAATACACCACTTGGCTAGCCAACGTGGTGTTAGTCAGAAAGGCCAATGGTAAATGGCGGATGTGCACCGACTATACCGACCTCAACAAGGCATGCCCAAAGGATTCCTATCCCTTGCCCAACATCGACAGACTGGTGGATGGGGCCTCAGGTTACAAGGTTTTGTCCTTTTTGGACGCATATTCAGGTTACAACCAGATCAGGATGTATCCACCCGACGAGGAAAAAAAGCATTCATGACTGATGGGGCAAATTACTGCTACCGAGTAATGCCCTTCTGCCTAAAAAAATTCTTGGGATATATCCAGAGAAGTACAACATGAGGCTAAATCCAGAGAAGTACAACATGAGGCTAAATCCAGAGAAGTGCTCTTTTGGTGTACAAGGAGGAAAATTCTTGGGATATATGCTAACACACGGAGGAATCGAAGCTAATCCAGATAAATGCAAAGCCGTCATGGAAATGCGAAGTCCTCGGAATGTGAAGGAAATTTAGAGGCTAGCCGGCCGATTAGCCTCCCTATCCCGCTTTCTCCCGAAGTCTGCAGAGAAGGCAAGACCTTTTTTCCAGCTCTTGAAAAAGCCAAAGGATTTCATTTGGACTGAAGAATGTGAGAAGGCCTTCGAAGATCTGAAACTCTTCTTAGCATCTCCCCGAATCCTCACTCGGCCTCAGTTCGGCAAAGATCTGTACCTGTACCTCTCCGTCAATGATTATGCAATCAGTGTAGTGATCATCCAGGAAGAGGAGGAGCAACAGATGCCGGTGTACTATGTTAGTAGGATCCTGAAAGACGCGAAAACGCGATACCAAGTAATTGAAAAACTGGCTCTGGCCTTAGCTATGGCAGCTCGAAGGTTACGGCCCTATTTCCAATCTCACCAGGTCATCGTCAAAACTGATCATCCGATAAAGCAAGTACTCAGGAAACCTGATCTAGCCGGACGATTGATAGCTTGGTCAGTGGAATTGTCAGAGTTCGGTCTACGGTATGAACTGAGGGGGCCAATGAAAGCCCAATGCCTCTCTGATTTTATTGTCGAGCTTTCTTCCAAACCGAGGTCAGAATCCTTCATCTTGCTCCTATATGTTGATGGATCGTCTAACTTGAAAGGAAGCGGGGCTGGAATAATTCTTGAGGGACCTGATGATTTAATCCTCGAGCAATCTTTGAAGTTTGGGTTCACTGCTTCAAATAACCAAGCAGAATATGAAGCCCTTATTGCTGGGCTATTGTTAGCTAAAGAAATCGGGGTCCGGGAGCTAAAATGCAGAAGTGACTCACAGCTCGTGACGGGACAAGTCTCGGGTAATTATCAGACAAAAGACCCCCAACTAACCAGATATCTCTGCAAGGTTAATAGCCTCATTTCTGAATTTGAGCATTTCTCCATTGAGCACATACCTCGAGAAGAAAATTCCAGAGCAGATCTGCTGTCCAAATTGGCAAGCACCCAGAGGGCTGGCCAACTAAGAACTTTCATTCAAGAAAACCTCCTCGAGCCGAGCATAAAGAGTGCCGAAGTGACAGTGACCGAGCACTATGACCGGGGCTGGATGACTCCAATCTGGGAGTATCTTACCTCAGACAAACTGCCTGATGACCAAAAGGAGGCGAGGCGAATCCGTCTGAAATCTTGTCACTACACCATCTTAGACGGTGAACTGTACAAGAGGGGATTATCCAGGCCGTTTGAAGTGCCTCACAAAGGAGCAGTCCGAGTATGTAATGGATGAGATGCACCGAGGAATCTGCGGAATGCATTCAGGTGGTCGATCTCTGGCAGCTCGGATCCTACGAGCAGGGTTTTACCGGCCAACCATGAAACTCGATTGTTCTACCTGGACCAATAGGTGTGACCCTTGTCAGAAATTCTCCAACATAGCTCGTGCCCCAGGAGAAGAGCTCCATTCCATGTTCTCACCATGGCCCTTTACTATGTGGGGGATGGACATAGTCGGTCCTTTCCCAGTGGCCAAGGGTCAAGTCAAGTTCCTCCTGGTAAGAGTAGACTACTTCACCAAGTGGATTGAAGCAGAGCCATTAGCTACGATAACTGCCAAAAAGGTCCAGAATTTTGTATGGAAAAACATCATATGCAAGCATGGCCTTCCTTATGCAGTTGTTACAGACAACGGAAAGCAATTCACCGATAAGGAGCTGGGAGAGTTTTACTCCAACCTCGGAATTAAACACAAAGTGACCTCGGTTGAGCATCCACAAACAAATGGCCAAGCAGAGGCAGCCAATAAAGTTATTCTAAACGAGCTCAAAAGAAGGTTGGGACAATCAAAAGGGGCTTGGGTTGGCGATTCTGAGAGCATTCTGTGGGCTTACCATTGCTCACCACAATCCTCGACGGGAGAAACACCGTTCAAACTAACCTATGGAATCGATGCGATGATTCCAGTTGAGCTCGATGAGCTCTCCTTTCGAAGGCAGCATCACAATCAAAGTAAAAATGAAGAAAAACTCTGAGTTGAGCTTGACATGGTCGAAGAACTCCGAGATACGGCAAAAATCAGGGATGAGCTGTGCAAGCAAAAAGCAACTCGGAAGTACAACTCAAGGCTGCACCCAAGGGAGTTTGTGCAGGGTGACTTAGTGCTGAGACTACAAAGCGACGCGAGAAAAGACTCCAGAGAGGGTAAGCTCGCGGCAAACTGGTCAGGCCCATTCAGGATAGTAGAAAATCTAGGAAATGGTGCCTACAGGCTTGAAGAATTGTCAGGAAAGTCGGTTCCAAGAACATGGAACACTTCCCACCTTAAGTTTTATTTTAGCTAAGGTTAGAGGTAATGCACTCTTTTTCCTATCTCGGTCTTTTTCCCATGAGGTTTTGGCTGAGAAGGTTTTAACGAGGCACACTAGGAAAAATAAATAAATAAAATTTTCTTCAGTTGAGCTATTATGCAAAAAATACGGCGTTAAAACTGCTAAATCCTAAAGAGGCTGACCGAGCCAAAATCGACCGATCACGGTCGGAGTGCCGAGCCTATAAAGGTGCTTAAATACTAAAGAGGTCGTCCCGAGCTTATAAAGGTGCTTAAATCCTAAGGAGGCCGTCCCGAGCCTATAAAGGTGCTTAAATCCTAAAGAGGCCGTCCCGAGCCTATAAAGGTGCTTAAATCCTAAAGAGGCTATGCCAAGCCTATAAAGGTGCATAAATCCTAAAAAGGCTGACTAAGCCAAAATCGACCGATCAAGGTCGAAGTGCCGAGCCTTTAAAGGTGTAAAACATAAAGAGGCTGACCAAGTTAAAATTGACCAATCAGGGTCAACGTGCCGAGCTTATAAAAACATCAGAAAATTTTCCAAGTGCCAATAGATTCACAAGTAAATAAGAAATTTCATTAAAATAAAGGGGCAAGGCCCCGAATACATGAAGGTTCAAAAAAGAGGACTGCACAAAAACAACGTGTTTCCTACACTACTTATACAATTTCAGGGATCAAGGTCCTTCTCGGAATTGGGAGGGATGATAGCAGATTGACCCGGTTGGCCCACTTCACCTTCAGGTCCCTCCTCGGCCCCTTGACCCTCGTCTTCCTCCCCGTGATTTACGGCGTCCTCATCCTTGTCCTCCATCTCGGTCAATGGAACAAGGATTCCATCTCAGTTGAAACCCTTGTCCACATCGGCACTGGAGAAGTCAGCAGTCGGGTTGAAGTGCTGAAGTTGCTTCACATCTCGGGAGAAACCGTTAACATGCTCCCTCATGATTGAAGCCTCAGCTTCAACTAGATCAGCATGGAGCCTCAGGTTCTCCTCCTTCTCGGTCTCCAATAACTTCTGCAGCTCCTGGCTGGCTTCCTTCTCGGCTTGCAGCCCTTTCACAACGTTCTGAAGGTTGAGTCGGTCGACTCTTTCCGTTTCTAGCTCGACCATAAGGGTGGCATGGCCTTCTTCTAGCTGCGTCTTCTAAGCCTTCAGCTGACCGATGACCCGGCCTTGCTCCTCACACTTGGATAGGGCCTGAGAATTCTCGTCTATCACCCTCAAGGCTCGGGCCGCATCCGCCCTCATCACCTCCATCTTCTTCACGTTATCAATTAGACGCTGGCTCCAGAAGCGGGTGATTGAGGCAATACGGAGAGCATAGGTGGCGGCCGCCTCCATACTTTCCTCAAGGCCCTGCTCCAACAACAGCCGGGCATCGGACGGTTTCAGCACTTGGCCATCGATCAGGCCTGCAGGGTCGAACTCATTTCCCCAGAGCGAGCTGATCCTTGGATTACAATTACCATTATACCATTTGGTGTCCGAGGTGAGATCGGTCACCATGGGAGCGTTGCTCGGTCGGCTAGCAGAAGGGGGAGTCTCTCCAATCATCAGCAAGGGAGAAGAGCTTCCAATTGGCACTTCTGGCTTCAGATCTACCCGGGTCCTCTTCGGAGGACGAACATTCAAGTCAGAAGCTTCAGCAAACTTCTTCTTCTTCCTCTTAACATTTGAAGCGACAGCTGATCCGCCAGCAACCGACTTCTTCATCAAGGCCTTGTAGTTGAATTTTCCCATTATCACTGCAAAAGGAAGAAAATCAGTTAGATACAAGTACGTGGCTGGGTAGGGAAAACGCCCATTGGAAAACTACTTACAATCAAAATCGGCCTGCCGAGTTGATGACTTGGGGAGCAATAAAAGTCTACCACAGGGCAATGGCCGAGGATAGAGTTTTAAGAGCTCGACGTCGATTTTCTCTTGGGTTGTCATACAGACGACGTCATAGCTGTGGAACTTAGTGGGGTGCGGTTGCCAGTAGAGGGGAAATCTGGAGACTCCATCTGAGTCATAAAATAAAGACTCGTTCCTTGCAGTGGGTCGAACTTTGAAAAAGTCCGACTTGAAGAATTTATATGAGCTCTTGTAGAGCCCAATAATGCCCCCGGACTCAGCCCCACTAAGGGAAATCCAACCGACTCGGTCCCCAAACCTGACCTTATAAAAATGAAGGAAGATAGGAGCAGTGGCCACCACTCCTATCTGTTCACACAGGATCTGGAAGGCCTTTAAAAAAGCCCAGCTGTTCGGATGGAGCTGGGTTGGGGCAACATTCATGATTTTTAGCACATCACAGTCAAACTGGGTAAAGGGCAGACTGACTCCAATATGTTCAAATAGGGTTTTGTATACATATGTGAAGGAGGGTTGACCTGGAGCTGAATGCAGAAAGACATGTTCATCCCCAGAACACGGCAGACACTCCACACTGCCCCCAAAGGAGGAAACTTTGTTTTTTATGGAGGAAAGGGATTCAAAATTCCTAAACTTGGAATGAAAAGCTCCCACATCTGGCCTCACCCAGAAATACCCAAGTATAATGATGTCAGGGTAAGGAACTCTGGGCATCCTAGTGGTATGCTTACGACACCTGGAAATGGGCACGGCATCGGGAATAGCTGAGCTATTCCCATCAGTGGAGGAAAAGGCACCATTGCCACCACCACCGCCGCGAGAAGAAGAGGGAGAAGAATGGGGGGAACCCCAATCAGGTTAAGTTCAGGCTCCACAGTCTGAACCCCGGAAGAAGCATTCTGAGATACTTCAAATGAAGTCTCCATGGATTCACAATCATAAAGCAAACCTAAGGGAGTTTGAAAGAGCAGGACGTACCTTGAAGGACGTATGAATGCTTGGACTAGAAAGGAACTTGAGGATAAGAAGAGTCTAGGGCTTAAAGAAGGATGAAGTCCCGCGCCAGAAGCTCGCCCAAATTTATAGGAAAAAGTATAACGTCCTCTCCTCGCATTAATGACGGTTGTTGGGCGAGAGCAGGGAAACGTCCCCTCGAGTCTGACCAAATTCACCAGCTAATGGAGAGGCCACACGTGGCAAAGATGTCAGAATAAAAACCGCCATCACGGGAAACTAGGAGCACGCCACAATCCGCAAATCTCGGGAACAATGCCACGAAGGCCACGTGTCACACAGGGTGACGTTTCTTTTCCATCTCAAGGCCCGAGAAAATATGGCATCGGCACGGAACAAGTAACTACCTCCACCTCGGCTAGCCTCGGCTCCCACGAAAAAGCTTCCACACCATTGGCTCAAAGCTTGGGGGGCTTGTGTATGAGCCGAGATATAGAGTCCGGCATCCAGAAAGCATCAAGCTCGGTCACCCGAGCCGCTCATCGAGTTGGAGGAGGTATAGAGTATGAAGCTCGGTCAATCACCTCGGCTAAAGACAGAAAGATGAAACCGAGTTCATGAGCTCGGCTGACATCATGAAAGCTTTTTCGCCTAATCAGCTCAAAGCTTGGGGGGCTTGTGTAATGGCCGAAAAGTAAACCCGGACACCAAGCTCGAATACCCGGCCCAGTCCGGAAGTTAAAGATAATAACTTAAAGATCACTTAATTAGGGGATAAGATATTAAATATTAAATCATGATATTATCTGAAATAACCTTATCTGGTTAAAAGAGATAATATCCCTTAAATTAAGGAATCACATCTCAAAAGAGATTTAAGAGATAAATCAGATCTCTAAAAAGATATTTAAGAGATAAATCAGATCTCTAAAAGATATTTAAGAGATAAATCAGGTCTCTAAGAGAGGGAGGAATCCTATTATAAAAGGAGGAGTACCCATGATAGAAACTCACTTTTCACTGAACTCCGGTGACTCTCTCTTAAGCGTATTAGAGAAACTAGCGTCGACCAAGAGGCTATCAGAGAGTCCTTGCTCCCTAGTATTCATCCGATACAAAATTAAGAGATCGAGATCACCACGACCAAGGGTTGAACCGAGAACTACGTCTGGCTTTGATTCCCATCGGGATACGTAGGACCAGAATATTGAATTCTGCCAAGCCATAGCCTAAAACAACCCCAATTATTCATCCCTGGTTTGACGTTCACGGCGAGGTTCCGGTAAACCGGATCTCGACAGGAACAAATAATAATAATAATAATAATAATAATATAATAATAATAATAATAATAATAATAATTTATTATCATTATTAACTTTTGTTAAATTTCATTAGTATTATCATCATTGTTATTTTTTCATCATTATAATTACTTTTATTATTATTCTTATTATTGTGGCTATATTAATGTTATCATTGTTATTATGGCTACATTATTGTTACCATTAGTATTAGTATTTTCACTATTATTATAGTTATTGTAAATTTACCTAGACTTATAATTATTGAACTAGTATGACTTACAAGATGATTACTTACTCAGGACCAATTTGACTCACTTGGACCAGTATGACTTACTCAGACTCAATATGATTTTACTTTGACTCAACAAGGCTTACTTAGACCACTATGAGTGAGTTTGTTATTGCTTATTCTGTTAAAAAAAAGCTTTTTTTTAACCAAATAATCATTTTTTAAATCATTAGTATGTTTGTATTTACTTTTAAAAATAATGAAAAACAGAAAAAATCATCAATCAAGAAAAAATGAGAATAAGAAAAAACATCATTAGTTTCTCGTTACATGGACATGCCGTAGAAAATAGAATAGGAAAAAACACGCAACTAGCTCTAAAAGTTTCTTGTTAACTAAAATATCGAAAGAGAATTCTCTAACTTTAAAGAATAAAAGTCACCTGACTTTGATAAATCCTAGCCATTGAAATCATCCAACGTACCAAAATAATGCACAGAATAATAACCTTAAAACAAAACATTAAGGAATTAAGAAAATACTTAGAAATATTAGAAACACTAGAACCAAATGAATATATTATTTACCACCAAGAATTGGTCAGAAAAAGAATAAGACGATTAAAACAAGAATTAGAAAATTGTATAGGATAATGGGATTATCCGAAGAAATAGAATTAGAATTTAAAGAATTAGAAAAAATTATGAAAGAAATTAATAAAAATATTATTCAATTAATTGAAAATACAGATAAAATTGCAAATTACACATGCAATAAAATACAAAAAGGAAAAAATGAAATAGAAAATATTAGAGAAACCTTAAATAATATTAATAAAGGAAAAGAGATAGAAGAAAATGAGGATATTAATAAAATAAAAATTATTTTAGAACAATTAGAAGAGCTTTTGGAATATGAAGAAAATAATAGAGGAATAACAAAAAATGAACTAGAAGAAATTTTAGAATCCAGAAAATTAAAAGGAATAATAATTAAACAAGAGCCAGAACAAGAATCTTCATGGATACCTACGCCCGTATCTTCATGGAGGGGATAAAAGAAGAATATATGGAAACATTAAGAAAATCAAATGATTTAGAAGAAATTCAACAATTATTAGAACAACTTAAAATAGTTGAAGAAGAAAATAATCAAATACACAATATTGAAAAGATTGATAAAAAGGACATAGAAAACAAAGAAAATGAGGAAATAATCCTAAATTATAGTTCCTCTTCAGAATCTGAAGAAAACCATATAAAAATGGAAAGAGGTGAATATAGTGGAAAAAGCCCTAAAAGAAAATGGGAAGAATATAAATATACACCTGAAGGAGCTTGGGATAAATATGAAATAGAAGCTATGTATAATAAAGGATATGCAAGGAAAAATAATAATAAATGGACAAAAGTTCAAGAAGAATTTAAACCCCGATACCATAATACAGGAAATATACTTGACCTTGACTGTATTAGAAACAAAGAAGAGGTATTATTAAGATGGACAAATGAAATAATCCTAATGATCCTAACTGACGAAAGATTTAAATAACTAAACTTTATAGAAACCAAAAATTTTGTGACATTCAAAACAACAGGGAATGTACAAAAATTTCTAGTAGGAATTAAGGATACAGAATGGATTAACTTCGGAAGAATGGTAGATAATAGTGCAGACTATGTTAAATTAATAATGACTCTAATACACCAAGAATTTTTAGGATATATTTTAATGGAACAAAGAGAAAAGACAAATAAAACTCTAATTGAGAATGCCAAGTCACATCTTAATAGAATGCAAATATGTGATATGTGACAGATAGAAAGTTTTATCTGCGAATATCAAAAATACTATTATCAACTAGATGAAGAATCTAAAGAAATCTATAAATATATATTTATAGATAAATTACCCTATCCATTAAATTCAAAAATTAATAAACTATGGGAATCAAAACCCGAAGAAACTGCAAATACTTTAGGTGGAGTTATTAAACTCTTATATCAAGAACTAAGAGAACAATGTTTGAATAGAGAAACAATTAGACAATTAAATAGAGGAAGTAATGTCATTTGTTGTGACATTCCAGAGATAGAAAAACCATGAAAATATGGTTGTGAAAAGAAAATAAAAAAGAAAAAATATTACAAGAAATCAACCTTACGAAAGACTTACCCTAGAAAAAAGAATTATTACAAAAATAATAAAAAGAAGTATTTCAGAAGAAAAAGATCAACACCAAGGAAATATTGCCCGAAGGGAAAAAAGAAATGTGTCTGTTGGATATGTAATATTGAAGGACATTATGCTAATGAATGCCCTCAAAGGAAAGAAAAAGACTTTAAAGAAAAATCGAAATTAATAAAACAAGTTTCCAAATATATGAACTTGAACCCTTAGAAGAAGAACTAAGTGATTCGGAAATAAGTATATACGAATATACAGACGATGAATTATCTTCAGAAGAAGGAGAATTCGAATAGTACCTATATAAAAATATTAATAGAAAAAAGTAAAAATGTAACAGAAGCCTACATAGATACTGGAGCAAGTCTTTGCCTTGCAACTGAAGCATTGATTGATAATTGGGAAAGATTGGAAAAACCATTAAAAATACAAATTGCTGATGGATCAATACATTCGTTGTATTGGATAGCAAAAAGAATTACTTTGATAATACAAGAGAAAATATTTATAATACCAACAATATATAAACAAGAAACAGGAATAGATATAATTATTGGAAATAATTTCTTACGATTATATCAACCGTTTTGTCAATATTTGACATATATTACTTTGAGAACCCCATATATTTATCAAAAACAAAAACGAGAAATTATCAAAATACCAATTATCCATACTTCTACATGTACTTATTCATCAAAGTTTCAACAGCTGAAACGTGGTGAGATTATTAGCTTAATTTGCACAAAAATTCGTCATATATTAGTAAATTTAGAATCAAATTGAATAATACCAGCTCATATAGAAGAACTTCTAGAAAAGGTTTGTAGCGAAAACCCTTTAGACCCGAGAATTAATAAAAATACTGAATTAGTTGAATTAAAGTTAAAAGACCCCACAAAAGAGGTAAAATGTAAACCAATGATTTACACAAAACAAGACAGAGATGAATTTGCAAAAGACATTGATGAAATGTGTAAGAAAGGACTAATTAGACCATCAACTAGTAAACACTCTGCACCAGCCTTTTATGTAGAAAATCATAATGAAATAAAAAGAGGTAAAAGAAGGATGGTAATTAATTACAAACAAATTAATGATGCCATGGAAGGAGATGCCTATTTTCTTCCAAGAAAAGATTTAATTATTGAAAGAATTAGAAACATGGATTGGTTTAGCACCTTTGATTGTAAATCAGGTTTTTACCAAATTAGATTGACTGAAGAATCTAAGGCACTAACAGCATTCAGTTGTCCTCAAGGTCAATATGAATGGAATGTACTCCCAATGGGATTAAAGCAATCACCTGGAATCTTCCAGCGGAGAATATATTCAATTCTTAAAGAATTTAAAGACTTTTGTCTTATTTATATTGATGATATATTAATCTTTTCAAACAAATGATTAGATGATCACTTTAAAAAGATTGAATTCGTTCTTAACAAATGTTATGAATATGGAATAGTCTTAAGCAAGAAAAAAGCTGTCCTAGCCCAGAATAGAATTAATTATTTAGGATTAGAAATCGAAAAAGAGAAAATAATAATGCAACGACATGTACTAGAGAAACTTCAAAATTTTCCAACAACATTAAAGGATAAAAAGGATTTACAAAGATTTCTTGGACTACTAACATATATTTCAAATGAAGGTTTTATCAAAAATCTTGCAGCAGAAAGAAGAATCCTTCAGCAAAAATTAAAGAAGGATGCCCTCTGGACCTGGACTGATGATGATGATAGACTAATCATAAAAATGAAAGACTTATGCCGGGATCTTCCTGAGCTATATCATCCATCGGATGACGATATAATAATTATCGAGACTGATGCCTCAAATGACTGCTGGGGAGGTGTTATGAAAGCAAAACCCCCTGGATACAAAAATGAATTACTATGCCGATATATGTCAGGAACTTTTTCAGACAGTGAGATTAATTATCCCACTCATGAAAAAGAGACATTGGCTTTGATCCGTATGTTGGAAAAACATCGGATTTATATACTGGATAAGGACTTTATTGTCCGAACCGACTCAACTTATGTTGCAGGTTTTAAGAACTTAAATCACAAAGGAACTTACAAACAAGGACGATTGATTAGATGGCAAATGAAACTTGCCGAATACAATTACTCAATCTCTCACATTAAGGGAGATAAAAATGTTCTTGCAGATATTTTATCAAGAGAATGGAGCAATCAACAACTGAAGACATAATGAAGCAGATTCAATACCAAGAAATGCTCGAGAAACAGAAGATGATGGAGCTTGACTTGATCAGAACAAATATTGAAGTACTAAAGTTTCAGTTACAAAGAATGCCTATCAAAGAAGACCCTATGAAAAATATTAAACAACAGGTACAGGAAAGCACTAATGAAAAATGGTACACTATCTTCAATGGACCACATCCAGGCGTTTACAATGAATGGCACAAAGCAGCCCCTCACTGCATTGGAATCTCAGGAGTCCATCACAAAGGATTTCGTACCAAAGAAGAAGCAGAAAAGGCTTTGATCGACTACCAGAAAGAACAAGACAAAGACAAAGGCGTTTATCTTGGCCCAAGGACTTTCTCTGAAACCATAAAGACTCCACCAGTTCAAAAAACTTCATTAAGAATACTTGGAAGAATTCCTTCTTCCATCGATGACTATCAAATTCCTTCAAGAAAAGATCATGAACTTCAAGTTCAATTTTCCAAAGAAAAATTTTTTGAACACCTAAAAAGACTGACCCACTAGTCCGAAAAAGAAAAGATTAATTGTTTTTACATGGTCAACCGAAATATTTTTGGAATTAAGGCCGTAATTACTCCCTGAGCAACATCGATTTTTACATTTAATATGTTCCAGTTTGGACTTATTGAATGTCTCTACCTCAGTCAAGACTTGGAAGAAATCAAATTATTTCCATATAATTTGAAGGAAGCCATCCAGAACTATCAAAAGAATGTCGCAAAGGATAGAACCATCTTCCTGAAGTTCTATTCAGCCTACCCAGATTTTGCAACTAAACAACCCACAAAGAATTTAATCTTCATTGGAGTAAGTAACAATATTTTCTCTATGCTAGATGAACCAACTGAAGAAGAATACGGCGAAGAAAAGATTGTCACAATTCTAGCAAATCAACTGGCGAGTATCTTTACTCAATGTCAAATAATTGGTAAAGACTCTTTCATAAAAGCCATGTACAAAGGTCCACATACTTTGCTACTCAGCAAAACGAGTGGAAAATTGATTAGAGAAAGAGACCTAGCACTACTGACAAACTTTGAATTACCATTCTACACATTACAAGGACTTTCAATAAATTACCAACCAGCTGTCCTTGACTTATTGTGCTCAATGATTAAGGAGAATGGCAATCATGCATGTGAAAGATGCGAAAAGCAAAAAGACTGTCGACAAGATGACAAGGACTCAGACGAAGCCATTATTGAAGAATGACGTAAGCACTGACGTCATCAAGCATTATTGGAAGGGATGACGTAAGCAATGACGTCATCGTGAATTATTAAAGCGTCTGATTGATTGTAAAATGTAATAATGTAAGGACTTTTCTGTAATTTACTTAGTACCCTTACGTGTATAAATAAGACTCCTCAGTCCTAAGGAAGGCAGAGCATCTGAACGAAAGTTTCAATCTCTCTCTTCTCTCTGAGAAGTTCTAAGCTATGCTTAGCAATTCCTTGAGTGTGGAATCAACCTTGTTCTATGTACTTCACCACTGTTTATAAATAAACAAACACTACTTTCATATATTCCTCTACTTCATTACTACTTTTACTTTCATTACTACCAACTACTCGTCGAAATTTCAACCTCAACTTAGACGGAAGCTGCGGTGGACCAAGAAACCCAGAATTACTTCAAAACACCAGATCAGGTATGACTCATAAACCATTTAGCTTTATTCAGTTTACACTAGAAATCACTCATGTCTGAAATAGAAAAGGAAATAATCAATAATACTGATGTAGAACACTTACAAATTACTGAAGAAGATGGTAACTATGAAGGAAGTATTTTAATATATCCGAAATTATTTCAAAAGATTCAGAAGGAGGATTTGAATTTATCTAAAGACGCAAACATGAAAAAACTAGGAGGAATAATGAAACGTTTCAATCAAAAAGAAAATATAATATACTATGGAAAGATAATTAACGAAACACCAATAGATATATCTGAAACACAGGGAAACACCTGTATACAATTATTGAATAAGAAGAAATTAATTGAGTTAAAAAGAAATTTAAAAAAGGAATCACATAGAAAGAAAATAGGTTACATTCATATAGGAGCAATACAAGTCTTAATTAAGGCAACTTTTCAAGAAGGAATAGATTCACCTATTGAATTAGTTCTAAAGGATGATAGAATAACAGATCCTAAAGATAAAATATTAGGAGTAATCGAAGGAAATTTAGCCTATGTCAAGCTAAAATTTGAAATTCACCCAAATATTGGAATACCATTAGATACCCAAAGATTAGATCAATCATTGACTATAGAACATAGATTTTTAAGAAATAATCTGATGAGAACAGGAGACAAGATTTTCTCAATTACTTATTGTGTCAATTATGCATTAACAAATTCACATCATAGTATTACGTTTAGAAATAATGACAGAATAGATATACCAAGACTATTTGAGGAAATATGAAAGATTTATTATCCTAAACGAAACGACTTAACTGAATTAGGAATCTCTATAAGAAACCCAAAATCACTAAGTTTTAGGCATACACCTAAACCAATTACTTTCCCAGAAACAGAGGAAAATAAAGATGAAAATATAAATAAATTATCAAATCAAGTAAGAGATCTAGCCCAATATTTGAGAAATAGAATATGAACAAAGAAAAAGAATTAAGAAATATTTATGAAAAATCTTATAATAAAATAAATCAAGATAAAAAGAATATAAAAGACTTTATGAGTATGTATGATAATCATCTTAAAAGAAATAAGGAAGATAAAAACCGAAAACAGATGGAAAAATATATTATACAAAAGGAAAAAGAACTGATTAATATAAGAAATAAAAGAGAAAAACATAAAAGACAAATAATAGAAAAAATAGAAAAAATAGAAGAAATGATTTTAAATACAGATCAATCAACTAGTTATTTTAAATTAACAGCACCAACTTTTGAAGATATTGATTAAAATAATGGAAATATATTCTGAGTTTGATATTCAGACAGAAAATGAAATACTAAGTGTACTAGTTATGGATTTACCTATTGATTGCAAACAATTAATAATTGAAAAAATAAAAGCCCAATGTAGACAGGAATATTATTATCTTGCAACTATTTCGCTAGATATAGAATGGAATTATATGGAAGAAATAGGATTAGCTTTTGAATTTGACTATGATAGACTATCATTATCTAATATATACGAAGATTGGGATTTATTAGATGATTAAAATGGACCAAGAAATATTAAGTATTTTGATTATGAAAATACCCAAAGACTGCAAGCAAATAATAATTAACAAACTAAAACACCAACACTGGCAAGAAAAACTTTATTTAAAACAAATAATGCAAAGAATACAATTAGCTTTTTCTGAGGAAAAAAGAAGACTATTAATTGAAGAAATAATGGAATTAGATGACGAAATAATGGACTATGGGTATGAATTATTAGTAACTCAAATTATGCATGAAGCAAATTATATAGATTATGTATAATTACTACCATTACCTGGGAATTAATAAGGGAATTAATAGGAAGGGAATTAATAGTGGTACCGAATTGGTATCAGAGCTAAGTACTAGTTAATTAATAATGAGTACTCTATACATAGAAAAATTTGTTCACTATCTAAGTATGATAGATTTAACAAACCAGAATAGAGTAAAAGATTTAATACAAGAATTAAAAGATGAAGCCACTGATACATGTAATAAACACATGGAATATCATTGTGAGTATTGTGACTGTAGAGAATACGAGAGAAAAATAGATTTAATAAAAATTTTAATTGATAAACTAAATGAATGGACGGATCAACAAGGAGCTGGATCCAACGACTCGAATTAGGCCAAAGGCACCTGCCTTTACCCGCCACAAAGGCAGAGAAGTCGAATCCAAAAATATCCCTTATCACTCAAAGTTTCTCTCTCTTGTCATTACATTTTTTACTTTCCATGGAACTTTGCTTTGCCTTGTCCCAATGCTGCCATCTTTTTCTAGGAATTGTTTCTCTCTCACAAGGCTACTTTTGTCTCATGCAACACTTTTGTATTTTTTTATTTTTTATTTCCCAAATTGAAGTTATAGTCTGATACATGTTCTTGCAAATGTGTTTTTTTAAATGATCTTTTATGTCCCTTATAGTAATTTTGAAGGAAAAGTAATCAATTCTACATGTAGCATCCAAATAAGTTAAAAATCATTTTTTTAAAATGAATTTCATAATTATAAAAAAAAATTATCTTTTGCTTTTCTGTAAAATCTCTAAAAATAATCACTAAATTATTTTATAACAAAATCTTATATTTTAATCTTAAACAAACTGGCTCTTACTTGGCCCAATACAACTTACGTGGACCATTATGACTTTCTATGGCCCAATATGACTTACTTTGCCCAAATTGGCTTACTTGGACTAGTATGATTTACTCTAACCCTATATGACTTACTCTGGCCCAATATGACTTGATACAATATGGCTTACTTGGCCTAATATGGCTTATTCTGACCCAATATGGCTTCCTCGACCCAATATGACTTACTTTGCCCGATTTGACTTATTTGGACCAATATGACTTACTTGGCCCAGTACGGTTTACTCTGGCCTAATATGACTTACTATGACCAATATGACTTACTTGGATCAATATGACTTATTATGGCCCACTATGGGTAACTCTGACCCAATATGGTTTCCTATGGCCCAATATGACTTATTAGGCCAATACGGTTTACTCTGGCCCAATATGGCTTACTTGGACTAATATGACTTGCTTTGACCAAATATAACTTACTCTGACCCAATGTGACTTACTTGAACGAGTATGATTTACTATGCACAACATGACATACTTGACCCAATATGGCTTACTTAGACCATTATGACATACTCTGGCCCAATATGACTTACTTGGACAAATATGACTTACTTGGCCTAATATGGGTTGCTTGGACCAATATGACTTACTTTGGCCTATATGGCTTACTCTCACCGGCTTACTTGGATCAATATTACTTACTCTGGCACAATATGTCTTACTTGGAGTTGTACGACTTACTCTAGCCAAGTATGACTAACCTAACCCAATATGACTTACTTTGCTCAACTCTAGCACAATATGTTTTATTTGGCCCAATATGGCTTACTTGGACCAATATGACTTACTCTGCCCAATATGACTTACTTGACCCAATATGGCTTACTTGGATCAGTATGACTTACTCTGGCCCAATATGGCATAGTCGGCCCAATATGACTTCCTCTGACCTAGTATGGCTTATTTGGCCTAATATGACTTACTTGACCCAATATGACTTACTTGGACTAATATGACTTTCTTGGTCCTTAATGACTTTACTTTGACCCAATATGGCTTACTTGGACCATTATGACATACTATGTCCCAATATGTCAACGATCTAGGTGTAGTCATGATCAACTTTCTTCTCTACAATCTCGGGGGGCAAAATAATCGAACATGGCATGTGCAGTGTAACACCCCTTTTTTTTTTACTGTTTTTCAATATCGGTAGAATTTTATCTATTTGTATTTTTATCCGAGACCAAGAAAATGATTTTGCATAATACAAAATCATATTTAGACCCTACTTTATAGTAGAAGGTTACGGTTAAAATTTTGATTTAAAATTCAGACGGAACTCGGTCTGCGTTTTCATTGACAGTCAAATTTTACTGATTAGAAAACCTAATTTTGACCGGAGAACAAAACGGTTTAGACTTATATCACATTTTCAATGATATAGGTTATTTTCAAAATCTTCGCTCAAAAATAAATTATTATATTTTATTCAGGCGAATTTTCAAAGAAAACGGTGAAAAACATAAATCGGGAAAACGACGGAGCCGGATACGGAACTGCAGAGACCCGCCAAGAGATGAGAACAATGAGTCATCCATGATGACTCATGGACGATGGGTCACCATGGTGAGTAATGGTTATTACTCGCCATAGTAATGATGACTTTGGGTGAAATGTCCAAATTGCCCTTTTCCTTCCATCAAAATTCCAAGTTTGTCCCAACATTTTGTGACCAATGCCTCCCAAAACTCGACCCCTTCCCCCATTCAAGGCACTTAGCAATTTCATTTGTGCATTTTCCAAAACACTTCAACTTCTTCATCTTCCAAAAACCCTAAGAACTCCATTGTTGAAGCTTGCAAAGTTGATCAATTTCTCCACTTCTTTCATCATCTAGAGGTAAATCCTCATTGCCTATAATCATAGCTTCTCTTCTCATTATTTATTTCCATTCATTCATGTCAATATTTCTATATTGTCATTTTCCTTGATTTTCCTAGTATAATTCTAGAAAATCATAGAAAACAATTTTTTGAGAAGTGATGATTTTTCCTCACTCTCTACTACTCTAGGATCATGAATCCAATAGCTTGAAAAAAAAATAAAAGTCCCTAGCCTATTTATCCACTATTGGGCGAATACACATCCATATGGGTTAGATGAATTTTTCTTCAACTTTTAACTCGTGTCATGATTATTTGTGTGAAGGAAATTGTTGATTTGTTGGGTGTTGAGTAGTAGGAGGAAACAAAGTCCAAGGAGACAAAGTTCAAGAGGAATTCAAAAATTTCAAGGTAAGGGGAGCTTACCTGAGGGGTTTTTGATAGCTACATACTATCTGTCTGATGTGTGTAAATTTATATGTAGTAATTTTGTGGTGTTAAATTTAATTATTATATAATTTTTATATGATTTTAGTTTTATCTGTGAAAGCATGATTTTAACTGTGATATATGCATAATTGTATGTATGGATGAATTGTTGGGTGACTGATTGACTGAAAACCTGACAGTGGTCAATGCTCAATTGTGATTCAGGATAAAGCTTTAAAAAGCTTGAGGAGAAAATTAAATGTTTTGATCTATGGAAGTGGAAGAAAAATTTTAAAATAATAATATTTAATTATATTTCGATTAAAAAGTAAATCAATGAGTGATAGTGAGGACGAAACCGTGAAAAATTTCCATTTATGATACTTTTTTCCAAATAAATAGTAATTGAAAGAAATTAAGTTTCAAAAATATTTTAATGTTGATGGTGAAAAAGCTTTTAGGAAAAGAAAAAACCATTTGATTTATAAATAATTTTTATTCTAAATGGAAAATATTTTAGAAAAGTGCTTTACGACAAAACTATTATTTTGGACAAAAACGTTTTAGAAATGATTTTCAATGATTTTGACGTTTTTCGGAAAAGAAATTTGAAAAGAAAATGGATTTCTGAAAAATTGTGTTGAAAAGAGCGAAAATGTTGTACGACGAAAACAAAATTTTGATTTTTGATTTAGTTTTCACAGAACGAAAATTATGTTTAAAATTGAGAAAAGATGTAAGGACCTAGCGGCCGAAACGTCGGGCTAGTGTTCCTGTGAGAAAGTATTGTGGTCACAGATTTAAAATCCTACGCTGGCGACCCGACTTCGTGTCATTTGTGTGAACGAACCTAGTGACAGGTGCATCGGCCTAGAGATTCGTCTTATGAGCACTCAGACTGCGTGTCCTGTGTTAAGCGTAAATGGGCTTGGTGCCTAAGTAAAAATAGCTGTGAACTTTGAGCATCGACAAAGAAATAATGAACGAAAAAGAAAAGTAGTGAAAATAAATGTTTTACATGCATCATTTGGCAGACGTGTCATTGTGGCATATGTGCCATTGTGTTATCGAGCCTTAATCCACCAAGGGTGGATTGACAAATTGGATAATTACGGACCAAAGAGGTGTCTTTGGGTCTTTAGGGACATCCGGGTTCAAAAACCCCACAGACGGCTGGGGCTTTGTAACCTCGAGTCGTCGAAATTCGACTACCCTACCCTGATGCACTCAATAAGGAACTATTCAATATTATTTAGGTGAAATATAAGACCTTAGAACAATCGGGGATCTGAATTAATGGAGAGACTGACCCAACCCGAAACAATTGTGGTGTGGGGATTATTACAGCCTATTCTGCTAGACGAAGGGAAGTTAGGATCTCCGAAGAATAAATATTAAAAACAGATAGTGGACATTGAAATGTCATGCATTTTTACAAATTACGATGATTCTCGGGTATGAATCTCATTGTTTAAAAGATTATAATTTATGTTTGAGAATTCGTGTGATGTATATATATATATATATATATCTGTATGTATGTTGTTATCCGTGTGTCGCGCATGTAGCTATCATGATAAAGCTCATATGTCGGTATCTCACCCTTGCATTATTTCTGTTGGATTCTGTGGTGGTTTTTCGATGTTTGTGTACAGATGAACCATCAGGGGGTCTATTTTATTCGGGGATTCTGTCCCTGATGTTTGAGGATGCTGATGACGGCGACACGTGGGTTATCAACCTGGGAGCCCGCGGCGCCACGTACACCGGGCCAGTTTGTGTCACTAAGGACACATTAACAGCAGGACCACAAATGCGTACCCACAGTACCAAGACTTTGGAAGTCCCACTACTACCTTTGTGGTTATTATTGCGAGCATTGGTGGAGCAGGGAGACCTCATTCATTAGCCTCCACTCGTTCAGACACTTCAGGAGGCAGTACTACATTCACCACCAGCCCCTCTGATACTTGTACTAAAGGTAGACGATGAGATTGAAGAGGACCCACATGAGGAGAAGGTTCTTGAGTATCATCCTCTGGTTGATGGTGTGGACCCCGCTGCTGAAGCGGAAGTAGAGGTACCCTTATCGGATACCCCTGCAGGTAGGGAGGACCATGGCGGTCTTCCCAGCGGTTTCCATTAGTGCGACCATCGTTAGGACTTTTTAGTTCTATATTTTGAGATAGTGGTATTTTCGACAATCTGTATATTTGGCTACTAAGTGCCATCCTTTTTGAGTTGTGGTTCCAAACTTACCGCTGCAGTATAGTTATATTTTTATTTTACTTATGTATTTACTCTGACAGATGACATGTATGTATAAAGGTTCTAATGTAAAAAGTTTATGATGATGCATATATAGATGTGATGTTTGTTTATTTTTTTTACAACCATTTTCGAGTAAAGCTAAGTAATTAGAAAATTTTATTTTTCCAAAAGTAACCAGCTTTTATTTCAGTTTTATATTTTCGCAACGAGTAGTCATTTAATGCCAAAGGGGGTGTTACATACAGAACAACCAAAATCAATGTTAAGATGACCCTGCAATCAAGCAATTATAAGACAACCCTTGAAGTAAGTTAATAAAGCAGTAAAAGAGAGAGAGTGCAAAACTATAAACATACTTTGTCATACCTCATGACCAAGTATCAAATTTCCAGGGTTGATATTCCTGTGAATAATATGCTTCTCATCATGACAATATGTCAACGCCCTTGTGAGGCTCAAAATAAACTATAATTTTCAAAAAGAAAGAATATAACATAAACCCATTTCAGAAAATATACGGTGGCAGGACGCTCATCAGAGAAATGATCTACTTTCTTGAGCTCGTTGTTAAGCGGACCATTGAAAGCATACTCAATAATGAGCACAACATGCTCAACATCATTGAACCAGCTCAAGAGACTTGAGATATTTGGGTGGTTAAGACTGCTCTATTTTTTCATATTATTTCTCAATTAGTCCGGCATCACATACTTCTTAAGTTCTTCCTTAAACACACCTTTAGTTCATAACATATAGGGTCTGGGAAAATAAAATAAAATAATTTAAAAAAACTAAAACCATATTTGCAATGAAGACCTTGTTATTAAAGGTATTTATTTTATTTTAACAGTTGAACCAACTTTTATTAGAATTTTTTTCATAATTATTCCATGAATTTCATTCTTGTGTTAAGGTTTTGTTAAGTAATAGTTCTCACAAAATTTTAAGATGCAGTCGAAACTCTTTGAAATTTTATCTTCTATTTTTGGATAAGATAAAATTTAATTCTAAGAAAAAATTTCCCCTATTTTGTTACTCTGAAACTTAGATATACTTTTAGACGGTTCATGACAGATATATAGAAATATAAAATTAGGAAAGAGAAAATCTGACATGGAGAAATTAAGAATCGCGAGCTTAAATTATTATGAAAGAGAAAATCTATTAGCATTGTTATTCTATTGAAAACCTAACGTAGATTAACTAAAAATTGATAAACAAAGATTGTACCCAAAAAAAAAGATTGATAAACAAAGAGAAAATAGAAGATTGATAAACGAAGATTGTACCAAAAAAGTAAAATTGATAAACAGATAGAAAATATAAGAAATTCTAAGAAATTAGGAAGCTTCTTTGATTTCGCAGGCAACAAAAAGTTTGTCGATCCTTCCTTTTCCATATCCTCTCTAGAATGGTTTTCCGATCTCAAAGTCAATAAAGAACCATATTGATCTCTCTTCTTGTCCTTGTTGTGCCTTTAAACTCTCTCCTTGTCCTTGTGGTGCCTTCGAACTCTCTCCTCGTCCTTGCAGTGCCTTTGAAGCCATTTTCTGTGAACGAATTTGGGAGAATTTGGTTAGAGTTTTAAATTGGGAGTAAATGAAAGTGATTTTCATATATGATCTAACTGAATCGTTACACAATTTATATGGAGTTGATGGTTGCAATGTAATATCCTTAACCATAGTTTAGGTGATATCTAATCAAGTAACTAATAACTACCCTAGTAACTAACTTCAGACAACTGATATAACGGTCAGTTGTTTGTTGGATGACTTGTCAGGAGAGTTGCTTGGTCATGTAACTAATTAAAATTCATCCCGCGTATATCAAGTGTAGGGTTGTAAATGAGCTAAGTTATTTGTGAACTATTCGGGCTTGACTCGTTAAATACCCGATCAAGTTCGTTTCTTTAATTAAATGAGTCAAACTCAAGGTTGAGATTGAGCTCGATTATTCAAATGAGCCCTGCCCAAGCCTTACTGGCTCGACATTAAATGGCTCGTGAATAGCTCATTTAGGTGTTGCGGTCTTTAAGTTGTTGCGGTGGTTTTTTGTTGGGTGAAATTGCTCTGCTAGCATTGGACTAGATATCTCAATAAATAGATGGAGGCCATATTTTTTTTGATGGACTCATACTTTTGTAATGGTTAAGCTTAAATTGTATATTTGGACTCATGCTTTTGTAATGGTCAAGCTTAAATTGTATTTTGCAAGGGCATGTTTTTAGAATATTCTGGTCAAGCTTTTTGAAGTTTCTTTTTTGTAGTAAAGAAATCTTGAATTTCACATGCCATATGTTAAGTACATATATCTATTTTTATAGATTATCATATAATAATAATAAAATCTTTAGTAAGTACTGAATTGATAAAATAAAAAAGTAATTAAATGAAAATTTTCATAAATGCAAAAATAATTTAATTATAAATAAGCTAAACAAGTCAAGCTCAAGCTTTATTATTTTTAAATAAGTCAAGTTCAAGCTTTTAATGAGTGAAGTTCAAGCTTTACTATTTTTTCACAAGCCAAGCTCAAGCTTCAAATGCTCGACTTGAATCGACTTGTTTACACCTCCAATCAAGAGTTGTCTTCTTGTTTGTTGGGCTTTTTTTCCTTCTGGGCTTCTTTGTTTCTTTTCTCTTGTAATAAAAAAAAAAAACTAACCACTGCTTGTTGCTACCTCAAGTTAGGTATAAAGAATTGGGTTAAATTTATTTATTTTTTTAAAAAAATGGAATTGGGTTAAAAAATCATCCATAAAAATTGGTGACCTAGATCTCTAGTGTATATATATATATACACCAAGATAGTCAAAATCGGACCGGATCGACCGGTTCGACCGGGACTCGGCCTATCATCCGGTCCAGATAGCCCCTAAAACAACCCTATGAAAAAACCGGTCAGAAAACCGGAGAACCGGCAAAAAACCAACAAAACCGAACAGAACCGATGGTTTACCGGGTTTCCCCGGTTCATATGAAAACTACTTCGGCAATGTCGCATTGTTGCTTTTGCAGTGTCTTCTCACTTCTCCGTTTCGATCTTCTTCCCGCGGGATGCCCATTCTTGTCATTTGCTTCTCTTTTCTCCAGCTTTTGCTTCTCCGCTCGTGCAGCGATGTAGTGCTTTGAGCGCTTGGGGAGCATGTTGCGGTAGGTGACGATTTGGGTGTTGAGATAGAGGAAAATGACTTGATGCATATAAGTAGAAGGATTAATAAAGTATAGATGCGCGTCTTAAATTATTTGCTAAAACCAGTGAGTTGCTTAAATGATTTTCTGGCTTCCAACGTTTTTTTAGATTTTTTAGAAAAAATTATTAACCCCGCTCGCCTACTCACGATGCAACCTGTCAACCTATATCGGAAAGAGTTGTGTTATTTGAATACCTGAATTTGGACATCCATATAAATATCGTCGTAGATTGATATGGGTGTGTGTGAGATGGAAATGTATAATATTTTAAGATAGAATATATATAATATATAATTATAAATGGGGTGTCACTTGGATGTCCAAATTAACATAACTCTATTAGGAATGTGCTAAGACCCTCTCAACGCATTAATGGAAACATGTCCTTTCAGTCCATTCATATTTCTACTTTCATTTATCATTTATTTTCTATTGTAATTATCATATTATAATTTAAACTTCAAATTGTTAACACATAGTTTGACTTGGTTTTAGACTTTTTGGTGTAATTTTGAATATTATATGTTCTGATATTTATAAGTAATGTATAATTTTTAATGTGCTCAAATTGTAAATATTATGTATTTTTGTAATTATTAGAATATTACTTCATATACTATATTAAAAATATTATTTAATTATCATCAGTTCAATCACAGTTAGACCATCGAACATTGAACCAACGATCTCATCGGTTTAATGATCGGTCCGGTTTTGAAAACTTAATATACACTATATTGTAACAATATTTAATTCAAATGACAAATATAATTATCATTTTTTTGACAAATGACAAATATAATTATTATTATGTTATTAATTGAAACATATAAAAATTATTGACATTATAAGTATACAATGCTAACTACGATATAAATAGCAAGTCATGTTGACCTTGATATAACATAATTAATAACGCATATCAAAATTCATCACTGAACTTATGAAAGGATAAAACTAATAAGAAAGGTATATTCGATTTTGGTCACGAATTGACTATGAGAAAATAATACTTGTAGTTAATTTTCTCATAGTCTATTTGAGAGTTGGGAGGGGAATGGTTTGAGAAGGAAGAAAGGGGACACAGATGGGAAAGGGATGATAACTTTCAAAGCCTTTCAAATTCCTCTCATCTTATTAAATGTATAGATATTAAAAAGATTATTATATTAAACTATTTATTCAAGGAACTCAAAGGCAATATATATATATATATATATATATATATATATATATATATATATATATCAATGAAGGTTGACATAAGTGGAGGTGGACTTGTGCCTCTTAATCAAGTAGTCGGGGTTCGAATCTCAGCTCTTACGTATGGAGCGAATTTCCGCTGGAAGAGGGTTTCCCGCATTCAGGTGTCATTTATTCCCCGCAGGAGATTAGTCCTCGCTTCCGACGGGATATATTCCTGATCAGGGGAAAGAAAAGAAGGCAATATATAGTGAAGCTAATAAATTTGACTTACAATTGGTGCTCACAAAGTGTCCCATTTGACGCATACTCAAAAACCATCATTTTCGTAGATGGAGTGCTCTTTCTACAATAAATTCAAAACACCATATAAGATTCAAAAATTATCCGATATTCGTCCAAACATTAGTGGCTTCAACGAGCAAATGAAAGAAGCATCATCAAAATAATCTACCAAATTAATAAAAGAAAAGAAAAATTGTTATCTACATCAAAGCCAATAAGGAAAACTACTACCTACATCAAAGTCAATCAGGTTATACTTAAGCTCTAATTGCTAAATGGCGAATCTAAAATATTGAACAAATAATTAAGAAATTAATCAAATAAAAAACATTTAAACAACTAAATTTAACAATCAAAGGTAGCACAAAGTACAAGGACAAAATTAAAACGAGGAAACATTTAAACAACTAAATTTTACAATCAATTGTAGCACAAATTTTACAACCCATGAAATGAGGAAACATTTTCAAAGCACGGGGACATAATTGAATTCTACAATGGGATTAAAAAGGGTGCAGTTATCTTGGTATTAAAGTGCTGTTTTGATAAGTAATAATTTAAAAATTAATGGTTTAAATTCTTTTAAAAAAAATAATACAAGCACATGAATCTTTACAAGTTACACTTTACTAAAATTTACTCCCCTGTAATTTCCTCATTAGAAATCACCACTTACACTTCAAATCCACATATACAATGTGCCTTGCAATTGTTTGACATATGTGAGGAATTTTGCATAATGCTAACACTTGCACAAACTTATGTAATGCAACCCATAATCCATAAAGGTTAAGAAAAAGAAAAAAAAGGCAAGACTTATAGGAAAAATTGTTGTGGTAGTGGTTCCCCAATACTTAAGTGTTGGTGTTCACGGTGCTTTTTGGTCAAAGTCAAATTCGACGACAAATAAAGAGAAAATAAGCTAGATGTGGTTTTCCTGTTATGCGGTAATCTCGTCAAGGATGGCTTCAAAAGATTTATCACTTGAAAGCACGATTCGTAAAGAATCAATTCACAAAGAGCCCAAAAACCTTGTCAAATAAGAGGAAGTTGTAAAAACACAATTTGAAAGAAAGTGCATGAATTTAAAGATTCAGATAAGTAAATGTGCAAAAAATAATGTGCAAGTAAGTAAAGTGCAAGAACTTAAAGTGCAAAAGGTTTAAAGTGCATAAAACTTAAAGGTGCATTCAAAGTAAACTTGCAGGAAAGTTGTGACACCCGGGGCTGACGAGGGTGAGGAGTGGTCGTCGGTGCAAGAACGCACGGACAAGGAGCGGCTCCTGACAAGCTTCTAGGCGAAGGAACACATGAATGAACCGATAACATACCGGAATGAGAGGGATCCTAAGACTGTGTAGGTATGGGACTACATGCATCATTGATGATGACTTATATGAATTGATTGATATTGCCTATACCAACAAGATGCATCTACTTTTCGGTAGCCCATCACTTAAGAACTCACAGTTAAGCGTGCTTAACTAACTTTCCAGGAAGCATGTGAGTGAGGACAAAGCACCCTAAAAAGACCCGTGTTGGTTCGTGGGGACAGTCATCAATCCATAAAGCAGCTAGGGATGTTACAAAAGTAAATAACACTTAAGTAAATTGCATGAAAAGTAAATTACGTGAAGAGTAAAGGAATTTAAAGAACAAGTGCTGGAAAAATAAAAACCTCGAAGATTGAATCACATTGAAAATAAGTTTGTATTGAAAGAAAAAGATGGAAGGTATAATTGATTTCAATCTGTTCGAGTGTGAGATGTTAGGAAATTCACCAAGTATCTGACCTCTTGCTACATCCTAGGTTCCTAGTATTTATATATGATTGAAAAATAACTTCCTGGCTATTTACATAGCATGATTGCACTAATTGCCCACTGCTTAGCTATGTACATAGCCCATTGTGGCAGTTACCCACATTCTAATGCCTTAACACATTAAGGTGTGGCTAATTCTACATAGAGTAATTATCCTTTGCTTCCACATTCTGCCAATATGTGTCTTCTGACTCAATCGTTCCATGCTTGACACTTTGCTCCATCTTTCCATTGAAGACAGGAATAATCCGACATGACATATTCTTGAGGCATTCTTTGATTTTGACGTTCTCTCCTCTATTGACTCAGATGGTTCAGTATCCAACCCATTTTTATTCTTCGTCATGCTACACAACTTGACATCTTTATTCCACTTTGTCGATTGAAGACTCGTTGAAGCGCTTCCAAAATTAGCCATTTTCCAAATCCATTTTATGATTTGGTAAATTGTCTTGTTGCACAATCCTTCACCCAATTCCTTTATTGTTGACTGTTAAGCCTTTCCAATGGTGTTTTACAACTAATTTCTTCTGCTAAGCCACTTTTGTATTTACTTCGTCATTCTGTTTCTTTAACAAGCAATGTCTATTTTCCGTCGAGTCAAAAATTGAAATTGACACCCAACAAATGCCTCCTAAATTTTGCTCATCAACGGCTTCTGGAGATTGGCTAAACTTATGTACACTCGGCTTTCATTTTCAATTTTGAACTTTTAAATTCAAACTAAAAAAATTGATAAGATTTAATCTTATCACTTAACCACCAAATCTGTCATTTCCCCCAAAAATAGGGATATGATTACCTAGACGTAGTGTAACAGCAACTTTTCGAAATTTGAGTCATTATCATTCTTTAAATACCCACTAACTCTGCAAGTTAACCCATTTCACCCTTCTCACCAACACTATTAATCTTTTTCTTCAACAGTTCAAACTGCTACTGTTAGCAAGAAAGTTGCTGATACCAAGACTCACATTGTCGTACACACTAATTGTTGAAAACTCGGACCTATGGCCAGAATCCCAGATAATCTTACCCATTTCTAATTTTCATTTGAGTCTTCCCCCTGCCTTCATGGGTCCTATCTTTTCTAGGGAAAATTTCCTTGAAAATCTTTGCTCCACCTTTCCATGCAAGACCCCTGGTGAGGCTATTCAAGCCTCTTCTTCCTCTCTCCCCATTACAAATTTAGTAAGAATGAAAGGTTGTTTAGAACTCCTCTCTCCAAAATTGATGGGGGTATATTGAGTGGCTCGACAAAGTTGAAGCCAAGAAAGGGAATGCATGGAGAGCCCTTAGTATTTTTTATTTCATTCATCTTTCCTTCCAAGTCATTAGGATTGAGGCTTCTATGGTTGTCGTGTATATGTTCTTTTAGAACAAAACCGCCAATAATTTTCACTTTCCTCATGGTATGATGGTGTTAATGGAAAATTTTCAAATTCTTGACATAAATAATTCTGACAGGATTAACAAAGGGAGCGAAGTTAAGACTATTGTTGTTCTAAAGTATTGAAGATACTTAGTTGGCAAGAAGATGTGCATATTGACTGACGAATGATTTTTCCAACAATATTCATGAAAGAATCGCCAATAAGGTGGAAAAGGAAAAATGATCAACTCTTAAAGTCGACAAAGCAGTTAAAATAAGTTATCAAGCAGTTAATTCCGTCAAAGACAAGTTAGTTGACACGGAGCAGTTTAAGGCATTGAGAAATTATTGGATCTGTTTTGACAAGTAGTTAGGTTTAGAATCTAAAAGCACCGCCAAAGACATGTGGCAGTCATTTAGATAGGAAGTTACTACTATGAAGTTATTGTATTTTTCTATAAATGGTAGTAAACTCATTGTAACCAGGGTCGTCGGTTACTTGATACACATCCTACACATCTCGATCACACAGCAGATTGACGAATTAATTCAAGTACTCCCTCCACCCTTCTCATTTCAATTCAATATCACAACCCAGTACAATACTGTTTTTATCCTTCAAAGTTCTTTACTTGTTCTCTATTATTCCTTAATATTTCGCTTATGTTCTTATTTTCATTTACCTTTCGTGAATGGTATTACTTAAATCCTATTTTACTTAACTTTACTTTCAAATTCTTGTTTCTTTTCATTACAAACTTAATGCAACTAGGAAGTTATCTTCTACAATAGAAACTACTTTCTTCTTTTAAATTTCAAACTTATCTTTTAAAACACAAGTCGTTTTATTGTCAAAATTCATTATTGACAACATTTTGTATCTTTTTGATAAATTTACATATTTGTTTTTGATACTAAGTCTTTGCCAATAATTTCTAATTTGGCTTCATTGTCAACTTCGTGCTTGGCAGACAATTAACATACTTATTTTGACGAGATTATCGCATAACTCGTAGGTCCCACACTAGTTTGATCTATAATTATTTGTCACGAAGGAATTTTTGGACACAACCAAAAAACCACGTTAACAAATTGGCACGCCCGGTGGGACGAGTTTAGAGTAACTCATACAGTGTCACGAATTTGACATACAAAATTATTTGTATGCGTCTACGGAGTGGAAAGGTGGTTCAAACATCATCTATTTCCCAAAACTCTGTGAATATGAGTAGTGCAAGTGATGCAGGAGTAGTAGGCACTAACGCCGCTGCATCAACGGTTGATGCTATTGCACCAGTTGACAATATTCCTGCAACCAGGGCTAACGCTACTAATGCAGGAAATAATAACACTAATAGTTTAGGTGCGAGAAGAGGCGTTTCTTACACTCAAGTTGTCAATATATTTGACGAAGTTGGTCAAGGAACACTCCCGTCACCAACTTCCCCAGTTTTACAACAAATAAATCCACCAACTACCGGATTGTCTCCACAAAGTGTTGTGAATTCAAACCCAAGAGGGACTACGCGACCTCTGTCATAACCTTTGTATGGAATGCCTTATGGTTCGACTGCTGTCAATCCAAATACCCCATTTGCATACATACCATATCCAAATGGAATGACGATGGCTGCCCATGCATCTGGACAGGCAGGACCATCGACTGGGGGGCAAATTCCCAGTCATGCGAATGGGATAACAGGGTCAATGGTAGTAACTCATTCTCGACAAGAGCAACCAGTAGTAAGGCCACATATATCCCTACTAAGACAACCCCCGCAAAATATTGTTGGTCTGTCAGAGGCTACATTAGCCAATGTTTGACAACAAATTGACTCTAGTAACCATGACATGGTGAATACATTTACTCAACAAATGAGTACAGTGATTACGCCATTAATGGAAAACATGAATAATGCATGCTTGACATTGCCAAATGAGATACGTAGGTTAAATAGAGCCTTGGGCGTTGTAGCCCCAGGTGATAACCAAAATACCAATAGAAATCTCAATAGAAATGTCAATAAGAATAACCAACCACAGGTCGAACAACCACAAGTTGTACAACTCGACGGATCTGAACAAGATGACGAGCGGCCACAGAACCATCATCGGATTCCTTTGAGACGAGGAAATGTACATATTTTACAACCAGAGGAAGACGAGGACTTTGTCATAAACCAGGGTGATCTTGGAGCGCTTCGTTAAAATGTTCTAAACCAAAATGTTAACCAAGTTGTCGAGCAGGCGTTGAATAGATTTGGTTTTAATATAGGTTATGCCAATCAACCATTTTTTGCATCGGCATTTCCTGATTGGGTCCAACAGGCAAAAATGCCCCGGGGTTAGAAAATACCCAAGCTGTCAAAATTTTCAGGAGAAAGCGGAGAATCGACTGTTGAGCACATTGCCCGATATACAATCGAGTTAGGAGATTTGGCTTGAGAGGAGGGACTAAAAATGAAGTTCTTTCCTAGTTCGTTGACTAAGAATGCTTTTTCTTGGTTTTCGACCCTAAGGCCTAATTCCATACACTCCTGGAATCAATTGGAGAGGAGTTTTCATGATCAATTCTTTAGGGGTGACCTGAAGATAGGATTGACAGACTTATTTGACATTAAGAGGATGAATAACGAGTCTGTCGATGACTACCTTGCCCGATTCCGTCAAATGAGGAGTCGTTGCTTCACCCCTATCCCTGAGGCAGAAATAGTGAAGATTGCTGCTGGGGGTCTAGATTATCATATTAGGAAGAAGTTGGTCAACCAACATCTAATGGATCTTGCCTAGTTAGGAGATAAAGTCCGACAAATTGAACAATTGAAAGCCAAAAAGGTTTTCAAGCAGAAGAAATTCCTCAAAAGAGAAAAGATTAACTTTGTCGGATGTAGTGAATCCGACGAGGAGGGCAACGATTCTGAGGAATATGAGGTAGATTACGTTGAATTAAAAAATGTTCCACCTTATATATGCCAAGCTTTGAAGCCTGCGAGGGCCAAAGAAAGGATTCCTTTCATCAATAAGAAAGTGTATACATTTGATGTGACCAAGACCGATTAAATATTTGACATATTACTCAAAGATAAGCAGTTAAAATTGTCAGGTGACCATAGGCTTTTGAAAGCCCATGAGATTAAGGATCGGAAATACTGTAAGTATCATAACACTTTTGGTCATGTAACTAATGATTGTATGCATTTAAGGGACATTATTCAGAAAGGTTTGGCAGAAGGAAGACTAAAATTTTCAGACATGAAGGTTGATACACCGTTTGGTCCTGAAGTTAACAAGGCTGACCGCCGAGTCCCTATGAGAATAGGCATGGTCAATATCAGAGCTGGGCAAAATATCCAAATGGATCTGTCAGATTCATCTGATATTTATCCAAAGCCGGGAGAACCTCTTGTCGATTTCATGACACGCAAGAAATCTAGTGGCATACTTAAAGTTTACCCAAGATGCGAAACATTTTATGACGAAGTGGCTGCCGAGAAAGCCAGGGGGCAGAGAATGCCATCATATCACCCACAAGATAGAACCGAGTCTCGTAATGGTGGTAACCAAGGCAGGTTTTCATAATTGAGCAGCCATACTGGGTCTAACAGTGTACACAGAAGTGTTGTACCTGTTGTTAACTGGCAGGCAAATAGCCGTCAACAACACATGCATCAGACAAGACCTAGACAACACCACACAGGAGGTTGGCTTGAAGAGTCAGTCAGAGGATTAGTGGGAAGTAACAACTTTATCGGTGGTAGATTCAATTCCGTCAAGACTAGGAAACCCCCGTCCAATGTAATGGTGGATCAATAGGTAAAGAACTCTGCCGTGGCTCGTTATCCAGAGTTACGAGAGCAGAAATGGGTCAGAAAAAACATGTTCAATGATCACAATCCACCCTTTTGGAATGAGGATTACCGAAAGGGTCAACTAGCTCAGAATGCTCAGATGACAGCACCTGGCTTGTCAGGACCATCAACTCAGCCGGCCATCTCTAAGAGCCAAAAGAGGAGGTTGCAAAGGCTTCGACAGGCTCAAAAGAAGAAGCTTTCCAGGCAAGGAAGTGTCACCATAAAAGAGATGCCTTCGCAGAATACTGGTTGTTTGGTTGCAATGGCTGACAACGTAGCTGACAAGAGTGGAGATGTCAAAATGAAGAGCGTGATAGAGGCTCACCCAATGGAGATTGACATGAGGGTGCCTGTTACTCAAAATAGGTCAAATAAGTCCATACCCCAGGTCTGTGTAGCAGAGAAAAAGAAGGCCTTAGAAATGTCGTCACCGCCAACAAAATCCACAGGCAAATGGCCAGTTGGATTTGTAGACTTGGAAAAGGTAGCAGGATTTGAGAAGAAGTTCGAGGCGAGGATGCAAGATCATCAATTGGCAACATTCAAACCTGAATGTGATTTGACCAACTAGGAATTGTCTTTTGATGCTGTCATTAAAGCATTGAACGATCCAAATGATGATATTAACATTAGCAGAGGCATGGACATGGATAACCAAAATGAAGATCTAGCTGACATCATCAAGGAAATGGATAACTGAGGTACAGGGATAGCCCGGCCTTTGTCAGAAAGGTCAGGATCAAACGATGACAATGATTTGAAGAGAAATCATGGAAGAACTGTAGGAGGTGCATTCTTAGACGAGGATCCAGAGAATAAAATCATCCTGGAACCAGGCATGAGAATGAATATAGGATTGATTTCCGTCATCCCAGTGGAGTATGAAGGATATCTTGAAGTGGATTTTTCCGACGATGAGGATATGGTCGACAATGACAGAAATCCAGATGATTTTTGGATGTATGCCCAAGAGAATTTGGTCACCGTGTTCGATAACATAGCCCAGTTGGAGAAGCCCACCGATGAATAAAGAAATCATTTAAGGCCATTGCATGTAAAGGCCATAATTGATGGGAGGCCCACTAATAGAGTTCTGATTGATGGAGGAGCTGCTGTCAATTTGATGCCAAGGGCAATGTTTAAAAATCTAGGAAAAGATCAGTCGGACTTAATTTCGACAGACATGGTCGTCACTGATTTTAGTGGCAAAACATCTCTATCAGATGGTGTTGTACCTCTCAATATCCAGGTTGGCACTGTCGAGAGAATGACGTTGTTCATGATAATTCCAGCCAAATCAAGTTACAACTTATTACTCGGCAGGGATTGGATTCACGCTGTGGGAGTAATTCCTTCGACAATACATCAGAAAATAATCTTATGGAATGCGTAAGATCAAGTGGAGATCGTCAAAGTAGACAATAGCGCGTGTTATACCCAGCAGTCACACCTAGATTTCAAAGTATATTCGCCAAACGTCAGACCTGTGACTGCCAACGATGGAGTTGTTGACAAAGATGCGCTAGAAGCAAGTCTTCTCGATCAGTTTGGATGTGAAGATAAAGGAGGAGACCGACAAGTCTCGTCCCAGTTCCAACAATGAGCCTTGAAACACACCCGAGAAGATTTTCGGCCTATCTAGCCGATAGAGAAGTACACACTGCAGAAAGTGCGTTGGCAGATTGTATCATTGACGACGACCCTTTGGGTTTTGAGAAAGGAGCCGAAGTTAAGCAAAACTTTGAAGAAGAAGATCCTATGGAAGAAATAAATTTAGGGACAGAAGAAAAGAAAAGGCCCATTTTTGTCAGTGTTTTTCTGTCAGATGATTACAAACAAAAACTTGTCAGATTAATTGCAGAGTATAAAGATTGCTTTGCATGGGACTACGATGAGATGCCTGGTTTAAGCAGAGATCTTGTTGAACACTGGCTGCCACTTAGGGAGGATTGCAAGCCTATCAAACAGGCAAGTAGAAGGTTTACTCCAGAGGTGGTGCATAAAATCAAAGAGGAAGTGCAAAGTCTGCTTAAAGCAAAGTTTATTCGAACAACCAGGTATGTCGATTGACTTTCTAATGTAGTTCCTGTCATTAAAAAGAATGGCAAAATGAGGATATGCAGAGAATTTAGAAATTTAAATATGGCTACCCCCAAAGATGAGTATCCGATGCCAATAGTCGACATGCTTGTCGACTCAGCATCAGGAAATGGAATTTTAAGTTGTATGGATGGCCATGCAGGTTATAATCAAATCTTTATAACCGAAGAAGATGTGTCAAAGACTGCCTTCAAGTGTCCAGGAGCAATTGGGACATATGAATGGATTGTCATGCCTTTCGGTTTAAAGAATGCAGGAGCCACCTATCAACGAGCAATGAATACTATTTTCCATGATGTGATTAGAAAGTTCATAGAAGTATATATTGATGACGTGGTTGTCAAATCCAAAACCAAAGATGACCACTTGGAGCACATGAAGCAAGGGTTTGAAAGGATGAGAAGACACAACCTCCAAATGAACTCAGAGAAGTGTAGCTTCGGAGTGTCAGCTGCCAAATTCTTAGGCTTTCTAGTTCACAAAAAAGGAATCGAGGCGGACAAAAATAAAGCTAAAGCGGTCATGAAAGTCTCAGCACCACATATAAAAAGGAACTACAATCCTTCCTAGGAAAGGTTAACTTTCTAAGAAGGTTTATATCAAATCTGTCGGGAAGAACAAGAGTATTTGCACCATTGGTCAAGTTGAAAGTAGAGCAAAGCTTCATATGGGAGCCTCGTCACCAAGAGGCTTTTGACCAGATCAAGCAATACTTAGTCAATCCACCGGTCATGATGCCAGCAGTGCCTCGTCGATCGTTGAAGTTGTACATATCAGCATCTGAAGACACTATAGGATGTCTATTGGCCCAGGATGATGATGACAATGTTGAAAGGGTCGTATATTATCTAACTAGAGTCTTCAACGATGCTGAAAGAAGATATAGTGCAATAGAGAAGTTATGTCTAGCATTGTATTTTTCTTGTACAAAACTTAAATATTATATGATGCAATGTAATGTATTCGTTATTTCCAAAACTGATGTTATAAAGTATATGTTGTCAAAACCAGTCCTTAATGGACGTATTGGTAGATGAATCATTGTTTTGTCAGAATATTCTTTACAATACGTACCATCTAAAGCTGTCAAAGGACAGGCGGTAGCTGACTTCTTGGTAGAACGTCCAGGATTGGACGTGCCAGAAATAAATGTTGTCAGTTTACAACCCTGGAAACTTTACTTTGACGGATCAAGGCATCAAGGAGGTAGTGGAGTAGGAATCTTAATCGTGACTCCACAAGGAACTCCTACTAAGTTCATGTTTGAACTTAAGTATCCATGTTCCAACAATGAAGCTGAATATGAAGCTTTGATTGTCGGATTAGAGATACTAATAGAAATGAAAGCACGAAATGTGCATATCTTTGGGGATTCTCAATTGGTTATCAAACAACTTACTCAAGAATATAAGTGTGTCAACTACAACTTGACAAAATATAGTATCGTAGCTAGTAAGTTAATGAAGAAATTCGATGACGTAATTGTCAAATATATTCTTAGAAATTTAAGTCAAGAGGCTAATGAGTTGGCTCAAATAGCCTTAGGATACAAAATATCTCAAAAGACTTTGTCAGGACTAATGGAAATCAGAGAATTATTATATCCATTAGAAGAAAGAGATATTTTGGTTAATGATGTAATTCTACCTAATGACTGGAGGTTGCCAATAATTGAATATTTGGAAAATCCAAGTCAGAATGTAGATAAGAAAATGGAATACAAAGCATTGAATTACACAATGCAAGGAGGATTGTTATATAGAAGGTACGTTGATGGGACTCTACACAAGTGCTTGAGTGAGCAAGATGCTTATTTGGCTCTGTCAGAAGTCCATGAGGGCATATGTGGAGCCCATCAGGCAGGAGACAAAATGAAATGGGTTCTTCGACGAAGTTTGTATTATTGGCCAACTATGATTAAAGATTGCATTTTGTTTGCCAAGTCTTGTGAACAATGTTAGAAACATGGCCATATACAAACTGTACCGGCCAGCGAATTGCATTCTATTTTCAAGCTTTGGCCTTTCAGAGGTTGGGCTTTGGATTTGATTGGTCAAATACATCCTACTTCATCGAAAGGACATCAATTCATTCTAGTTGGAGTGGACTATTTTACCAAATGGGTAGAAGCAGTTTGCCTTAAAGCAGTTACCCAGCAAGATGTAATTGATTTTATTGAAAATCATATAGTTTGTCGGTTTGGAATTCCACAAACGTTGACAATTGATCAAGGGTAAGTTTTTACTGGGAAGAAAATTATAGAATATGCCAGCTCTAGACAGATAAAGATGCTAACATCTACTCCCTACTATGCACAAGTCAATGGCCAAGTTGAGGCCATAAATAAGATCATTATTAGTCTTATTAAAAAGCATGTGGGCCGACAACCTAAGAATTAACATAATACTCTTGATCAAATACTGTGGGCATATAGAAATTCACCTAGGCAGTCGACAGGAACTTCACCATGTCAGCTAACTTATGGACACGATCGTGTGTTACCTATCGAAATCAATCTTCAATCTATTCGCATTCAAAGGCAAAATGACTTGCCTACCAACCAATATTGGAACACAATGTTGGATGAATTGGATAAATTGAGTGATGAAAGATTGATTGCATTTGAAAATTTGATTCTACAGAAGGAAAGAATTGCAAAGTTCTATGACATTCGAGTTAAATTCAAATCATTTAAGGTAGATGATTTGGTATGGAAGGTCATATTGCCCATGGATAAAAGTTGTTGAGATTATGGCAAATGGTCACCTAAATGGGAAGGACCATTTAAAGTTGACAAAGAGTTTTCTGGAAATGCTTATGCACTTGTCGATGTCAATACGGGCCTAATAATTAAATCAATTAGTGGCAAGTATTTGAAGGAATATAAACCGATAATGCTCGAGGTAAAGATTGACAACGAGTGAAAAGAAATGAAAATTTTCATTCGCTAAATTGGTAATACATTCATATATCGTCAAAGGTACAAATTGTCAATTTAATCTAAAGCCATATATATCTCAGTTGGCAATATAGTAATGTATTATCAACAATACAAATTGTCAATTAAGATTGACTTAGGCCTAAAGTCTAAGACTATACTGAGTTCGATAGACTTTTATCTTCCTCTCTTCGATAATGCAGCAGTGTAACCTGATTTGTTGAGGCTTCATTCCCCATTTGATGAGGTTTTATTTTCATCATATGTCGAGAGTGCGCAGAGACGCGGAGGTCAGCTCTAGATGTTACATTGGTTGCTGACCTCCACTGCGTTTTTTACGTTGGTTATTAACCTTCACTAAGAATATGACCATTAAAACAGAAACTTTGGTCTGATGTTTTAATGTGGTAAGGTCAGATTCCCACGGGGGAAGAAAGAAGAATGAATGAAAACGTTTTTTTAGATGGAAGCATATTATGTAAAATGCTTAACTATGAAATTGTTTAATTTGCAAACCTCGTTATTTATAGTTGGTCTAGGGAGACAACGAATTTAATACGAGTGGTTTACCCAAGTTTCGAAACTTATTATTGCATTTATTATGATTTGATAAGCATGAGTTACGAAGTTGGTTGGAAACGTGCAGTCAAATCGAACAGTAAACAAACGTGCAGATAAGTGAAGAGACATTTTAAATTAATCACCCATTGTCGGACATTACAGGATTAGAATTTGACAAAGAAAAGAATTACAATAGCCAACTTTGATTTAAGTTGAAATCAAGGGATAACTGATCCCATGCAAAGGAAAGATCAGTTTTGTCAGTAGCGGCAGCTTCATATTCGGGCTGTAATGCATGGAGTTTGCCAACTACGCTTTCAGATTTTTGACCAAGTTGAACAGATTCGTCGTCAATAGCTTTGACTTTGTCTCTACTCTTTTCTAGAGCTTTGTCAAACTTGGCACATTTCAGATCTGTCAATTCGATTTCTGCCAACAGTTTCTTTTGATACTCCAGGAGGCTCTCTTTAGTATGAGTTCCGGTGGAAATAAGATCAAGTTCCTTCTGTTTAGAAGTTTCCAGATCTCAGAACCTAGCTAAGAGGTCATCTTTAATCTTTTCTTCCTCCTCGTAAGAAGGAATGACAGAGGTCATCCTTTCTAACTTTCCAGAGAGCCGCCCCCAGAATTTATAGATGGAGAGAAAGTGTGTGCGGCTTGACATGGGGAGATTGGAATGAAGAGGAGTGATCTCTTTGGCGAGTTGTGACAATTCTTGTTGAATAATAGCGTCAGATAAAAGTGTATTAAAAGAATTTTCAAAAAGAGCCTTGAGATCATGCATAAGATTGACGACTCGGAAATCACTAGAGTCATGTTGAGTTGATGAAGAGTTGGCAGAAAGTGTTGATTCTTTCCGGCTTACTTCTGATAGCTTATTAATCCAAGTGTTGAAGTGAAGAGCCGATTTAGGGTCAGGAGATTTCATGATTGGAGGTCTAATTACAGGCGGAGGAGGAACGACAGGAATTTCTTCAGCCAACAATGTCAATATCTTCATCTGGAATTTCAATCATGACGACAGCCTCAGCTGGTGTGTCAAGTATGGAAGTTGGAGTGATTGGAGTATGACGATGAGGACCGGGGGGCAATTCTGGATTAGATTCAAGATTTTGTGGATCATCTGTCAGACCTCTAGTGTCGACAATAGTGCTTTCTAAGTTTCTGTCAACCTGAAAAAGGAAAGGAACTAAGAAACCAAATACCAAAAAAAGAAAAAAAAAGAGAGTCAATAAATAACTTGTACCTCTGGATCAGGTCGATTCGCTGGTTCGACAGTCTTGTTGACAATTTCTTGAATAGTCATTCAGTCTTCAATCTGAAGAGATTTTTCCTGACGTGAAGGAAACTGAGATATATATGATTATAAAAATAATATGAAGGAAGATGACAAGATCAATGGAAATACCAAGTTAGAGTCTGAAGACATTAAGTCGACATCAGCACTTGCATTTTCAGTTACCTGAATAGTTTCGACAACTTTCTCTTTCTGTCAAAATGAGGATGAGAAGATGTGAACGAATAGGTATAACTTGATAGACCAATTTCAAAAGTAAAAATTTTACTTTGGATTGGTCGGAAGGAGAAGTGTTGGAGGAGCCAACAACAATGTCTTGAGCCATAGATGCGATAGAAGCCTTGGTAGCATCAGAGTCTGCCGAGAATGAAGAGCTTTGGGTGGATTTTAATTTTTTGGAAGGGAGGTCAGAAGCAGCAGCTTTCCCTTTTCTTTTCTTGGCCCTTTTTACTATTTGAGGTTTAGGGGCAGAAGCTTTGGTCTACCGTGAGCTTTTCTTGACAGTTTTGACCGCCACAGGAATTACGTCTTCATCTTCATCATCATGTTCAAATGCTTCTTCAGTCAGTACATCAGATTTGGACTTACCAGGAAGGGGTTTGTCAAGAGGAACAACTGTCAACAACGACATGAATAAGTTGATTGTCAGCAAAGTGGAAAGAATAAAAAACTTGTCTGACGAGCAAGTACCTGAGTTATGAGTTAGAATTCGCGAATGGAATTCAAAGTCGTCATCAGGTTGGAGAAACTGACGAGTGAAGGTAACTGGATTCGGTTTTTCGAGAGGGTCAACATAAGCACTTATGCTCTCTAGAAAGAAGAAGTTACCTCCCTTCGTCGGCTTTCCAGGATGTGAGTCGGCTAAACCAAAATGAGCACACAGAATAGGCACAGGTTTAGGGAAAGGAGTCTTTAAGCTATCAAAAAATTTTCTAGTCATATTTGGGATGTCCCAATATTTGGCAAGCCTTTCGGATTCCTTGTTATCATGCTTCCTTTTGGCTTCAGCTAAAACACTGTTAACATGACGAACCATATCATATGGTCTCAGGGGATTCCACTTGATTTTGTAAAATTTTTCAAAGGCTTGAATTTCTTTTTGAAGTTCACCTTGAGCTTTCGATGCTGATTCCTATTCCTGCATAGAAGAATCATCACCGTTACCCGTAGTATCTTCAATACAACTCAAGCAAGCCTTTAGACTTGGATGATAATTGGAATAGTACTCATCCCACCAGTCAAGAAAGCTTTGAGTTACTCCATGGAAGACAGAATGGAACTGGCTGTAAGGAAGTCCTATGAGCCTTGTCTTTGTCACTGATGGCCATAATGTCTTCATATGTTGATGCTTTGGCATCAATGAAGTCCTCATCAGAGTTTGATGAGTAAGGGGCAGGGATGGATTGACAGAAACCAAACTGACAAGCAGTGGTATTGGGCAAGTGAAGATAAATGCGATGGGTTTTGAAACCAGGACCATCGACAAAAATGACCTTTTGGCAGAGAAATTTGGTCCAAATTGACTTGTTAGATTTGGATATAGTGGTACTTAGATTAGTAAACCACTTTGGACCATATCTCCGATCAACGAAAGGAGTGAAATTAATCTTTGGAGAGGTGGATGAAAGATAACAAAAGATTTTGAAACAAAACTTGAAATTGGCAGTCTTGTCTCTCGACAAAGATTCAGCAGAGACGTAGTAGAGATAAGAACCATAAGTGTCGATTGACAAATCCAAAGGAGCTTTGTATGAGAATCGACGCTCTAAAACAACATTCAACCACAATTGAAGAAGCCAGAGTGACCCTCCTATGTTGGTTTTCTTTTGTCTAGACCTGACAGTATCAACCAACATGCTCATGCTACCATAAAGATTGGCAAGAATGCATTGGCCTAATGCTAATCTATTACCAGTTGACAAGAGATTAGCAAGAGGGACATAAGAAGCAATTAGGGTAGCAGATTTGCTGCAGAAGACATAGGCACATAGCCAAAGAAATAGAAAGGCTACATGTTCGGCATCCGTCACAGGTTCTCGATCTTTACCTCTAAAATCTGTTATGTATTTAGAAAAGGAGCACTTTGGAACATAAACATCAATCTGGTTTTCTACTTCGACATTGGAGTGCATAGTAGGGCCATCTGGATGAAGGCCCATAATAGTCGACATGTCAAATAAGGTCGGACCCATCATTCCATAGGGGAAATGAAAATTGTTTGCAGTTCTGTTTCAGAAAAAGACCGACGCCCCTATTAGAGAAAAATATAGTAATTTGATATGACGAGAAAGCTGAATAAACTCAAAAATTCCAGCTTTCTCCCACACGTTACGTTTCTCAGTTTGGACTCAGTCAAGCCAACTGATGTAGGAATCAAACCGAGTAGTAGGGGGCATTCTAAAAATTCTATTGCTCTTTTTAAAGACGTGAATATGGATTGGGGTTAATGAAGCTAAGATAACCTCATTTGAGTTAGCGGAAGGAAAAGAACCACGTAAATCCTCAGAAATGTCATTCTGGGTTATAAGGGGACCTTAGAATGCAGCAGGTGGTTTCAAAACAACGGAAGAATCATGAACATGGTAAATTACCTTAGATTCCTATCATAATTCTGATTCTTCCAAGATTGGGTCTTGAACTACTGCCCTAGGAGCAGCAACCGTGGCCTGAGGTATTAAAGTTGACATCTTTGAAGATGTTGCCATGGAGATTAAACGAAGTGATGAAGAGGAAAGGTTCTTTTGTAAAGAAGAGATTTTTACAGAGAGAGAGAGAGAGAGCAAGATCAAAAGAAGTCAGAAGGAGTTAAATAATGATATGACGAGCATTTAAAGAAAGTGGGAGTTGTTGGTTCGAATTCCAAGACAACTGCAACGTTATGATTATTCCTATTAAGTTGGGATATGATTAGTTTGATAAGATTTAATTCCTGAGATTAAGACCCAGAATTAAAAATCTGTTAAAGATTTGAAAATTCAAAATTTTGCTATTCTTTCGGACAAGACCGTCGAAAAGTAAAATTTGGGGGGCATCTGTTATTGGAAGAATTTCAAATTCTTGACAGGAATAATTCTGACAAGATTAACAAAGGGAGTGAAGTTAAGACTATTGTTTTTATAAAGTATTGAAGATACTTAGTTGGCAAGAAGATGTGCATATTGACTGACGGATGGTTTTCCCGACAATATTCATGAAAGAATCGCCAATAAGGTGGAAAAGGAAAAATGATCAAGTCTTAAAGTCGACAAAGCAATTAAAATAAGTTGTCAAGCTGTCAATTCCGTCAATGACAAGTTAGTTGACATGGAGCAGTTTAAGGCATTGAGAAATTATTGGAACTGTTTTGACAAGTAGTTAGGTTTAGAATCTAAAAGAACTGCCAAAGACATGTGGCAATCGTTTAGATAGGAAGTTACTACTAGGAAGTTATTGTATTTTTCTATAAATAGTAGTAAACTCATTGTAATCAGGGTCGTCGGTTACTTGATACACATCCTACACATCTCGATCACACAGCAGATTGACGGATTAATTCAAGTACTCCCTCCACCCTTCTCATTTCAATTCAATTCAATATCACAACTCAGTACAATACTGGTTTTATCCTTCAAAGTTATTTACTTGTTCTCTATTATTCCTTAATATTTTGTTTATGTTCTTATTTTCATTTACCTTTCGTGAATGGTATTACTTAGATCCTATTTTACTTAACTTTACTTTCAAATTCTTGTTTCTTTTCATTACAAACTTAATGTAACTAGGAAGTTATCTTCTACAATAGAAACTACTTTCTTCTTTTAAATTTCAAACTTATCTTTTAAAACCCAAGTCGTTTTATTGTCAAAATTCATTATTGACAACATTTTGTATCTTTTTGATAAATTTACATATTTGTTTTTGATACTAAGTCTTTGCCAGTAATTTCTAATTTGGCTTCATTGTTAAATTCGTACTTGGCAGACAATTCACATACTTATTTTGACGAGATTACCGCATAACTCGTAGGTCCCACACAGGTTTGATCTATAATTATTTGTCATGAAGGAATTTTTGGACACAACCAAAAAACCACGTTAACAGATGGGTCCGACACTTTTTGATGTCACGACCCTTACTGGCCTTCGACCTGACGGAGTCAGCATTCAGCTCGACTTAGCTCCCGACACTCTACTGGATGTCTACACTAAGAATCCATCTTCCTTTTCTGGTTTTATTGCTCACCATAACCCAAAAGAGGGTGAAGTTTTCGACAGGGAACATGTAGCCTTTTTACTCCTCTAGCTATCGGCTTATGCCTTTTGCAGCAAGTCCATCCGAATTGCAAAGGCCTTTCTTCCATTGGTTAGGGCAGTGTCTAGACATTTTGGGGCCTAAGACATACCTATTAGAAAAACTTAATATAATATAAATTATTAATTATCATATTATTCTACTAGCCTCTTGAGTTGCAAAATTATTTATCATTATTACCACCATTGTGAAGTAGTTTCAAATTTTATTGTATATATAGAAAAAATAAACGTTACTTTATTAATTTTAATTTATTGTTACTAACAAAATAAAATATGCAACTAATTTTTCTTCAACGGTACCAACAATTAATCTTCTTAGACTAAAGAAACAAATAGTTTCAAGTGCAATAAATTTTTACTTTCCTGAAATTTCACTCATGCACACTCATAAGTATTAAGACCGTCCCGCTAAAAAAATGTATTAAGACTGTTGAGTCATATAATTATAGCACTTGCTGCCAGCTTGAACTAGAAAGCCATGTTGCTACTTGATGCTTAAATAAAATATCTCTCATATACATGTTGTTATTGCTGGGCCTTTATCATATTTTTATGTATTTATTACATGTTAGATTTTTGGGCCTTTATATAATATATAAAGTTACAAAGGGTCAATAGCTAAGTAAATTTGGGACCTAAGGCAAGTGCCTTACTTGCCTATAAGGTTACACGACCCTGCCATTGGCCCAAATTTTGCATGAAGGCATGATAAGCCTCTAGCTTATCTAGTTTTATGGCTAGAAAGGCTAAGATTTTTATGCTAACTGAGCGATTTAACCTTGCTAATCACCCGAATTTGGCTTCTTTTGTTCCTAAGCAACACTTTTAGTCTCTTAGAGAGTTTTTAGGAATTTTTGGGTTATTTTGAGTCAATAAAGCATTAAAATGCTATTTTAATATTTCAGGTTGAAACTGAAGCTCGAGGAAGTTAGGAAAATTGAAGAAAACAAGCAAAAAGGTAGATTCGCCTCTCGAGAAGGTGCTTGCCTCGAAATCCTGAGAAGCCGAATAAGCAGGAACAAGCATCATTCGGTCTCGCGACGCGAAGGAAGTGCTCGCGTCACGAGCCTGAAGCAGTAGAATGGAAGGCCACTCAGTCTCTCCCCCGAGCATCTGCTCGCCTTGCGAGCACCCAAATTTGAATTGGTGCCAAACATAATATTCGCGTCACGAGCCCCTGCTTGCCCCGCGGGCGCACGCAGACCCAGCCCATAATAAATAGCTTGTTTTAGGTCGGTTTTGGGAGTTTTAAATATTTTTTGGTTAATTGGCTAATCCTAGTTTCCTTGGAGCTGCATCTCACTGAGTTTTACACTTTCTTTCTAGCCTCTAGGATGAATTCTTGTATTTCTTGCATTGTTACTGTGACTATGAGGAACTAATTCCCTATTCTAAAGGAACGATGAAGTCACATTTGATGGCATAGTGAATTCAAGTTACGTTTTCTTATTCCCTTATCTCTTTTTTTGTTTCTTAATTCTGTTTTGCTTGTGTTAATCATAATGGCCAATGGTTAACTAGTCTAGTGTGTTGATTCCGGCAGGAGATTCGTACTTAAGACTTTAATTAAGAACACCGTTTGAATATATCTAGGCATAGAATAGGAAAATGGAGCAATCACAATAGGGAACCAAGAACTTAATGAATCTAATTGTGCGTTGTTCGGATCGGCAGATTGTCAACTAGCATGTGTAGGTATTTCCTCTTGAATAGCGGCAGTGACATTAGGATAATTGAGGGTTCCTGATTGACAAAGAATTTGAACATAGGGATAAGAGAATAATCACTTGGGGAACTTGCATGATTGGGTAGGTGGATTCGTGACCTTAGAAGCCTTAGCCATTAATTTTATCTCGTTGTTATCTATTAGCATTTTAGATAATTGTTCTTGATATATTTTGTTATCTAATTTTCTCTCTCTTCCCAACAAACCACTATTGACTTGGTAAACGCTTTGAACTTCCTTAATAATTTGGTTAAATTGGTCTCCCAATTCTTGTGTTCGACCTCGGTATTGCTTACGGTGTTTTTATTACTTGCAACGAACCGATACACTTACCGAATTCGCAGAAGTTTTTGGCGCCGTTGCCGGGTATTGGCATAACCAATTTTCCTAAAATTTTGGAAAATTAAATATTTTGATTAAGAAATTTTTTCTTTTAAATTTATGCACTTTTTATCTCTTTCAACTTATTTGATCCACTTGGTCTTGGCTTGTTTTTGTGTATGCGAGGTATCGTTCCACCGGGAGACTTGCTATACGACCCATCAATCTTGAAGGGATGGCAGAAGGAGATCCTCGGGCTTACAAGCCTCTCTATGAGTATAATCGTCCTAACTTGGATGATTGTGATTCTACTGTTATCAGGCCGATCATCACGGCCAATTCTTTTGAGATCAAGTCATCGGTTCTGAACCAAGTGCAAAGGAATCAGTTTGATGGGAGTGCAAGCCAAGATCCTCATAGGCATATTGCACATTTTTTGGAGATCTATGATATGTTGAAGACTCCTAGAGTTTCAAATGACGCCTTCCGTTTGCGACTATTCCCTCCCCCTCTTTGGGATAGAGCACGCGATTGGCTAGATCTAAATTTGGATAGAGGAAGCATAACTACTTGGGAGGATATGGCTCAGAAATTCCTCACAAGGTTCTTTCCTCCTCGTAGAGTGACACAACTGCAGATAGCCAATTACTTCCTTTAGGCATCATGAGGATGGGACTTACAATGAAGCTTGTGAAAGGTATGATGTGCTTTTCAGGAGATGTCCTTCTTCTTACTTTGATTTGGTAACAAAGGTTAAACATTTCTTCAATGGGTTGAGGGGTCGCTACCAGATGAACTGTGATGCCGCAACTGGCGGTTCTTTCTCTTGCAAGTCAGCGGAAGATGCATGGGCATTATTGGAGAAGATGTCTAGGAATGACTAAAACCATAATGGGAGTCACTCTACTAGTGCATCTCAACAAAATTCTTCCGGACTTAGTGCAACATCTATTGAAGCTATTCTTGAGTTGAACGCACTTCTGAAGAAGTAAATTGAGGCACTTAATAGCAAGATGAAGGTGAATGCGGTAAGGGAAGGATTGTCACCGGGTTGTGATTTTTCAATGGTGATCATGACAATGAAGGTTGTCTGGGTAATTTTTCTCAGGAGCATGTGGACTCGTGTCACAACTTCTATGACATAGTGCCACAGAGCAACGACTATCAGAGGAACAGGCAGAATGACTACCATAATGGACGGAACTGGAACATCAGGAGAGATCATCCGGGTTTTTCTTGGAACAACACAAGTGGTGGTTTAGCCGGGCAACAACAACAGACTCAAAGGCAGAACTATGGGATTCAACAGAATAATACTCAGCAAGCTCTCCCTGGGCCTGCTCAATTGAAAATCACAGATGGTGGGAAGCAGACTTGGGAAGTGGCCTTTGAGAAATTAGCTAGTCATACTAGCACGGTCATTGAGAAGCTGACAGTGCACATTGATACTTCCATTGATAAGCTAGCAACACACACAGGGTCGGTAATCCAACACTTAGAAATATAGGTAGCTCAGCTTGTTAAGCAGATGAATGAACGTCTTCCAGGCACTTTTTCGGGCAACACAGAGAACAACCCCAATGCCCAATGCAATGCCATATCCACTAGAAGTGTAAACCGTTGGAGCCAAAGGGGAATCCCTTGAAGGCTAATGAAGACAAAGTTCCAGAGGTGCCACTGATACGATTTCGGCAAGTATACCTAGTCGCAAACAAGTAATACGGTGGTAAGACCGGTTATCGTCCTCAGGGATCATGGACAAGTACCACTTCGCAAATTGAACTACTATCTAGGCGATCGTTTGGATGGAAGGGAGCTCAATACTAAATACCAAGCCTAGCAAAAGTAAACAAAACAAAACAGACAAGAATAAAATGTTTTTTTTCTTTTAGGTATTTTATCAAACACTTAACAGGCAAACAGAGATGTGATCAACAAATGGATAGAATTGTTAGGGTTAGACTACGCTAAACACCCCTTGGTTGCAATGACATGATTAATAACAATTCCTAATTCAATTATGACAATCAAATCTTCTGAAATACTCAAACCCTAATGTCTTAGGTGGAATGAGCCTAAAACCCCAAATTAAACCCTAATGTCTTAGGTGGATTAATATGAGATTTTGCATAAAGAATCAAGATTTATAAGATTGTAAGCACCCCAAGACCTATGTCTAGGTTCATGAACTACTTGGCATTTGATTCATGAGCATGCCTTAACATCAATCTTTCAATTGTCTATCAAAGCTACAAATCATTCCTAGGATGATCAAACCAAGGAAAGCATTAAGCATGGGATCAAATAATCATAAAGAAAGAGGGAATTGTATTACAATCAAATCATGTTACAACCAAGTTCAGAAAAACCATATCTAGCCCCAACAAAAGGGGTTTAGCTACACATAATCATATAGCAAACCAAAAGAAAAGAAATAGGAATAAGGGAAGGAAAGAACTCCATGGGAGGATCCACAGTAGCCAGAGAGAATGATTTAGGGTTCCAGCCTTTTTTCTATTTTGCCCAGAGGCCTTTTTATAACTCGTGCGCGCGTCACGGCCGTGATGGGTTCTGCCCTGGGCGCCTCTTCACTTTTTGATTCATCACGGACGTGATTCTCATCACGGCTAGACCGTGATTCTCATCACAGCTAGGCCGTGATAGGTTCTGCCTTCACCAATTGGTCTGCCACAACTGTGATGGACATCACGGCTAGGCCGTGATAGGCTCTGTCTGGTCCAACTAGCATGTCACGGCCGTGATGGGCATCACGGCTAGGCCGTGACCAGTTCTGACTTTTGGGGGTCTAGTACAGCTGACAAGTCATGACCGTGATAGCCATCACGGCTAGGCCGTGACAGCTTGACTTTTGGCTTCTTTCTCTTCAGTTATTGCTCCATCACGGCCGTGATGGTCATCACGGCTAGGCCGTGATGGGCTCTGCTTGGCTCAATTTCTTCTCTTTTCAGGCTCTATCTTCATCCAAGCTTCATCATGGCTAAATCTTGGGCATTTAATCATAAATTCCTGCAAAACAACACACAAAACCACCTTATCCATTCCAAAGGAAAAACTAACCAAAATCAAACTAAAATGGCCTAACTATATGAAAATGCATGCAGAAATGTACATGGAAAATGAGGTGAAATCACACTCATCAAATCACCCCAAGCTTAAGACTTTGCTTGTCCTCAAGCAAAAACCAATGCCAGAAGATGAAATCAAAAGAGCAATGATAGTGAACCAGAAACCCGAGCAACTAATCCAAGCGACAGGCATTTTCAAATAATTAAGCAAGAGACGATCAATTTCAAGTCCAATTAGACGCTTAGGTTTCCTAGACTCATATTCTCACTGATTCGGGCACTCTTTCTCACCTCACTCAAGTGTTTCAGGATATATGGCAATTCGCTCAATTTCCTCAAGGAATGAATTCTACCATAAGCTTGACTATTAATCGAATCTCTACTTTATTAATGAAAACAATTAAGAATCAAGAGGTCTTTTACTTGGGTTGTAACGGGGCCATGGGATTAATCGTTAGGTGGGGAAATCAAGAAAAGGAGATTTCAAAAGGCTACACAAAATATCAAGCATTGCAAAGCGTGACCTTCTAAAATACCATTTTGGGTTTTGATTTATTTTTCCACATTTTTTTCTTTCTTTTTGTTTTATTTCTCATTTCTTTTTGTCATCCCCTTCTCTACTTATATTTCTTTTTCTTTTATATTTTTTTTCTTTTATTTGGAGAAGGGGCGATTTTCAGCTCAAGAGAAATATTTTTTCTGATTTTCTCATCCCATACTTTTTCAACTACCTTTACCCTTTTTGTGCAATACTTTAGAAGGTCTCTCGTCAAGCATCATTCACCAAAATTTTTCAAGGGACCAAGAAAAGTATTTTATTCTTTCAGGCTCGAAATTGGGCAACTAAGGGGTAGCATTTCATCAATCAAAGCTCAGAAGGCCGGAAAAATACCTAGTGCCTCAATCATTTTCAAAAATGTTTTCAAAAAATTTTCTAAGCTTTGAAACGGTTTCAAGTCAAGTTCTAGAGAAATACAAATCAAGAGGAATAACACTCTATCACAAAGAATGGGGTAGATTTAGTGAGTACCCCTTTTTGGCTCAATCATCTCACATTTAGTAGTTCAAAAATCAGTGAGAAACACAAATCTATAGAAACACATGCTAATTATCAACTTATCCAAGATCATCTCAAGAATTTTTATTTGAAGCCTTATCACGAGAATAAAAAAATTTGGGTTCAAAAATTCACTATCTTAATTTATTTGGCACTAAGTTCTCACAATTGGATGCTCAATCTAAGCAAGGGGGTAATCGAATCATGTGATCATGTAAAACTATGCCTGTATGAATGCAACATGAAAAATGCAATGCAAAAAAATTCAAAAATTTACAAAAATACCCCTACCCCAAGCTTAAAACTTACATTGTCCCCAATGTAAATAATTAAGTCAGAGAGAGGAGAAAAATTGGAATTACTCACCGAGGCAGTAGCGGGTGCTGGATCACAAGCCTAGTCACAAGGGTGCTGGAAAATGGGTCACGACCGTGATGCTCCTCACGGGCAGACCGTGATGCATTCTGGTCTATAGGTGTTGGCCTGTCACGGCCGTGACCTCCATCACGGCTAGGCCGTGATGCTCTCTGATCTTCAGGGCTGGCTCATCACGCCAGTGATGCTGATCAAGGCTGGGCCGTGATCCTTTCTGTTCTTCTTGGTTAGCTCATCACGGTCGTGACCAGTGTCACGGCCTGGGCGTGATGATTGCTGACTTTGTTTCTCCCTGCCCTTTTGCTCTTCCTTTTTTCTAAACCTGAAAGCACTTAACAAATCTATTAATTTATGATTTTTGTCCTCTTGATCTTCTCAAATTATTCAAGAGGTAAAATCAAAAACAAAGGGAAAAGAAAAGAAAACTTGGGTTGCCTCTCAATAAGCGCTTCTTTAACGTCACTAGCTTGACGGGTGATCTCTAAGAGGGTGCTTTAAGAGGGATGGAGACTGTTTGACGATCAAAGTCTCCTCCAAGGTAGTGCTTGAGCCTTTGCCCATTAACAGTGAAAGTGTCTCCGGATGATGGATCTTCCAATTCAACTGCACCAAATGGGGAAACTGACTTGACATAGAATGGACCCGACCACCTTGATTTTAGCTTGCCCGGAAATAGCTTGAGACGTGAGTTAAAGAGCAAAACTGTTTGGCCTTCTTCAAATTGCTTGGGAAGAATGTACTTATCATGCCAAAACTTTGTTCTTTCCTTGTAGATTCTTGCACTTTCATATGCCAAGAGTCGGAATTCATCCAACTCATTCAATTGCAACAGTCTCTTGTCCATAGCCAGCTTAGTATCAAAGTTTAAGGCCTTCACTGCCCAAAAAGCATGATGTTGGAGCTCTACCGGAAGGTGACATGATTTTCCAAACACTAATTGGTAGGGTGACATACCAATAGGTGTTTTATATGTAGTCCGATAGGCCCAAAGTGCATCGTCCAGTTTCTTTGCCCAATCTTTCATAGCATTGTTCACTATTTTCTCCAAGATTCTCTTTAACTCCCGATTGGAAAACTCCACTTGCCCACTGGTTTGTGGGTGGTATGGTGTGGCAACTTTATGATTGACCCCAAACTTGGCAAGCACTGCATTGAACTCTTTGTTGCAGAAATGAGTACCTCCATCACTAATGATGGCTCTAGGGGTTCCAAATCGGGTGAAGATCTTCTTCCTTACAAAATTAATCACCGCTTTTCCATCATCCTTCATAGTTGGGACAGCTTCTACCCATTTTCTCACATAGTCAACCGCAACCAGAATATACTTGTTGTTGTAGGATGATGGGAAAGGGCCCATGAAGTCGATCCCCCACACATCACAGAGCTCCACCTCTAAAATACCCTTCAAGGGCATCTCATTTCGCTTGGATATACTTCCGGTTCTTTGACACTTGTCACACTTCATTACCCAAGCTCTAGAGTCTTTAAAAATGGTGGCCCAAAATAACCTGCTTTGCAAGATCTTCATGACGGTTCTCTCACCACCAAAGTGTCCTCCATAGGGTGAGTTGTGGCAATGAGTCAATACCCCATTAATCTCTTCTTCCGGAATGCATCTTCTCAGAATTCCATCCGAACCTCTTTTGAAAAGGTAAGGCTCATCCCATACATAGTATTTAGAATCATGGATGAGCTTCTTCCTTTGTTGTGCATTGAAGTCCTTCAGAATCTTGTTGGCGGCCTTGTAATTTGCAATGTCCGCAAACCAAGGTGCCACTTGTGCTATAAACAACCTCTCATCTGGGAATTCTTCTTGAATTGGAAACTCATCTTTTGCTTGAACATCTGCTTGTGGAAGCCTAGACAAATGGTCGGCTACCACATTCTCCATTCCTTTCTTGTCCTTTATATCCACATCAAACTCTTGGAGCAGTAGTACCCACCTAATAAGCCTTGGCTTGGCATCCTGTTTAGTCATGAGATACTTCAAAGCAGAATGATCAGTGTACACAGTAGTTTTAGAGCCAATCAAGTAGGGTCTAAACTTATCAAATGCAAACACCACAGCAAGCAATTTTTTTTTCAGTCGTGGTATAGTTCAATTGAGCATCATTCAGCACACGACTGGCATAGTAAATAACATGCAACACTTTATTTTTCCTCTGACCCAAAATGGCTCCCACCGCATAGTCGCTTGCATCACACATTAACTCAAATGGTAAACTCCAATCTGGAGGTGCAATGACCGGTGCGGTGGTGAGTTTTTCTTTCAAAAGTTGGAAAGCATGCAAGCAATCATCATCAAACACAAAAGGAGTATCAACTACCAGAAGCTTGCACAAGGGTTTCACAATCTTTGAAAATTCTTTTATAAATCTCCTATAGAAACCCGCGTGCCCTAGGAAGCTTCTAACACCCTTCACATTTATGGGAGGGGGAAGTTTTTCGATTACTTTAATTTTTGCCTTATCAACTTCTATCCCCCCTGACGAAATCTTATGACCAAGAACTATACCTTCCCTAACCATGAAATGACATTTTTCCCAATTTAAAACAAGGTCAGTTTCTTGACATCTTTTCAAAACACAACCAAGATTTTCAGACAATCATCAAAAGAATTACCGAACACAGAAAAATCATCCATAAATACCTCAATGAATTTTTTAGTCATATCAGAGAATATGGAAAGCATGCACCTTTGAAAAGTGGCGGGTGCATTACATAACCCGAATGGCATCCTCCGGTATGCGTAGACGCCATAGGGACAAGTGAAAGCGGTCTTCTCTTGGTCCTTTGAGTCAACCACAATCTGTGTATACCCTGAGTATCCATCAAGGAAGCAATAAAAGGCATGGCTCGCCAACCTCTCTAGCATTTGATCAATGAAGGGCAAGGGAAAATGATCTTTTCTGGTGGCCTCATTCAATCTTCTATAATCAATACACACTCTCCATCCAGAAACGGTCCTTGAGGGGATGAGTTCATTTTTATCATTTGCAACCACCGTCATCCCCTCTTTCTTAGGAACAACTTGGACCGGACTCACCCATGTACTATCGGAGATTGGATAGATTATACCCGCATCCAGAAGCTTCACAACCTCCTTCCTTACAACTTCCTTCATGTTTGGGTTGAGTCTTCTTTGGGGCTGTCTAACCGGCTTGAAGTTTTCCTCCAAAAGGATTTTGTGCATACAAAATGAGGGACTTATCCCTTTCACGTCGGACATAGACCACCCAATTGCAGATTTGTGCTCCCTAAGCACCCTTAACAGCTTCTCTTCCTCCAAAGAGTTCAATCCGCTACTAATGATCACCGGGAATGAAGAATTCACCCCAAGGAAAGCATAATGGAGATGAGATGGAAGTTCTTTCAACTCTAGCACAGGTGGTTCACCCTTGTCTTCAATCCGCACATCCTCCACAACTTTGTCTTCATCAGTACTCAAAACTAGACAAGCCTCAAGGGATTTAACCATGAACTCAACTTCTTCCTCACATGCCTCTTCTTCTATATTCTCACCCATAAGAGCCACTTCCAATGAATCTTCAAAAGTTTGTTGCGCACTCTTGTCAGTCAATGATTCAACAAGGTCCACACTCATACATGTATCTTTGTCACTTGGATGTCTCATTGATTCAAAAACATTGAAGGTGACCTTTTCATCTTGGACTCTAAGCACTAACTCCCCTTGGTTTACATCGATCAAAGCTCTACCCGTGGCTAGGAATGGTCTTATAAGAATCAATGGAGTCTCACTATCTTCCGCTATATCCAACACCACAAAATCTGCCGGAAAGATGAATTTGTCTACTTTAACCAATAAATCCTCCACTACGCCATAAGGATACGTAATGGAACGATCTGCCAATTGGAGAGAAATCCCGGTTGGCTTGACTTCACCAATTCCCAACTTCTTGAAAATGGAGAGAGGCATAAGGTTGATACTTGCACCAAGATCACACAAGGCTCTTCCAATGTTCAAATGACCAATAGTACATGGGATAGTAAAGCTGCCCGGATCCTTCATCTTCATCAGTAACTTCCTTTGGAGTATGGCACTACATTCTTCAGTGAGCATGACCATCTCCTCCTTCCACTTCCTCTTGTTAGTAAGAATCTCCTTCATAAACTTGGCATAGGAAGGAATTTGTTGAAGAGCTTCGGCAAAAGGGATGTTAATTTGCAACTTTTTGAACACATCCAAGAACTTAGAGAATTGTTGATCTTTGCCTCCTTCTTCAACCTTTGAGGATAGGGTATCTTGAAATACGGTGGTAACTCCTTAGGATTGTCAACTTCTTCAAGAATTTGCCTCTTAGTCTTCTTTCTTGCAAACTCTTCATCAACCAGTTTTTCCCTTTGTGGTTTTTCAGCTTCAACAACAATAGGACTAGAGGTAGTGGCTTGGGAAGTCTTGAGTTCTTCATTGGTTACATCTTCAACAGTCACCTCATCAACTCCCTCACCAATTGTCTTTTCTTATCTCTCTTTTTCATGTGGAACTAACACTTTCCCGCTTCTTGTAGTAATTGCCTTGAAATCCTCCCTTGGATTCTTCTCGGTATCTCCCGGCAATTGTCCTTGAGGTCTCTCCGTCATTTGCTTTGCCAATTGGCCTATTTGGTGTTCTAGATTCTTGATGGAGGCATTTTGATTCTTTATATTGTCTTGATTTGCTTGCATGAATTGGGATAGAATATTCTCCAATTTGCTTGAATTCTCTTAAGGAGGCTTTGCTTGAGAACTTGAGCCTTGCCCTTGTCTCCAACCAAAGTTAGGATGGCTACGCCACCCCGGATTGTAGGTGTTAGAGAAAGGATCATGCTTAGGCCCTTGGTTTCCCATGTAATTCACTTCTTCTTGCCCAGAACCTCCAACCACACTAATTTCACAGTTGCCGTTGGCATGGTTACCTCCACAGAAATCACACACCGAGGCAGCTTGAACTTGGACCGCTTGTAATTGAGAATTTTGTAGTTGAACGGACCCCAATTGCTTGGTAAGGATGGCCATTTGCGCCTTAAGAGCACCAATTTCATCAAGCTCCAAAACACCTCTCTTGACCAATGATCGTGAACTAGGCATTTGATAATCATTATTAGCCATAGTTTCAATCAAGTCCTTTGCTTCATCGGGTGTCTTTTGGCTCAATGATCCACCTGCAGCCGCTTCGATCATACTTCTGGAATTTTGTTTGAGCCCATTGACAAAGGTTGCAACTTGCTGCCATGTTTCCAACTCATGATTTGGGCAAGCGGTAAGCAAATATTTGAACCTCTCCCATGCTTCATAAAGCGATTCGCCATCCCTCTGTGCAAAAGCATTAATCTCCGATCTCAACTTGATCATTCTTGACGGAGGGAAGAAACGAGATAAGAATTTGCTCACCAAATCATTCCAAGTGATGATGCTCCCATGAGGATGAGATTGAAGCCATGACTTAGCTCTATCCCTCAAAGAGAAAGGGAAAAGCCTTAAACGAATAGCCTCATCGGAAGCTCCATTAAGCTTGATGGTGTCACACAACTCAATGAATGTGCCAATGTGAGAATGAAGGTCTTCACTCTCCAAACCTCCAAACTGATTTTGCTGCACAAGATTGAGAAGTGATGCCTTTATCTCAAAGTTGTTACAGGCCACTGCAGGTCTAACAATTGGAGTTCCACATCTATCGACTCTAGGGGAAGTATAGTCCCCCATTGTCTTCCTTGGTGCATTGTCTTCAGCCATGGTGACAGTTGCTACTTCAACTTGCGGTTCTTGCCCACTTGGTAACTCAACTTGTGGTTCTTGCACTGTAGAGGATGCTCCTTCTCTGTTCTGTCTTGCCTTGGCTTCCTTTCATTCTTCCTACAAAGCCTCTCGATCTCAGGGTCGAATTGAAGTTCACCTGGGTTAATTGTACCTCGCATACAAGGAACAAACAGAGCAGAACAGAAAAAAGAATAGAAAAAAAGAAAAATAGCAGTAGAACTGCGACGAAACAGCAAGTACAAGCTAAGCAACAAATGGACAATTATGCAGCTTCACAAAAAAAACAGAAAATAGAAAAACAGAAAACAGAAAACAGTAAGAAAATGAAAAAAAATGCCTAAATTAGGAGTTCCATTTGGTACTCGTGATATTGGCACACCGATCCCCGGCAACGGCGCCAAAAATTTGATACGATTTCGGCAAGTATACCTAGTCGCAAACAAGTAATACGGTGGTAAGACCGGTTATCGTCCTCAGGGATCGCGGACAAGTACCACTTAGCAAATTGAACTACTATCTAGGCGATCGTTTGGATGGAAGGGAGCTCAATACTAAATACCAAGCCTAGCAAAAGTAAACAAAACAAAACATACAAGAATAAAATGTTTTTGTTCTTTTAGGTATTTTATCAAACACTTAACAGGCAAACAGAGATGTGATCAACAAATGGATAGAATTGTTAGGGTTAGACTACGCTAAACATCCCTTGGTTGCAATGACATGATTAATAACACAATTCCTAATTCAATTATGACAATCAAATCTTCTGAAATACTCAAACCCTAATGTCTTAGGTGGAATGAGCCTAAAACCCCAAATTAAACCCTAATGTCTTAGGTGGATTAATATGGGATTTTGCATAAAGAATCAAGATTTATAAGATTGCAAGCACCCCAAGACCTATGTCTAGGTTCATGAACTACTTGGAATTTGATTCATGAGCATGCCTTAACATCAATCTTTCAATTGTCTATCAAAGCAACAAATCATTCCTAGGATGATCAAACCAAGGAAAGCATTAAGCATGGAATTAAATACTCATAAAGAAAGAGGGAATTGTATTACAATCAAATCTTGTTACAACCAAGTTCAGAAAAGTCTTATCTAACCCCAACAAAAGGGGTTTAGCTACACATAATCATATAGCAAACCAAAAGAAAAGAAATAGGAATAAGGGAAGGAAAGAACTCCATGGGAGGATCCACAGCAGCCAGAAAGATTGATTCAGGGTTCCAGCCTTTTTTCTATTCTGCCCAGAGGCCTTTTTATAACTCGTGCGCGCGTCACGGCCGTGATGGGTTCTGCCCTGGGCGCCTCTTCACTTTTTGATTCATCATGGCCGTGATTCTCATCACGGCAAGGCCGTGATAGGTTCTGCCTTCACCAGTTGGTCTGCCACGGTCGTGATGGACTTCACAGCTAGGCCGTGATAGGATCTGTCTGGTCCAACTAGCAGGTCACTGTCGTGATGGGCATCACGGCTAGGCCGTGACCAGTTTTGACTTTTGGGGGTTTGGTACAGCTGACAGGTCACGGCCGTGATACCCGTCACGGCTAGGCCATGACAGCTTGACTTTTGGCTTCTTTCTCTTCAGTTATTGCTCCATCAAGGCCATGATGGTCATCACGGCTAGGCCATGATGGGATCTTCTTGACTCAATTTATTCTCTTTTCAGGCTCTATCTTCATCCAAGCTTCATCATGGCTAAATCTTGGGCATTTAATCATAAATTCCTACAAAACAACACACAAAACCACCTTATCCGTTCCAAAGGAAAAACTAACCAAAATAAAACTAAAATGGCCTAACTACATGAAAATGCATGTAGAAATGTACATGGAAAATGAGGTGAAATCACACTCATCAGCCACATATGGAAACAGAGCAAGCTAAGTAAGATGAGGTAGCTAATGAAAAGGTGTCGGAGCAAGGTGGGAAATTGAAGTTAGTGGATGAAGAATTACGAAGAAAGAAGTGGGTTGAACCCCAAGATCTCCCTCCTTACATGAAGGTACCTTAACCAGAGAGATTAAAGAAGCCAATGCAAGATCAAAAGCAATTCTCAAGGTTTCTTGATATTTTCCAAAAGCTTCAAATCAACATTCCTTTTGTGGAAATCTTGGAACAAATGCCATCCTATGCCAAATGCATGAAGGAGCTTCTCTCTAAGAAGTGGAAGATTGTTGATGAAGAGACAGTTGCTTTGATCGAGGAGTGTAGTTCAATCCTTAAACCCAAGTTACCTCCAAAGTTGAAAGACCCAAGTTCATTTAGTATTTCATGCGCTATTGGGGAGATGACAATTGGGAAGGCGTTGTGTGATCTAGGGGAGAGTATTAACTTAATGCCCCTATCCATGATGAGAAGGCTTGGGATTAAAGAAGTCAAGGGCACAATGATGTCACTCCAACTTGCGGACCGGTCAATTAAATACCCTTATGGGGTGGTTGAAGATTTGCTAGTGAAGGCGGGTAAGTTTATTTTTCTGGCAGATTTTGTGGTATTGGACATGGATGGAGGCGCCAATATTCCTCTCATATTGGGTAGACCATTCTTGGCTACTGGAAGGGCACTCATTGATGTGCAACTAGGAAAGCTCACACTTCGGGTGTGTGACACCCTCTACCCTGCACGTATTAATAAAGCGAGAACATATAATGAAATAATTTAGTTTTTCGAAATTAGATAAACACATGCATATCATTTATTACAAAAGAACACCAACGGGTAAAGGATACCACATCGTTACAAGGTCTCAACGCGGAAATAAAACATGTTTAAAGGATAACATAACATAAACAAAACATATAACCCAACCCCGATGTCACATTACAGAGCTGGTATAACCAATCCGATAAAACAACTCGGATAATAACTAAACTAAACTTCAAGAAGCGGCTCCTCAGAGTCACTCCTCAGCACGTTGCTCACCGTCTTCTACATAACACGAAAAGGGGTACATACAAGGCAACAACAAAAGACTGGGAGTAAGAAATATATATATCGACATAACAGCATGGAAGCAGTTAGCAAGATGAACATGCATCATATAAACATAACATATCAACACAACCATCTCATCACATCAATATCATATATATATATATATATATATATATATAATTCTGAATAAAGTATGTTATGCGATGTAACGCTACTCCACTACTACAATACATGAATAAGCAACATAACGCACAACCAACAATCACCACCTTCGCTTGGGCCACTCGGCCACCCAAGTTCATCATGATCATCAACGTTATCTTTCATCTTTAGTCTTTAATCTTTTATCACATAATCTTTTCACTTACACTCTGGACAAAAAGCACCAGAGCTCAACACCTTGACCATTAAGCATCAAGGTCCCCCTTGGCCACTCGGCTACCAAGGTCCAATATCTTTTAACAATACCTTGACATTATGCATCAAGGTCCCCTCGGCCACTCGGCTATCAAGGTACAAAACAACAACACTCTGGCCAAAAAGCACCAGAGCTCAATACCTCGACCACTCAGCTATCGAGGCCCCCTTGACCACTTGGCTACCAAGGTACAGAACAACATCTTTTCACTTTAGTTATTAACACTCTGAATGATCAGGTACATAGCTCAACACCTTGACCATTAAGCATCAAGTCCCCTTGGCCACTCGGCTACCAAGGTACAGAACAACATCTTTAAGTTATCTAACTCATCTTTTCTTCATTTGGTGTCTTCTTTCATTAATTGGATACTTTGGGGTAGAACCCCTGTTTTTGGCATTCTGGTTTTGTTTTGTTCAAGTGAGCACGGGCGTGCCCACCCTGTAGGCAAGCACGTTCGTGCTGCCTGCTGAGCACGGGCGTGCTCCATTCCGCGCCCTGCTTGGATTTCAAACTGGAGCACGGGCGTGCTCCCTGTTAATCATGGCCGTGCTCGATGGAGCATGGCTGTACTGATCTGGGCAGAAAGGGACATAAAGCCTTTCCCAAATCCTTGGGACATATCACAGATTCAACCTATGGGCTTTTAACTAATCCACCGAACATCAGCTTCATTAATCTTAACTGTTCTTCATTAAAATTCATGTCTTATCGTCATGGGAAATTAATCCTTTAATCATAGCTTCGTTATTAATGTTCCTAGAACACTCATTAATCAATCCTAGGGTCTTTAACTAAGCCCTATGAACATAACCTTACATCTCACACTATACTCATGTATTATGAACAACTGGGAAACATCCCTTAAATCTTATTATCATTGTTAACGTATTTTAACGTCTTAACATCATTAATAAGCCCTATTAATTGGTTATAGTCTTATTAACGTCATTGTTGGCATTAACATACCCAACAATCAATGTAACATCCTGTTTTCCCTATTTTTCTGTAACAGTAAATACATATTTAAATTTGTTTATTTTAGATTAAACTCAGGTGATTTTAATTAAACTAAAATCATTTTCTTGTGTTGTTATATCACATGAAGTCACGGTAAAATTTTCGGTTGAAAATTCAGACGGAAGCCAGTCTGCGTTTTCACTGCCGGTACAACTTTACGGTGCAGAAAACCTAATTTTGACCCGTGAACGAGATAGTTAGTGTTTTTATTATGTTTCCTTCAACTTTGGTTATTTTGAAAATTTTCGTGCAAAAATAAAACAAAATATTTTATTTGGGAGAAAACGTCGGAAGAATTAGGACCGGAAATGCAACGGGTACGAAATGGAGTAGAATAGGAGACATAAAAGGCTTGAGGTGAGATGAGGGAGTGAGGTGACTCACTCGAGGTATGGCCTAAGATACCTCCTAAAAAGTGGTCATGATGGACTTTTAAAAATATATCATTATATTCTAAAAACCTATTTTTCTCTTTCCTTTTCAACCAAACAAGGCACAAGGTCAAAACTTGCTCTCCAAGCTCATTCCTCTCTCCTCAATTTCATGCCACTCTCTCCCCTCTATATATACCCCTTTCATTTTCACTTCATCATCTTCCTCCTTCAACCTCCATTAAACCTTCATCTTCTTCTTTCTTCTAAAAGTTCAAGCTCTTAAAACTTTAGTTTTTATTCATCTTTTCTACTTAAGTTCTTCATTAAAGTTCTTCCTTATACTAAGGGTAATTCTATCATATGAATCTTTTTGCAAGTTTCATATTTTATTTCTTAGTTTACTTTATGTGTTCTTTATGTGCTTTAAACTTCTAAAATCTCTCTAAAATGGTAGAAAACTCCTTTTGAGTTGAAACCACTTTCTATAGTCTTGTATTAACTTATATTTTCATATACTAATAGGTTGTGTAAAACAAAAATCTCTATCCATCTCTTCCAATGAAGGCCGAATGCTTGCATTTGTGACCTAGGATGTTTTTGTTTCAACTTTTGGAATATGATCATGTGTTTGAGTTTCTAACTATCCCTTGATCTTGAATCTATAAATCTTGGAATTTTTGATGGCTTGTTCCTATGATGACCGAAAAATATAAATAAGTAGGCCTAGGATACTATGTTTCAACTTTCCAAGTATTGATCATGGATTTAGAACTCTTAATACCATGTGATTCTAAACCTAAGAGTTATTGTTAAACAAAGAATATTTTCCTCATCATCCTATGATGGCCGAAACTTAGAGTTTAGGTGCTAGGATGTTTGACTTTTCATTTTTCCAAAATGATCATGGACTTGAGCTCCATAAGATATTTGGAAGCTAAGTCTAAGAGATTGGAAAGTTTAAAGATTTCTAACTTGTTTATTCTATATTATTAAAGCTATGATGTATTACTTTCATTTTTTCAAGATGATCATGGACTTGAGCTCCATAAGATATTTGGATGCTAAGTCTAAGAGATTGGAAGGTTTAAGGATTTCTAACTTGTTTATTCTATGTTATTAAAGCTAGTATGTATTACTTTCATTTTTCCAAGATGATCATGGACTTGAGCTCCATAAGATATTTGGATGCTAAGTCTAAGAGATTGGAATGTTTAAGTTTCCATTATTTTCCAAGATGATCATGGACTTGAGCTCCATAAGATATTTGGATGCTAAGTCTAAGAGATCGGAAAGTTTAAAGATTTCTTGACTATAGATCCTATGAAGACCGAACCTAGAAGGTTATGGACCTAGGATAATTTGTTCTTATTTTTCCAAAATGATCATGGTTTTGATCTCCTTAATACATATGGATGCTAAATCTAAGAGATTGGAAAGTTTAGTCAATGCTAACCTATTTTACTAGCCTTGGTCGAATGTCCTATGTTTATAATTTAGTGGGATTTTAATTCAACCTTGTTAAATGATCATTGTTTATGAACTCTAACACTTAAGGGTCATAAATCCATGAATTGTATACTTTTTGGGAGTCTCTAACGTTCGTGATATACCTCTTCGAGCATTTAATCTTCTTACCTTCACAGAAAGTAAGAGGGGATTGCCTAGGGATATTCAATGACTATATGCATGTGTGTATGTGTTTACTTGAATGATTTGAATATTATTATGATGTCGAGCAAACACTTGAATGACTTGTTTACTTGAACTATTGTGATTATTACTGGCCTTAAAGTATTGTGAGTTGTGTATATGTGATGAACTATCATTAATTGTGATATTATTGTTAAGTATATATTACTGTTGATTGAAGTTTGAGAAGTCGGACTTGAGTCCGTGCACAATGATTATAAGGATTAAAAGCCTTAATAAGCCTTGAATAGAACTTTGAAAGTATTGGTTTCATTTATAAAAGTTCCTTGTTTAAAATGCTTACTTCAAGAGAATGAGATTCTAGTTTTGAAAAGAAACGTTGAAGTATTTTTAAGTCAATAGAAACTACCTTTTTATGATCCAAAGTTTGCACGAGAGAAAATCTTTTTCGAACTATGTGTTTCATGAAGGAAAAACCCATTTGAAAATATTTAACCTTACTCCATCAAGGATATCAAAAGCAAATGAATTTCCAAATGTTTTATAAAAGAATTTTTTAAGGAAAATATTTTCTCCTAAATGATTTAGAAACGTTCCGATTATTTGGATAGGTGACCGAGGTTTTTGTTTTGGTTTTTGATTTTCATTGAATGAAAAGTAAGCACATGTGAAAGAGAATCTAGTTCGCGAGACGTCGCCTCTAGTATTCAGTTATAAGCACGCGATCTGGGATCCGTGTCAAGAATTATGGACCAAAGGTCCAAGTTGTGATATTATGGGCTAGGAGTCCAAATCTTGGAATTGAGGACTGTGTGTCCTAATTTCATTGTTATGGGCTAGGAGTCCTTATCATGTTGTAATAAAACATGGATAAAATTATAATTGTTTCTACGACCACAACCTTGGGCTGCGGCCTCGGTCTAAGGTGTTGTGATTGAGAACTCGAACTGTGTGTCCTGTGTTACTAATTTTCAAGTGATGAAAATTGTGAATAGCCGTTAGCTTTGGGCTTCGACAAACAGAAAAGAGTGAACACAAAGAAAAGTCTCGTTAATGAAAAGTCTTTTATTCATATGCATTTCCCCTTGGAAGACGTGTTTGAGTTACCGAATACCCGGTTAAGATGTGGTATTTGATGATGTATACATCCGAATGACCGTAATAAGGGATTCGTGATGGTGTTGATCCGGGTACATGAGGTGACGGAGGCAACTTGCCAAACGTGGCGTATGAGCCTGATCAACTCTTTCTTTCTTAATGATAAAACGGTGATGGTATCTCATGAGATTAAGATTAGAGCCTAATGATTGAAGTGTCATGCATTATCTTTATAAAATTGATTGATTCGGGTATGAGACCCATTGAAATAATACTTGTTGTTTACCTATGAGTAATGTTTAAAATGTCAATATGCCAAGGTATTGTATGTATCATGTGTATGGTTGTTATGTGATATATCCGTTGTCGGTATCTCACTCTTTCATTTCTACTTGTTATTCTCTCTTCATTTTGGGTATCACCGTACGTATATGAGTTCAGATGGATCCCAATATCCCACTTGTGCCGACAACGTCGAAGACTGAGGTATTCGACGATGGAGGGAATGCTGGGGCATGGCTGATACATCCAGGGGCGACATCTGTTACATACCACTGAGCAATTACCACAACCGATTTAAATGCTGACGGAGACCCAATCCATAGGAGCCATACTGTGGAGACTTGGAGGGTAGCTCTGCCCCCGACTTGGTATTACCTTCACACACTGCGAGCTAACGGACTGCTACATGAGCCACCACCTCTAGACGTAGAGCCAGCAGCACCGATTGAGGAAGATCCCGAGGAGGATCCTAAGGAGGACCCTGAGGAAGACTTCTATGAGGTCATGGATGAGGATGAGCTGGATTATCACGTTATGGATCATGACGATGATGACGATTTCGTAGATGAGGGCAGCGGTGTCATAGATCCATTACCCGAGGTCTCGTCTCGTGGGAGAATTTGTGGAGACCCTGCTTGCAGCCAGTGTCAGTAACCCGTTCGGAGCGTTTTGTGGATAGTTTTCCGTCACCTGACTTTTTAGAGTTACCTTTTTGGATGTGGTTCCGGACCCTCTTTCCATGTGTCTTACTTACTCTCTTTTAAGTTGTATCTTCTAGATGTCTAATTCTGTTGCAATGGCCATTGATAAGGCCCTAACTTATGTACTGGAACTTGGCTTTCATTGGGACACGTTATATATATATATATATATATATATATATATATATATATATATATATATATATATATATATATATATATATATATTGTCTTCAATTCATGTTGAGTGTTCATCACCTTTATGTTGTTTCATCCTTTCAAAAAAAAATTAACTACCGTTTTTAGTATACTCATCCATCGAGAAAATGATACTTTCAGAAAGTAACCAGCATTATAAATCAGAAATATTTCTGCAATTGGGTAACCATGTGATGCCGGGTTTAGGGTGTCACAATCAACACTCAAACAGAGCACCACATCACCATCATTATCATAACAGCATTCTCATAATCATAACATCATCATCATCATATAGCATCATCATCACCATAGACATTCATGGCATCATTAAACATCATACTCAATTGGGCATATCAATACCATGCATTCATACTTCATCAATAATTAACATAAAACAGTATAACAATTAAAGTATGTCATTAACATTATAATCATATCATACATACATCAATTAACATCAAATAGACAACAGCATATGATAAGGTCATGGGTTAACCCTTCATCTTACGCTACCCCCAACGCCTACATGTCAATACTATTCCTTCTCCCCATACCTGGTATGAAGATTCCCAAAATGATAATGTTGGCAAACTAGATACGTTCCCTCGAGCGGCTCGACGAGTTCCTCAAGCCTTAAACGATGCTAACACGCGTAATTTCTCTCCCAAACGGACTCACAAACTCCATGAACTTCAAGGAGTTCAAGGTAAAACTAAGAAATATGAAGAGAGGAAGCTATTATGAGGTTAACAATGTGAGAAATAGGGTTTATGTCGAGTCTTATGGTATAAATATAAGTTAGGGCATAACGGGCTCCTATTTCAGTCCAAACTGTATACATATCGGTATTTTGACCATAACTTGAGTTACAAGTTTCCGATTGAGGTGTTCTTGGTGCAGTTAGAAAGCTCATAGAAGTATCTACAAATCAATGTCTAATGACCGAATCCTAAATCGGACTCTAAGATGGTCAAAAGTTTGATGAAAGTTTAGAGACAGATTTGGTAGTTATTCCTAGATAAGATCCTTAGGAGATTATAATAAGATCTTAAGAGGGAACCAAAAAGAGGATTATCCTTTATTAATAAGGACTCAAATCTGATTGGTTGATGGACTAAAATCTAATAATTACACTATCTCTATTTAAATATTAAATCACACGATATCTCATCATATCATTCTTAATCACTTATTATTAATAAAATGACATATCTTATATTAACATATAAAATCACAAAAAAAAATCATATATTCATATAAGATCACACATTGAGAGACACAATCTCATATTAATGCAAATAATAATATATTAATATACATATTATCATATGTAATAATATATACATACATATATATATATATATATATATATATATATATATATATATATGTATAAGAATAAAAATACTACAACACTAATCACAATTACATTATCAATTATATAAATAACAATACTAACTTCATTAATAATAATCATAATAAAAATAATAATAACAACAACAACAACTAGGCATCCATAGTAACATAATCCCTTATATAAAAATCGGGGTGTTACAGGGTGCAAGATGAAAAAGAGGAGTTTGATGTCTTTGAAGCCATGAAGCATCCAGTGGAAAAGGCTAGCTGCTGTAGTGTGGATGTGGTAAAGCCTCTTGTCAAGTCAACTCCTAATCATGAAGCAAATGGTTCAACACTAAATAATGTGTTGGTAAAATCCCACACCTTTGAGAATAGCATGGAAAAGGATGGAGCACTTGGGACATAACGACAAGTTACCTAGATCTATTATGGATGACCCAAGCAAATTGGAGAAGAAGCCGCAGAAGCAATATGATTCACTCATTAAGGGAGCCGATGCAAAAAGGATGCTAGACCCAATTAAGCTCAATGAGATCCGCTTGAGAGATTATAAGGAAGGTCAAGGTAAAAAGGGGCAACCTTCGTTTGATCGTGTGAAGAAGTTATTTCCAGACAAATTGAAGTCTTATTGGTGAGTGAAAGTTAAGAAGAAAACAACTCAATCCAGTGGGGCCTTTAATAAAGATTGTCAGGACTCCAGTGACACAGTTGATGCTAATGGCCAAGGGTTTAAACTCTTTGTGGAAGAAGGAATTGGAGCCTATTATGATGAGTTCGCAGTAACTTAGCCCTTTGAGGGCTATGACCGTCAGGCTCGGGACGTTAAACAAGCGCTACTTGGGAGGCAACCCAAGATTTATATCATTTGTTGCATTTAAAAAGAGTCATAAAAATACAAAATGTCTGCATGTAGGGTCCTTAATTTAGATAGATTGCATTTGGAAGCATTTAGGATTTAGATTGTATGAAAACAAGGGCAGATTTTGGCCTCTGACTCGCCTCACGAGCAGAGGTTCGCCCCATGAGGGAAGTCTCTGTCTCTCCCCGCGGGAAGCTGTTAGCCCCGCGGCACATAAGGACCTACATCTAAGGTCCTCTGCTGCGCCCCGCGAGGCGCTTCTCGCCTCGTGAATAGGGTGAGAAAAAAATTGATGACTGGATTAGTTGCCTCGGTTCGTCCGGTTTGCTAATCCCGGGAACCAGGATCCTCATCCTGGGGGGGCGAGTTCGAGGCAATGATTTGATAATTTTCAGGTGGTATGAAACTCAAAAGGAGGAAGCCACAAAGACTAGTGAGCCGGAGGGAAGGAAGAGAATGAAGAGAGGAGGAGCATCAACGAAAGTTCCTTGAGATGACAATTTCTAAACCTTACTCTTTTTCCTTTCTTTTTCTTTTCATTTTGCTAATTGGTCTTGTACATAAATAAGTTGAAAGAGTAGTGTTGGTAAGTTTGTGGATAAAATTGGATGAAACTTGAGTGAATCCATGAGTTTTGTGAAAATCTTCTTGATGAACCCTTTTCGAAATTTTTAAATGTCGAAATCCCCTTATGAAAATTGAAGAAATGAACTTAGAGGATTTTTGTTGTGATTGCATGATTTATGATAAGTTTTGTGGTGAAAGGGTGCACACTCTGGGGATTGAATCTCGGTAAAACAATTTGCAAAAATGTCCGGGTGAGGAATTTGAGCCTCCAACATGTTCTTAAATTTGTGTGACTCACTTTTAAGTTGCACTTTCCCGGATTTACTTGAATCATTGCGTGGTTTGTATAACTTCATGTTGCATCATGATTTAGGCAATTTTCTTTGAATTAGCTACTTGGCCAAATATGTACAACCCTTGATGCATGATCCCTAGTTAGACACATTGAGCTTTAAAGCCTATTGTTCTTAATAACCTTACAATACAGGCCATAAATCCGGAAAAACCATGTTAACCCAATCTTAGGATTTAGAAGAGTGATCAGCCTCTGGCTCGACTAGTTTTATACTAGTAAGACCATGGCTTTTGCACTAATTATTCGAGTTTCAATCTCATTTTAGCCCAAATTTGGATTTAATTGTCCTCAAGCAACATTTTGAGTTTCTGAAGTAGTTTAGGACATTTTAGTTAATTTTTGAGTCAAATAAAGCATTCACTGCTATTTCATATTTTCAGGTTAAAAGGGAAGAACTTAGAGTCAAGGGAATGAAGAAAACAATGGAAATTGAAAGCCTGAAAGTTTCCCCTCGCGAGAAGCTACTCGCCTCACGAGCCTGAAGACCAGCCTGAGCAGCAACAGTCACCCTTTCTGTCTCGCCACGCGAATCACTATCTTGCCACGCGAGCCTGAAGGCCTGACTGTGCCAGAGAATGTCACCTTTCGATCTTGCCCCACGAATCACCATCTCGCCTCGCGAGAACCCAATTTTGAACTCGCGCCACTTTTAATATTCGCCTCGCGAGAGGCTACTCGCCTCGCGAGCGGGCGCAGATTCTGAAGGTTATAAATTGCTGTTTTAGGGCAGATTGTACAGAACTTTTGATATCCACTGTTTTGTGAATTTTCTAGGTTTGCATTACGTTTTTGATGGAGAACTAATCCCCTGAGATTACTTTTCTGTAATCGGTTTCCGCCGCACTTGAGGTTCTGTAATTCCCAATCTTATTGTTATTCCCTTTCAATATTTTTCCTATATGTCTTGTTTGCTTACTTCAAGTTATATAGGATAAGTCTTGGTTAATTTCGATGATCATATGTTCCTTACTCTAATTGCGACTGCTTAATTCGCGTGTGTACAATCGTGTTTGCTTAATTCACGAAGGTCTTAATCCATTTGCTTAATTCGGAATAGGAACATATATCTCGTCGTGTCAATTGCGCTTGTCTAATTGCTACTACAATCGAAAAGGGATTAGAATCCGCTTAGGGCATGGAATTTATATCAATCAATGATAGTTGGGAAACCGAGAACAGTAGATTAATCGTTTTTAGTTTATTGATAATCGCTCAATCGCATTGTTTTTCTTAATTGAATCTTTAATCCTAACCCCCCCCCCCCCCCCAAATCTGATTTGAAGGTTAATAGCAATCCAAGAGTCCTTGAGAGACGATACTCGAGCTGTCGCGCCCTAGCTGCAGTTTTTAAAACCACTCATTTTTTTTGACCCGCGTGCGACAGCGTGTCAAAATTGACGCCATTGCCGGGGACTCTTGTTGTTATTTTCGCATTTTCTTTTTGATTTTCTATTGAATTAGTTCTGGCTACTAGGTCTGGTTGTTCTGACTTGTTTGAATTTGATCTTGAAATTGAAAGAACTTTGCACACACGCCGTAGAGCAATTCAGGCTAGCACTAGTTCACCAACCAGTAGCGATTCTGATTCTGTACTTGCTTTTGATAATATGGTTGATCAAAGAACATTAAGACATCTTGCTGCTCCTGATGTTAATTATAATGGTTTGTGTATTGAATATGCTAATGTTGTTGCTCCTTTTGAGTTAAAATCTGGTTTGATACACTTGTTGCTAAGGTTTAGTGGTCTTGCAAGTGAGGATCCGCACAAGCATCTGAAGGAATTCCAGGTTGTCTTCTCTACACCTTTGAGACTAGAAGGAATAACAGAGGACCATATCAAGCTAAGAGCCTTCCCATTCTCACTTCAAGGTGCTGCGAAGGATTGGTTATACTACCTTGAGCCAAATTCTGTTACAACCTGGAATGATTTGAAAAAGGTCTTCCTAGAGAGAAACTTCCCTGCCTCCAGAGCTGCATCAATCAGGAAGGAGATATGTGGTATTAGACAGGGCAATGAATCATTGGCTGAGTACTGGGAGAGATTCAAGAAGTTGGTATCCAGTTGTCCTCAACACCAGATTTCCGAGCAACTGCTTATTCAGTACTTTTATGAGGGGTTGCTACCGATGGATAGAAACATTTTGGATGCTGCTAGTAGGGGTGCACTTGTTGATAAGACTCCAGCCGCTGCCAAGTCATTGATTGAGAACATGTCACTCAACTCCCAGCAGTTCACAACTAGAAGCAATTCTGTCGAAGCAAAGGGTGTGAATGAGATCCAGGGTTCTTCTTCCAACAAGGCCCTTGAAACCAGAATTGATGAGCTTACTTCTCTAGTGAAACAGTTGGCAGTGGATAAAGTTCAGACAGCAAGGTTGTGTGGCATCTGTACTTCTCCTGAGCACCTGACTGATGCATGTCCCATTCCGAAAGATGAGTCGGTCACTGATTTGCCTCAAGCATATGCAGAAAATTTTTCCCATCAAGGTAACAATCAGAACAGGTACAACATTCCTGACCTCTCCACCAATAAGTACCACCCCAACTGGAGGAACCATCCGAACCTTCGGTATGGAAACTCATCCACACAACAACAGCTGATGTTACCACCACAGAATTCTCCCCAATTGACTACCTCTGCACCTTACGGACCTTCACTAGAGGACCTTGTCAAGCAAATGGATGCACAAAATCTCCAGTTTCAGCAGCGAACGGATTCTAGTATTCATGCTTTGCAAACACAGATTGGACAGCTTGCCACTTCGATGAATGCCATGCAGCAAGCTCAAGGATCGATACAACTACCTGCTCAACCAGTGGTTAATCCTAATGTCCCTAATCCTAATGTGAGTGCAATCACTTTGAGATCCGGAAAAGTTTCAAAACCAGCCCCTGAAAAGAATAAAGTTGATGAGGTAACACCTGAACCTTCTGTCGTTGTTGAAGCTGAGAAAAAGTATGTGCCATCAATTCCCTTCCCACAAAGAGTGCTGAAAAGTAAAAAGATTGATGAGGAAGACAAAGAGAGGGAGATCCTGGATGTGTTCAGGAAAGTGGCAGTGAACATTCCGCTCCTTGATGCGATTAAGCAGGTTCCGAAATATGTAAAGTTTCTGAAGGATTTGTGCACCCACAAGAGGAGGTTGAAGGGCAATGAGAGAGTCAATTTGGGGCGAAATGTTTCAGCCCTCATTCAACCTAAGCCTGCACCTGAAAAGGTTACTGTTTCGGCCTTCACTCAGGCAATGCCACAGAAATGCAAGGATCCGGGAACTTTTGCTATTCCATGCACTATTGGGGATACTAAATTCGACGACTGCATGTTGGATTTAGGAGCTTCTATTAATGTCATGCCCACTTCTGTTTTCAACAACCTTGATCTTGGTCCTTTGGAGCATACAAGTCTTACTATCCAGTTGGCAAACAGGACCAATGCTCGCCCAATTGGAGTGGTAGAAGATGTGTTGGTGCAAGTTAATGACTTGATTTTCCCTGTTGATTTTTACATCCTGGACATGGCAGGGGAAACAAATTCAAGCATATCACCAATCATTCTGGGCAGAACGTTCATGAAAACGGCGAAGACAAAGATTGATGTTGATGATGGAACCATGTCCATGGAATTTGGTAACATTGTTGCAAAATTAAACATTTTCGATGCTATGAAGCATCCCTTGGAAGAGCACTCTGTCTTTCAAATAGAGTTGCTCTCTGAAATTGTTGATGACACTTATGATGATTTGGTTGCTGATTTTCCATCTATTTCTGGTTTTGATGATATTTATTCATGTGCTGATTGTACTAACACTGACCCTTGTGCTGTTTGTGCTGAGATTGATGCTACCTTGCAGGGTGACAGTGTAAGTGAAGCTGTTTGTTCAGCTGAAGTTCTTGACAGCACAGCTGCCCCAAACATACCATCCATTGAGCAGCCACCCTCCTTGGAGCTTAAACCACTTCCTGAAAATCTGAAATATGCCTATTTAGAGAGGAATGAAAAACTTCCAGTTATAATTTCCTTTAACCTTGATTCTGACCAGGAAACTAAGCTCTTGGAGGTTTTGAAGAAGCATAAGAAGGCGATTGGGTGGACCTTGGCTGACATACCAGGTATTAGCCCCTCCAGGTGTATGCATAGGATTTTGTTGGAGGATGGGGCTAAAACAGTTAGGCAGCCCCAAAGGCGGCTCAATCCCTTGATTCTTGATGTTGTGAAGAAGGAGGTAACAAAACTCTTGCATGCGGGTATCATATACCCTATCTTTGACAGTAATTGGGTGAGCCCAGTGCAAGTTGTACCTAAGAAATCTGGACTCACAATGGTGAAAAATGAAAATGATGAACTTGTTCCCACTAGAGTTCAGAATAGCTGGAGAGTTTGCATTGATTACAGGTGATTGAACCAGGCTACTAGAAAGGATCACTTTCCTTTGTCGTTCATCGATCAGATGCTTGAACGGCTGGCGGGTAAATCACACTATTGCTTTCTTGATGGTTTTTTAGGTTACTTCCAGATCCACATTGCACCAGAGGATCAAGAGAAGACAACCTTCACGTGCCCTTTTGGCACTTTTGCTTACAGGAGGATGCCATTTGGTCTATGCAATGCTCCTGGCACATTCCAGAGATGCATGATTAGTATTTTTACTGAATATATTGAGAATTGCATGGAAGTGTTCATGGATGATTTTACTGTTTATGGTTCCTCATTTGATGCATGCTTGCATAGCTTGAATCTGGTTTTGGAAAGATGCATTGAAACTGACCTTGTTTTGAACTATGAAAAATGCCATTTTATGGTTGAACAGGGGATTGTTTTGGGGCATATTATTTCTGAAAAGGGTATTTCAGTAGATCTTGCTAAGATTGATGTGATTTCTACACTGCCTTACCCATCTTGCGTTCACGAGATTCGTTCTTTTCTTGGTCATGCAGGTTTTTTATAGGCGCTTCATAAAGGATTTCAGCAAGATAGCTCTTCCTCTATCAAACTTGTTGAAGAATGATGCCATTTTCAACTTTGATGACAATTTCAAGAAGGCGTTTGATTTCTTGAAGAAGGCATTGACCTCTACCCCCATCATCCAGCCTCCTGACTGGACCCTCCCTTTTGAGATTATGTGCGATGCCTCTAACTATGCTGTGGGGGCGGTCCTTGCACAAAGGGTGGGAAGGGCTGCCCATGTGATTTATTATGCTTCTAGAACTTTAGATGCTGCACAGGCTAATTACACCACCACTGAAAGGGAACTTCTAGCTATTGTTTTTGCTCTTGATAAATTCAGATCACATTTGCTGGGTTCCAAGGTTGTTGTTTTTACTGACCATGTAGCTTTAAAGTACTTGTTGAAGAAACCAGAAGCAAAACCGAGATTGATTCGGTGGATGCTGTTGCTCCAAGAGTTTAGTGTGGAGATTAAAGACAAGAGTGGAGCTGAGAATTTAGTAGCTGATAACTTGAGCAAAATAGAGAGGAATGAGGATCCTTCCCCCATTCAGGATGACTTTCCTGATGAGCAGCTTTTACAGTTACATGGGGTAACTCCTTGGTTTGCTGATATTGTTAACTATCTTGTTGCTGGTGTTTTTCCAACAGGTGCAACTAGGGCGCACATTCACAAACTCAAGAGTGATGCCAAATATTATGTTTGGGATGATCCATATCTGTGGAAATTTGGCAGTGATCAGGTAATTAGGAGATGTGTCCCCGATTATGAGATTGAGTCTATTTTGCACTTTTCTCATGCTTCTCAAGTAGGGGGACACTTTAGGCCACAGAGGACTGCAAGAAAAATCCTGGATTCAGGTTTTTACTGGCCCACCATTTTTAGAGATGCTTATGAGGTTTACCGCACTTGTAGAGAGTGTCAAACAGCAGGTACAACCATCACTCGTAAGAGTGAAATGCCTCAGTAACTTATGCTTTTCTGTGAGGTGTTTGATGTGTGGGGAATTGACTTTATGGGTCCTTTCCCTGCATCTTTTGGTTTTCTCTATATTCTACTTGTTGTTGATTATGTTTCAAAGTGGGTGGAAGATATCCCCACTAGGACTAATGATTCTAGAATTGTTGCAAATTTTATCAGGTCCAAAATTTTCTGCAGGTTCGGAATACCTCGTGCTATCATAAGTGACCAAGGCACTCATTTCTGCAACCGCACCATGGAAGCTTTACTCCGAAAGTATGGAGTTGTGCATAGGGTCTCTACTGCATATCATCCCCGGACAAATCGGCAGACTGAGATCTCAAATAGAGAGATCAAACAGATCTTAGAGAAAGTAGTGCAGCCAAATAGGAAGGACTGGAGCCGCCGTCTAGAAGACGCACTTTGGGCTCAAAGAACAACTTTCAAGACACCAATAGGGATGTCTCCCTATAGACTTGTGTTCGGTAAGGCATGCCATCTTCCTGTAGAGATTGAGCACCGAGCTTATTGGGCGGTCAGAAGCTGTAATTTGGAAATGTAAAAGGCAGGCATTGAAAGGAAACTCTAATTACAGCAGCTTGAAGAGCTTAGGCTAGAAGCCTATGAAATCTCTCGAATCTACAAAGAGAAAACTAAGCACTTCCATGATCAGATGATTTATAGGAAGGAATTCTCTGCGGGCCAACAGGTTTTATTGTTTAACTCCCGCTTGAAAGTGATGGCTGGGAAACTTCGATCCAAGTGGATTGTCCCATTTGTTGTCACTGATGTTTTCCCTCATGGTGCAGTAGAAATAAAAAGTGCAGGTAGCAACAAGGTCTTTAAGGTTAATGGGCAGCGCTTGAAGCTATTCCATGAGAGCTCAGTGCCTGAAGATGCAACCGTTGAAGAGCTCTCCTTGGGAGAGCCCACCTACACTGCAACTTGATCAGGGAGCACCTTCTCCTTTCCCTCACTCTTGTTTTATATCTATGTTCTTTCATTGAGGACAATGTATGACTTAAGTTTAGGGGAGGGAACCAATTGTTTGTTTTTGTTTTGTTTTCCTTGTTTGTGTTGCTTTGAGTCATATGTGTGTTGAGTCTTGTGTCAGTGAGCTTGCTGGAATTTTATCAAATTTTGCATAGATAGATTGCATGATATGTGTTGGCTGTTGATGATTTCCCCCCCTAGGTTTTGAAATTGAAATTGATCCCCAAGTGAAAAATTGAAAATTAAACCTTGAGATATTCTATTGTGATTGCATGATTTACGATAAGTTTGGGGTGAAGGGATGCACACACTAGGGATTGAATTTCGGTCAAACAATTTGCGACAAATGTCCGGGTGAGGATTTGAGCCTCCAACATGTTTTTAATTGTGTGAATCACTTTCAAGTTGCACTTTCCCGAATTTGCTTGAATCTCTTCATGGTTTGCATGCTTATGTGGTTGCATCAAATGATTTAGGAATTTTTCTTTGAATTAACTACTTGGCCTAAAAAGAACCATCCCTAATGCATGTTCCCTAGTTAGCCTCATTGAGCCTAATAAGCCTATTGTTTCTTAATGACCCTACGTTATAAGCCAAAAATCTGGAAAAACCATGTTAACCCAATCTTAGGATTAGGAGAGCATGGAAGCTTAGCAAGAGAAGGGTTGCAAGAAAGTAAGTTTGGGGTGGCTGCAAGGTTGATATGTCATTCTGGGTTGAGAAAAAGAAAAATAAAGGTTGGAGCCAAAGGCAAAAAAAAAAGAGAAAAAAAAAGAGAAAAGCACAAAAATGTCAAAAAAGGGGTATTGGAAGAAAAAGGATGTAGTCACCCAAAGCAAAAAGAAAAATGGAAAAAGGAATTTGAGTGGAAGTTCAATGTGTCAAAAATGCTCATGCTCTCTTAATTCCTAGGGACTTAAGCCTAGTACCTTTGAATATCCTACCTCTAGCCAGGCCCCATTACAACCGTTAAAAGACCTTTTGATGTTGCATGCATATTTTCGTGGGAACCTTGTTTGAGATGAAAATCAAATTCATGGGAAGTGCTCTTGAAATGTGAAATTAAGTGAAAAGTTGATTGCCTAGACAAAATGAGTGAAATTGAGTGAAATATTAAATGCCCTTGTGAGGAAGGCAATTGTCTGAAATTGGTGATCTCCCTTTTGTGTGTAGCTTGGATATTCAACTTAGATTAATGATTGCATGAATGATGGAATTCTCAATTGTTTAAGGTAAATGAATGTGGGGATTACATTTTTGCAAGGGGGGAAGCATTGAAGAAAAATTGTTTTGTTAAGATTGCATGAAATTTGTGCGAAATTGATTGAATCCTTTAAGCTTGCCAAGTTTGAGTCTTTTTGAGTTTTAGTTTGCTTGGGGACAAGCAAAGTTTAAGTTTGTGGTATTTTGATCAGCCTCTGGCTCGACTAGTTTTATACTAGTAAGACCATGGCTTTTGCACTAATTATTCGAGTTTCAATCTCGTTTTAACCCAAATTTGGATTTAATTGTCCTCAAGCAACATTTTGAGTTTCTTAAGTAGTTTAGGACATTTTAGTTAATTTTTGAGTCAAATAAAGCATTCACTGCTATTTCATATTTTCAGGTTAAAAGGGAAGCACTTAGAGTCAAGGGAATGAAGAAAACAATGGAAATTGAAAGTCTGAAAGTTTCGCCTCGCGATAAGCTACTCGCCTCGCGAGCCTGAAGACCATCCTGAGCAGCAACAGTCAAGTCACCCTTTCTGTCTCGCCACGTGAATCACTATCTCGCCACGCGAGCCTGAAGGCCTGACTGTGCCAGATTATGTCACCTTTCGGTCTCGCCCCGCGAATCACCATCTCGCCTCGCGAGAACCCAATTTTGAACTCGCGCCACTTTTAATATTCGCCTCGCGTGCGGGCGCAGATTCTGAAGGTTATAAATTGTTGTTTTAGGCAGATTGTACAGAACTTTTGATATCCATTGTTTTGCGAATTTTCTAGGTTTGTATTACGTTTTTTATGGAGAACTAATCCCCTGAGATTATTTTTCTGTAATCGGTTTCCGCCGCACTTGAGGTTCTGTAATTCCCAATCTTATTGCTATTCCCTTTCAATATTTTTCCTATATGTCTTGTTTGCTTAATTTAAGTTATATGGGATAAGTCTTGGTTAATTTCGATGATCATATGTTCCTTACTCTAATCGCGACTGCTTAATTCGCGTGTGTACAATCGTGTTTGCTTAATTCACGAAGGTCTTAATTCATTTACTTAATTCGGAATAGGAACATATATCTCGTAGTGTCAATTGCGCTTGTCTAATTGCTACTACAATCGAAAAGGGATTAGAATACGCTTAGGGCATGGAATTTATATGAATCAATGATAGTTGGGAAACCGAGAACAACAGATTAATCGTTTTTAGTTTATTGATAATCGCTCAATCGCATTGTTTTTCTTAATTGAATCTTTAATCCTACCCCCCCCCCCCCCCCCCAAAAAAAAACTGATTTGAAGGTTAATAACAATCCAAGAGTCCTTGAGAGACGATACTCGAGTTGTCGCCCCCTAGCTGCAGTTTTTAAAACCACTCATTCTTTTTGACCCGCGTGCAACAGCGTGTTAGAGAGCATGGAAACTTAGCAATGTAAGTGTTGTTTGGAAACTAAGTTTGGGGTGACTACAAGGGTTTATTATGTTGTTGTCGGTTGAGAAAAAGAAAAAGCAAAAAGGTTTAAGCCAAAGGCAAAAGTGAAAAAGAAAAAGAAGAAAAATACAAGAATGCCAAAAATGGCAAAGTAAAAAGGGTGTGAAAAAGGAAAAGGGTTGTTGCCACCCAATCCTTGTGTTGGGCCTCGATATTGCTTACCGTGTTTTTATTATTTGCAACGAACCGGTACACTTGCCGGATTTTCAACAAGGCACATGGGTATGCCTAAGCCAATGCCTTTTGGCTCATCTCTACCATCACTTGGTTTGATTGACTGACAACATCAGAGCCAAAACAAAAAATGTAACGTCAATGGTCCTATTTGGCTGTTGCAGCTCTGGTTGGAAGCAATCCTAGAGAATCACTTGGCTTATATCCCTCATTCTTCTGTTGTCGTCCCATCAGACCAATGTGGGCCCAGGTTTACCAAGGCCTTTTCATCTTCGAACCTCGACGACATTACAGTCTGGTCGCGTTTTGTGTCGAAGGGTTCTCTTCATGGGGCTGTCTTCCCTCAATGACAAGACTCCCATTGAAAAATACATTTTTTTACATTTTCCAATATTATTGCCCGACATATGGGTCTCTGACAATCTATTCCTGCACCTTACTCATCTGACCCCAAAATATCTTGTCAACATTCTTGCCCGCGATTATGATGACATTGCGTCTCTTGGTCAAGAAAACAAGAACCGTCGGGATTCTCTTGTGCTTGCACCCTTCACCTCTCTACATGGGGCTTCCCAATGCTTTCTCGACTGGTGGTCCGAATACTACCAAGCTTACCACCCAGACCTACACACCAGTTTGGATAACATTGATGTTGTTAAATGATAGTTTGAAATTTTCATATTCTTAGGTTCATTCATGTGTTCCCAAGATACATTAATGTATTCCAAGGTTCATTCATAAAATACATTAATGTATTTACAAGTTCTAGAGAAGTCTTTTAGGATTACTAGATGCATGAAAACTTATTAAAAGTATTTACGATACTTCTGTATGCAATAGTAAAAAATATAGAAGTATTGTGTAATCAATGACAAGTCCAGAAATAAAAAGAAAGGCATTACTCGGTGCATAAAAATTTTCTCCTATTTCTCTTCTGTCTCCAACTGATGTTTCTGTGCATCCCAAGGTTTCGTCGAAGAAGACTTCAAGTGAGCATATTGATGAGATTAGTGCCTTTGAGATATTTTATAAAATCAAATGGGATCAACGATATCCCCAAATAATCATTCAACAGGTTGAGGAAATCGCGGTCGAATGAAAACGAGCACATGAAGACAAGCACTTGTTGAATTCTATGAAGTATTGATTCCTACCAATCTTACCAAAGAATGGCCCACTTTTGCCAAAGGATAAAAAGTCATCTTTCAAACCCATTCCTTTGCCATGCGCTCGTTTTGGTTTGGCCAACGTTTTTCCTGGGACATCGACGAGAAAAGATAAATTCATGAGCCTTGAAAAGATGTGCTCTGTGACAAATCTTTATGAGTTCTCGTTAGAATGAGTCCCTTCGTCAATTTGCCTTGCCTTTCGAATACCATGATGGGGAGTGTACCCGATTTGTTGCAAAATATGCACAAGGTACTTAGTTTCATCTTCTGTTGAACCTCCTTCCTTAGTTTTGAATTGTTTTGTTTTCTTTTAGCAATTCCTCTGGGGAAGCCTCTTGAGTACAATAATGAGGAGGCTCGAGCTATCGAAGGAGGTGGAAAAGAAGAGCCTTCCAAGAGGTAAAAGCAAACGGCTTCTTCCGACAAGCCTCCCAAACTGAAACAAGATGTCGTTGAGTCTTCTTCAATGTCGACGAAGACTAAGAGGAAGGCTAAGTCCACAGTTTCCGACGTTGTTGTGAGGAGATCCAAGAAAAGTAGTGACACATCGGCCATTGCCCCTGCTGTTGGGTATTTCATGAGATAATCCTCTTTTAAAATCATATCTCAAGTCGGAAGAAAACCATCCCCATGGACCACGTATTACAAACATGAATCACATAGAGCATTAGCGTTTACCTCTTGAAGCGTGCATTACTTTTCGATCACCAGTGCCACGAATGGGTAACACCTCTAGTCAGTCAACGCGAGCAAATGGGCGTCGGAGACTATGCGTCTTGTGTTAGCTGACAGCTACAGGGAGGCACGGTTAGCAAGTCCAGGTTAGAGGGGAGAGCGTAGCCTATTTATAAGCTGGCAGCTCCCTTTGACCAAACTGCTTATCCTATTGTGCCTTGTATACTACAAGCCCAATTGTATTTATATTAATTAAATCATATTTAATCAATATAACCGCTCCTCATTTGCTCTATGTGTGTGACCCTATAAGCTTCCACTAAGTTGGTAATAATATTAAATATTATCATAATATCAAATATTAATTTTAATATTAAATATTATAAATAATGAGTGTCATCTGGCAATGCATCATTACTACCCGATTAGCGAAAGTATCAGTGATATGATTTTAGCCTTACCGCGACCAAAATTTACTGTACAGTAAATGTCCCTTCGTCCATATGTCTTAATTGAACACAAGGTTGTCATCCTTGTTATGTTCAATTATTTGTAACTCGATCCCCGAGTAGACGTGTAATCACAAACGAGCTCGATATCACATATTGGCCAACTTCCGCGAGGCCACGCATATTTCACGTCTCACTCTATTGAGGAGCCCAAGAATTTACCCCTGTTATATAGGAAGGACGAATCCTGTCCACATCACTCACACATCTCGACATGAGTTATTGCAGGCATAATAATTATCTTTATGATCACCATGTTACGCGTGATGTTTGATAGCATTAAAGCCTACAACTCCTCATGTAGGAATCGTAGTGACTTCAAGTCGAAGAACTACTTCACTATGGTCGCCACTAGAATACTTATGACACTTACATAACTATTATTAAGTATTTTCAATGGGACATTCAGTATAAATATCACTCATAATATTTATGCATGTGTACATCACATATCCATGACCCGTGAGATGTCATCATCACTCTACTCACACAATAGTCACTTTGTATTATTGTCGTCCTAATTAACAATAATACTCGACTACAGATATTTTATGATTAGCGTTCTATTATTCAATGAGGTCTCACAATTAAGTCACGTACTTAATATCTCATTGATTGAACTGCATACTCTAAGGACTTTATTATGTTATAAACTAATAACATAATAAATTAATGTCTCATTCATATATCAAATATATGATCAAATTCATGATACAAATGATGCTCTATATACGAAGCCGGCAAGTGTACCGGTTCGTTGCAAGTAATAAAAACACGGTGAGCAATACCGAGGTCGAACATAAGGATTGGGAGACCAATTTAACCAAATTATCAAGGAAATTCAAAGCGTTGACCAAGTCAATAATCGTTTGTTGAGAAGAGAGAGAATTAGATAATAAAAGATATCAAGAACAATTATCTAAATTGCAAAAAGATAACAACGAGATAAAATTAATGGCTACAGCTTCTAAGGTTATGAATCCACCTACCCAATCATGCAAGTTACCCAAGTGATCATTCTCTTATCCGTATGTTCAAATTCTTTGCCAATCAGGAACCCTCAATTATCCTAATGTCACTGCCGCTATTCAAAAGGAAATACCTAAACATGCAAATTGACAATCTGCCGATCCGAACAACCCACAGTTAGATTCATTAAGTTCTTGGTTCCTTATTGTGATTGCACCGTTTTCCTATTCTATGCCTAGATATATTCAAACAATGTTTTTAATTCAAGTCCTGGGTACGAATCCCCTACCAGTATCATCGCACTAGACTAGTTAACCAATGGCCATTATGATTAACACAAGCAAAACAGAATTAAGAAACAAGAAAAGAGAGAAAGGAATAAGAAAACATCATTTGAATGCACTATGCCATCAAAGGTGGCTTCATCGTTCCCTCGGAATAGGGAATTAGTTCCTCATAGTCACAGTAACTACGTAAGAAATACAAGAATTCATCCTAGAGGCTAGAAAGAAAGTGTAAAACTAAGCGAGACGCGGCTCCAAGGAAACTAGGATTAGCCAAAAACAAAAGCTCCCTCAAAACTGGCCTAAACAAGCTATTTATAATTTTCAGAACCAACGCCCGCTCGTGAGGCCAAACTTTGCTCGCGAGGCGAGCCTGAATATGTGCAATTCCAGGTTAGTCTGTAGCTCTGGCTCGCGAGGCGAGCATTGTCTCGCGGGGCGAGACACTCTTCTTTGCCTTTAGCTTTTTTTCTTCAAGTTTCCTTGCTTCCTCGAGCTTTATTTTTAACCTGAAATATAAAAATAACATTTTAATGCTTAATTTCCCATGTTGCGAAGAAAGTAAAGTCACAATAGCAAGTTGTTGAGGTTGATACCTGTTAGCAGGAGAATTTCAAATTCTTGACAGAAATAAATCCGACAGGATGACGGAAGAACTGAGGGAAGGATTGTCAAAAATATAAAAATTCGACATAAAGAAGAATGTCGAACTCAGAAGATTATAATAATTGACAGGTGTGGAGTTGACAAGAAGTTCTTCAATTAACATGTCAGACAAGCAAAGCCGTCAAAAGGGCGAAACTTAGAGCGCATCTGTTAAGAGTGAAATTTATGATTATTGACGGATGCATTTGACTAGCTGACAAAGGAATCAGAATAATGAATGATATTTTCTAAGTATTATACTTAGCCGACAAGAAGATACTGGCCGACAGAAAGGATAAATTGGCAACCCAGTTTTTTGACAAAGTGTTAAGAAGAGTTGTCAAACGTACAAAAGTGTGGAAATGGCTAAGTCCTTAAGACTAACAAGGCATCAGCAAGATAGGCCGTCAAGCAGCCAGACCGTCGAAGACAATCAAGTTGACGCGGAGCGGTTCAAGAAATTGAGCGGTTGTCAGAGTTGTTTGACAAGCAGTTTAAGTATAAAACTTGAGAGAACTGCCAAGGACATGTGGCAGTCTTTTAGATAGGGAGTTATTTCTAGGTAGTTATTTTATTTGCCTATAAATACTAGTAATCACAATGTAATCGAGGAGGTTACTTGATACACATCCTACACATCTCGATCACACAGCAGATTGACGGATTACATTCAAGTATTCCCTCCATCCTTCTTATTTCAATACTATGGCAAAATTCTATGTCATTTTCATCTCTTTTGTTCAAGTTCATTACTTGTTCCTTTTAATTTCCAGTATTTCTCTAAAGTTTGTTGTTTGAGTTTATTTTATTTCTTGTAAGTAGTGTTGTTGACGAATCTGGGCAAGTATACCCAGTCGTGCAAGTAATACGGTGGTGAGACCGTTTTATCGTTCCCACGAGGACTGCGACAAGTATTAGCACGTACCAAATCAATTACTATTCAAGCTGATACTTGGATTGAAGAGAGTTCTAAACTAACTATCAAGCCCAAAACAACAAAAGAGACCCACAAAAGTAAAAATAAACAGAATAAGAAAAACAAACTCTTTTTGTAATTTTCTCAAACACTTGGAAGGCAATTAAAGATGGTTTTCAAATATGATAAAAGATGTTGGGATTAGGTTCACTAAACTTCATCCCCATGCAATGACATGACTAATAAACAGTTTCCACTTCAATTATGACAATCAATCCACTAGATTACTCAAGCCCCGATTCCTCAGATGACAAGAGCCTAAATCCACTAATAGACCCTAATTCCTTAGGTGGCCTAGATTAGTGAATTCGCATTAAGATTAGGGATCATGCAATTGCTAATAAACCTAGTTCCATTCCTAGATACAAGGTTTACTAGGTGATTAATTTCAGTTCTGGTTCTAATACGAATTTTCCAATTGCATATCAAAACATTAAACAAGTAATGGGGGTGCTAGCCACAACAAGCATTAAGCACAGAAAATCAATCACTCAATAAAGAAGTAGAAACCATATTACAAGATCAAGTCATATACATGAGAATGCAGAAATAGCTACCCTAACCCCAACAATGGGAGTTTAGCTACACATCATCAAAGAAAAAGGGAAAAGAAAAGATACTAAGATGAAGGAAGGGAAGCACTCCATGGAAGGTGCACCCAGCCACCACAGCAGCAGAAGTTGCGTTTTTTAGGGTTTCTTGGCCGCCTCCTTTTCTCCAAATCAATCCCCTCTCTAATTCTGCCCTAAAACAGATTATAACAGGGGTTCTGGGTTTCGCGCGCTCGCGGGGCGAGACGTATCTCGCGAGGCGAATATTAAAAATATGGGCTTCAGAGAATTGATCTCTCGCGAGGCGAGACACTAAGGGTCTTCTCAAATACACCTGTGATGAGTATCAGGGCCTGGGCGTGATGGCTTCTGGTCCTCAGGCTCGCGAGGCGAGACATGGTTCGCGTGGCGAGACAGAAATGGTTGCAATCTCTGGCACAGTCAGTCTTCAGGCTCGCGGGGCGAGGTGTGATTCGCGAGGCGAGACAAAAAGGATGACATTCTGCTGTTTCTGGATGGTCTTCAGTCTCGCGAGGCGAATAGCCTCTCGCGGGGCGAGCATTTCCAGAATTCTGCTTGGCTCAATTTCTTCTCTTTTCAGGCTCTATCTTCATCCAAGCTTCATCATGGCCAAATCTATTCTTGCATCCTTCATATTGCATTCATATAGCTTTGCATGATCACACAATTAGATTGCCCTTGCTTAGATTTTGTATCCTTCATGTTGCATTCATATAGCTTTGCATGATCACACAGCAGATTGACGGATTACACTCAAGTATTTCCTCCACCCTTTTCATTTTCAATTCAATTTAGTATTATAACCCAGTACAATACTGGTTTTATCCTTCAAAGTTCTTTACTCGTTCTTTAATACTGATTATTATTTTTTTTCCTTTAAGTTCTTTACATGTTCTTCATTACTTTCAGTATTTCTTTCATGTTCTTTATTTAAGTTCTTTTATTTTATTGCGTTTAATAGTCGTTTAATCACGCTTTATACAAATTGTTTTTCAAATTAATGTTATTTCCATTTCAACATTTTATGAAATTAGGAAGTATCTTTTGTTCAAGAAACTGACTTTTCTTTTCAAATTAGAAATGTATTTTCAAAATACAAGACCCAGGTTTTTGCCAGTATTTATTAGATTTGACTGATTTGTCAAATTCATACTTGGCAGACATATATACAAACATCCTGACGAGGTTACCGCATAGCTCGTTTGTCACACACTCGTCTGATCTTTAATTATTTGTAACAAAGGGATTTTGGACACCAACCAAAAACCAGCGTTAACACCTCCTTAATATTCTTGACAATGATGCCATCACTTCATATCAAAAGGAAGAAGCTAACAAGGATGAAGTGTTCAAACACATGACTTTCATGAAGACTGAGAAAGATACGAGGCGTGCTCTTTATGGTAGTACCCTTGATTCTCATGTCAAGCTCGACTACAAGATCATTTGACTGAGGCATGAGTTAAAAGCAAGGTTTTGAAAATCGGACCGGACCGACCGGTCCGATCGGGAACCGAGATCTTGGCAGGTCCGGTCAGCTGGCAAAACCGGCCCTATGGTGAACCAGTGCAAAAACCGGAAAACCGGTTCAAAACCGGTAAAACCGGTCATAACCGGTCATAACCGGTAGTGAACCGACCTGAACCGGTTTCCTAAAAAAAAAATTAGTATAAAAAGATTTGGATCATCCTAGCCAAAACCCAATTCTTTTGTTTTCTAACATATGTGAGCTGGTTGTAGATTTTGGGTTGGTTTTTCCTATGAAGATGATTTTAACATATATCTTTATATTTATTTAGTTTAATTTCAAAATAAAAAAAAATTGTGCTTAATAATTTTAGTTGTTATGTTGTTTTTTTGTTTAATATTGTTACAAATATTATATTAAAAATTAAAATAATATTATTTAATTATAACCGGTTCAACCACGATTCAACCTCGGTTGGACCATTGAATCTCGAACCGCTGCCTTCACCGGTTCGATGGCCGATCCGATTTTGTAAACCTTGGTTAAAAGTGGCTGAAGAAGCCAAGGTCAAACTTGATGACATCGTAGCTCAAAACTCTGATTTCCTCCAACGAGTTGACAATGAGTCTATCCAACTAGGAGGCAGAGTTAAGGTTATAGTCAATAAGCTGCGAGATCTTGAGCCTGGGTATCAAAGAGCTTTGGTCGAGAAAGAAGTCTTGGAGGCCACATGAGAAAACTTGCAGAAGTTGTTAGCGTAGGACCTAGGGAGTTTTTTTCTTCTTTTTTTCCTTCTGTCGGCTCAATGTGAGCGACACACTTTTATAACCCCCATCGAATATTATAAATAAAATTCCATTCCCGTTTCATTTTTATGGCACGTTTTACTTATGTATTGTCCATACAAAATGCTAACTTCAACTGGCGTTTCCTAATGCACTTTGTAACTTGTCAGATTTTAATGCTCAAACAAGGTACTAAACTTTGTAACCCCCAACCATTAATTAGATTAACCACTATAAATCGTGGATCAACTAACTCATTTTCATTTGTACATGTTCATCACGTCTAATCCATCAAGCTCTGAAATGCCCTTCTCCATGAATCTTTTCGATTTCATGTTTGCTCCTTCGGAGAACTGGGTTCCCCTTCATATATTTAGAACTAGAGGCATCTGTCTTAATGGTCAGACCCTCCTGTGAGGTTTAGCAAATCACATAATGTGCATGGTAAGAATTAGCAAAGCATATAACATTTGTTGCTGATCTTTACCATCTTACAGCAAGTGGTTGCTTGGTTCTGAAACCGGTCGAGCGCACCCTCTTCCAGTTCCGTCGTCTTCGACATTGATGACAGGTTTTTCCTCTTGGGTCCTTTCAAACCCGCCATCTTGTCTTCCGGAATGGATACCACGACAACAACCTGCTTCCCCTTCAGCCCCTGCGCACCCTCAAGACATGAAGTAGATGAAACCTCAACAGCTCCTGGTTTTAGATTGTAACATGCTTAGTAGCTTGACAACTTTTGTAATAGATTAGGTTAGCACAAGTATATCCTTTAGACTTAGATCAATTTGACAAATGTACTTTGTATTTGCCAAGTATCTTGACTAAATAAAATTTCTCTTATTCATTCTCTGTCTATTTTTTCTATTTTTTTTTCGCACATTGTCGACCTATATGGCTTTAAATATTTGTCATTAATCGACTTAACTCTTATATATGAATTGACATTGACAAGTGCATAAGCATTTCCATAAAATACATGCATAGTTTTAAATGGTGCTTCCCATTTTAGGGACCATTTTCTATATTCTCGCCAACCCTTGTCCATGGGCAATATAACTCTCCACACTAAGTCATCAACTTTAAAAGACTTGTACTTAACTCGACTATCATAATATTTAGATATTCTTCCCTTTTGCCGAATTAAGTTCTCCAAGGCAATTAACCTTTCTTCATTCAACTCATTTAATTCATCAAACATTGAGTCCCAGTAATGCTTGACTAGCAACTTATCATGTTTTTGAATACGAATTGATTGGAGATTAATCTCGACGGGTAATACTGCATCATGTCCATAAAACAATTTGTATGGCGACGTGCCTGTCGACTCTCATGGAGAATTTCTATAAGCCCATAAGACTTAGCCAAGTGTGTTATGCCATTTTCTAGGTTGTCAACCAATATGCTTTTTGATTAGGTTAATAATTGTCTTATTTACAGCCTCTACTTGACCGTATTCTTGAGTATGATAAGGGGTCAACGTAAGAACCTTAATTCGTCTAGAATTGGCATAATCGACAACTTTTCTTGCAGTGAATACAGTTCCTTGATCTGCTGTCAAAGTTTGTGGTATTTCGACCCGATATACTACATGATTTTCTATGACGTTAGTTACATCTTGTTGGGTAACTTCTTTCAAGGCTATAGTATCTACCCATTTTGTGAAGTAGTTAACTCCAACTAAGATGTATTTATGCCCTTTTGACGAAGTGGATGTATTTGTCCTATTATGTCCAAAGCCCATCCCCTGAATGGCCAAGGTTTGACAATGAAAAGTAACTAGCTAAGCAGGGGCATTCTGTATATGGCCATGTCTTTGACATTCTTCACAAGACTTAGCAAAGATTATACAATCCCTTACTAAGGTACGCCAATAATGCCTCCTGCGTCGAAGGACCCATTTTATCTTATCACCTTCCTTACGAGCCCCACAAACTCCTTTATGGACTTTTGACATGGCAAGCTATGCTTCCGCTTCACTTAAGCAGGTTTCTAAGTGCCCATCGACAGGGAATCTACAAAGTGCTCCACCCGACATCACAAACTTTGACGCTCTATACTTAACTTTCCTGCCAGCATCAAGACTTGGATTTCCCAAATATTCTATTATTTGTTTCCTCCGATCTTTGTCTATTTCAACGTTGTTTTGTAAGACATCTCTTTCTTCCAGCGATATAGGAGTCCCCTAATTTCCATCAGATTTGACAGAGTACTTGGGGAAACTTTATACCTAGAGGCTATCTAAGCTAACTCATTGGCCTCTTGGTTTGATTTCCATGAGGATATGTTCGACGGTTACATTGTTGAACTTCTTCTTCAATTTACTCGCTACAATGCAGTATTTGGTCATATTATGACTAACACACTTACATTTTTGTGCAAGTTGTTTGATTACTAATTGAGAATCTCCTGAGATGTGCACGTCGCGTCCCCCCATATCTAAAAGCATCTCCAATCTGACAATTAAGGCTTCGTACTCAGCCTCATTGTTGGAACAATTGTATTTAAGTTCAAACATGAACTTGGTTGGAGTCCCTTGAGGGGAAACAATCAAGACTCCTACTCTAACTCCTTTATAATGCCTTGAGCCGTCAAAGAAAAGGCACCAAGGTTTCATTTCGATGACATTCATTGTGTCGACATCCAAACATGGATGATCATCCAAGAAATCAATAATCGCTTAGCCTTTGACGGTTTTCATAGGAAAATACTGTAAAGAAAATTTAGACAAAGCAATAGTCAATTTACCAATACGTCTATTAATAACTGGCTTTGATATTATATATTTAATTACATCAATTTTCAACATAACCAGTACATGACAAAGCATCATATAATCTTTTAACTTTGTATGATAAAAATACAATGCTAAACATAACTTCTCTATAGCACTATATCTTTTCTCAGTATCATTCAAAACTCGACTAAGGTAGTAACGACTCTTTCGACACCATTTTCATCTTCTTGAGCTAGTAAGCTTCCTTTAGTTTCCTCTGAAGCTGATATGTACAACTTCAACAGTTGACAAGGCACTACAGGCATCATGATCAGTGGGTTTGTCGAGTAATGTTTGATTTGATTGAAGGCTTCCTGAACACAAGATTCCCACACGAAGTTTTGTTTAGTCATAAACTTGACTAATGGTGCAAATACTATGGTTCTTCCCGACAGATTGGTACGATTTTCTCTCCTCTATGAGAAGTTTTCCTATATCTGATAAGAGTGTGAGTTGTGTGTAAGATATCTATCAATGGCGTCTTCTAGCTTTGCTCAGTTAACGTTAGAGGATGAGGAGACAGATTTGGAGGTCCCGGTGGAAGAGTTTCGACGAGTACTGGATGGAGACCCAGCCCTGTGCCTGGTTGGGAGATTCCTGACAACGAGGTCAATTAGGTTTCACATGATGAGGAAAAGGACAACTGGCGTTTGGAAGCCAAGAAGGGGCGTAAACGTGAAGGAGGCAGAGGAAGGCATATTTATGTTCCAGTTCTTCCATAAGGTGGATGTCCAACGGGTACTGAGGGGTGGATCGTGGTCTTTCGACGGACATTTGTTGATACTGGGAACGATGCAGGAGGGTCAGACACCCCAGGAAGTGGAACTTTTCAATGTACCCTTCTGCGTTCAAGTTCATAAGATCCCTGTAGGGTTTATGACAGAAGCGGTGGGGAAGCACCTGGCAAACTTTCTGGGTGAATTCATAGAGTACGATGCAAAAAACAATTCAAATTTCCTTAAGTCCTATATGAGATTCCGAGTGCTCCTTGATGTGCGCAAGCCACTGAAGAGACTAAAGAGAGTGAAGAAACCAGGAGGGGAGGCAAAGGAGGTTCAGTTCAAATATGAAAGGTTGGGGTCTTTTTGCTATCTGTGTGGAATGTTAGGTCACATGGAGAATTTCTGTGAGAAATTATTTCTGCTAGATGTTGGTGATGGTAGCCGATTATGGGGACCGAAGTTACGGGTTGAGCAGTGGAGGAACCAGGGGGATGATGGTGAGGGGTGGCTGAGAGAAGAATGAGCTGAGAGTTGGGAAGCACCAAATCTGCAGAAAGTTTCGAAATTCAAATCTGCAGGTAATGCAGATGCAGATCCTAAGGAGGTGATTACTGGGGCAGTAAATGATGCAAAAATCAAGGAGAAAATTTTGGTTTCAGTTGTTGACATATTTAGAAACCCAAATATTCTATTTCCTAAAATTAAGGATAAAGTTATTGGAGAGAGAGGAATGGATACGAAAATGAAAGAAGGTAATCATGAGGGCAATTATGAGGACAATCATGAGGAGAGAGAGTTAGAGTGGGATAAGAAAAGAAAGTTAACAGAGTTGGTGGGTGAAGGAGATCACGTGCAGGGGGAGTCAAAGAACGTGGACTACGTGGAAATTGGTCCTGACGGTGTGATTCCAAAAGAAATTTTAGCGGCAGACCCTGGCAGCCAGGGTTGCCGGGGACTATGAGTATACTAAGTTGGAACTGTCGAGGCCTGGGTAACCTGCGTACAGTTTCTTCGCTGAGGGACCTCGTTCGGGACCACAAAGCGGACGTTATTTTGCTTTTTGAAACTCTATGTCACTCAAATAAAATAGAGGAAATTTGTGTAAAGTTAGGATTTGATTTTTCTTTTGTTGTTGATAGGGAGGGACGTAGTGGAGGTATTACGATTATTTGGAAAAAAAAATCCTTTAAATGTCGCATTATCAATTACTCAATGAATTTTATTAATGTGGAGGTGTCTGATAACGACAGAGATTTATGGAGGTTGACTGGGTTCTATGGCTATCCCGAGAGGACTAGAAGACGTGATTCCTGGAATTTATTTAGAAACTTAGCTACAATGTCATTGCTTCCTTGGTGCGTTATTGGGGACTTCAATGACTTGCTAATGGCTGAGGACAAGAGGGGAAGAGTCGATCATCTGAACTAGCTTATAAATGGTTTCCGTGACACTGTTTGAGAGTGTAATATAATTGATCTTCCTCTTAATGGGTATCAGTTTACTTGGGTAAACCGTCGTGATTCTGACAGTACAGTGGAAGAACGTCTTCATAGAGATTTGGCTTCTGAGGTGTGGTTGAATTTATTTCCGAATGCACAATTATCAAATCTTTTAGCTCCTGTCTCGGATCATTCACCACTCCTACTTTGTATTGATCAGCACCCTGCTCAGAAGCACCATAGAAAGTTTCGCTTTGAGAATCGTTGGCTTCAAGAACTCGAGGTGGGTGATGTGGTGCGGTCTAGCTGGGAGAATGGGATATATGATGATGTTATTTCTAAACTAAAGCAGTGTAGTAAGGACCTAGAGGTTTGGAGTAAGAAACTTAATGGAAATTTCCACAAAGAAGAAAATCAGTGTAAAAGGCTTTTGGAGGCTACTAGAATTTCTCATGATCCAGAGGATGCCTCGATTTATGAGAGACAGCAAGAAAGGCTTGCATCAATTTTGGCTCAAGAGGAGATCTATTGGAAGCAAAGAGCTAAGGCCTTTTGGCTTAGAGATGGAGATGCAAATAAAAAAAAATTTCACTTGACTGCTACTGCCAGGAAGAGAAGGAAAATTATTGACAAGCTAAAAAATGATAACAATGAATGGATAGGTGGTCAACCGAGTCTTTGTGAGCTTGCAAAGGACTATTTTGGAAACCTGTTTCTAGAACAGCAGAGCATTTATTCTCCAGTTATTGAGGCAGTGTCCCCTATTATCTCGGTGGAAGATAATCAAGGGTTGCAACTTCCCTTCACTGGAGAGGAATTCAGAGCAGCTATTTTCCAGATACACCCAGATAAATCTCTGGGGCCGGATGGTTTAAATCCTGCTTTTTACCAGCATTTTTGGGATATTTGTGGCAAGGATATTTTCACGGCTTGTTGCTATTGGTTGGAGACTGGTAACTTTCCTTCAACTCTTAATGATACAAATATTGTTTTAATTCCTAAAGTTGATAGCCCTTCTTCTATGAGAGACTTGAGACCTATATCCTTGTGTAATGTTCTATATAAAATAGTGGCAAAAGTCTTAGCTAACAAGTTGAAAAACTTATTGCCAAAGTGCATCTAAGAAGAGCAGTCTGCTTTTGTAGAAGGAAGATCTATCCTAGATAATGTGCTCATGGCTTTTGAAATTATCCACCATATGAAATTCAAAACAAAGGGAGTTAGAGGTGAAGTGGCTTTGAAAATAGATATCAGCAAAGCTTATGATAGAGTGGACTGAGGTTTTTGGTGTGCTAGATTGGATTCCGGCAAGTGTACCGGATTTGTCGTCAAGTAATAAAAAGATATCGGTCACACAGAGACCGTGATCTCAAATCACAACTAATTATCAAATCGATTAAACTGGACTAGAAAAAAAAGGAATTTTGAAAAGGTTTTGGTTTTTGAAATAAGAATCAAGTAGCAATCAAATTCAAAATTGCAATCAATTAAAACAGAAAAGTAAATCAATTTGGGGTTTTTCAAATCTAAAGGGATTCCTAGGAATTGGGTTACCAACAAGATTGTTTATGTTACTAAATTGACTACCCCTTGTTAATTATCTAAATTGCTTTGAAGGCGAATTTATCCTAAATAAGTTAATTCTCCCTCTCGGGTTACAAAAACCGTGCCCAATTAAACCAACCCCTACTCTCGTGGTAGTTGAATTTAGATCGAACCCTTTAAGCCTTGTGACAATTCGTTAATCCTCGAAGGACCGCTTCTAACTCTCGTAATTTAAGTCCTAAGTCTGATTCTATAGATCTGATACCTAAGTTCACTGCTAGGTTCCTCCTTAGAATATCTACGACATGCAAATAAGTGGCCACCGAATTTACGAGTAATTAAAACAAAAGAAATCAGCTCTAAAGCAAAATCGACATTAACAAAGGTAAAACATCAATTCACAACAGAAAAACAGATCTTGGGCATAACCCCAATCCCTAGAAATAAAACTACTACTCAATCATTGCCATGGTGATGACAAGCTTGATTAACAACAACATAAAATAAAGCCTAAGAGAAGAGAAGAAGAAGGAGAAGAGAATCCTAATTTTGCCTAAGTGTGACAGCCCAAAAAAGCCTCTCTAGTCTCTGCCTAATTGCCATATTTATAGATTAGGGTAATTTGAATCCAAATCAAACACAAATTCAGATGAAATCAGTTTCTTCAGATCCAAATATTGCGCGTCACGACCGTGATGGCCATCACGGTCAGGTCGTGACGGATTCTGCCTTGGGAGCTGCTTCACTGATTGGTCTGTCACGGCCGTGATGTTCATCACGGCTACGCCGTGATCAGTTCTGCCTATGAGGATCTGGTTCAGTTGACAGGTCACGGTCGTGATGGACATCACGGCTTGGCCGTGACCAGTTCTGACTTTTCCATTCTTTCTTTTAAGCTCTACTCGATCACGGTCGTGATGGCTGTCACGGCTAGGCCGTGATGGGCTCTGTTTGGCTCATTTTCTTTACTTTTCAAGCCCCATCTTCATGCAAGCTCCATCATGACTAATCTCGAGCATTTTAATCCTTAATTCCTGCACAACAACACCACAAAACCGCCTTACCCGTTCCAAGGTAAAAACTAACCAAAATCAAATTGAATATGCCTAAACTATATGAAAATGCATGCAAAATGACAATGAAATATGAGGTGGAATCACACTCATCAAACTACCCCAAGCTTAAGACTTTGCTTGTCCTCAAGCTATAACTAAGGCCAGAAAAGATAATCAATCAAAGCATGGACAGTGAATTCTAGAACACGAGTAACTAATCCAAGTAACAGGCATATTCAATAACTACCCAAGAGACAATCAATTTCAAGTCCAATTAGAAGCTTAGGTTTCCTAAATTCATATTCTCACTGATTCGGGCACTCTTCTCACCTCACTCAAGTGTTTAAGGGTATATGACAATTCGCTCGATTTCCTCAAAGAAAGTATCCTACCATAAGCTTGACTATTAACCAAATATTTACTTTATTAATGAAAACACATAAGAATCAAGAGGTTTTTTATTTTGGCTGTAGTGGGGCCATGAGATTAATTGTTAGGTGGGGAAATCAAGAAAAGGTAAATTCAAGAATGGCTAAACAAAATATCAAACAGTGCAAATCATGACAACCTTCTAAAATACCTTTTTGGGCTTTAGTTCACTTTTCCACATTTCTTTCTCTTTTTTATTTTATTTTATTTTATTTTATTTCTCACTTTCTTTTTCTCATCCCCTTCTCCATTTTTTTGTTTATTTTATTTAATTTATTTGGAGAAGGGGGGATTTTCAATTCAAGAGAAATATTTCTAACTTTCTCATCCCACAATTGATTTTTCAAACTACCTTTTTACCCTTTTTACAATACTTTAGAAGGTGCCATACCAACCATCACTCATCAAATTATTTCAAGGTATCAAGAAAAGTGAATAATTCTTTTAGGCTCAAAATTGGGCAACTAAGGGTAGCATTTTATCAATCAAAGCTCAGAAGGCCAGAAAAATACCTAGTGCCTCGATCATTTTCAAATATGTTTTCAAAAATTTTTAAGTTGCAAAACGGTTTCAAGTCAAGTTCTAGAGAATACAATCCAAGAGGAATAAAGCACTCAATCACAAAGAATGTGGTAGATTTAGTGAGTACCCCTTTTAGGCTCAAAAATCTTACATTTAGTAATTTAAAATAAATGAGAAACACAAGTCTAAGGAACCACATGCTAATTATCAACTATCAAAAGATCATCTCAAGCATTTTTATTTTTAGCCTTGTCACAAGAATAAAAAAAAAATTGGGTTCAAAAATTCACTGCCTCAATTTATTTGGCACCAAGTTCTCACAATTGGATGCAAACTCTAAGCAAGGGGCAATCTAATAATGTGATCATGCAAAACTATGCCTATATGAATGCAACATGAAAAATGCAAAAATGCAAAAAATTGCAAAAATACCCCTACCCCAAGCTTAAAATCTTACATTGTCCCCAATGTAAATAATCAAGTAAGAGAGAGGAGAAAAATGGAACAACTCACCGAGGTGGCAGCGGGTGCTGGCTCACATGCCTAGTCAAAGAGATGCTGGAAAATGTGTCACGGCCGTGATGCTCATCACGGCTAGGCAATGATCAATTCTGGTCTATAGGAGCTGGCCTGTCACGGCCGTGATGCATTCTGATCTTCAGGGTCCTTCTCATCACGCCCGTGATGGATATCACGGCTGGGACGTGATCCTTTCTGATCTTCTGGGTTAGCTAATCACGGCCGTGACCACCGTCACGGCCTGGACATGATGACTTCTGACTTTATTTGTCCTTGGCTTTTTGCTCTTCCTTCCTTCATAACCTGAAAACACTTGGCAAAACCATCAATCAGTGATCTATCTTCTCTTAATCTACTCAGATTATTCAAAAACAAAATTCAAAAACAAATGGAAAAGTGAAAGAAAACTTGGGTTGCCTCCCAAGAAGTGCTTATTTACGGTCCTAAGCTTGACCATAGTTATTTCAATCAACCGGGGTCGGCTGGGCCTAGAAGTGCAAGAACACTTCTCTTCCATGGAAGTCCTTCAAAGAGTCGATGTTGTTCATATGGCCAATTGCGCTTTCGCTTTACTGTTTTCAGTCTGAGTGTCATGGCCCTACTCCCTCCCGGCGGGGGTTTTATCTCCACATGATGAGCAACTCCAACTTCATCACCCTTTGGTGCATCATTTGGCATGGAAAGCTTGGGAGTTGCTTCTATACTAGGTTCTTCCTTCACCTCTGGAGGCATTATCTCGATCCTGCACACATGACTCTCAAAATGAGGGTTGTTATATGAGTTAGTCAAATCAAAATCTACCCTACCTTCTTCTACATTTAAAGAGAGCTTGCCATTTTTTACGTCTATTATCGCTCCAGCTGTGGCCAAGAAAGGCCTTCCAAGAATGATAGGGAATTTAGAATTTCCGTTCATATCCAACACCATGAAGTCGGTAGGGATGAAAAATTTCTCTACCTTTACGGGGACATTCTCTAGTATGCCTAGAGGAGTTTTAGTTGAGTCATCCGCAAATTGTAAAGAGAATTTGGATGGACTCAATTTCTCGGCTCCTAACCTCTCAAAGATAGTAAGTGGCATCAAACTCGCACTAGACCCTAAGTCACATAAGGCTTGGTCTATTTTCACTTCTCCGATTGAGCAAGCAATAGAGAAACTTCCTGGATCTTTTAGTTTAGGAGGCATATTAGTTTTTATCATAGCATTATGCTCCTCAATTAAGCTCTTAGTTTCTATTTCTACTTGTTTTTTTCTTGACCAACCTTTGTGGGAAAGGTATTGGGGGTTGGTAAGGTGGTGGAGGGACATACTTTGGTTCTATCTCTTCGTCTTCGCTCATGTCCTCCTCACATTCCACATCCTTTTAAACTACCCCAAGCTTATCATCCCTCAAGTATATGGCATTACAATGTGTATTGGGATTAACTTCGGGTTGTCCGGAAACGTACCCTTAGGTCTAGAGTATGTACTAGCTTGTTGGGCAATCTGAGTTTCTAACATCTTATTATGGATGGCTAAGTTATCTACCTTAGATGCTAACTCTTTTATTGCCTCATTGACAGCCCTACCTTGTTGCCTAAACTCTTCATTTTGCTTTGTTTGAGTTTCAACAAAGTTTTCCAAGAGAGACTCAAGTTTAGACTTTTGTACCTGAGGATACCCCGATGCGGGTTTCCTATTACCTTGGCCTTCCTGGAATTCGTGGTTCAGCGTGTTGTTGTAGTTCCCGTACGAGAGGTAAGGGCTATTCTTCCTTCCTTGGTTGTAAGGATTTGGGGGAGCATAGTTTGGCAACTTCAGGTTCGTGTCGTAGAAGTTGTGACAAGAGTTCACTTGTTCCCCCGAAGCGTCGGATCCATGGGCAATACCTCGTTGGCACTCCATTATGTCATGTCCCTACATTCCACAAATCTCAGAAACAATGTTAGTAGCACCTATTGAACTCACATTAGCCTTTTCAAGCTGATCAAAGCATTTATTCAGTGAGTCAATTTTAGACATAATGAGATCAGTGCTATTCATTTCAAACTTACCCCCCGAAATCTTTTTCGGGTTATTACCTCTTTCGGAGCCCCATTGGTGGTAGTTGGTGGCTACGTTTTCAATGATATTGAATGCCTCAGTCAGAGGCCTATTCATAAATTCTCCACCAGCTGTGGAGTTAAGTGACACCTTCGAAGAGTAATCCAATTCATTGTAGAAGGTGTGCACTAACAACCATCTTTCGAGTCCATAATGTGGGCAAGACTCCAGCAATCCCTTGTAACGATCTCAAGCTTCGGATAAGCATTCTCCGTCCTTTTGAAAGAAGCCGGTGATCTGGGATCGTAGGTAAGCCGTCTTGGATGGAGGGAAGAATTTCTCCAAGAATGCCTGCTCCAGTTGGTCCCAAGTCGACAAGGTAATAGCGGGCACTTGCTTCAACCAAGCCTTAGCCTTTCCAGTCAGAGAGGAGGGGAATAACCTCAAGCGAATGGCATCAATCGGGGCGTCGTGAATTCTAATTGCATCGGTGAACTCCAAGAATGTCTCCACGTGATCAGTTGGGTCCTCCGAGGGCAATCCTCCGAATTGATGTTGCCTAATCATGCTAATTAGCATAGGCGGTATAGTGTAGTTCTCCGCCTCGATCTCTGGCCTAGCAATCCCAGTTCGCAAACCCCTAGCATTTGGGGTTGCATAGTCCTTTAGTGGTTTGGTATCCGGAAGATTCGCCATGAGTGGAATGGGAATCAACCTCTCTCTCTTTGTAGTCTCCTACGTCTATGAAAGGTCCTCTCGATTTCGGGGTCAACCTCAATAAGGATTCCAAGACATAGGGATCTTTGCATAAAAGAGAAAAACACCGAGAGATAGATATTCTAGAGAGAAAAGGAGAAAAAGGAAAAAAAGGAAAATAATTTTTTTTTAACAAAAAACAATTAAAAAGAAAAAGAAAAAGTCCAAAAAAATCAGTTTAAAAATTAAATTGAGGTTCAAGAAAGCACAGTCCCCGGCAACGGTGCCAAAAACTTGGTGTGCTAGATTGGATTACGGCAAGTGTACCGGATTCATCGCCAAGTAATAAAAAGATATCGGTCACACAGAGACCGTGATCTCAAATCACAACTAATTATCAAATCGATTAAACTGGACTATTAAAAAAAAAAGGGAATTTTGAAAAGGTTTTGGTTTTTGAAATAAGAATCAAGTAGCAATCAAATTCAAAATTGCAATCAATTAAAACAGAAAAGTAAATCAATTTGGGGTTTTTCAAATCTAAAGGGATTCCTAGGAATTGAGTTACAAACAAGATTGTTTATGTTACTAAATTGACTACCCCTTGTTAATTATCTAAATTGCTTTGAAGGCGAATTTATCCTAAATTAGTTAATGCTCCCTCTCGGGTTACGGAAACCGTGCCCAATTAAACCAACCCCTACTCTCGTGGTAGTTGAATTTAGATCGAACCCTTTAAGTATTGTGACAATTCGTTAATCCTCGAAGGACCGCTTCTAACTCTCGTGATTTAAGTCCTAAGTCTGATTCTATAGATCCGATACCTAAGTTCACCGCTAGGTTCCTCCTTAGAATATCTACGACACGCAAATAAGTGGCCACCGAATTTACGAGTAATTAAAACAATAGAAATCAGATCTAAAGCAAAATCGAAATTAACAAAGGTAAAACATCAATTCACAACATAAAAACAGATCTTGGGCATAGTCTCAATCCCTAAAAATAAAACTACTACTCAAGCATTGCCATGGTGATGACAAGCTTGATTAACAACAACATAAAATAAAGACTACGAGAAGAGAAGAAGAAGGAGAAGAGAAACCTAATTTTGCCTAACCTAATTGCCATATTTATAGATTAGGGTAATTTGAATCCAAATCAAACACAAATTCAGATGAAATCAGTTTCTTCAGATCCAAATATTGCGCGTCACGGCCGTGATGGCCATCACAGCCAGGTCGTGACGAATTCTGCCTTGGGAGCTGCTTCACTGATTGGTCTGTCACGACCGTGATGTTCATCACGGCTAGGCCGTGATCAGTTCTGCCTGTGAGGGTCTAGTTCAATTGACAGGTCACAAACGTGATGGACATCACGACTTGGCCGTGACCAGTTCTGACTTTTCCATTCTTCCTTTTAATCTCTACTCGATCACGGTCGTGATGGCTGTCACGGCTAGGCCGTGATGGGCTCTGTTTGGCTCATTTTCTTTACTTTTCAAGCCCCATCTTCATGCAAGCTCCATCATGGCTAATCTCGAGCATTTTAATCCTTAATTCCTGCACAACAACACCACAAAACCGCCTTACCCATTCCAAGGTAAAAACTAACCAAAATCAAATTGAATATGCCTAAACTATATGAAAATGCATGCAAAATGACAATGAAATATGAGGTGGAATCACACTCATCAGTTTTCTCCGTGCTGTGATGGAGAATATGGGTTTTTGTGATAGATGGGTCAGATGGATTATGCTGTGTGTTTCCTCAGTTAGCTACTCGGTTCTGGTTAATGATGATTCTGTTTGACCAATTGTTCCAGGCAGAGGCTTAAGGCAAGGTGACCCTCTCTCCCTTTATCATTTTCTTATCTGTGCTCAGGGCCTTACTTCCCTAATCAAAAGAGCTGAAGGGAGGGGTGACATTCATGGTATTCAAATTTGTCGGGGTGCTCCTTCTGTTAGTCACCTTCTTTTTGCAGACGATAGCTTTCTGTTCTTTAGAGCTAGTGAGCGTGAATGTAATGTGATGAAGTCAATTCTTGTTACTTTTGAAGCAAATCGATCGTCAAGCGATTAATTTCGAAGAAATCTGAGATTTTTTATAGTAAGAATGTGGATGATGGTACTCGATTGGCTTTATCTAATATCTTGGGAGTCCAGACCTGTCTTGGGTCAGGAAAATATTTGGGGCTTCCCTCATTAATTGGTAGAAAAAAGAAAGCTACATTTAATTATCTGAAGGACAGGGTGTGGAAGAAAATTAATTCTTGCAGTGGCAGACATCTTTCGAAGGCTGCCAGAGAGGTTCTAGTGAGGTCTGTGCTCCATGCGATTCCAGCTTATTGCATGAGTGTCTTCTTACTACCTCCTTCGTTGGCAGAAGAGATTGAAAGGATGATGAACTCTTTTTGGTGGGGATCCAAGAAGTGAGATATGCGTGGCATTAATTGGTTGAAATGGGATAAGCTATCTATGAGGAAGGAATTTGGTGGCCTCGACTTCAGAAATCTGGGAGCTTTTAATTTGGCAATGCAAGGTAAGCAAGGTTGGAAATTTGTTTCTAACCCAGAAGCTATGGTCTCAAGGATTTTCAAAGCTAAATAATATCCTAGAGGTCAGTTCTTGGATTCGATTCTTGGTCATAATCCAAGTTTTATTTGGCGTAGCATCTGGAATTCCCGGGTCTTGTTGAATGAGGGCTCTAGATGGAGAATTGGCAATGGACACAATATTCCAATCCTAAATGAGCCTTTGATTGCAAATGGTCAAAGGCTGAATCACTAGTTTAACTTAACCCAAATTGCTCATAATTAGGTGGTCAGTGATTTTATTATGCCTGGTACCAGAAGATGGAATGAAGATTTTGAACGTCGGTTTTTTACTCCTTGTGATACTGCTACCATACTAGCCACGCCCTTAGTTGATGAAATAGTGGAGGACATGCGCATATGGAAATATAGTAAGGACGACTTTTATACAGTTCGTTCATCTTATAGACTTTGTATCGAATCCTTATTGAACACGGCTCATCTAAAACAAGATGGAGATTGGCGAAGTATTTGGCACCTGGAAGTGCCCCCCCAAAGTGAAGTCCTTCATTTGGCGCGCATGCAGTGAGGTTCTTCCCACTAGGATAAACCTGCAGAGGCATGGGGTGGCTTGTGCAAGTTCGTGAGTGAGATGTGAAACTGGTCTTGAATCTCAGTGTCATGCATTACTGCAGTGTGACAAAAGTAAAGATATTTTGACTCAAGCTGGGTATTGGCACATCATTGATCCTTTTCTTAAACAGGTGAACTCTTTCTCTGAGTTATATTTCTTGGTCAGTGGTGTTATTGACTCAAATAAAAGGGCGGATTTTGTGATGATATTGTGGGGCATATGGAAGGCCAGGAACCAAAAATTGTGGAACAATGAGGATATGACTGGAACTCAAGTCATCAGCTGTTCAAAAGAGATGTTGTCCAGTTGGATTTTAGCTAGGAAAAGGAAACCCCCTTGGGTGGCTGTTGGTCCTGGAATTATCCGAGCTAGATGGTCACCTCCTCCTTTTGGGTCTTTGAAATACAATGTTGACGCAGCTTTCTTTGAGGCCATAAATTTATCCGAGTTTGGCAAGTACATCCATGATCATGAGGGCAAGTTTGTTCAAGCTAAAACAATGTGGGTAGAATCAAAGTTGGAAGTGAAGGTGGGGGAAGCAATGGGTCTCTTGTTTGCCATTAAATGGTACATTGAGCTGGGTTTCACCAACGTCCACTTTGAAGTTGATAGTAAAGGGGTAGTGGATGAGTTATCTTCATCAAAGGAAAATATTACTGAGTTTGGTATCATTGTCAATTGTTGCAAGGGTCTTACTTCTTACTTTACAAACTTTTCAACAAAGTTTATTAGGAGGCAAGCAAACAAAGTGGCTCACTTTTTGGCTAGGACGTCTTTATTGTATGCTAGCTCCTGTTGTTTTTACATTGCTCCTAATTGTATTGCTGACACTATTATGAATGAATTGCCATAATTTGGCTTTTATCCACACAAAAAAAAGTTCTTTTTCCCTAAGAAATATTGTAACACCTTATTATTCTCCAATGGTGCGACTTCTAGGACAACCTTGACTTTATTTTGGTTCACTTCAATGCCTTTTCTTTGAACCAAGAATCCCAATAATTTAGCAGTCGACACTCCAAAATTGCATTTTTCTGAATTCATCGAGGTTGTGCTTTCTCATTCTTTCAAATGCCAGCCTTAAGCATGTCAAGGTGCACTCTTTCATCTCCGACTTAACAATAACGTCACTGATGTGTACACTTCCATAAATTTCTCAATGGCATATTCAACATGTCAAGCTCACTTATTAGCCATAAGCTAACTTATTACCTATTTTTGCCAAACAAAATCCCTGTACCAGTGGCAATTTACCTTTTCGAACCACGATTGTTGCGTTTTTTTTCTTTGCCACTTGCCAGTGAAGCCTGTTGTCTATTTCCTTTATTTCACCCAAAAAGAATGCAAAGCAACCCAAACGCCCATTCTTCTTTGTTTTTTTTCTTTTTGGTGATTAAACAAAAGGATGTTTTGTGATTATAAAAAAATAAAATAATAAGCAAGGATATCAAAAAGAAAAAAACATTGACCTAAGAAAGGATCCAAGCTTCGACTCTTGTATTTTGTTTTAGTACTTCCAAAACCAATAAAGAAAAGAATTCTACGGCAACTTTATAAAACAATATCTTACAAAAATTATCAAGCATTCATTATTATTAGTTATTTAAAATAAATACTCAATAAGTAACCTTGAATACCATAAAAATTCAGTTTAAAAATAAACTATTCAAAATCAATTTCAGCCCTATTGTCAATTGTTTTTAACTTTAAGTTGTATTGTAAAAAATGTCTTTTTTATAGAGCACAAAAGCACTGATTGATCTATGTTAATATGCAATTGACCACACTTCATAGGATAAGGGTTTGTTTTTTGGTGGTGCAAACTACAAACTAAAGACTCAAGCCAAAAATAGAACCAAACAAACCCACTTTCGATAACTTTGAAGCTAAAATAATAAGCTATTTGAAACTAGAGCATTAACCAAACAAACAAAATCAAATCAAGACTTAAACTAGAATATAGGGACATTCATACATTTGACAGTGGTACCATTCAATGAGACAAATTATCTATCCCAGCCTGATGGTCTCCGCCTTTCTCTAGGTTTAGAACTGCAGCAAAAGAAAAACAAGAACTTTATCAGCTACTAATTATTTTTACCCATGAGAAATTATAGCAACACACACTCTAACAGCATCTCCTACGCGGTTCCTTACGTTGGTTCTTGCAGAATAAGAGTCGCTTCAGATTTTGTCAACTATAAATTAGTGGGACCCATTTCCAAAATAGTGGGATCCACATGAATTTCAACCAATAGAAAGTGTTAAAAAAAAAGTATTGAAGAGTGTGTTGCTAGCACTACATGTGCAGCAAGTTCAGCTAAGAAAATTAACCTGTTTGTGCTCTTCTGACCAGGATTTGCTCCAGAATTTTGACTAGTGGAATTTACTGCTGGTGTAGCAGGAGTGGATGAAGAAGTATTCTGATGAGTATTTATATCACCACCAATTGATCCACCGGATACAAAGCCAGGAAGTGCTGGTCTCTTATTAGGAGCCATGCTTGCATTATTACTGAATCCTTGATTTTGAGAGTTTGATGATGCAGCAACAAAGTTACTCCTAAATTGTGACATCATTCCTGATCGCAGAGAATTTACAGTGGCAGAACGACTTGGAACTGTGTTAGATGGAGCATTGTTTGACTCTGGATTATATCCAATACCCAAGCCAAAATCCACTCCACGCACACCTCGGCCGCCACCACCACCACCACCTCTCCCTCTGCCTTTCTTCCCTCCTGCACAACACATGACATGTTAAGAGAGAGCTTGGCCAATCAAGTAATTGCCAATACTAAGGTTCTAATGCTTAGGCATAACGATACAGCTTATGACAAGTGCATAAATTGGTTTCACAGCAACATCAGATCTCCATTTTCTTTTAAAGTTTTGCTTAGCAGTTTTATTATTCTAAAGGCATAATAATGCAAATCACATTTCATACCTCCTTTCCTTGCATCACGTTTCGACCTGAATCTCCCATCCTATTGAATTACAAGACAAATGTCATTACAAAATTTCCAGACACATAAGTGAGATCTGAACCTTTTAGCATCATCATAAAATATTAAAAGGCAAGTTTAAATGTTACAAGAACAGATAACAAGATGAGGAAAACAAATATATTACTGAAAGTGAAAACTTCACCCATAGTTGGGGTTATAACATCCAAGGCAAAACTTTGTCGAATCTTTGTAACATGGATAACCAATTTTTTGACACAAAAATCAAGGGGGTTCCTTGCATTTTAGTCTTATTATATTAACACTTACAATGAACCAACAAAGCAAACAAGAATATCATAAAGGGAAGATTGGAAGAATAGGAGATTCTACAAAACCTACAACCACTGAACCACATGAACCAACAACAAATATAGCATGAAATTGGTTGCATAAACGTCAATACACATTTAATGAAACAAGAATATCATAAAGGGCAATTACCTTCATAGCAAGATCCATCAACTCCACAGACACATTCTGACCAGCAGCAATTAAGCTATTAACCAATTCACCAGCAAACCGTGCTTCTTTCTGAGTTATAAGCGTGTATGCAACCCCATCCTTGTCACCAGCACGGCCTGTTCTTCCAATGCGATGGACATGCATGTCCATATCTTTTGCGATATCAAAGTTTACCACTGACTTGATTGACTTGATATCAAGACCACGCGCAGCCACATCAGTTGCAATAAGCACATGGTATATGCCAGATTTAAACTTCTGCAAAATATCCATACGAGAAGCTTGATCTTTATCACCATGCAGAGCAGCAACTTTAAAGCCTCTCAGAGCCAATTGTGATTCAATTTCATCGACGGTGGCCTTCTTGGAAGCAAATACTAGGGTATCACCTTGATCAATCATTTCAGGCAGCTTCTCCAGGAGCCATGGCAATTTCTCGGAATCTGAAGGAATTACTTGAACAACTTGAGTAATATCTTCATTTGCCATTCCCACCTCCCCAACTGTTACTCTAATAGGATCACTAAGGATTTCCCTGGCCAACTTTTCAACTTTACGAGGCATCGTTGCAGAAAAAAGTAAAGTTTGGCGATCTGGCCTAATCTGACCAACAATGGACCTTACTTGTGGCTCAAATCCAAGATCAAACATCCGATCGGCCTCGTCAAGCACCAGGTAAGTTGCTCTCATCATTGTCAATGCCTTCATTTTTAGCATGTCGATCAATCTGCCAGGGGTAGCGACAACTATCTCACAGCCCACCTTGAGTTCTTTGAACTGATCAAGTTTTGACATTCCACCATAGACAGCAGATACACGTATACCATATGCCTTTGCAAATTTCTTCGACTCCAGATATATCTGATGTGCCAATTCTCTAGTAGGTGCACATATCACCCCTATCGGACCCTCCTCCTTCTGAAGTTCAGGCTGATCCATGATATGCACAATCATAGGAAGCACAAAAGCAGCAGTTTTACCAGAACCAGTTTTCGCTATACCGATGATATCTCTACCAGAAAGCACAACTGTTAAAGCTTGGCATTGTATAGAAGTGGGCTTCTCATACCCTTGTTTTTTTATAGCATTCATAATCTGTGCAGAGAATCCACAGTCCTCAAATGTCTTTATTGGCTTAGGAACATCAAAACCCGATACACGAATAGCCAAACTCTTCCGATATTCATTTACATCTTGCTCACTCATACCTGAAGTAAGAGCATGAAAACCACAGACAATCTCAGTTAACACACAACTTTAAGCATGATAGCAGAAGGGTTATAAACAGAGACCAAGATATCAAAAAGACAAAAACACTTGGTTCATAAGCTTCTCTAACAAGCTTATTACAATAAGCTAAAAAAAGCTTATATGAAGATCATAAACTATTTGGATAAATTTATTTTCGTTTGTTCTCTATAAGCTTTCCAAACACACCCATAATCAATAGAAATTGGGGTTTATGCTATGCACATGAATGAGTAAATCATCATTTTTAAGCACCAGTCATATTAGTCCCTAGTAACATGTTGAGGAACAAATTGACTAAACAATGGTTACTAATATGATAGTTTTCTGAAACCATGGACTAATATACAAAAAGTAGTGTTCACTAGCACTTTGAATTACCTGAGATTGAAGGTGTCTCCTCATAAAAATCCTTATTAAAAGGCTCATAATCAATAGAACTGTGATCAAGTGGAGGTATGGGCTCAATTTTCTTCTTATCAAGAACTATAGGGTTATCATCAGAGTCATACTCTACCAAACCGGCGTCCACGGCCTTCGCAGCAGCATAAACCTCTTCGTCGGAATCGTAACCGGCGTGCAGCGCCTCGGACGCCAGCGTCAGCCCTAAATCCTTCTTCGCTCTCAGGAAACTCTCCATCGGATCTTCCTCCTCGTCATCCTTAAACCTATCTTCCGCCTTCTCTATCGGCTTCGGAGGCGGCGCCGCCTTCATTTCCTCGTGAATCCCTTCCATGAAGGCATCCAAGGGATCGATTTCAGCTTCGCCGTCGCCGCCGTTATTATTTCCGTTATCGTTATCATTTCGGTTAGCGTCGTCGGTGTCGTTGTCATCGTCGTGGTAATCGATGTTGTCGAGGTCGGTGTCTTCGTAGTTGTCGTGGCTGCCGCGGCGGGAGGAGGGAGGGACGTAGAGACGCTGAGGAGGTTGAGATCGCTCGAAATTGTAGGTTGATTGGCGATTTATGCCAAAACCTTCGAATCCGAACTTCCTCTTCGACATGTTTTGTTGGTTTGGTTTGGTTGGGTTTGTTACCGACACAGAAAGAGAAAACCCTAACTAACTGAAGAGGGTGATACTTGAGGAAAAAGAGTGAAATAAATAATAACGGAATTTAGGGATAATAGTTTAGAGAGGTGTGGGAGATATGGGTAATGGAATTTGGGGGCTTCGGAGTATAGAACTTTGCATAGTGTGAATAATGGTTGAAACCAGCATTTTTGTTTTGGGCAACGATTGCTGGTTAAAGGAAAGAGATGATGATGAGGACGGGTCTTTAGAGTTGGGTGGGCGGGTGCCCGAACCACAGGGGAGAAAGCCCAATAAATGGGGTGGGCCCGGGATGCATAGAGCAAACAACATGTGGTTGATACAAAATAATCTCGACTTGGATGATATTTAAGGATTATCTCTTTCCAACCAGAATTTCTTCCTATACATCACATAAGAGTCATGAGTCGAATCCCTTAATAGGAATCTGAATCCGCTATCACTCACATATTCTCATACATATATCTATTATCGACTCACATGTTCATACTCACCCACTCAAGGAGGGAGTTTCCTTAAAACATGTATAATCACACAAAGTCAAGTGCAAAATAAAATCATACAATCATGTCTGAGTGGGTTGTTAAGCACATATAGGTGACGTTTGGAAAAGCTTATTTAAGCTCCTTTTGACTTATCTGATGATATAAGCTCTTATACAGTGTGTTTGGCAGAGCTTATAAAAATAACTTATGTCATCCCATAAGGAGTTTTTGACTTATTTTCATAAGTCACTGGGAGAAGCTTATGGAATTATCATAAGAGCTTATGCACTAAACATCCTCTACGTGTTTTTCACTATTCGAATCATCTCATGTCCCTTTCTTTTTTTTTTTTCTTTCTTTAAGTGCTTATGGCATAAACTCTCATGCGATAAGGTCTTATGTGAAGTTATTTACCCAAACACATATTTTAGATTCTGACATGAAGTCATGTCCGAGTGGTGAAACAGGCTCATTGACAAAAACATTGAACTTTGGCTATAAAGCATTTGAATACCTTTGAAAAGCACCATCCTCTACGTATCGAAAAGGAAGTTTCACAGCCACAAACATCCTCATTAGCTCATTCCAACAAGTATCTTGGTCAAATCTGACATATGAAGGAGAGTTAACATTCCCATCTATAGTCGTCGTTGGGGACAAATTTGGTTTCGGTCTTTTGTTTCCTTATTCGTTGGATAGATCCGATTGAGTAATGTCACTCTTCTCACAGCCTCCGTCCTCTCCATGATTATGTCCTAAGCTTCTACCCTGCATCACATCCCTCCCGAGGTTTCCTCCATCGCACATCATACATTGGTGGTGGTGGCTCAAACAATCCCTTTAGAGAGTTTTCCTCCTCCTTATCCCTCCTAATCTCCCTTATATTAATTATTAATGGAAAATGTGTCAAAATTTGTAAAAAGAGAGGCAAGGCAATAGCTTTAAGATGAAGAAAAAAAAAGGTTTTAGAAAGCTCACAACTCGTTGGAAATGAAGAGCAACCACCCTTGCAACTCATGTTACCATATACTACCAGCAAATATCACTTGCTTTGTTGAAAATTTATGAGAAAACAAGGAGAAGAATGCAATTAAACGTGGACATTATCACCCTACTATCCTATTTACAAGGGGTTGATATCATGTCGATTATCACCATTATATCGAGATGGATCCATATGACACAGGGACATCATTATGCCATCACGTGGATCATGAGTGCCTTGCATTACCTTCTCCATAATGGATTCAAGTTAGAACACCATAATTCATTCCGAACACTTTGAAACATCAATATGTCCTATAATAGTTTAGATAGGTACACTACAAGAAAATGCTTAATTACCGATGGAATTTTATCGACGGACATAGTCTCCGTCGGAAATTTAGGGATTTCCAATGGATACATCCGTCGGTAATGTAAGATACCAAAAGTTGGCAAGTTTTTCGATGGAAAGACCGTTGGTAACGTTACCGACGGATTATTCCATCGGTAAAGTGGTCAAAAAAATGGCGGGATGTTGAAAAATTTAGTGCCAAAGGTTACCGACGGACTTAGCTGTCGGAACTGTCTGTCGGTAATCATTTTTTTGAATTTCCGATAGAAAAGTCCATCGGAAACCTGTCATTAATTTCCTCCGTGAACCCCCCACCCCCACACACTTTCCCTTTTCATTCTCTCTCTATCTCCCTTCTCTCTCTCTACCGCTCTTCTCTCTGTCGCGATAACGGTCACCGCCGTCGCCGGCCACCCACCACACCTGCTCTTTCCCTCTCTCTGTTCCTCCTAGTGCGCGAACGACCTTCCTCTCAAGCTCGTGGTTCTACCTCCACTAGACCGACTCAGACCACCGCGCGCCGCCCCCTACAGCACCACTCCCTCGTCGGTTCTGCCACCTGCACCACCCATGTGAGCCACCTCCAACCCTCTTCCTCTCTTCCTCCTCCTCGTTGATTTTTATGTTTTATGCTTTGTTTTAATTTTTTGTTTGGTTTGTGCTATAGGGTATGTTTGATTTGTGATAACATTTCATATTTTCATTTTCAATTTTCATTTATGGAATTGCATTTTTTTTCTTATTTCTATTTTGAATGAAAATATGAAAATATGTTTTGTTAGTATATCTAAAAGTTTGCTATTTCTATTTTCAAACAGACTCTTAGGTTTTTGTATATGAAAATAAGAAATGGTAGGAAATGTTCAAAGTAGACAGGCTCTTAGGTTTTTGCATATTGTCTAATATGCAAACGGTTTGATTTTTGGCTTTAGTTTTCTGTTTGTTGAGTGTTGCCGAGGTTGACACCGCCACCATCGATAGTCGCGTACACCTTCTTGGTCTGCCAGAGGTACTGAGAATTTTTATTTCGAGATATTTAAATTGTTCAGTGCATGCTAAGAAATTGTGTAAATTAATGTGTAATTAATTGTAATTTCTATATGTATGTCTAATTGTATATATGAGTATATTTTTTTATATAACTGTCTAGCTTGTAATTAAATTTTGTATCTTAGTTGTAAAATTGTTTTGTTTGAAACAATTTGTAAAGTTATTAATGTATTTTTTGTGCTAATTGTGTAAATTAATTAATGAATTTACTGAATAATATAAATTCATAAGGACAAAATTTAGTGTAGCTAGGATTAGTTAACCGCTAAAATAGTTTTCCTCCCATATATATATACTTGCATACGTGATGGAGCTGACAGTAGCGGTGGTGATCGATTAAGCGTAAGTAATATCGTTTGTACGTACATAAGCTTGAATTAATCAATAAATTAATAACATAATAATTAGTAATTAGTTTTTTTAAAAGAATAAATAATAATTAATTAAGAAGTTAATTAAATAATTAATTTAAAAAGAAAATTTAAAAATTAATTAATTATGTCATAAGAAATAATGCCAATTAGATTTGAAATAGGAATTTGTGTTAGACTTCATAAGATTGACAAATATTTAACGGTTAACAAAAAAATAAATATTATTAATCGATAATTATAATATGATATTTAGATTAGTAAGTAGTAATAAAAATAAAATTTTAAAAAGATTAAACATTTTTTTATATAATTAGAGAATTTATAATACCAATTAGTGTAATTAGTAGTTGATTCTTTATGTTTGTCAATTTTTGATGTCCTTACGCACTTTACATTTCAAAGTGCGGGGAATAATTAATTTATCAAAATTGCATGTATCATATGAACTTGAATTTCAAGTACAAAGGGGAAAATGGTCATGTTACTTAAAGTTTGATTTCTATTTAGAGTACAATTATTATACGTAATTGAGAAAAACCGTAGTTTCCCGTTCAAGGTTCAATATTATTAAGCATGTGTACTCGTGGTCATGGTATCGCTCATTTTATTGAATCTTGGATTGTCCAATTGGGACAGTTTGGGAAGAAATTTTTTCTCCACTGATATACTAGTTACTCGATGATTCTCATTTGTGAAATAGTTGATTAAATTTCGGGTCGAAGCATTTCCTTTTGTTCTCCGGGTCCATGCTTGATTGTGGTATTTCACCGCGGTCAAGTCGTGTACTTGGAAACCGATGGGAGATGCTGCCGAAATTTCGTCAGCTATGAGACATGAGAAGTGATGAGTAACTAGTATAATACAGTGATGAAATTTTTTTTCCTCGAATGAGATAGGTCCACGCCTTTTAAGGAAAGGGAGCGATTCGGGGTCATAGTATCATGTTTAAAAATACTTCAATTTATCTGAAAATGCAGAAGGATGGAATATTATCCCTCGAACCGTAGTTGGGTGTATGATAGGAACGAGTCTAGGAGACGACTTCTGAAACAATCATTTGTAGATGGAGTTGAGGAGTTTATATCCAAAGCAAAGCAACATTGTGATTATGCCGAAGAGGGGGGGATTAGATGTCCGTGCACAAAGTGCAATTGTATGGCGATTTTGAGTGATGATGACGTGAAGTTACACCCATACCGACGTGGGTTCAACCTAATTATTGGATATGGACTGATCATGGTGAGGAGTTGTCGGATATTGATTGGAATGAAGTCGGTGGTGACGATCTTGAAATGGGTGCATTAGGCAGTGGCTACCATAATGAATATGTCGAACAACTCCAGTCAATGCATATGATGGTTGATGATTGTCTTGGGCAACATGGGAATTTTGAGGCGGATGAGTCTGATGACATGGAAGAGCCTCCTAATGAATCGGCGCAGAGATTCTACAATTTATTGTTAGAGACAAATAAGTCATTGTTTGAAGGAACGTCAGATTCAAAATTATCAATTTATGTTGGGCTTCTAGCTTGCAAGTCCAATTGGAATGTCCCAAAGCAGTGTTTGGAGTCCTTTTGTAAAATGCTTCAAGATGTGACACCCTTCAAAGAGGATTGATTGTTGTCCAAATGGGTACATGCTATATTATGGTAGTCAGTCTTGCACAAATGACAGTGCGTTGGAAGAATGTAAATTTTGTCAGACACCAAGGTATCGCGTTCAAAGTAGTGACCATAGTAAGAGGAAACCAGTTCCTGTGAAGGCAATGTTCTATCTGCCAATATTTCCAAGGTTGCAGAGACTGTTTGCATCAACGTAAACTACGGGACAGATGAGGTGGCATAATGAAAATAGAAGAATTCCGGGTGTCATACCACCCTTCTGATGGTGAAGCTTGGAAGCACTTCGATCGGGTTCATCCTGATTTTGCAGCAGATCCTCGGAATGTGAGACTTGGGCTGTGTTCAGATGGTTTTACCCCGTACATTCAGGTGTCAGCCTCATTCATGTTGGCCAGTGATTGTTACACCGTACAATCTTCCTCCCGAGATGTGCATGTCAAAACCATATATGTTTCTAACTTGTCTCATACCGGGACCATCTAATCTGAAGGCTGGGATGGATGTATATTTGCAGCCTCTGATCGATGATCTGAAGAAGTTGTGGGATGGTGTGTTGACTTATGATGTTTCAAAGAAGCGAAACTTTGTGATGAGGGGATCACTGATGTGGACTATCAATGATTTTCCTGCATATGGCATGCTCTCTGATTGGGGGACCCACGGTAAATTGGCGTGCCCGTATTGCATGGAACATGGAAAGGGTTTTACCCTTAGATATGGTGGCAAAAGTTCCTGGTTTGATTCTCATCGTCGGTTCTTAGATCTCGACCATCACTTCCGAAGAAACGTCCGAGCATTCAAAAAGAATCAGATAGAAGAGGAAGGTCCACCGTCTTTGTTGACTCCTGAACAAATATGGGGTTGGATTAGAGATCTTCCTAAAGTCACTGAAGCAGGTGTGTCAAAATTACCCGGGTATGGAGAATGGAACAACTGGACAAAACAAAGTATTTTTTGGGAACTGCCGTATTGGAAGGATAATTTGTTAAGACATAGCCTTGATGTGATGCATATTGAGAAAAATTTCTTTGACAACATTTTTAACACTGTTATGAATGTGTCTGGCAAGACGAAGGACAATGAGAAGGCAAGGATGGACATAGCTCTGTACTATAAACAAAAGGATTTGGAGCTGAAGCCGCAACCTAATGGAAAAATGGTCAAACCAAAAGCTTGCTACACTCTAACCGCCGACGAAGCGAAGTCAATTTGTCGGTGGTTAAAAGACCTTAGGACCCCTGATGGTTATTCCTCTAATTTGGCATGATGTGATGATGTAAGAACAGGGAGGCTTCATGGGATGAAAAGTCATGATTGTCATGTATTCATGGAGTGTTTGCTTCCTATTGCTTTCGGCTCGCTGCCCCAGCATGTTTCGAACCCGCTTACAGAAATCAGTCATTTCTTTAAAGATATATGCTCTGCAACTTTAAGAGCGGATGGTCTGGCGAAGATGGAAGAAAACATTCCAATAATTCTGTGCAAGATGGAGAGGGTTTTTCCCCCAGGATTTTTTGACTCAATGGAACATCTCTTTGTCCATCTTGCATATGAAGCGAGGTTTGGTGGACCGGTATAACATAGGTGGATGTATCCGTTTAAAAGGCAATTTTATTATATTTTGACATTTAAATAATTAGCGACCATTGAATAATGCCTTGTCAACGATGTTTTTTATTACTTAGATTCATGGGCGACCCTAAACGATCAATTAAAAACAAGGCTAGGATGGAAGGATCAATCTGTGCATCTTACTTACACCGTGAGACAACCTATTTCTGTTCCCACTATTTCAACAACTTTATGTTGGCACCAAGACATGTTAGGAACGAGGTAAATGCTGATAATGCAGGGTATCCTTATATGCTATCCGTATTTAACCTTCCTTGCCGTCATGCTGGCAAGGAGCTTACTTACTGGTTAACTGATGAGGAGTATGCATCGGCTCATGTACATGTCTTGATAAATTGCACAGAGGTGAAACCATACCATGAGTAAGTCTTAACGACCTATTTTTGAAATAATGTATCACATGTTATTATAATTTCTCCTTTAACACATAGTACCCATTTTATTTGTCAGTGTGTTCCTTCAAATTAATCAATTAAGTGAACAAGATGGTTCTGCTCGTACACATGCAGATTTTCCTGAAAGGTTCAAGCAACAAGTAAGTGTAATATGACGATGTAAACACTATATTAAGCTTAATTTTGCCTCTTGAAAAAAGTAATTATTTAATATGACTTACCTTTTTGTAGGTGTATCAACAACCGTTAAGCGTGACAAATCAACACTTGAGAGATTTGGCGTATGAGCCCTATAGTTGTGTTACATCATGGCAAACATACTTTGTTAATGGGTACAAATTCCACATAGATGAATGGAACGTGGGCAAAAAGACAATGAATAGCGGGGTTGTCGTACAGGGTGAAGGTACCTATGGGGTCATAAAACACATACGATTTACAATACAATGCTACTACTTATCCTAAAAAAGTAGTCTTATTTTATTGTAACTAGTTTGATCCATCGAGGACAGGCACAAAAGTGGATCCTAAGTATGGAACCGTGGACATTCGCATGGATAGAAGATATAAACAGTTTGATCTGTTTATAATTGCTCAGAATGCAAAACAAGTTTATTATGTCCCTTATCCAGCAATGAGAACAGACAAACGAGGTTGGTGTGTTGCAGTCACTACCAAGCCTAGCGGTCGCATAGAAAACGATGATGCAGAGGATGAGATGCCATTCCAGGCGGATGAATCATCACATGTCAATGAAGTAATTGAGGTCGAGCGTATTACTGGCATGTTGGGATCTTCAAATGAAGGGGAAGAAGTGGTCATTGGTAATCAGGCATCCATGCATGTATCATAAGAGGAAGAAATCTAAAGTGATGACTCAATGCAAGAAGAAGAAGAAGAGTCGGACTTACAATCAGATGACGATACCGAGTCTGAATAGGAAGTTTACTATTATGTTATTTTTATTGTATTTTAAATATTTGCTTATGTAATATAATGTAAGACTTGACAACTATTGTTCTATAAAAATAGTGGCTTAGATTAGACTGTTAAATGTCGATTACTTATTGTTTTTACACTGATTTATAATTGTGCTATAAAAATAGATATGTCAGCATCAGGAGGACAGCTACCCCGCCCCTCACAGCCCAACGGTGATAAGGAGAAGGGGAAGGCTAAGCGGGGACGATACACCGTGAAGTCCCAGGTGCTTGCTTGCATTCCTAGAGGTCCCTCCGCACCCACCGCACCCAGCCCCATCCCTACCGCACCTACCTTATCGCCACCTACAGGAGCCTCCCCCACCCATTCTACACCATCCCCCACCCATTATATACCCTCACCGATCCATACTACATCATCCCCTACCCATACTACACTATCCCCGACCCATACTACCCCACCCTCCACCCATGTCCAGACCTCCACTCGCTTTGTGCCACGACGCGTACTAGCTGGCTACTCGTTGCCCCCTACTGGACCCACACCACACCCACACCCACGCCCAACACCACCACCATCATCGACTGTGCCGGCCACACACCCAGCAGGATTATCATTTATGCCGACTCCTGGGATGATGCCACAGCCGGACACGACCATTCCATCCTCATCATCTGGGGCCGCATACGGTCACGACACGGCTATACCATCATCATCGTCTGTGCAGTAGTCGGTTGCGGCTGAGGACTTGCCTGAGTGAGCCAGGGTTCCCGCACCTGAGGATCGACCATGGATCCGTCCTATTTCTGGATCGTAAGTTTAATTTAATTTAATGTTGTTTAAAAATAATTAGTATTTAATAAGCATATATTTGTTGGTTTAATAAAATTATGAATTTTTCAGCTTCATCCCATCGAAAGTGGGATCGAAGCATGTTACCTTCGCCATCAAGGCACAGTATCGTCGCTTCTAGCCATCATGGAGGGTGATCTCCGGGGAGGATCGGGATCGTATCTTCAGACGATTCGGGGTAAGTTCTTGTTTGTTAGTTCATGTAATTTTCATTTATTTTATATATTCTTTTGTATAATGTTTTTTTTTTCTCTGTTAACAGGAGCTTGTTCGCTGGTTACCGGATCATACCTCAGAGATACGTACTATCTTTAACGACCGAGCAGCTGGTCGACTGAGGGACATGCTCCGGGAGCGTAGGGAGAGTCGGGTAGGTCCAGATTTCATCGGGCCCAACTGTGTGCGTACCGGGACACTCCAGCTTACAAGCTGAAGTGTGAACAGGCGAAGAGAAATCAGGCTTCCGAGAAAGGTGGGAGCATGCACACTGGTGGTTCTATTAGCCACATGCAGCATGCCATTTACATGGTATGCATATATAAATAACATTATTTATAAACTGTATATGTTTATTAAAAATTTATTTTACAACTAATTGATTTTATTGTCGTGTCGGTTGCAGGCAGGAGAGCTAGCTCGGTCTGTTGATGTCCCTACGGTCTTTGATCAGAGGTCGAGGTAGACAGTGGTGAGCTAAAATGTTTTTTTTTGTATTTAAACTATTGATAATTATTAGTATTATTATTATTATTATTATTATTATTATTATTATTACTATTATTATTATTACTATTATTATTATTATTATTATATATAGTTTAATACATATTGATTGTAATGTATTGATCACAGGCGGAGTACAACACCAGGTTTAGTCAGGTAGCATCTGATGCTGCCTCCTGCTCTGGTGTCTTAGATCCTTCTCAGCTGGACCCCGCAGAGGTTGAGCGACTACAGACCTAGGTCTGGATGGATTACGGTACTACGACCCTAGCCAGGTCGATTCATCGGGGGTCGACGCCGAGCATGACCTTTAGGGAGCCTACATCCTTCGGCTCACAGGACACGGAGGAGATGCATCGGCTGAGGCAGGAGGTGCAGCAGCAAAGGGAGACGAACGAGTGCATCATGCAATAGATGGAAACATTTTGTACGGTCATGACCGCTGTGCTCGATTTCCTCCCACCAGACAGGCGCAACGCTCTGTAGGGGGTCCTCCATGCCACCCGACCCCAGCCCCAGCCCCCCACTACTACTACTACCGATCCACCACCGCAGTCGCATGATGACGGTCTGTCTACTGAGCTGCAGCTTGATGGTCTGGTGACGCCGACAGACTCCCCCCGACAGGACGACGATGACAGATATTATGGTGATGGGTATTAGGATAGTTATAGGTGTAGTAGAGGGTAGATAGACGGATATTTTATTTATGGATTATATGTTGGGTTTGTTTTTATTTTAAATTAATTTTAATTTAATTACTTTTTAATTTTATTTTTAATTTCAATTTTGTTTTCTAATTGATAATATAAAATATAAACTAATAATTAAATTATAATTAATTATAATAAAACATATATTAATAAATAAATTATAATAATAATTAATAAATAAAATATATTTAATTAAAATAAAATATAAAAATAATTAATAAATAAAATAAAATATTTAATATTGAATATATAAATTTTAATAAAAATAATTAATTATTAATTATTAATATAAAAAAATAAATAATAAATAAAAAAACCTTGTTTCCGACGGATATTTCCATCAGTAACTGTTGGTTACATTTTCCAACGGAAAATTCCGTCGGTAACATCAACAGAGAGTTACCGATGGAATTTTCGTCAGTAATTAGGGGTACTGTGTGACAGGTTTTCCCACGGTTAAGGCCGTCGGAAATTTTCGACGGACGAACTTGATCCGTCGGAAAGGCTTTCCTACGCGCCTATTACCGACGGGACCGTGTCCGTCGGAAAGTCCGTCCGTAATGTAGTTTTTCGACGGAATTTCTTCATTTCCGACGGGTTTTTTTCCGTCGGTAAGTCGTGTTTTTTTTGTAGTGGTATCCCTTTACGGGTTACGACCATGATCGATGGCATAAAACCTGAGACACCCTGATGTGCCCTATTGTATTATTAAATTAAAACCTTATAAATTATTTACTTAATCGCACGCTTATTGTTGAAAATATGTGTAAATTAAAAACTAAAACTTAATACTAATCATATAACTTCTACAAATTTAAACACTCCAAAGTAATATTACATAAATACACGCATATTTATCATTTATCTTACACAACACTGTTTAGGGTATTCTCTCAGTAGGATCGTGCACGGGTACTTATTTATACAAACTGCTTATAACTAGAGGAAAATAAAATGTCTTATATGACTCACTAGCCCTAAACTTACTACGCTATATTATTATGATCTATAGCTTGTCCTCTTGTGTCAACTTCATACGGAGTTTCATCCAACTCCTCAACAACATCCGTTTCATACAGGGTTCCATCCATCTCCTCAGCAACATATTCCTCCACCGGGTCTTCTAACGTAATAAAGTAGACATACACAAAAATATATAGAAATAGGAAGATGAGAAACAGTTCTATCATCATAAGCGGAAAAGATTCATAGCATGTAATACAATAATAATCACAAACACGCATCACTCACCAATCTACAATCATCGTTACTTTACGATATCATCCTCTACCCTCCAACTCATGCAACTAAAACTTTATGCTATCGTGGCCTCCACTAATCCTATCACACATCCCTCATTAGGAATGTCAGACAGTCTTCCAAGTGACGCGTTCCCAACGCCAATGCACATTATCATCCATGGCGAGAATGTTCATGCAAAGTAATGAAACTATAGTTTCACAGTACCGTCGGTGCACACCCTGGTTCTCTCTCATCACTATCAAGGGTGCTCATGCATAGCAATGGCACTACAGTTGCGCAACTTAAATTATAATTTGGAACGATCCACGAGAACTTCGGACCTCCTGTATCTCAAATACACGATTATGAACAACAATGTAACATATGATTTTCACTGACTTGTATCAATAACAACCTAGTGCCTCAAGCTTTCCTCATAACCTCCGCTTACATTCTATATCACATCACTTCTATAAAATAATAGCTAAGCACTTCTAATTTATATTCAAGCTCTCACCCCAAACAAAATACATTCGAGCAACATATGTCTTTACTTAAAATCAACTAAGCAATTTATCAACCCAGGCAGATCAGGCATAACATAATAATCAATAGAATATTCAAATACCAAAATAACCGTCACATGCAGTAGAATACCTCAACCAGCATAACACAAACAATTTAATAATAATAATTCAAATATCCTCAATATTATAAAATTAACCTAAGGCGATAAACCCACAATCCCCAAATCATCATTGGTATTACAGAAAAGCTTCCAATGTGATTTTGGTATTGTCGATTACTCGACTACTAGTAAGGTTTAGATCGCCCTACACCATTATTATAAATTATATACTACTTATCAGTTCCGACGATGGAATGGTTCTTTCTCCCACCCAAGATACCACCATAAACACGAAATCGACGATCCTCGTTGTCACGCCACAAGTTACCAATTCCACCTTCAACCAAATCAACTATAAAACAAATTAATCAAACAAATCTAAATATAGACATATGGTGCTAGGTTCGGCCAAGTCATCAAAATAAGACTAGGGTTATTTTCTTAATCCAATCTTTTAAACACTAGTTTCTAGAGTATTAACTAACATAAGTTAAGTGTTAAAAGTTAAAATTATGGAACAAAATCCTCTAACCAATTATGTTAGGGTTTTTGCCATAAGGGCTAAAATAGACTAGGAATTGTTTTTGATTGCAAGCTCTTGGATCTATAACCTAGAGACCTTAGCTAGCTTAGACAAGTCATTATTCAAGTAAAAGTTGAAGAAAAACTCATTTACTCACACTTCTAGGGTTTCGGCTATATGAGTAGAAATTAGCTAGAAATTTCTTTTGATTGTAAACTCTTGGATAATCAATCTAGAGATCTCAAATAGTTTATAAAAATCATCATCCAAGTTAACAATTGAAGAAAAAACTCATCTAGCCTACATAGACATACATTCGGCCCACATAGAGAAATTAGGTTAGAAAGTTTAGTTAGATTCAAGCTCTTGGATTTAGATAATAAGAGTAGGAAACTTATTGTTTGAAAAAACACCACCCTTTCGGGGTTTGATGGAAATGGGGTTTTGTTTGCTTGGGGGGGTCATTTGGATGGTTGATTTTTTGTTGTGGAAGAAAACGGGGAGAGTAAGGTAGACCTCTTATATGTTGGAAAATCAAAAAGAATGGATCAAGTCCTTCACAAATTTGCTTAAAGTGTTCTTGAGAAAAGTGAGAGAAAAGGAAGAACAAAGTGGTGAAGTGTGTGAGTGGGGAGGGCTGCGTGCAAGTGAGGGACTAAGTGAGTGAGGAGTGTTTTGATTGGTTAAAATGAACCATAGTTAGGTTTATTTGATCAAGGTTAAGTTAGAAAATAATATAATAACTAACTATAGTTAATAATAACTATGGTTAATTAGTAATCATGGCTAAAAAGTACGTGGCCAAGAATTCATGGAATGTGTGGCTGATTTTAGATCACGAGAATTAACCTAACTTGCCTTAACCATGGTTAAAGTCTAACTAGAATTGGTTAGGTTAATTAAGCTTAGGGGTATTTTGGTCATTTCACCTAAAAACTAATAATTCCTAACATTATTTGCTTCATAAAATTCTTGATGAGTCCTCCCATAGCTCAGCTCCTCAAATGTCTAGTTCCATCTCCGCAGTTCCGTTTCCGATCCCATCGGTTTCCCGATTAAGGTTTTATGCCCGAACAAAAGCATAATATTTCGTTTTCGGTTGAAAATGTTCAAAACAACCAAACTCATTGGAAACAAGTTTTGAACATAAACCGTTTCGTTCATGAGTCAAAACTAGGTTTTTTGATCATTAAAATCTTGCTGTCAGTGAAAACACCGACCATTTTCCGTCCGAACTTTTACCAAAATTCGTTCGAATAAACCTAATATTTTATTTCTAATCAGAAATTTGGAAAGTAGAATTCCTCAAGGACAAAATATAAAAAAAAATCTACAAATTTTCAGTTTCAGGTCAAATTAGGGTTTCCTGATTTTGTTTTCTCCAAAATCATTTCCTAAGTCTCGGATAAAAATATAAATATATTTTTACTGTTAAAACAGTGTAATTAAAAACAGGTTGTTACAAAACCACCCATCATTGAGGACAAATATGTGAAGAACATTTAACATATGATTACAAACCTTTGTGATTCACCCTGTGAGCTGCATATCCTGGCCTAAACACACTCAAGGTGGATCCTTGTATCCGTAAGCATTTAATGCCTCTTTTGACGTGAAATACCTCGACACTTCGCTTTGCATTAGAGCATCAAGCTGGGGGCAATTGATTTGGATCGATATCCTAGACCCACACTCAACACAGACAATACAACCTGAACAACACAACACTGCCCAATCCAAATTATGGCTGTCAATCGTCTTAACCTTCACGACAAAATTACCTACTTAATAAGAAATATCATGTATCATAATAAATTTCATCTTTAATAAAGATAATTAGGGTTCATATTTTCCTTACATCCGTTTATCCTAATTATATTTAAATTTTATCTTTTTCTACATTGTACAAATCAATCGTCGTTGTCATCGTCACCAGGCGTTGTCTAAAATACTCCACGTTAAACTCGGAGGATGGATCCTCTCTGATTGATGACCATTGACTTATTATTTTTAATAATGGACAAATGAGATTGGTATTGGAACCAAAGTGATTTGGATTTAATTAATCTCTAAGTTTTGATGTTAACAAAAGAATTAAATTTTCTTTGCAAAGTGTTAGTTGAGATCTAACATGTGCTTTCAGTTATGCAGGAATATTTAAATATACGTAACAAAAACTTGGGATAAGTTTTCATTGAAAAATACTCGTCCACCCTTGTAGACGGGCTGCTCAATGTTTTGGTAAAAGTTATTTATTTATTTATTTGAGTAGACTGGTTTTCTTAAGTTGACGAGGCTCTAAATGCTAACTAGACGGAAATCAAAATAACTTCTTAGATACAGCAAGTCCAAAGACTTGATAGTAAACGTGTCTAGATTGCCACATCAGCAGACGAAAGTAATTGGTAAAATTGAATTAACTGAAAAGTTAAGTAATCAGGTAGACGAGCCCTATCTGTCATGTCACTAGATGGAGATCTTTATAACTCATTCAGGTATAGCAAGTCCAAAGACTTGATAGACGAGAGGATATGCCACGTCATCAGACGAGCAAAATAAATTGTTGAAACAGACTTGGTCTCACATATAACTATTTAGACGGAGTTTTTAAAGTAGACGAGCTCCATCTTAGAATAAATAAATGCAATCCAAATCTCTTGAATTTATTTCAAATGATTGATATTTATTTTAATAGAATATTTGTTCATCACATTTGTTTTATCTGCTTTAATGTTTTACCTTGTTGTAAAAGAAACATAGTACCATCAAGAAATGCAAAAAGCAGAATCGTACAATGAGATACTGCAAAACAATCAGTACGATGACAACTTTATGGCTGGAAAAAGATGGATTGTACACAAAGGAGGAACAACAAGTTCTTAAGCTGCAATACTCAGAGCAGTGAGCCTCCAATTTCATGCTACCTCGATAACCAAGAGTACTATTCAGCTTGCCACAATCAAGCTATCAGTCAAAACGGATATCATGCATTAAATATTATCTCTAAACGGGTTGATTCAAAATAACCATTGAAGAAATACAAGTGAATAAAAAGGTCACTATAAATAGAAGACCTGAGATACTGAAGAAGAACTCTTGCATGCACAACCTTGCTAGCTCAACTTTTTGCCAATCGATAATCACTCATTCTAATATTATTTCAAGAGCAAGAGTCTGTATTCTTTAGTTTTGAATATTGAGAAAATATTCACCTGATCTTAAACTTTCATATCCTCACACATAGTGAGTTAAGAAGATCAAACGTTAAATCTCTTTGTTAGAGTTAGAGCCTGAAGAGGCTTGGTAAGAAAGAAATACTTGTAAGCCTGGAGAGGTGTTGAATACTTGGTTGTAATCTATTTTGGAAAATATGGAGAAAAACCTTCAAGTAGTAGGGACTGGACGTAGCTCTTGGTTGGAAGAGAGTGAACCAGGATAAAACGTCTTGCGTGAATCTTCTACTCCTAAACTTTTACAGCTTTATTTGTTTCTTACTAACTGAGGGGTTTTGATATTGCTTTTGTTAAAGCTTTTTAAAATATCTATTTCTTTGTGCTTGCTTCTGATTTTAATATCCTTGTGTGTAAAAATTGTTTTAAAGGTTGTTTTCGAAAATTATTAACAAACACAATTCAACCCCCCTTCTTGTGTTTGCATGTGTCAACTTCAGTTGGTATCCAAGCTCATCCTCAAAAGGGTTGAGCATCTAACAAGTGCTGAGGGAGTACGATCCAACGACCATGGATGCATAAGGATAAGCTATCAACCGACCTCCTCTCTTTGATGGAACAGATTATGACTACTGAAAGAAGATAATGATGGCCTTCTTAGATGCACAGAATGTAGATATTTGGGAGCTGATTGAAACCGGCTACGCTGAACCAAGAGATGAAGCTGGAGCTGCTGTTCCTAGAGCCCAATGGACTCAAGAACAGAAAAACCAACATCAGCTGAATCTGAAGGCAAAGCACTATCTCATGTGTGCTATAACTAGATTTGAACATGACAAATTTCACAGCTGCAATACTGCTAAAGAAATTTGTGATACTCTTGCCCTAGCTCATGAGGGTTCCTCATAAGGAATCAAAGATCAGCATGCTGGTTCATCAGTATGAGCTGTTCAAGATGGGTGAACATGAAACAATTGACCAAATGTTTGGAAGATTCCAAACCATCACCAACAGTCTCAGATCTCTTGGAAAAGTTTATGAAAATAGAGATCATGTCAGAAAAATCTTGAGAAGTCTATTCAAGCAATGGAGACCCAAAATAACCGCTATTCAAGAAGCCAAAAACCTGAATACACTCTCTCTGGAAGAGCTACTTGGATCTCTCAAGGTTCATAAACTTGAACTTAATGAAGAAGAAAATTCCAGAAAAGGAAAATCTATTGCCCTAAAGGCAAAGAAAGCAAGCTCATCAAAGGTTCTCAAAGCTACTGAGTCATCAGATGAGTCTGGATCTTCTGACAATGATGAAGGATCAGACGAGGATGAGTTGTCCTCCATCTCCAGGAAGATTCAACATATGTGGAGAAAGAAATGTGGTTTCAGAAGGAAGCAACTGGAAAAAAAAAATTCCAAGGGGAAGTCATACTCCAAGGAAAAAGGTCCACCCTTGTGATTTGAATGCAAGAAACCTGGTCATTTCAAAGCTGACTGCCCTGAGCTAAAGGATAAAAAGAAATTCTTCAAAAAGAAGAAAGGCTTAATGGCTGCATGGGAGGATATTGAACTGTCTTCATCAGATGAAGAAAATGAAGCTGAGGAAGAGGCAAATATCTGTCTCATGGCAGACATTGCATCAGAAAGTGAATACACTGATGCTGAGGTAATGGACTCTGACCCGTCCACTCTTCAAAATGCTTTTGATGAACTGTTGCATGAGTCGTCTATACTATCACGAGAATATAAGAGTCTCAAAAAGAAATTTTCTAAACTGAATAGAGAATATGATAGGGTCTACACTGACAAACAAAACCTCAAGGATGAAAATGACATACTAAAATCAGTGAATGTCAGTCTAGCTGACAAAATGGTGTGTGAACCTAATGTTTCTTGTGAAGATGCAAAACTGAAACATGTAACATATCTAACAGACTCTTTGTCAAAGACTGTAGGTGGCTCAGATAAGCTTAGTCTCATTTTAAGGTACTCTAGGTCACCTCATGATAAATCTGGCCTTGGTTATGACAAAGAGAAGCAAGATGCATCTCACAAAAAGTCAAAATCACATACACAACATAGAACTTTAAAAGTTCCAGATAAATATGCTAAGGCTAAGTCTAGCTCGTCCAACATCTTTTGCAAAGTGTGTGGAAAAAGTGGGCATATTACATCTAGATGCATACACAATAAACATGCTAAGCATACTCGTCCAGTGACAACTAACAAGAAATGACCCAAGCTAATTTAGGTACCTAAAGATAAGATAATACCTGTTGCAGATTTTCTTAACAACAGGAAGAAAATAGATGTCTTGGTACTTGGATAGTGGCTGCTCACGACACATGACGTGAGAAAGGTCTATGTTCCAAAGCCTTAAGCCCAAAGATGGTGGCTGGGTCACATTTGGAGGAAATCAGAAAGGGAAAATCAATGGCATAGGTAAAATTGGTAAACATCCTTTTCCCTCCATTGATATTGTTCTTTTAGTAAGTGGCTTGAAGCACAATCTACTGAGCATAAGTCAATTATGTGACAGTGGATATGCAGTTTCTTTTGATAAGAACATGTGTACTGTCAAGAAAGATGATGGATCACTTTTATTCACTGCTAAAAGGCAAAACAATCTCTATAAGATTGACTTGGAGGACCTCTCAAATCATAGCGTCTCATGTCTAGTGTCCATTGAAGATGAGCGATGGATTTGTCACAAAAGGCTAGGTCATGCAAGCTTGAAAATAATTTCAAAGCTAAATAAGCATAACCTGGTGAGAGGACTACCAAACCTTAAGTTCAAATCTGATGCTCTCTGTGATGCTTGTCAAAAGGGAAAACAAGTCAAAGGTTCTTTTGAATCTAAGAATGTTGTTAGTACCAATAGACCACTAGAGTTGCTACATCTTGATCTTTTTGGTCCAACAAGGACTACCTCCGTCGGTGGTAAGAAATATGGTCTTGCCATAGTAGATGATTACACTAGATGGACATGGGTTATGTTCCTAACTCACAAGGATGAGTCTTTTAAGGTATTTTATGTATTCTGTAAACGTGTACAAAATGAAAAAGGCATGCGTATCACTTCAATCAGAAGTGACCATGGGGGAGAGTTTGAAAATGAGCTATATCATAAGTTTTGTGAAGAAAGTGGTGTCCTTCACAACTTCTCAATACCTAGAACACCACAGCAAAATGGTGTGGTAGAGAGAAAGAACAGATCTCTTCAAGAGATGGCTAGAACTATGCCCAATGACAACTCTCCCTAGACACTTCTAGGCTGAAGCTGTTAATACTGCCTACTACATTCAGAACAGAATATACATTAGACCTATCCTGAATAAGACTCCTTATGAATTGTGGAAAGGACGAAAACCTAACATATTTTATTTTTACCCCTTTGGTTGTATATGCTATATACTGAATACTAAAGATCAACTTGGTAAGTTTGATACTAAAATAGATAATGGAATACTATTAGTATATTCTGATACATCTAAAGGCTTTAGAGTTTATAATTCCAGGACTCTGATAGTAGGGGAAAGTATTCATGTCAGGTTTGATGACAAACAGCGTGATAAGAAATTATCAGAGCTAGATAAAGCTTTTGCAGATCTTGATCTAAACATTCCAGGAGACTCCTCAGAGATAAAAGTTGATCAAGCAGATGACCCTACTCAACAACCAGAAACTTCCACTTCTCAACATGATACAGTTCAAATATCTTGGTACTTCAAGAATTATCATCCAATAGATCAGATCATTGGAAACCCCAATGACAAGCTAAGAACCAGATCAACATTCAGAGAACAAGATATTCCTGCACTAGTCTCTGAGTTGGAACCAAAGACAGTAGACGAGGCTCTACTAGACGATGGTTGGATTCTAGCTATGCAAGAAGAACTCAATCAGTTTGAAAGAAGTGATGTTTGGACTCTGGTTCCCCTTCCCAAAGACAAATTGGTGATTGGAACAAAGTGGGTTTACAAAAACAAACTTGATGAAAATGGTAAGGTAATAAGAAACAAAGCAAAACTTGTTGCTCAAGGTTTCTCTCAAGAAGAAGGTATAGATTATACTGAAACTTTTGCACCTATTGCTAGATTAGAAGCTATTAGAATTCTACTTTCATTTGCTGCACATCATAGTATTATGATTTTTCAGATGGATGTTAAAAGTGCTTTTCTAAATGGCTTTATTAATGAAGAAGTTTATGTTATGCAACCTCCGGGTTTTGAGTGTGAAACCCATCCTGGACATGTATATAAGCTTAAGAAAGCTTTGTACGGTCTTAAGCAAGCTCCTAGAGCTTGGTATGACAGACTAAGTTCATTTCTTATGGAAAATGGATTCAATAGAGGAAAGGTTGACACAACCTTATTTAGAAAATCCATTAAGTCTAATTTCATAGTTGTACAAATATATGTTGATGATATTATTTTTGGTGGTACTAATGAGTCTCTATGCAAGGAATTCTCTAAGTTAATGCAGAAAGAGTTTGAAATGAGCATGATGGGAGAACTCAAATTCTTCCTTGGACTTCAAGTAAAACAAACCTTGGACGAGGTGCTCACCCACCAAACTAAGTATACAAAAGAGCTTCTGAAGAGGTTTAAGATGGATGATTGTAAGCCAATGAATACTCCTACGCACCCCACTTTCATACTGAACAAAAATGATAAAGAGAAAAAGGTAGACCAAAAGGTATGTAGAGGTATGATAGGATCTCTCTTATATCTTACTGCGTCTAGACCTGATATTATGTTCAGTGTATGTTTATGTGCTCGATTTCAATCTGATCCTAGAGAATCTCACTTATCAGCAGTTAAGAGAATTTTTAGATATTTAAAAGGTACTACTAATCATGGTTTGTGCTTTAAGAAAGATGAAGATTACAGATTAGTTGGTTTCTGTGATGTTGACTATGCTGGAGATAGAATTGAAAGAAAAGGCACTAGTGGAGGATGTCACTTTAATGGAGCTAATCTTGTCACATGGTCAAGCAAAAGACAAAAGGTGCATTTGGGAAAACAACTTAATTAAGAGCTTATCACATAAGACCTTATCGCATGAGAGCTTATGCCATAAGCGCTTAAAGAAAGAAAAAGAAAGAAAGGGGCATGAGAGGATTCGGATAGTGAAAAACACGGAGAAGGTGTTTAATGCATAAGCTCTTATGATAATTCCATAAGCTTCTCCCAGTGACTTATGAAAATAAGTCAAAAACTCCTTATGGGATGGCATAAGTTATTTTTATAAGCTCTTCCAAACACACTGCATAAGAGCTTATGTCATCAGATAAGTCAAAAGAAGCTTAAATAAGCTCTTCCAAACGTCACCAAAGTAACATTGCCTTATCAACTGCTGAAGCTGAGTATATATCAGCTGCAAGTTGCTGCTCACAACTTCTCTGGATCAAACATCAATTGGAGGACTACAACGTGTTTGTAAGTAGTATTCCACTTATGTGTGATAATACTGCTACAATAAATCCATATAAGAATCCAATTTTGCATTCTAGAGCTAAGCACACAGAGATTAAACATCATTTCATTAGGGATTATGTGCAAAAAGGTGTATTTGAGATACAATTTGTTGATACTGACCATCAATGGGCATATATCTTTACTAAACCTCTTGCAGAGGACAGATTTATCTTTATGAGGAAGCATCTTAACATGATATGTGTGGATTAATTTAGGCGTCCAGCCTTGAGAAAAATTTGTTTTGATAATCTTGCGTCTATTACTTATGCACGTCTAATACCTATTAAAAGTTGTGCGTCTATTGCATGTTGTGTTTCACGTCTACTATATGTCGCGTCTGCTGGTATTGTTTACTGCTTTCAGTGTGTAGTTTCAGACGAGTCCACATCTACCTGCATCTAAGCATATTTTTATTAAATGCCTTTATTTTGTCTCAATGATAAATTTATCCTTTATTCTCTTTGCTGAGTCAGTACTTTCATCAATCCCATCAAGACCTTTTTATTGTTCCAAGTTGCCAATGCCGTTTTATCCATAATGACATGTCATGTCGAAATTTTTTTTTTTAAACCTTTGGGATTCAAAAATCTTTTTGAACTAATCTTTTCCCTTTGAGAAAAACTTTACACTTTCCTGAAACTCTCGAGCTCTTCTTCTCTCTGTTTTCCAAACCCTAACTCTTCTCACCAAAATGGATTCTTCTTCAACCTTCAACGTGGACAAGCTTAACTTGGCAATTGAGCATCATTTCAACTTTGGAGTGTTGCAAGACTACACCTTAGACATAAGCAAGTATGTTGATGTAGCTGGATGGGGAGGACTCTTCACAGAGAAAGTCTGTCTTTCCCATCCTGATTAGGGATTTCTAGAGGAATGTTCAAGTGACTGATACTGACTTCTTCTCTACTATGTTGAGAAAGAAGATTGCAGTCTCGGAGAAGACTATTGTTGATGTCATTTTCTATGCTCGGTATGGTTTGGTTTTTACTGAGTCATGGGAAGCTGATTTGGGTGGCTCTGAGACCATTGAAGTCTATCTCATGAAAGAAGACACAGTCAGAAATCACTCTTGGAAACCTATTGAAATGAAGGACATTGTTCGCATCCTTCATCAGCTTCTTAATAAGGTGGTTCTTCATAAGGTTGGATCCAAGAACAACCTCTCCTCTTTACACAAATTCTGCCTTTGCCATCTTCTCACCGAAACGAAGATCAATCTTCCAAGAATTTTGTATGAAAGATGTAGAGATGTTGTGATGGACAAGAAAAGACTCTCAGCATTTCCCTATTGCCATCTTCTATCTAAGATTTTCAAGGCTCAAGGAATTTATGAAATTCTTGCTGCAAGGACTCCCGAAGAGCAAGCTAGGATCTTAACTGAAAAACCAATGTCGGATGCAGACTTTGGTAAAATGAATATAGCTAACATGAACCTCAGTACCTATGCTGCTGCTGTAATGGCCAAAACTGAGGAGTTGATGAAAATGAAAGAGAAAATGGTGGAACAAAACACTGCTGAGGCTATGGAGCCAAAGAAGATTATCAAGAAAAAGACCACTACAGCACGGAAACCTGCCCCCAAGAGACCAGCTGGTGGCATTGCTATCAGGGAACCTTCTGATGCTCCTGTTGTGAAGAAGCAAAGAAGAGTTATCTTCTCATACAATGAGGACGAAGAAGCTGATGAGGTCAGAGTTCCTATCAGTACCATCCTGAAGAAGCAGAAAACTTCGGTTGCTGCTGCTGAGGCCGTTTTGCCTGTCTCAACAAAACCCAGAAGGCAACCAACAAGAAAGACCAGAACAACTAAGACTTCTAAGGTAATCATCTCTGCTTGTGATCGTGTTCAAATAGCAGTAGATGCCTTAGTATCTAGTCTAGAAAATAGGGTTGATGTTGTTCCTGTTACTGTTACCTCTGATGATAACATTGTTGTCTCTACTCCAAATGGTGTGTTAAATCAAACCATAGCTGATGATGTATACATTCCCACACCCCTCTCACCTCAACCAACACAAATTGACCAAACCACAAACTTGCCTACATCTTCACCTGCTCACTCACAAATAGCCACCTCATCTAGAATGCAATTTCAACCAATTATCCCTGCTGATGATCCCTGGTTCAATCAACCAGATGATGGCAATTCCCCTGGTGCTCCTTTCCCAAAACCTTTAAGAACTTTATTTCCCTTCACCTCAATGTCTGATATTTATGATGGCAAATCTGAGGATTGGGCCAAAGTAAAAAGGCAATGGAGAGTTCGGTTTCTCACTCACCAACCTGAACCTGAACATATTCCTAACAGGTGGTACCCCCTACCAGAGTATGAGGAAGAAATAAGCCCACTTGTTGAACCCTTCCACTAACCCCATCCTGACTGTAAATTAATCAAAACAGTGCCTTCACAAATGCATAACAACATAGGACCCTTAGTCACTCACTTGCCCCTGAACAAATCCCACCCCCCCCCCCCCCCCCCCAAAGAAAAATCTATCATAACCTTGTCAAAACTCCACTTCTCTTACCCTTCACTGATGGAGTTCAGAGATATGTGATAAGTGTCTGGGAGACAGACCCTCTGAGAAAGAACCTTCCTACCATCCCTGAAAGAAGAGCGAGATCCTCACAACATGTCCCTATAATCTTGGACAGTAACACTAAATGGGTATCCTTTGAGCATCCCAGTGTCTATGGGAGAGCCTCTGATTTCTTTGTGGATCAGCTCATCTATGAAATGCTGAATTGGGAATTCAGTCATTTCAAAGTTGATAGAGCCACATATTTTGTCCCTCCATCTTGGCTGAAACATAGTGAAGCAACCAGAGTTAGAATCATGCCTTACATAATCTGTCCAAGACTGCCGATGGTAGATCTGAATAAGGACAAGGACAAGAAGAACAAAAGATTCAAAGGAGTTATGCCAGAAGCTGAATCAGCAATGCTTGATCTAAATCAAGAAACTTTCGACTACTCCATGTTGGATTTCTATTTACATTATGAATCCATGGGGTTGATCAATGAACAACGTGCTGCAGATTTCTAGAAATCTCACATTATTCACTACACACGAGAAGCATCTTCCTCTGGACTGACCCAAGAAGAGAAGAAGGAAATTCCCAAAGCCAGAGGAAAGTGTGGTCTTTCTAACTTCCGGTACATGATCTAAAAAGATCTTTGGGGACTTCGCATAACAAGCCGAAATGTGGAATTCTTCTACCTCATCAATTGGGCAAAGGAAGTATCAGTGACCATTTTACCCCTTCTAGTGATTAATCTTGCTTCGTCGTCATCTCCTTCTGAGCTCCTAGAAGATGAAATTTTAGTTGAAGGACCTGGCATGAATGCCGCTATTTTTGGCTCAGGTGGTCATGAAGAAGAAACTGCTGAGTCCATCTCCAAACAAAGCTCATCTGGAAAGAACTCTTCTCAACCACTAGCTTTGGCTGTGATGCACCCTTCTGATCACCCTGAACACTCCAGAGCCTGAAGCACCTTTCAAGAATCTGCTAAGAGTTCAAGGCAACATGCTCTGCCATCAAATCTTGAAGAAGTTCTTGGCAAGATTGTTGATGAAAGAGTTGGCAAAATGGTTGATGAAAAGGTTGAAAAGATGACTGAGAAAATTAAGGAGGATGTCCAACAACAAGTTCAAACATCAATGGCTCCAACCTTAGAAGTTGTCAACAAAATGCTGGAATTCCTGATGATTTCAAGAAAAGCCAAACTCAGAATCCACCACCTCCTCCTACCTAACCTGAATTCTTTTTATATATACTGACAATGATGGTCCACTCCTTTTACCTTTTTGGCTGATGACAAAAAGGGGGAGAAAGGAAAGAAAAGAGAATATATATATATATATATATATATAAAGTCAGTTTTTGCTCTGATAACTGCACTGATACTTATGTTTGCCTATTTGCTCTGATATCTGCTGACTATGCTTTTCTATTCCTTCATATATACTCTAAGTTTGATAAGCTGTTGCACTTATCTATTAGCTTATATGAAGTTTGTCTCATATGCTTTTACTGATTATTTATCTGAATGTTTTGTCTTAGGGGGAGCCCTGTAGGCTCTCTTAGACTTTCCTTTTCAAATTTAATTAGTTTTTGTCATCATCAAAAAGGGGGAGATTGTTGGAACCAAAGTGATTTGGATCTAATTAATCTCTAAGTTTTGATGTTCACAAAATAATTAAATTTGCTTTGCAAAGTATTAAATGAGATCTAACATGTGCTTTCAGTTATGCAGGAATATTTAAATATACGTAATAGAAACTTGGGATAAGTTTTCATTGAAAAATACGCGTCCACCCTTGTAGACGGGCTGCTCAATGTTTTGGTAAAATTTATTGATTTATTTATTTGAGTAGACTAGTTTTATTAAGTAGGCGAGGCTCTAAATGCTTACTAGACGGAAATCAAAATAACTTCTTAGATACAGCAAGTCCAAAGACTTGATAGTAAACGTGTCTAGATTGCCACATCAGCAGACGAAAGTAATTGGTAAAATTGAATGAACTGAAAAATAAAGTAATCAGGTAGACGAGCTCTATCTGCCACATCACTAGACGGAGATCTTTATAACTCATTGAGGTATAACAAGTCCAAAGACTTGATAGACAAGTGGATATGCCACGTCATCAGACGAGCAAAATAAATTGTTGAAACAGACTTGGTCTCACATATAACTAAGTAGACGGAGTTTTTAAAGTAGACGAGCTCCATCTTAGAATAAATAAATGCAATCTGAATCTCTTGAATTTATTTCAAATGATTGATATTTATTTCAATAGAATGTTTGTTCTTCACATTTGTTTTATTTGCTTTAATGTTTTACCTTGTTGTAAAAGAAACATTGTAACACCCGGGTGCTGACGAGGGCGGGGAGTGGTCACCGGTGCAAAGAGAGCACAGACAAGGAGCTGCTCCTGGCAGGCTTCTAGGCGGAGGGACACATGAGTGAACCGATAACACCCTAGAATGAGAGGGGTCTTGAGACTGTGTAGGTATGGGACTGCATAGTTGAGGGATTCTGAGATTGTACAGGTATGAGACTGTACAGTTAAGGAAGGCTTAAAGGAATTGATTGGTACTACCTATACTAACAAGATGCATCTCCTTTTCGGAAGCCCATCACTTAAGAACTCCATAGTTAAGCGTGCTTGACTTGGACCAATTATGGGATGGGTGACCTCCTGGGAAGTTTTCCTAGGAAGCATGTGAGTGAGGACAAAGCACGCTGAAAAGACCCGTGTTGGTTTGTGGAGACAGTCGTCAACCCCAAGAGAAGCCAGGGATGTTACAAATGGTATCAGAGCGGCACCTCTCACAGTACGGAGTGGTTCGGGGACGAACCAGGAGGAAGCTAGTGGGCATGTAACACCCGGGTGCTGACGAGGACGGGGAGTGGTCGTTGGTGCAAAGAGAGCACGGACAAGGAGCTGCTCCTTGCAGGTTTCTAGGCGGAGGGACACATGAATGAACCGATAACACACAAGAATGAGAGGGGTCCTGAGACTGTGTAGGTATGGGACTGCATAGTTGAAGGATTCTGAGATTGTACAGGTATGGGACTGTACAGTTAAGGAAGGCTTAAAGAAATTGATTGGTACTACCTATACTAACAAGATGCATATTCTTTTCAGAAGCCCATCACTTAAGAACTCCATAGTTAAGCGTGCTTGGCTTGGACCAATTATGGGATGGGTGACCTCTTGGGAAGTTTTCCCAGGAAGCGTGTGAGTTAGGACAAAGCACGCTGAAAAGACCCGTGTTGGTTTGTGGGGACAGTCGTCAACCCCTAGAGCAGCCAGGGATGTTACAAACATAGTACCATCAAGAAATGCAAAAAGCAGAATCGTACAATGTGATACTGCAAAACGATCTGTACGATGACAACTTTATGGTCTCAAAGCATAATCGTACAATGAGATACTGCAAAACGATCTGTACGATGACAACTTTATGGTCGCAAGCTGCAATCCTCAGAGCAGTGAACCTCCAATTTCATGCTACCTCGATAACCAAGAGTATTATTCAGCTTGCCACAATCAAGCTATCAGTCACAACGAATATCATGCATTAAATGCTATCTCTAAACGGGTTTTTTCAAAATAACCGTTGAAGAAATACAAGTGAAGAAGAAGGTCACTATAAATAGAAGACATGAGATACGGAAGAAGAACTCTTGCCTGCATAACCTTGCTAGCTGATAACGTGGATTCCGGCAAGTGTACCGGATTCGTCGCCAAGTAGTAAAAAGATCGATCCCACAGAAACCGTGATCTCAAATAACAACTAATTATTAAACCAATTAAATTGGACTAAAAAAGAGGATTTTGAAAAGATTTGATTTTTATAATAAGAATTAACTTAGAAAATCATATATTTAAGAACGTAATCAATTAAAATAGGAAAGTAAATCAATTAGGGGTTTTTCAAATCTAAAGAGATTCCTAGGAATTGGGTTACCAACAAGATTGTTCATGTTACCAAATTGACTACCCTTTGTTAATTATCAAAATTGCTTTGAAGGCGAATTTATCCTAAATAAGTTAATTCTCCCTCTCGGGTTACAAAAACCGTGCCCAATTAAACCAACCCCTACTCTCGTGGTAATTGAATTTAAATTGAACCCTTTAAGTTTTGTAACAATTCGTGAACCCTCGAAGGACCGCTTTCTAACTCTCGTGATTTAAGTCCTAAGTTTGATTCATATAGATCCGATACCTAAGTTCACCGCTAGGTTCCTCCTTTGAGTATCTATGACATGCAAATAAGTGCGCACCAGATTCACAAGTAATTTATGTGATAGAAATCAAATCGAAAGCAAAATCGAAATTAACAAAGGGAAAATATCAATTCATAACATAAAACAGATCTTGGGCATAGCCCCAATCCCTAGAAATAAAACTACTACTCAAGCATTGCCATGTTAAGAGCAAGCTTGATTAACAAAAACAAGAAAGAAAACCTAAGAGAGGAGAAGAAGATGAAGAAGAGAAAATCCTAATTTTGCCTAAGGTAGCTTCCCCCAAAAAGTCTCTCAGAGTCCTCTATTTTCGAGCCTAAGTGCTCTATTTATAATCTAGGGTAACTTGAATCCCAAGCAATCACAATTTCAGATCAAATTAGTTTCTAAAGATCCATATATCACGCGTCACGGCCGTATCTTGGGTGGGCTTTTACTTTTCAAACATTAAACAATATAATATCAAATTGACATGGAATGCAAGGAAATGAACAATTGTACTGTTGGTTGGGTGCAGAGATCAGGAAAACGGTGGTAGCAAGCAAGAGTCCAAATAAAAAAGTTCACAAGAATGTATTGAGCTGCGTTCAATAGCTATCTATGTTTGGTTATGACAATGAAGGGGGAAGGAAACACAACGTCTTCTTCTCTCTTCCGTAAGTAATGGCATCAGAAAAGGGTGCCTCGGTTCCATCGCCGCCGGCAAGACGATAACATTAACGTGACCCAGTCGGCTGCTAGCGGATTCGATGCTGACGGTATTTTTCAGGTGCCACATGACCGACGGGAACTTAACGGTGAACTCAAAAGTGTTGTCCTTGAACGCCGTTCTCGTAACCGGCACAGGCGTGTCCGGTTTTTATTATGCGTTCGCACCTTGAAGTCCTTGCAGAGAAGCGGATTGAACTCCTCCGGCTTGGACGTCGCCGTCAGGGGTCGACGGAGCTCCTTCAAAGTGGTCATGGTGACTGGCTCGTGACTCCTTGTGAGAGAAGTGGAGCTTCAAATCTTGGCAACTAATGGAGAGTTCATCTAGGAATAGTGGGAGAGGCGGTCAGTCGTTGTCAGGGCGGCTGGGAGGGAGACAAGGGCCTTCTCAGAAGGCAGATTTTAAAGTTTAATAAAATAAAATAAAATTTTGACATTTTTTAAAAAAAAAGTAAAAGAAAGAGCTAACCTGTTATAACCGGTAAACATCAGGGAGGATAAATCCTCAAAATTGACGTTGGAGGATTGTAGAATTCTCCTCGTCACCGTCACTACTATCACCACTATACCTGTTTTGTTTGTAACAGGTATGAACCCTCTTCATTTCTTCTTAGTTACTCACTTAGCCTGTGTTTGGAGCAGTGTCTCTCAGGACGTGGACGCAGAAGCTCCTACATGTAGCTTCCACGTTGAAGCACATTAGACGTGAAAATATTTACTATTTTACCACGACTAACTTGATTCTAAGAAGACCACCTCCAAACCAAACATACTATTACTCTAGCTCCAAAGGGTGTCATAATAAATTGTGGATTATTTTATTTACACTACATACAGGTAGTCAAAATTACATCAGCGCTGTGAAGCACGGACACCTCTTCGAAAGTGTCGTGTCGCATGTCGGACACGCCTCGGACACCGACACTTCACGGACACGCCTCCGACATGTGTCAGACACCCCTCTGCGGTGTCTCAATTAAAAAATAATTTTTTTTGGTTCGGACACCTCTCAGACACTTCTCGGGCACGACTTGGACACTTCTTGGACACTCCTATCATAAAAAAAATATTTTAAAAAAAAGTCAACTTAGAATTTTGATATCATGAGTCACAAACGTAAATATTTTTTAAACAAATATTTACTAAAAAGGTCATGGGTTCACCAACCCCAAATTAGATTTTTTTACTTTTTGAGACATAAAACAAAATGATGCCTCTTAGCATTTTTTGTGAGGCTCGTTACCATATGACCTAACTAATTGTTTTATAAAACATGATTCATTTTCTTATCTTGATATTATTTTTGTAAAAATTGCATTGTGAAATGACCCCTTAGTCTTAGTATTCTTTGTGAGGGTCATTAATGATGGGGTCAAGGAAGGGAAAGGGGAAAAGAGAGCAGGATGAAGGAAGTAGGAAAACAGGCGGGAACTTTGTTAGGGTTGTTATCCAAAAATCCTGGTTCCATTTGAACAACAAAATGGGTTTGATTTTTTGCAACATAGTTGGTTGCGGCTGTAGTTTGGGTGTTGTCTTTTGATAATCTTGTATCAGGCTTGACAACATTTATAGGGATAGCTGTTTGGGCTAACTCTTTGATTAAGTCTTTGAGAGGGGGTGGAGAACCTGATTCATTCTCCACTCTATCTCCCCAAGTTCCTTTAGGGAGTTTGATTAGGCCTTGATCTTGAAAGGCTAACAAAGATTGAATGGGAATGCCATAGTCTTCTTTTGACTGTTTGGCGGTTTGCTGGGTTGAAGACCCAGGTTGGGTTGATGACCCAAGCTTGATTGTTGGTTTCTGGGTTGATGACCTATATTGCTTTTGGGTAGATGACCGAGATTTTGACGCACCTTGGCGATTGAGTCCCTTAAGGACTATACCTTTTCCTTTCCCTTTTGCAGAGGAAGCTTCTGACTTTGGCATTGCTGCCAATCTCACTCTACTACCTATCCTGTAAATATTCACGAGTAAGGAAGTCAGGAAGAGAATTTGAAGAGCCTTTAAGAAATTCAATTTGAAAATCAAAAGCACTTAAAATTGCTTGCCATCTGACAAAAATTTGTTTTGATGCTAAATTTTTAATATCTTTTTGCAAAATATCTTTAGCAGATTTAAAATCTACTCTAACAAATTTTTTTTGATTAAGTAAATCCGATTGAAATTTTGAAATGCATAAAACTATTGCCAAAATCTCTTTTTTGACAGTAGAATAATTTTGTTGAGCAGAATTCCAATGTTTAGAAGTATATGTAATGACATAAGCAGTGTCCCGGTGTCCTATGTTTTTGACATTAGCCACTTCACAATATCGATATCATGTCGTGTTGCGGTGTTTGTGTCAGAATCGGTGCTTCGTAGCATTGAGTTATGCTGCTTGTGTTGTTACTCAACTTACATCAAACTCCCTCTCCAAATTAAAGTGAGCCCTCTACACTCCCTTATCCCTCCGGTGGCCCATGCCGTTAGTTTGTTCTTTTCCGTTAACGTCGCACGTTAGGGACCCGCATTTAAAAGCCCGAGACAAGTCTCTGCTCTCGGACGCAACGGAAGAAAAACCAAACAGAAAATAAACGCCGAAAATAAAAAACTATTCAGAAAAAAAAAGCACTTAACAGAAGCCAGAAGGTGTTGTGCACAGCGAAGAAGGCACAAAAACGACATCATCTCCATTTTCTCCGTCTCAACTCGGAATTACGGCTCTCTGATTCAACTCAGCTATGGAGAGCCTAACTCGGACCTCACTTTCTCGACCCGAAACTCCTCCATCCTCTATGGAATTCCCGGGTTTGGATCCACCTTCTGTTTCAGTTACAACCCGCAGTTTTTCCTAGTGCTGCCTCTTCCGCTATTCCTCGCCGTTGATTTCACCCTCAAATCCTTTAGATCTGAACCATTCGGTGCAATCAACGGCGTCCCTCATGTCAACCGGTAATAATTGCTTTTTGCTCCCTCCTTCATTTATATTATTTACTTTTCTACACCTTTGCTTCTAGCTAGCCACTATACTATACTACTAATTCTACTTAGTGGGATCAAAATTCTTAAACTTCAGGCTATGTAAGTAATGTAAGTAAATACCTAGTTTTGCTGCTACTGAGAAAAAAACAAATTCGATTTGCAGTTTAGTCCATGAGAAATGAAAACTAACTCCTTGGTCTTACCATGGAGTCTTTTGACCTGCATTTGATGTTCTTAGAGATCAAGTTACAAGTTTTCACTTTTTCATTGTCTAAACTGAGATTGGGTATTTAACTATTTATTTTATTTTAGTTTAATTAGTCTGTAGGTGCGTGAATTATTAGGAATTTTCAAATAGGTTGCTATGATTTAAAAGTTTGTAATTGGGTTCCCTTTCCGTTAGGGTTTCATTAGGGTTCAAAAATGTAGAAGGACCTATTTGAATTTTCCTAAAAAGTAATAAGTTCACGTACCCATGAATGACGGTGAGCGGATTTCTTAACGGAACCCGAACAAATACTCAAGTGTACGAGGGACCCAATTATAGATTTTTTTGCGTTCAAGGACCCAATTACAATTTTTTAAAGTATAAGGACCTATTTGAAAATTCTCAAATAGCTCAAGGACCTACAAATTAATTTAACCTTCAATATTTTTATTTGGTGTATTTTAGAGGTCAGTAAAGTGTCATTAATTAGCTTGGTTTGATTTTTTTACTAATAATGCAGGTGTATTGAAAAAGGTTCAAGGCTTGTTGCTGAAATGGTTGCTTATATTATCTTGCCTGGTACTTTTGATCGAGTCTGGTGTAAATGATAGAACACTGGAACCCTCATTGTTATCTCCAGCTAGATCACCTTTAGCCTCTGTTATTGTTGTTCGTGATCCACTGTTACCGGAAAATCTCCGTGGGTCTAAGAAGCATTTGCCTTCTCGTGGTGCATCAATTGCAGCACTGTCCCCAGCGAATGCTCCTTCGTATGGTCCTTTCATAAGTAGTGGTCATCCCTCTTCAAGGTCTCATTTGTCCATACCATTCAAGAAGAGGAGTGAATTTAAACCTCCAATTTTTGGCTCTAAAGATATTGCTCCTATGCATTCTACTGGCGCTCCAATGCGCACTCCAATGCCTTCTGCTTCGGCTCATCCGCCAGTGTCACCGGATGTTTCAAGTATGCCATCTCATTCTTTTTTCTTATAAATATTAACTTTTTGTTTGTAATGCTTTTGTTTAATTTTTTCACAGCAAAAAACTGGGATGTCTTGTTGTATATTTATAACTGCTTAATTTTGAGTATTGAATATAACCATTACGTTGCCTTTCATGCTTTTTGTGAGCTTTGGAACCTGAAGGTGATAATGACATGGCTGTTTATTATTGCCAGATTGTTGTAAGCAAGACATGGTATTGAAACGAGGTAGTACGAGTTGCAAGTGTGCATATCCCATAAAGCTAGACCTTCTTCTTTTGAATGTCTCTCAATCTCAATCTCAAAGTAATAATGGGAATCGTTTTCTTGAGGAATTAGCTACCCAGCTTGGGTTGCAAAATACCCAGATTCAACTGATAAACTTTTATGTAGTCGACGTCTCAACATGGAATATATCGATGTATATTACTCCACATAAAGGGATCAGTTTCTCTGCCAATGATTCATCTAAAATAAACTCTTTGCTTTCAATGCATAAGGTTCGATTAGACCCTAGATTAGTGGGTGACTACAAAGTTCTCAATATGACATGGTTTGAACCTCCGCCCCCCTCTCAAGGTAAGTCTAGGCCTATATACTTCTGAAATATGTCATTACTAGTCATGTTGCTTTGGTGTTCCTGATAACTGAAACTGGTTGGATGATTGTTGTACAGATAAATAGGTAGTTTTTATTTGCACTTAGTTTGCTTATCTATAACTATATAGCTTTGCATTAATTCATATCCATTTATTTTGATTTTATGAATCCTGCTAAAGCGGCAAGGAAAAGAGAAAGTCACCTGCATGCTGCAGGGTCTATTGTTTACTCAAGTCATAGCATCTATAACTGTTACATTTAAATAATTCTCTATTTATTCTGTATTTTACTAGCAAACACGGTGCAGTCAGTGCTTATGCTCTTGAAAGTATTTGCTGCCTTGTTGTCTGTTGATTGTGAAATGTAAATTTGAGTAGTGGTCTGTATATTGCTAGAGATGTATTATCCGTCCTAATATTACTTGCCTTTGTGTTAATCTTATATTGCGGTAGATGATTTTCTACAGTTATTGAACTCAACGAATAACAAACAAGTTCCTTTTTGTGGGGGTTGGTGGAGGGGTTAAGAATGAACAACTATGCATTTATGTTATTAACATATCTTTGTAATGCAGCTCCTACTTTGGTTGCATCGCCCGTGAAAGCACCTCTGTATCATTCACCTACAACTACATCATTGAGTTCTTCAAATAGGGAAAGGCATTCAAATTTGTTTCTTATTATTGGAGTTGCTATTGGTGTACTCTTCATTGTCATCATATCTGTACTTATACTTTGTTTATGTAAGTTGCTGCCAAAGGCAAAAACACCTCCCATAGAAACTGGTAAATATCTCTAACCGTGGCTCCCTTTTTTTTTTAAAAGATTTTGTTTTGCATTCCTATGACAACCTAGTACTCATGGAAAAATCACTATGGATTTTGTTTGGCCACCTTTTATAACATGGATATTATGAAGTCCATAAGTAGAGTGGATCACCATTTTGGTCCCTAGAATTGTAAGGTGATGGCAAGTTGGTCACATTAAGAAATAGACAAAAACGTCTCCCAAATTGAAAAACGTTCATTACGTTATAGTCCCCCAAATTGAAAAAGTCGCCAAATTGGATTTATGTGATGGACTTTTTTCAATTTGGGGGACGTTTATGCCTATATCTTAATGCGAGGGACCAACTCGCCACCGGCTGACAATTTTAGGGCCCAACCATTCACTCCCGTAAGTATAAAGTATAAAGACTAAATTCAGGCAAATTGATCCATTCAAAAGAGAAACTACAATGGGATGCCAAGAGAGGAGAGAGAAATTTATTTGCATTCCTACGACAACCTAGTAATGGCGGAAATCACTGTGGATTTTGTTTGGCTGCCTTTTTTAATCTGGATATTATAAAGTCAGTAAGTATAAGGTATAATAAAGATTAAATGTAGTCAAATTGATCCTTTTATTGGAAAAACTACAATGTGACGGGGGAGGGGGGAGTGAGAGAGTTTTTTAGGAAAAACTACAAGATGGCACAAAGAAAAAGGAAACATGCACACCACATTTGTCTGGGGTGGAGCCAGTTGTTTAGCACTAGTGACTGTTTATCCTGCGGAATCATGAAAACAAAATTGAAATTGTTGATCCCTCCCTGGTTGTTGAAAAAATTTCTCTCTAAACTGAAAGTTGCCAGTTTCGCACACAACAGTCATGGTTATAAGTCTGTTTGGAACCAAATAGTAAAGGTTTTTTATTTTGATGAGAAACTTAATTCTGCTTTACGATTTGATCCTAGCATGAATTTACTCTTTAGGCAATAAAAGGTAGAATGTAAAATCGGATGCATGTGGGAGTCAAAATGTATTATTTATGAAGAAATGGCATTCAGCTTCTCCTATCTGTATTGGCATTGATATTAGTAATGACAGCTGTCATTTTAGATGGTATTGTTTTTTATGTTTTATTTTAGAAATCATTTCCATTATCTTGTGAGGTTTTATACTGTATCTTGTCCTTGTTTTCCCTCTTTCCTGCAGAAAAGCCAAGAACGGAAAGTGTGGTTTCAGTTGTGAGTTCTCTTCCCCACCCAACCAGTACACGATTTATTGCTTATGAAGAACTTAAAGAAGCAACAAACAATTTTGAACCTGCAAGTGTACTTGGAGAAGGGGGTTTTGGTAGAGTTTTTAAAGGTGTCTTAAACGATGGTACTGCTGTAGCAATTAAGAGGCTTACTAGTGGAGGGCAACAGGGTGGCAAAGAGTTTTTGGTTGAGGTTGAAATGCTTAGCCGGTTGCATCATCGTAACCTTGTAAAACTCGTGGGATACTATAGCAATCATGGCTCATCACAAAATCTACTTTGCTATGAGCTTGTCCCAAATGGAAGTTTGGAGGCCTGGCTTCATGGTAATGCAGTTTTTCAAATCATGGGATCAGCTTCAATCTTGAACTTTACATGCTTTCTTTCCTTTGTTGTTTTACTTGTTATATTTTTTTCAAAACTGTTTTTTGCCTTAATTCAAAAAATTGGCCTTGATTTGTCCCAGGTCACTTGGGAATAAATTGTCCTTTGGATTGGGACACCAGAATGAAGATTGCACTAGATGCTGCAAGAGGACTTTCATACCTGCATGAAGACGCACAGCCCTGTGTAATACACAGAGATTTCAAGGCATCCAACATATTGCTTGAGAACAACTTTCATGCTAAAGTTGCAGATTTTGGTCTTGCTAAGCAGGCACCTGAAGGAAGAACTAATTACTTGTCTACTCGTGTCATGGGCACATTTGGGTTAGTCTTGGTCTATTCTTAGACTTGTTATTCGATGGAATTTAGTTTTAAGACAAAATGAAACTGTTATGTAGGTATGTTGCTCCCGAGTATGCGATGACTGGACACCTACTTGTTAAAAGTGATGTTTATAGCTATGGGGTTGTCTTGCTGGAACTACTTACTGGAAGGAAACCTGTGGATATGTCACAGCCAACTGGACAAGAGAACCTTGTTACTTGGGTTAGTTCCATTATACTTTGACAATCCCACATCATTCTTTGTCATGTTGAAAGCATCATCCCCTGTTTTCTGTGTTTTATAGTTGGAAATATTCTCAAGATTGGACTTAAATATGTCCTTTGAAGTTTTTTCATCTGATAGACAGTAAATTTATTATTCCTTTCAGGCTAGGCCAATCCTTAGAGATAAGGACCGGTTGGAAGAGATCGCGGATCCAAGACTTGGGGGAAAGTATTCTAAGGAAGATTTTGTTCGTGTTTGCACCATCGCCGCAGCTTGTGTTTCTCCTGAAGCAAGCCAACGACCGACAATGGGGGAAGTAGTACAGTCACTTAAAATGGTGCAGCGCATCACAGAATACAACGATTCCATGTTACCCTCATCCAATGCACGGACCAATCTGAGACAGTCCTCTAGCACTTTTGAGTTTGATGGGACATCTTCAATGTTCTCTTCAGGTCCTTACTCTGGTCTAAGTGCCTTTGACAATGACAACATTTCTAGGACGGTGGTTTTCTCTGAAGATCTTCATGAAGGACGGTGAATACTCAGAAACACAACTCATCCACAAATCCACATAGAACTCAAAGCTTTTAACCTCATAATTTGAGCACTTTCTTCGATCCATGGCTAAAGGTTGGAGCATAAGCTGTGGAATTTTCCAAGGTGAGTGAAGCTTCTTGTTGTTGGTAAGTAATGGTTAGTCTAGTTAGTAAATTAGTTAGTTAAAGATGAGTTGGTTAATATAGCTTGTATAAATAGAATCAAATTAGGGAAACAGTTCATTAGTTGATTGTAATTGTTATGTTGAATGACATTGGTTATCAAGAGGTTTATTTATCCTTGACTTGCATAAGGAAGATTACTTATATTATTTGATTTAGCTAATTGAATCCGGATTCTTGTGGTGGCATTTGCCATCCTCCACAGTAAACCACCATCCTGTTTTGCCCCTAAGAGATTCCCCGAGGTTTCCTCATATGGATCAAATTTTGTAGGATGCTGCTATTTACACCTTGCAAATTGTTATTTGCACCTTGCAGCTTCAATTTGATTTTTTTCCCCAAAAATACCCTTCAGTCTCGATGAGTTTCTGCAAGTTTTTTCCGTAACGTAACTTCCGGAAAACAAAATCCGGACACTCGTTACACCTCCAGAATTCAAAATTCGGATGCGTATTTGTGAGTCCTTTGTGATCTACCGGATTATATTTTTCGGACACTCGATTTTCTCCACCGAACCAGCGTCGTAGCGCTTGTTCTTCTTGGACTCCTCTTCAACATGTTCTTCCTCGTATTTATACACATCATTCACAAGAAGTTCTCGTTCTCCATTGGCGTCACTACCACCAGGGAGGAATCACATGATCGAGCTCTTTTAGAAGCGATGAAGGCAAATGGGGACCGGTTTTCTTGCATTGAGATTTGGAACTGGAGGATTTGTGCTTGTTGGATTCACTTCTCTCTTCCGCGGTTGGGTTCGCTTCTCTCCTTTCACTTCATTGTTTCTGCCATGGCTGTGCTAGCTTGGAGGTTTCGGAGTGGCAAAAGAGGTTTCGATGTCCTCGACAGGATTCGTTCGGAATTTGCAATCCGTAGGACGAAGAAGTTGATTTAGCATAGATCCGGATTTCGTATTTTGGAGCTTACCGGATTTCGTTTTCTGGAGCGATGTTCACGCCTGAAACCGCCACGCCCTCCATGTGCGCCATTGCCGACAGTGCATCCATGAACTCCGCCTAGTCAACAGCTCATGTCCTCGACAGTGCCGCCAAGCTTCTTCATGATCTTGACGTCCACGGCGAGGGTGCGACGGTGCCGGAGGGGAGTGGGAGACGATGCGACGGTGCCGGAGGGGAGTGGTGCGCATAGAGAGTGAGGTGGGGTTCGTGCGCAGGGTGAAAGGTGGGAGGGGAAGGGTTTTCTAAAAATGAAAGGTGCGAGGGAGGAAGCAAGGGCAATTTTGGAAAGAAAGTGGAACAAAAAAAATGTGCAAGGTGTGGATAGCAAAAAAAGCGGTTTGAATAGTTAGGCCCAATTTTGTATACATTTGCTTTGTCATTTTTTTTTTAAAGACTGGCCCCCAGTTTTTTTTTTTTAAGACTGGGCTCCAAAGTTTATTCCCGAGACAGGCTCTCTTATTTTAAAAAATAAAAATAAAAATCTCCACTCCACTAGCTTAATATTCAAGCATGCTTCCAAGTTCCATCATTCCAGTTCATATCTGATGATTCTTGGGAAAAGAATAGAATTTTCTATTATGTCTTTACAGTAAAGTAAACAGAGTTTTTATCCTTTTAAATTTTTTAAATAAACTATAATTTAATAATTTTTCAATTTGGTCACAACTAATTATAAAATTTTATAATTACCTCCATAAAATTTCTAATATTAACATAAAATGGCTGATAGGCGAGTATAAAATAAACATTCATTAATGGATTCCAGATGGGTTTTTTAATTTTTTTTACAAGTATAATGACCTTGTTAAATTTTTTAAATTACAAGAGTTATTTGAAAATTTAATGTAACCAAGTAGTTTTATTTATTATGACATTGATGTTGATGTTGTCAATTTTGTTAGTTAATAATAAAAAATAAAAAAAAATTTGTGCATATTGTGCTCCAAGCCTTATTACCAAGTCAGCTTCTTGTTTTCTAATTATATGAGCTATACTAAACTTGGATGCCCATGTATGTGTGGTGACATTATATTTTCAGAAACACCAAACCTTCCTATCTGAATAGAAACTACGGCTAACATGTACCATCTAATATTAACCTATGATCCACAACTAAACCTTGCCGAATTAGTCCACAATAGTTACCCCACATCCTATTTTCAGTATATACTCTAATTCTGTTTTTTCATGCTCTAAAATAAAACCCCATATCATGTTCTCATTTCAATTTTCAACTTAAGGTTTTCCCTTTGTCTCTGCTCTTTAGAAAGAGAAGAGACAATATGGCATTCAACAGAAGCCTTCTCCTCATTGTCTCCATCTCTTCTCTCCTCCTATCCACCAATGCCGTGCCGACAACTCGCAGTTTCAACCCTTTTGCAGGGTCTCCAACAAGTGCCCCAACTCCTGCAGCATCAAAGACAGGTAGCCTCTTAGGCATGTCCCTCTTCAAGGAATCAGCCATAGTTGCCCAAAAAGTCCTCAAGCCTAAGCAAGAGATCATTGAGTTTTGCACAGGCACTGAGAACCCTGCCCTTTGTGCTGAGACCATTACCCCATATTTCCAAGGTTCTTCTTCTTTTGACCCCATCAAGGCCCTTGAGACTGAGATCGAGGCTACCCTTAAACAAAGCTTGAAGGTTGTTGGTATCATTTCCAAAGAACTTGTTCACCCTATTGAGGATGGAGCTGAGGCCCTTGACATATGCAAGACACAATATAATGATATAGTGGATAAAATCAAAGAAGCTAAGGAGTTGTTGAAGCAACAAAATGTGGTTGATGCTTACTACAAGTTTAATGGTGTGTTGGCAGATAGAACTGCATGTGAGGATGCTTTTGTGGAATCTCCTGGAGTTGACAACCCCTTTCTTGATGATACCTTTATTGTTCGTCAGCTTGGTGGCAATTGCGTGGCCATCATGGATGGGATAGTTAATAGTCATAACGGTTTCTAAATTTAACGGCAGATTCCTCTGAAGTAAACTTGATTGTGAAATGAGAAAGTAAACATGTTTCCACTATTGATTAGTTAAAGTTGGTTGAGATCGATCTCAACATACTTTAATAAATCAAGTGTGAATGGACATTACTTTCTTACTTTACACTAAAGTGAAGCTCACTTTAGAGAAACATAATCTATATAATATTGGTAATCATGGGAGAAGATGCCGTGATCATTGTTAACTCCTTGTTGTATTGTCATAATTGATTCAATGTTGTTGTTATATGGTTATGTAGGGAATTTCTTCTCTGATAGTACTGTTACACGTACTATTGTTTAATCTCCAATGCAACGAAATATAACAACCTTAAATAAGGATTTTATGTTTATTTCATAATGATTCTCTAATGTCGAGGTTGTTAATTATTTGCGTTAGATCAAATTATGTTCCTTTGGAGAAAATGATTAGCATTGCAGCAAGCAAAGTTTCTACCAGCAAGAAGCTTATAGAAAACTGTAGGCCACGCTTGTCAGCCTAAGTCAATATGTTTTTAGCTATGAAATTATTAAAAATATAAATAACATTTACAAATTTATTAATTAATTTATTACACATGCAGTTTTGATGGTGCATAGTTAGCTACATCAACACTTAATAATGTAAACTAGAAATAGGGATCAATTCCAATGCTTTTGAATTCGTTGGAATCAAAAGCTAATAATACTCGCTTATTATTTGATGGACAAAAAAAAAAAACTCGCTTACTATGCATAGATTAAAAACTTTGTTAAACCAAAATAGTTTTAAGAATATTTAAGAGAAGATTGGTAAAAAATTAGTTTATTGTCTATCAATGACACTAGCTTAATCAATGATGGGTTCTATATCATTCTTTAACATGCAGCAATGTAAATTGCCACTGATTGTTTCATTTGTTTGCCAAGAGGCGAAAAAGCTTCAGAGAAGGTTAGTGTTCGAAAATATAGATCAAAATCATCATGATCTTTTGGTGATCTAGGATTAGTTTTTCATGCTAGAAACGCTTGGTGGGCTGGGTTTTAAGTTTAAACATCTCTAATTGGTTAATGATGCATTTCTTTTAAAACTGGGAAAGGAAATGCTTACAAGTTACCAAGTCCTCAAAACTTTGGGTACAGGTGTTTAGAGGCAGATTTGCTTCAAGTGGCAATTTGCTCCCAGGTCACTCATGTCATGCCACATCCTCGAATTTGTAGAAGCATATTAATTAGCTCTGGCCTAAGCTAGTTCAAAACATGGCTAAGGTAAGGTAAATTAACAAAACTTTGGGTCTTTTTGGATTGACTTATAAACAATTTATTTGAACTTATCTACTGATATAAATACTTGTCAGAGTGTTAGAGAGAGCTTATGGAAATAGTTTACAACATGTTCAGAAGCTGTTTTCATCTTATTTTGATAAGCTCTCAATGATAGCTTATAAAAATAGCTTATAGTTTGTATGAAAATAATTTGACTATAATTTATCTTTGACTATAAAAATAACTTATATATAAGTATTTATATGATAAAGCGATTATCCTATATAACCGCTTAACTAAACTGTTTACCTAAACATGCTGTAATATCATTTGCATACCAAAATTCCTTTCCAGAATACGAGAAATATATTTTGAGCAGAGGGCTACATACTATGGAATACTAACCAGTAACTAGGAACTAATCAGAAAGGAAATAGCAATAATGGAGAAAGAGAATGTCAAACTTGCAGAGAAAATGCAAAGTGGTTGTTTCTTTTCATACATCTCGCACCATTTAGCATTTTTCATATTTTTTTATCCAAGATATCCAGGGAAGAGAGTAACTCTCATTTTGAAATATTTTTTATTTGAGATATTTTCATTATATAAGTTTTTTATACATTAATTTTTTTGGGTGCTTTTTGTAATTAATATCATCTAAATTCTGTTTGCCTATGTTTGGTTTCATGTCCGCCCTCCTAAAATCACATCCCCAATGTTATTTTTATAAAAAAAAATTTCCTTCTAACGTAAAAGCTACAACTCTATAGTTTCTGAAAAATCACGTCCATTAACCTATACATGTCATCAAACACACACATTATAATATAATAATTACCTTAAAAATTATGCAAACAACAAATTTTTTTTGAAGGGTGCAAACAATAGTGTTTTATTGAGTAAATACATAATTTGGTCCCAGAAATTGTGAAGTGGTATCAACTTGGTCCTTGAAATTATCGAAATTACAAAAACATCCCTGAATGATAAGTTAGTTTTAATTTGGTCCCTCGTTTTACTCACTTAATATCAATTAAGTCCCTAACATTGCTAAATTAAAATCAACTTAGTCCGTACAATTTTCAATGGAGGGATTAAGTTGATTACAATTTTACAATTTCAGGGACTAATTTGAAATTTCGATAATTCAGGGATCAAATTGATACTACTTCACAACTTCAAGATCAAATTGGATGTTTACTCATGTTTTGTTGCATAAAAAACTTTATACTATTCTTTTTCAAAATTAAAATCATTACATATTATATAATAATACATAGAAATTAATCTTGATGTAGTATTAATATAAAATTTATTACACTATCAATTATTTAATTTAATATATGATTTTTAAGATAAGCATGACAACCAGTAAAAAAAAAAAAGATAAGTATGACAAAAGTCAAATATCTTAAATAATATGTCAAATTATGATTAATTGACTCGGTGAAAAAAAAGATATATACCGAATAAACATTAATGGATAATAATGTATGGTTTTTGTGTTTTTATTACTCGAGAAAAATAAACTTTCCAATAAAAAAAAAAAACTTAAGTAGACAATTTTGACGCATGCACGCACTTTGACGTGTCTTCCTAAATATGGCTGGTTGTGGAGAATCAGCAGCAGATGAACCCCAATTCGGTTGTATTACAATCACTCTTCTCCGTTTGCATCATCTTTTTGTTTCGCAAATCTTCCCCAAACCCGTGTCGCAAAGAGCAAAGAAGCTATCTTCTATACTCCTCCCACTGCACGAACTGTACCCAATTCCCTCAAATCGAAGAATCCCTTGATCTCTCCAACACCCTCTGCTTTCATCGAACCTTATTCCTATTCGCTTCAAATTGGGGCAATTAGGTCTTTAACTGTGATTCACCCTTCATCTTCTCAATTTTACTTAATTTTTGGGTTTTATTTTCTTCTTACTATTCAATTCTGTACTAGGTTTCAGTTTTTTTTACTTTCTAAAAGAAGGAATTTTTGTGTTTAGTATTGATTGATTTTGATTCTACTGCAACCACGACACCATACACAAATACCGCATTAATTGTTTGTAGCTAATTTAAATTAAATTCAACTAAATTAAATTCAACTTTGAGTTGTGCTATGTTCAAGTCAATTTTTTGCCGTAGAAGAAATCAGTAAGGTTACTTTGGAAATGGTATGATTTGTTTTTAAGAAATTAGGATCCTCTCCTGTTTTTGGAAGAACAGGGAGAGAGAAAGATACTAACTTTTCATATCAGAACCTATCATGTATGGTTATGGGGTTCATTGATTACTTTTTTCTGAAAAATGTGTCTTTCTCTCTCCTGATATGGTCATGTTCTTCCAAAATAGGAGAGGATCTTGATCCGTTTTTAAGAATGATCAATTTGATTACTGACGGTTTCATATAACTCTATTGCAGTGGTTTATGAGGGTTTTCCTTCAGCAGTAGTTGAAGGGGCACTAGAAAATCGTGCTGTAATATAAGAACAAGTTTTTGATGGAGGATTTAGGTGGTACCCGTTTTGATGGTCTCAGCAATGCTGTTAGGAGGAAGAGGAGTCAAACTTCTCGCAGGCCTCGACCTGATTCGCTGCCTGTTTCTGAAGGTCACGACCTGTCTCCCTTGTCATCAACGACGCCTTCAGATGATGTTGGAAAGGCCTCTAGTGACGAGAATGCTGGTTATGATACTAATACCAAGAGAAAAGAATTTAATCTTAACCATTGTGTCTCTCAGGCGTCATCTGTTATCAGTGCCGAAGATAAAAAGAGTAAAAAAGATGGAGGGTTCCATGCATTTTATAATAGTGAGCCTGGACGGAGTGGTTTATATAATAGACGCAGTAGCGAAGGCGTTCTTGCTCCGGCTAATTGGAAAGGTTCTAGCAAATTGAAGGATAGTTTCGATTCAGAGTCAAGAAATGCAGATATGCATGGAGGAAGGAATTCCGAGGGTTTGAGTTTGGGGCATTTTGGTGTTTCACAGGATGGATCGGGGAACGAGAATAGGGTCAAAAAGGTTAAACTCAAGGTTGGTGGGGTGACTCGTACTATTCAAGCCAACTCTGCATCTAACAGTGCTTCAGGAAGTGGATTGACTATGAAGAGCTCTCGATCATCAGATGCCCCTAGACCACGGCAAAAGCACCAGGTATTTCTCTTTTGGATATAACAGTAGCTTTATCAGAATTTACGACAACAGCTTACTTCTCAACATCTTATACAATATGTTAGATAATAGTGATGTAAAGCCATTCAGGTCCTTCCACCTGAAAACTTAAGCTTTTAGGAGAGTTGATGCTTGATGTGTCATTGGAGTTTCTATGATGAAGTAGTAAGGAATTCGATCCTTGTTACTCTCATTCTTCATAATTAAATTCAATTTCAAAATAAAGTAAAATGGGCCTATGCATTGTCTGTGCTTCAAGCCTAAAGGCTCTCGCATGGTGATGAGGCTTCTTAGAGATTTTAATCTGTTAAAGTTGCTTCCACCTTAAAGTTTAGGTTGTACTTGATACTTTTATGGGTACTGGTCCTAGGACATGTGGCCTTTTCAGAATTAATCAATAGTAGGTGGGAAATTTCTAGAACATAATTATCAATCCCAGATAGCAGTGCATAGCAGCTGACTCCAAAAACACTACAGAGATATAGCGCATTGCGGGATGGCCACTATTTTAGGCATTTTAATACATGTTAATTAATTCATAGTTGTATACTATATGTACATATAAATGCTCAAAAAATAAAAAAAAAATAGTCAAAATTCATGATATATTCATGATTCATAATAGAAGTCATAGGTCATAACCAAAATATACAAGTTAATAACTACAAAAAGAAGGAACCAAATAAGTTTAAGCTGTAGAGGCTTAAAGTAACTAAACAAAAGACAGAACTGTATCAGAAATGATTCAGAATCGAGAACTTAGAAGGAAGGAGGAAGGATAACAGAAAGAACCATGGCCGGAAAGTGCAGAGCCAATGGATCACACTTGGAATAGGCGGGAAAACAACACTCTGGCCAGAAACTCGCCGGAGATGACAATGAGAACTAAGAGTTGAGAGGGAGAACTGGGAGCACCGAGAACTGAGAGTTGAGAGGGAGATATGTATGAAAGAGAGAAAGAGATGGGTTTTCAAAACCCTATTAAAAAAAAATTAGCTGAAAACCTGAAAATACCCTAAAAAAGTGGCGTCCGCGTCCAACGGAAAAATCCAAGGGCAACAAGGGAATTTCAGCCCATGAAGCAATAGTGGCCCTATGATGCCTGCTTTGCTGCGATTCGGTGCAATTTTGGTTGCGACAGCGGCCGCAGTCGCCACTACTCGAAAATGCTCAGCAACGTCGTCCCCATAGCGGCCACCGACTGCCCCGCCGCTATAGCACCACTATACCGCGCTATTGATAACACTGTTCTACAAATCATAGTTTCACGATATTATCAAGGTTTATCTTACCTGAATTGTCTGTGAGTATGATACCGAGTATTTATGGAAGAATATTTGTAGTCACGATTGCTTATCAATAAATGAAACATTTCCTGTTTTATTTTTTAATTTATAGAATGATTGACCTCATCAAATCATGTTATCACAGAGTAATTCAGACGATAATCATTCTCCTTCTGATAAGAGGAGTGGGCTACAAGGCCTTCCATGGAAGGATTTCTCAAGGGGAGGTTTTGGTCTTGGGAAGGAGGAGTCATTGATGGGGAGGATGTCTGGAAAGAATACATTTGGTAAGCAAGGAGACAATTTTGAACCCGTTCGTAAGAGCAAGCGAGTACCAAAGAGGCGTGTACTTGATGGGGAATTTGGTGATGATGACGATGGGGATGATGAGATTCGGTACTTGGAAAAGCTGAAAACATCAAAAGTTTCTGCAGTGTATAGAGATGAAGAAGAATTAAGCAAGAAACAGCGAAAACTTTCTAGCGTTTCTAGTATGGAAAATGCTGCCTTGTCAAGGTCGGGCAAAGAAGGTAAGAAAAGGTCTAGAACTGATAGAGTGTATGAGGACACCGATTATGAGGATGAAGAGGAGTCAGGATCTGATGGTGAGCTTGAGGATAAGAAAAAGAAAAAACAGAGGAAGGAATCTGTTGATGTATTGATGGACAGTAAGAGGGAAATGACTCTGACAACTCGTCAACGGGCCCTTCAGTCAAGCAAAGATGCCTCTGCATCTGCTGCTAGTTTAATCGAGTTTCCCAACGGATTACCACCTGCCCCTCCTAGAAGTGAGCATTTATCTGGACTTTATTCTCTGTTATTCATTTCATACTAGAGTCATTTACCATGTAGCTTAATTTATAATTATATCTTAACCACAGAGCAAAAGGAGAAGCTTTCAGAAGTGGAGCAGCAACTGAAGAAAGCCGAGGCTGCCCAGAGGCGTAGAATGCAAGTTGAGAAGGCTGCCAGGGAATCTGAGGTTTATTTTTGTTCTCACCAAGTTACAATTTTCTTTCTCATTATCTTCGATTTTACACTGAAAAGCAAGTCCATTTGAATTTTTAAATTCATTTTGTAGGCTGAAGCTATCAGAAAAATACTTGGTCAAGACTCCAGTAGGAAGAAGAGAGAAGATAAAATAAAGAAGCGCCAAGAAGAACTAGCACAGGTTTTGCAGCACTAAATGAATTTCCCACTCTAATCTTGTTTTTTTTTGTACAGCTTTCAGTTTTTATTGAATTATTTTTTGCAGGAGAAGGCAGCCAATGCACGAATGCATGCATCAAACACCATCAGATATGTGATGGGTCCTACTGGGACAACTGTGACTTTTCCTGGGGAAATGGGGCTCCCTAGCATATTGAACTCCAAACCCATCAGGTATCGGGCTGTGCTGATTTGATGTATGGTAGTTAGATGTCTTCCTCATAACGTGTTTACTGGTCAGAGATGTCTGGCAAATAAAATGAGAGAAAGAAAATTTGAAGTGTTTATAATGAGAGAGAGAGGAGATAAACTAGAGAATGAGGTGAAAACTAGTAACTTCTCTGTCACCGTGTTATGTCCTTTTATTTAGTGAATGCTTGCTTTACAAGCTGATCTTAGAGCTAATATAAAAATACTATAAAAGAATACTAACACCAAAAGCTGTATACACACAACTCAAACAAAAGATTAATATATACATCTAATGTTCTTCCTCAATCTGGAGCATATATATGATATGATCCAAGCTTGTTATATATGTAGCTAATTTGGGGCCCTTTAAAGGATTTGAGTTGGTATTTGAGTTGACAAAGGATGTGACTATTTCACTTGACATGATCTTCTGTCTCTTATAAAATGACAACCGATGTCTGTGTTTGGTTCTGTTACGAAAGACAGGGATAGAGGCAATAGGTAATGCAGTCTGATTTTCACAAACAAGGGTCATCTGTCCAACATCTTTAAATTAAAGTTCTTTGAGCAACTTTTTGGAGCTTATAAGGGCACTTGTTGCAGCAGTCATAGCTCTATGTTTTGTTTTAGTACTCGATTGGGCAACCACACTTTCTTACTCTTCTAAGAAATCGAATTACCGCTAGTAATGTAATATACACACAATAACATGAAGTAGAAAGCCTATATGAAGATGAACCTGTCCAGTTAGCATCAGAATTGCTCACTACTTGAGTGTTCGTTATCTTCAGAGAAGTCACTTTCCCGGTGATCCCTTGATATATCTTTTAGAATTCAAACCATAGCATCCCAATGACTATTATATGGGGGGTTCTAAAACTGGGCAACAACACTCGCCGGAAAGGAGATATCAAGTGTAGTCATGGTGAGATAGTTTAGTTTCCTGACAAGTCTCCTATTCTTGCCAGAATCAACTGAAGGCCCCCCGGTATGGTGGAAGTTTAACATTAGGATCCATTAGAGTATCAATAGATCTAGTATTTAACATGCCAGTTTCCTCTAGTATGTCTAAAGCATAGTTCCATTGTGAGATAGAAATATCGTTCTTAGATTGAGCTACTTCAATTCCAAGGAAATAACGAAGTTTGCCCAAGTCGTTTGTTTAAAAATTACGGTTGTGGAACCGTTTAAGCCGCTGAATGCCACATTATCACTCCCTGTAATAATAATGTCTTCAACATAAACAACCAAATAGATACATCCCTGAGACGAATGGTGGTAGAATAATGAATGATCTGCTTCATTACGAGTCATACCAAATTGTCGCACAACACTTAAGTTACCAAACTAGGCTTGTGGAGACTGAGACCTTAGAGAGATTTGCACAATCGGTATACATGTTCGGAACACTTACTTTGGGCAACCGTGGTATTTGCTCCATTTAAATCTCTTCTTGCAACTCGTCGTGGTGGAAAACATTTTTGATTTCTAGTTGATGAGGAGGCCAGTGATAGATGGCAACCATGGATAAAAAGAGGCGAAGATATGCCACTCTGCATTAGTATAGTGAAGGCCCAAAATTTGAGTATAGCCTTTAGTAAACATTGTTCTTTAGGTGGTGTTTGGTTCGTGAAATGTTTTATTCCCAGCTAAATTACATTCCCGGGAATCTCATTTTCAGGAATATTTCTTTCCCACTCTCACACATGGGAATAAAGTTTTTACTTTCAATCACAAATTTTATTTTCGAGCATTTTTAAGTCTGAGAATAATTTTTTAAAACTTGTGCCAAACATCGGAAACTTTTATTCCCATGCCCACTTTCCTAGAAATATTAAAATATGACCGATACCAAAAGTCACTTTAAGGCTTAAGGCGATCAATTTGACCATCTCGACATACTTTAACAGTGTAAATCCATCAACTGTTGGCAGTAGGCCAAGCAGTTGAGGAGCTAGGGTTTATCTCCTCCAAGCTCTTAAAATACTATGTTTGTAACGAGATAGAAAATGAGATAAACCAGAGAATGAGGGGAAAATTAGTGACTTCTCTGTCATGGTGGTCTCTCCTTTTATTAAGTAAAATGAAGGCTTGTTTTATAAGCCTGCTCTTACAGCTTTACAAAACATAAAAATACTATAGAATAATGCTAACACACAGAGCTATACGTATACAACTAAAGCAGTAGACTAGTATATACAGATCACAAGGGGAATGAAAATTGATGTATAAAAAGTCGTAATTTACCCAAAAAAAGAAATCTAAGTGTTTGCCTTTGGCTTTAGCTGTTTCCATGATATTGACAACAACAAACATTGGCCAGAAGGTAGATACTCATGCATGAGTTATTGGGCTTTGCTAATTTGATGTGTGGACCTGTGAACTGTTTTCTTGAGGAATTTTACACAAATAAATAAGGAGGGAAAGAAGAGAGGAATGGAAAATGGTTTTAACAGATTATGCTGTTTATCAGAAAAGAAATCTGAGTCTTTGCCTTTGGATTTAGCTGTTTCCCTAATTTTGACAAGAAGAAACATTGTTCAGAAGTTAGAAACTATTGCTGTAAGTTTGTTTGGCAAACACACAACTTTCGTTCTCTGCTAATAATATTATTGGGCATTGTTTCAGTTATCCTCCACCTCGTGAGAAGTGTGCCGGCCCATCTTGTACCAATCCATACAAGTATCGAGATTCAAAATCAAAGCTTCCTCTTTGTAGTCTCCAATGCTACAAGGCTGTACAAGAGAAGATGGCGGCTGAAAGTACCTCTTGATTTTGTGAATGATCCTTTATTACTGGCTTATGCAACCACCCTTGATTTTACTGTGTTGTTCTATGATATGTATTTTATTTGATGCTGGTATAAGAGGTTTTCTGATAATGGTACCCAGTTGATTGGAAATGGGTACGACATGTAGACAGAACCGTTTTGTTCTGTTGGCTTTTTATGTAGCAATACTACACAGAAGTCCTTTATTTTAAATACAAACCACCATTGCATCATATATTAATAGGTGCAAGTGCTATCTAAGAATAATCACAAATTTTCAATTGCTATGTGTAAAGATGATGTGTAGAAACCACAATAAGGAGACTAAAATTAGATGGAGTATAATTCGATCGTTAGAATGGAAAAAGTTATAGGTGAATTTATTAAGAATTTAAAGGTTGATGTTTTATTTATAATTATAAATACGAATATGATTTACAATAAAACATTATGACGTCCTTTGATTCATGTAGTTGATTCCATCTAGTGGGGAAATGTTTGATTGTTTGTCATGTCAGCACCTAATTTTTCTAGATCTAAAATTTATGAGTAATTTTTTATATATTAAAATAAGAAGAATGGTAATGAGTGTCCTAAGAAATACTTAGTTTTTCAATAAAAATTTGTTTTTCTTGGTTTCTTAAGGAGTGTTCTAAGGGTACTCGTTAGCATGATCCTTAAAATAATAGTAAAAACTTTACAACCCTTTGTTTCTATAAGCTTTCTAGTACAAGTTTTTATTTTTTATCTGATTTCTTTGTTTCATCCTTTTATGAACTCTTAATTTTAGTTGAACATATAAAAAAAATACGAAACACCAAAGTAGAGAGCTTCTTGGCTATGGCAATAATCCACCTCGATCTTCCAAATATCCACCTTAGCCCAACCCAATCTTACAAAAATCCACCTTAGCCTAACCCAACAGCTAATTGATATTTTTGTTTTTTTTTGTAAAAGAAGTAAAAATAAAAAATATAATACAAAAGAAAAACATGGAAAGAAATATATGATGATGTCTGATATAATGATGTCATCGACATATACAAGAAATATAATACAAAAATTGGTTTTCAGCCTCGTCATCATCTGACATAATGATGTCATCGACATATACAAGTAATACAGTGAGCTTACCTTCTTCTGAGTGCTTAATAAAGAAAGTATGATCTCCCTAACTTTGTATTCGAGGACATCATCACCTTCATATATATTCCAAACCAAGCTTAGGGAGACCACTTCAACCCACTGAACGCCTTCTTCAATGTACATACCTTATTTCCTCAACTAGTAGAATCATATCCATCTATAATCTCCATGTAAGCCTCTTCTTCCACGTCTTCGTGTAAAAATGCATTTTTAACGTCAAATTGATGTAATTTCCATCCATGGTGAGCAACTAGGGAAAATAAGTTCCTTATGGCTCATTTGGTGGTCAGGATAGGATATGGGCGGATATGATAAGAGAGCATGATATGAGTAGGATATGATATGAGCAGGATAAACTGTTATACTATCCGATGTTTGGTGTCCACCAGATAACCAACTGGATAGCATTGTAATTTTAGTACGAATTTTAAAATTTTCATTTTTGTTCTGAATATTTTCATATTTTATTAGATTTTAGTTTTTTATAATTTTTATTTTTTAAGATTATATAAAAAGACAAAATTGTCCTTGTGATAAAATTACATATAATATTTTAAAATATTGTTTAGCTTAAATTAATTTTGTTATAATTTTAAATAATCATTTTTAGTTTTTACTTTACATATAGTTAAATTATTAGAATATTTTTTATTTATTTGTCATTTTTTTTTAAAATAATGTGAAGTAACAAAATTAGTCTCGTGACAAAATAAAAATAATTTTTTAAATTAATTATTAATATTTTTATTATTTTATGTTTTATTATACCTTTTTTGGTAACCATATTATATTTTATTATACTTTAATTATTTTATATATAAAATATTTTTATACTTTATTATACTATAAATCATCTTATCCTATCCTGTTGAGTTCTAACCCAGCTCCCCCCTCAGGATAGAATTTTAACTAGATGAACATGATATGATAGGTGATAGGATTGATTTATCATATCCTGCTGGCTCACCAAACAATAGTTTCAGACAGGATATGATAGCTTATTCTATCATGTCTCTCTTATTCTGACCATCAAACGAGCCCTTATAGTATTTAACTTTGTTATAGGAGGAAATGTCTCCTCGTAGTCAATCCCATAGGTGTCGATGTATCATTTGGCAACCAACTATGTCTTATATAGATAAAGTGTGTCATCAAACTAATATTTTATAGTATATATCCACCTGCATCCCACTGGCCATTTATCCTTTGTTCTATTACCAATCTCCTATGTTTCGTTCTTCTCCAATGCATTCATCTTCCATGGCTTGAAACCAAATCCTATCTTCAAATGGTTGTTGTACTAATGCTGAAATTTTGATAGAACCAGTGAAATTTTTGATCCTCGTGTTGTCAAGTGTGATTTCTTAGGTTATTCTCTTGGCAAGAAGGGATATAAACGATACCATCCTTTGACTTGATGCTTCTTTGTTTTCATGGAAGTCCTTTTAAGAATCTAAGTCTTTTTTTTCCACTCAACTTCAGTTTTAGGTGGAGAACATTCTGAAAGTTGAGTCCTTCTTTCCCGAGTCTTCTATATCTCTGGAGTCTCCTTAGTCCTATATAATTCCCTTGTTGCCTTTTAGTGCACATGAATTAGCTTCTTCTGATTCTATACCTCAACCTACTAAGGCCAAGGCAAATACACCAAACTGGTGTATCAGAAGAAAAACAAACACGACCACGTCCAGTAGTGACTTCAAACGTCCGAGCCTATAAGTACTTTCTAATCCTAATGTTCTAAATTCTGAGACTTTGGATATTTCTTTAAATGATTGTGACCCTGACCCAAATGACTTACACATTGCCTTGGGGAAACGGAAAATGTCTTCTTCCGAGTATCTGATTTCTCAAATTTTTCCTCTGAATATCTTTCCTTACAGTACCATATTTCAAGTAAGTGACAATCTTTTGTTGTTGAAACACCATTTTGTTAGGGAGTATCAACACACGTGAACTCATGGAGAATATGATCTTTAAGTAATTTAGGAAAACACTCCCTACCGTTATCAGAACATATGTGTTTAATTGCTCTTTCAAATTAAGGCTGAATCATAAGGTAGAATTGAACAAATAATGAGAACACTCATGATTTATCTTTCATGAGGAAAAGTCAAGTCACACGAGTACAATAATCAATAAAAGAAACCAATCATTATTTGCCAGAAACACTAAGAATGGATGTAGCTCCTCCCTCACATTAAAATGTGAATAAGATCGAGATGTTTAATATTTTAATTAGAACTAAGAGAAAAAGATACACAGTGATGTTTATAAAATTGACCGTCATTATAGCGAAACAACTTAATAGACTCTTTCAAAAACAATGATAGGATCATAAACTTATAAAAAGAAAAAGAAGTGTGACCAAGACACTTGTGTTGATGTCAAATTTGAGAAATAAGATACTTTGAACTAGTCTAACGACAGTAATGTAGCAACCTCTCATCGGAACCATATGCAACATCGGTGTTGAGGAGATAGTACAACCTTCCTTGTTCCTTAGCAACTCAAATCATCCTACCTGTGGTAAGATCCTGAAAAACATAATGAGAAAACGGAAAAATATTACTGCATAGTTTAGATCTTTGACAAACTAACAAATGGAAAAAAAATGATTAATGAAAAGGTCGGGAACATGGAGTACATCCTTTAAGTGAAGGGAATACTGGAGTTTAATGTTACCACATTCCGCAATTAAGGCATGAGAGCCATCAGATACAGTTATATGATGTTTATCTGTAGAGGGTTGATAAGATGACAAATGTTGTTTCATGTGGTCTTGAGGCATATGATGATCGGGAGCTCTTCATGTTCAATCCACTTCTTGAAACATCATTAGACATAGAATTGGCTTGAATAGTATGGGATCACACCTCCAATCCCGAGTTTAACCTTTTTTTAACCTTGTTCTCATTCCCCATTCCATCCAAAGAAACACCAAACTACCTCTGGCCCTCTGAATTCCTCCTACTATATATATGTACGCATTTCTTGTTTCTGAATCAAAGATATCCTTAAATTTGAGAGAACCTTTACAATTAGAAAGAGCAAGAAATCATTCAACAAATATTATATATACCGTTATGTTCAGGCTCATTATCATATAACACATTGAACCTTTCATCCCTTTTTACTCTTATGGGATTTATCACCTTCAAATACGGTAGCATCAGAGACACAATGGTTAAGAATGAATGTTTTCTCTTGGAATTAGTATCATCACCAACGTTATACACGTAATAGAGAGTGAAGTGATACCCAACACTAGTGGCTTCTTGAGTTCTTTGTTTTCAATTCTTTGCTTCTCCTTGTTGCAAATCTCATTTTGTTTCCTAAAATACAAACATGTGTCAACACCGGGACGATCGCAACAATATGAAATTAAATTGGACCTAAAAAGCATGAAATAATCAAAATACACAAACACCATTTAAGAATAAAAACTAAACATACTTAATGAAAAAAACACAATCAAGAGGTTGTATTAAAGAGCAATAACCACTCATTTTGACATAAAAAACAGATAATTCATCAAATTTTCACATACCATCGGAATAATAACTCTTGGGAATATAAGCAAAATCCATGAATTCGCTACTTTATAGCTTGTGAGTCTAAAACTCTAAATGAAAGAAATGCGGTTGATCAAATAGACTCGTAGACTTAATAACATAGTAAACAAGAAGGAAAACAAATGGTTGCACCGGTAATTCATGGCATAAATCTAGAGACAAAGTAATTGGAGGAACAAATTTTATAAATAAAACCAATGCATAAGTAGAATTTTGCTTTTCCTTAGACTTATTCATAAATATAAAAATATTCCAAAACCAAAATTATTAATTTTTTTAAAAAAGAATGAAAAAAGAAATCACGTGGGTTATATATGAAGAACCATGTAGGTACAAAGGAGTAATTTCTGTAGATCAGGTCAAATATCGCGTTCATCTAAAGTCAAAGGCCTCACTTTACCTCACAGTATCTTATGGCTAGGGTCCACTCACCTTGCAATCATCTCAAACACAAATTGAGTTTGGAAGAGCTTATTTAAGCTTCTTTTGACTTATCTGATGACATAAGCTCTTATGCAGTGTGTTTGGCAGAACTTATAAAAATAACTTATGTCATCCCATAAGAAGTTTTTGACTTATTTTCATAAGTCATTGAGAGAAGCTTATGGAATTATCATAAGAGCTTATGCACTAAACACCATCTCTATGTTTTTTACTATTCGAATCCTCTCATGCCCATTTATTTCTTTTTCTTTCTTTAAGCGCTTATGGCATAAGCTCTCATGCGATAAGGTCTTATGTGATAAGCTCTTAATTAAGTTATTTACTCAAACGCACCCAAAGGGGTCTTGCTTCACTCGATACTAACTTTTGGCTAAGGTCAATTTACTAACTACACAAAAAACTATTGATTGAATTACCGTTTTGGTAGCTGAAATTGTATGGCGATGGCAAGTTAGTCCATTTTATTAATAAATAGGCAAAAATGTCCCTCAAATTAAAAAACGTTCATTATGTTTTTTTAGGCAAAATAGGTAAATTGATCTTATACGTTTTTTTTACTTTTCAGATTAGTCCTATAAGTTTTATTTTTTTAAAATTGGTCTTGCACGTTACGTTCTGTTTCCACATTAGTCATGTCCGTCAATTTTGACCTAACGCCGTTAGCTCAAAAGCCACGTGCCAGACATATATGATAGCTACGTCAGGTCAAAACTGATGACGTTAGGTCCAAATTGACGGAAAGGACTGACGTGAAAACGGAATGTAACGTGTAGAACTAATTTGAAAAAATAAAACTTATAGGACCAATGTGAAAAAAGTATAGGATCAATCTACCTATTTTGCCTTTTTTTTATAAACAACGTTCATTATCTTATGATCCCCGAATTGAAAAACATCGCCGAATTGGACTAACTTGATGGATTTTTTTCAATTTGAGGGACATTTTTGCTTAATTCTTAATGTGAGCCTTACAATTTTAGGGACCAAAATGATGATTAACATGGGTTGTTATCTCTTTGCTAAAGCAGGACATATTAGTCCCTGGATTTAGTTCCGACGTCAATTTACTTGTTTTTGTGTCCTATTAACCATCTTAGTGTATGTTTGGACGAGTGTTTGATATAAGTGATTTTGAATGTAATTGAATTTGTAAAATTGATTTGGTTAGAATTGTGTTTGAAGTTAAATGATTTTTATTTGGATGTTTTTAGTTTGAAAGCAAGTTTCATATAAAACTTAGTGTAAAATTTTCAACTCAACTCAAAAGCTGCTTTTTGTAGCTTCTAGTCAGAATCGCTTCTGGAGGCAAAATCAATTTTACCTGTTAGTAACCAAACATCTCATTTGTTGGAACCAAAGTGGTTTTGGATTTAATAATCTCTAAGTTTTGATGATAACAAATGGATTAAATTTACTTGGCAAAGTGTTAGTTGAGATCTAACATGTGCTTTCAGTTATGCAGGAATGCTTCAATATAAGTAAAGTAAACTTGGGATAAAGTTTTCATTGAAAAATACGTGTCCACCCTTGTAGACGGGCTGATAAAAAACTTTGGTAAAGTTACTTAGTTATTTAATTAAGTAGACTGATTTTCTTGAGCAGACGAAGCTCTAAATATTTGCTAGATTAATACCTAAATAAACTTGTTAGGTACAGTAAGTCCAAAGACTTGATAAATAAGCACGTCTATCTTGCCACGTAAGCAGACGGAAGTAATTAGTTGAAGTAAATGAACTAAAACATAAAGTAATCTGGTAGACGAGCCCTAACCGCCACGTCACCAGACGGAGATCTTTATAACTCATTAAGGAATAGTGAAGGCGCTGTCGCGCACGCGCCAAAAAGAACGAGCGGTTTATAAAAATGTAGTTTAGGCGACAACTCGGATGTCGTCTCACAAGGACTCTTGAAGTGTTACTTGTCACAAAAATCAGTTTTGGGGGGGTTGGATTTGAATTCAAATAAGTAACAAAGCAATTAAAAAGTTCAAAGAGATTATAAATAGAAACAAGATTATCTATTGTTCACAATATATTGGTTAGTAATTCAACTAAGATTTAAGTTCTCCATGACAATAACGTAAAAACACAGATGAAAAAGGTATGTAAGAACATATGGAGAAGTCAAAAATTCTTGCAAACTGTATAATAGGTATTGAAAAGGGAAGATAGGAATTCTATACTATTCAGAGATTAAAAGTTCCCCACTAACGAAAAAACAGAAAGGGAGAGCAAATTTGCACATACTATTCGTGAGACCCACTCGCGAATCTTGTGAAAAGTAAAAGTAAGCAACGTTTGGTCTTCTCGCAGGGCGAAGTACTACTCGCGAGGCGAGACTCTTCAAATTCCAAACTGTCACAGCCGTGACCTTCAGCATGGTTAAACCGTGATAGCTTCTGGTCTTCCAGGGTTGGATTACTCGCGAGGCGAGTCCAGTGTTCGCGAGGCGACACAGAAACCTTGCATTTTCCTGGAACAGTCAGCCTTCAGGGTCGCGGGGCGAGGTGTTGGTCGCGGGGCGAACCAGAGAGGATGACATTTTCACTGTTCTGCTGGCTTTCAGGTTCGCGAGGCGAGAATACTCTCGCGAGGCGAATCCCCTGTTTCTTTATTCTCTTGACTTCCAACTTAACCTGAAAATAAAGACACAGCTATAAGTGCATTTTTTGACTCAAAACTGGCTAAATTAACCTAGAACTACTTTAGAGACTCAAAACCTTACTTGAGGACAATCTAATCTAATTTGGGTGAAAATAGGATATAATTTGCACAAAACCCTGGTCATACTAGCCATAAAACTAGATGAGCCAGAGGCTTATCAAAATACCCCAAACTTAAACTTTGCTTGTCCCCAAGCAAACTACAACTCAAAAATCAAAAAGACTCAAGACCTGGAAAGCTTAAGAGATTCAGTCAACCTTGCACAAATTTCAAGCAATACATCAAAGCAGTTTTCTACAATGTTCCCCCCTTTCCAAACAAAGCAATCCCCACAGTCATTCATTCTAAACATTTGAGAACTTCATCATTCAAACAATCATTAATCTAAGCAGGGGATCCAAGTTACACACAAGAGGGAGATCACCAAATTCAAACAACTGCCTTCCTCACAAGGGCATTTAGTGTTTCACTCAATCGCTCAATTTGTGTCAGGCTAACATTCACTCAATTTTACTTTTAAGAGCACTTCCCATAAATTTGATTTTCATCTCAAAATGGTTCCCACAGAAAACATGCATGCAACATCAGAAGGTCTTTTATGGGTTGTAATGGGGCCTGACTAAGGGTAGGATATACAAAGGAACTAGGCTGAAGACCCTAGGAACTAAGAGAGCATGAAACACTTCAAAACATTGAGATTCCACCCAAGTTCCTTTTCTCATTCATCTTTTCATTTGCCTTGGGCGACTACAGCCTTTTTATTCAAATACTTTTATTTTTAACATTTTTTTTACACTTTTTTTTTTCATTTTTTTATTTATTATTCTTTTCTTTTGGCCTTTGGCTCCAACCTTTTTATTATTTATTTATTTTATTTTTTATTTTTTATTTTTTTACTTTTTCAATCCCAAACAACACATATCACACCTTGTAGCCACCCCAAACTTAGTTTCTTGCACCCATTCTCTTTCTAAGATTCCATGCTCTCCTAATCCTAAGATCGGGTTAACATGGTTTTCCAGATTTTTGGGCTTATAACACTAGGTTATCAAGAATTAACAGGCTAATCAGGCTCAAAAGGGCTAACTAAGGAACATGCACTAGGAATTGGTTCTTTTAGGCTAAGTAGTTATTTACAAAGAAAATGCCTAAATCATCTGAAGCAAACACATAATCATGCAAACCAAGAAGAGATTCAAGCAAATTCGGGAAAGTGCAACTTAAAAGTGATTTCACACAGTCAAAAACATGTTGGAGGCTCAAATCCTCACCTGGACATTCATGCAAATTGTTTGACAGAGATTCTATCCCTAGTGTGTGCTTCCTATCACCCCAAACTTATCATAAATCATGCCATCATAACAAAATCTCAAAGTTCAGTTTTCAATCACATGGGGATCACTTTTCAAAAAAAATAAAATAAATTTCAGCCTAGGGGGAATCATCACATCAATCATGCAATCAATCTGTGCAAAATCAATCAAAATCCATCAAACTTGCTAACAAAAGACTCAACACAATTTATTCAAGAGCTAAAAGAAAAGAAACAAGACAAAACAAAACTACAACTAGTTCCCTCCCCCACACTTAAAATATACATTGTCCCCAATGAAACAACATAACTATAAAATCAGAGTGAGGGGAAGGAAAGGAAACTCCCTGATCAAGTGTCAGTGTAGGTGGGAGCTTCCAAGGAGAGCTCCTCAACATTAGCATCCACAGGAACACCAACATCCCCACCATGGAATGGCTTCAGCCTCTGCCCGTTAACCTTGAAGGACTTGTGGGTACCTGCACGTTTAATCTCTACTGCACCATAAGGAAAAACGTTAGTAACAACAAAGGGGCCATCCCATTTTGACCCAAGTTTCCCAGCCATCAATTTCAGCCGGGAGCTAAACAGTAAGACTTGCTGACCCACAGAAAATTCTTTTCTAGCTATCATCCTATCATGAAAAAGTTTTGTTTTCTCTTTATAAATCCTGGAGCTTTCATAGGCTTCTAGCCTAAGCTCCTCAAGCTGCTGCAACTGGAGTTTCCTTTCAACACCAGCTTTCTTCATTTCCAAGTTACAGCATTTTACTGCCCAATATGCCCGGTGCTCAACTTCCACAGGGAGGTGACATGCCTTACCAAATACAAGCCTGAAAGGGGACATTCCTATTGGCGTCTTGAAAGTGATCCTCTGAGCCCACAGTGCGTCTTCTAGACGGCGGCTCCATTCCTTTCTATTCGGCTGCACCGTCTTCTCTAGAATCTGCTTGATCTCTCTGTTTGATATCTCAGCCTGGCCATTGGTCTGGGGATGGTAAGCAGTGGAAACTCTATGCACAACTCCATATTTTCTGAGTAAGGCTTCCATGGTTCGGTTGCAGAAGTGAGTGCCCTTGTCACTGATGATAGCCTTAGGTATGCCAAACCTGCAAAAAATGTTGGACCTAACAAATTTGGAAACAACTTTAGCATCGTTAGTCCTAGTGGGGATTGCTTCCACCCACTTTGAAACATAGTCAACAGCCAAAAGAATATACAGAAAACCAAAAGAAGGAGGGAAAGGACCCATGAAATCAATCCTCCACACATCAAAAACCTCACAAAAAAGCATGGACTGCTGAGGCATCTCACTCCTACGAGTGATGGCAGGGCCTGTTGTTTGACATTCCTTGCAATTCCTGTAGACCTCATAGGCATCTCTAAAAATTGTGGGCCAGTAGAACCCAGAATCCAGGACTTTTCTTGCCGTCTTTTGTGGTCCAAAGTGTCCTCCAACTTGAGAGGCATGAGAGAAGTGCAAGATGGACTCTGTCTCATGATCGGGGACACACCTCCGAATAACCTGATCACTGCAAAACTTCCATAGGTAGGGATCATCCCACACATAGTAATTTGAATCACTCTTGAGCTTGTGGAACTTGGATCTACTTGTACCTGCAGGAACAACACCAGCAACAAGAAAGTTAACTATGTCAGCTAACCAGGGGGTTACCCCATACAGATGTAGAAGCCGCTCATCAGGAAAATCATCTTGGATGGGAGAAGGATCCTCATCCCTTGCTATTCGGCTCAAGTGATCGGCTACCAAATTTTCAGCTCCACTCCTGTCTTTTATCTCCACATTGAATTCTTGGAGCAAAAGCATCCACCGGATCAGTCTTGGCTTAGCTTCTGGTTTCTTTAACAGGTACTTCAGAGCTGCATGGTCAGTGAAAACAATAACCCTAGAGCCTAGCAAATATGACCTAAACTTATCAAGTGCAAATACAACAACTAGCAGTTCTTTCTCAGTGGTGGTGTAATTTGATTGTGCAGCATCTAATGTCCTAGAAGCATAGTGAATGACATGGGCAGCCTTGCCCACCCTTTGTGCCAGAACCGCTCCCACAGCAAAATTGGAAGCATCACACATGAGTTCAAAAAGGAGTGTCCAGTCTGGGGGCTGGATTATGGGGGTAGATGTCAATGCTCTTTTCAGGTAGTCAAATGCCTTCTTGCAATTGTCATCAAAATGGAACAGGGAATCATTCTTCAGCAGGTTTGACAATGGCAGAGCTATCTTGCTGAAGTCCTTAATAAAGCGCCTGTAGAAACCTGCATGGCCAAGAAAAGAACGGATCCCACGTACGCAAGATGGATAAGGCAATGAAGAAATCACATCAATTTTTGCAGGATCTACTGAAATACCCTCTTTAGAAATAACATGACCTAAAACTATCCCCTGTTCTACCATAAAGTGACACTTTTCATAGTTCAAAATCAGATCAGTCTCAATGCATCTTTCTAGAACTAAACTCAGATTATGCAGACATGCATCAAATGAGGAGCCATATACAGTGAAGTCATCCATGAACACCTCCATGCAATTTTCAATAAATTCAGAAAAAATGCTAAGCATGCATCTTTGGAAGGTGCCAGGAGCATTACAAAGGCCAAATGGCATCCTCCTATAGGCAAACGTACCGAAGGGGCACGTGAAAGTGATCTTTTCCTGATCCTCAGGGGCAATATGGATCTGGAAATACCCGGAAAAGCCATCAAGAAAACAGTAATGAGATTTACCAGCCAGCTGTTCCAGCATCTGATCTATGAACGGCAAAGGAAAGTGATCCTTTCTGGTGGCCTGGTTCAACTTCCTATAATCTATACAGACTCGCCAGCTATTCTGGACTCTAGTAGGCACAAGCTCATTATTATCATTCCTAACTACTGTGAGACCGGACTTCTTGGGTACAACTTGCACTGGACTTACCCAAGTACTATCAGAGATGGGGTATATAATACCTGCCTGCAGAAGTTTAGTCACCTCTTTCTTCACCACATCCAGAATCAGTGGATTGAGCCGCCTTTGGGCCTGTCTAACTGGTTTAGCCCCATCCTCCAATAGAATTCTGTGCATGCATCTGGAGGGGCTAATTCCTGGAATATCAGTCAAGGTCCACCCAATAGCCTTCTTGTGCTTCTTCAGAACCTCCAATAGTTTGGCTTCCTGGTCAGAGTCAAGGCTGGAAGAGATAATGACTTGCAGTTTTTCATTTGTCTCCAAGTAAGCATACTTCAAGTTCCCAGGAAGTGGCCTGAGCTCTAAGGATGGTGGCTGCTCAATGGATGGTACATTGGGAGTAGCCATGATGTCAAGGACTTCTGCTGAACATATAGCTTCACTCTCACTATCACTATCACCCTGTAAAGTTGAATCAAGAAACTCAGCACAAACAGCACACGGGTTAGTGTCAGTGCAGTTAGTACATGAATATAAATCATCAAAACCAGAAATGAATGGAAAATCAGAAACAAAGTCCTCATGGGCGTCCTCAATAATCTCAGGAAGCAACTCTAAGTGGAAAACAGAGTGCTCCTCCAGTGGGTGTTTCATAGCATCAAAGATGTTGAACTTTGCCACAATATCACCAAACTCCATAGACATGGTCCCATCATTCACATCAATCTTAGTCTTAGCTGTCTTCATGAATGGTCTGCCCAAGATTATTGGTGATCTACTGGAATGTGTCTCTCCTGCCATGTCTAGGATGTAGAAGTCAGCATGGAAGATCAACTCATCAACTTGCACTAGTACATCTTCTACCATTCCCATGGGGCGGGCATTGGTCCTGTTGGCCAACTGGATGGTAAGATCTGTATACTGCAAGGGACCAAGATCAAGGTTATTAAAGATGGAGGTAGGCATGACATTTTTGGAGGCTCCCAAATCCAACATGCAGTTTTCAAATTTCCTGTCCCCAATAATGCATGGAATAGTAAATGTGCCCGGATCCTTGCACTTCTGTGGTAATGCCTGAGTAGGGGCTAAAGAAGCAACTCTTTCTGGTGCAGGCTTAGACTGGATAAGAGCTGAAACATTCCTTTCCAAATCAACTCTCTCATTATTCTTCAACTTCCTCTTGTTGGTACATAGATCCTTCAGAAATTTTGCATACTTGGGCACCTGCTTGATCACATCTAGAAGGGGAATATTCACAGCTACTTTTCTGAACACATCTAAAATCTCCCTTTCCTTGTCTTCACCACCAATCTTCTTATTTTTCTGAACTCTGTGTGGGAAGGGGATTGGTGGTCTGTACACTTTCTCAACTTCAACTTCAACAGTAGGCTCAAGAGTTACCTCAATAATTTCTTCATCCTTTCCAGAGGTGGCCTCAACAACTCTTCCAGATCTCAGAGAAATGGCACTCACATTAGGGTTGGAGGCATTGGGATTTATCACTGGTTGTGCCGGCAGCTGGGTTGTCCCTTGAGCTTGCTGTATGTTATTCATGGATGTGGCCAGCTGTCCAATCTGTGTCCTCAAATCTTGAATGCTAGCATCTGTTCGCTGCTGAAACTGTGCCTGTGAGGCCTGGAACTGTCCGACTTGCTGCTGGAAAAGTGTAGTCATTTGTGCAGTCATTTGTGAAGTCAATTGTGAAGTCATTTGCTTGAGCATGTCCTCCAGTGAAGGTCCAGAAGGTGCAGATGTAGTCACTTGAGGAGGATTCTGTGGTGCTGCCATCGATTGTTGTTGGGATGAGTTCCCACACCGAAGATTAGGATGATTCCTCCAATTTGGATGGTACCTATTTGTGGAGCGGTCTGGAGTGCTGTACCGGTTCTGGTTATTGCCTTGATTATAGGGATGGACTGCATAAGCCTGAGACAGATCAGTGACGAACTCTTCCTTCGGAATGGGGCATGCCTCATACGGATGCTCAGGAGAGTTGCACATGCTACACAACCGTGCAGGCTGTACCCTATCTATTGCCAATCGCCTTACAAAAGAAGTGAGCTCATCCATTCTATTCTCAAGGGCCTGGTTGGAAGAGGAACTATGGACCTCATGCACACCTCTTGTCTCAACTGAATTTCTTCTGGTAGTAAACTGCTGGGAATTCAGTGACATATTCTCAATTAGTTGCTTGGCAGCCGCTGGGGTTTTATCAACAAGTGCTCCCCCACTAGCAGCATCCAAAATATTCCTATCCATCGGCAATAACTCCTCATAAAAGTACTGGATAAGAAGTTGTTCAGAAATTTGATGCTGGGGGCAACTGGATACCAAATTCTTGAATCTTTCCCAATATTCAGCCAACGACTCATTTCCTTGTCTGATGCCACATATTTCCTTCCGGATTGACGCAGCTCTGGAAGCAGGAAAATATCTCTCTAAGAAAACCCTCTTCAAATCATTCCAGGTGGTGATAGAGTTTGACTCAAGATATAACAACCAATCCTTTGCAGCTCCCTGGAGTGAGAACGGAAAATCTTTCAGCTTGATGCTATCCTCAGTTACTCCCTCTGATCTCGAGGTTGTGGAGCAGACAACCTGGAATTCCTTCAAGTGCTTGTGTGGATCCTCACCTGCAAGACCATTAAACTTTGGCAACAAGTGAATGAAACCAGATTTTAATTCAAAAGGAGTATCAGCACCAGGATATGCAATACACAAGCCATTGTAATTTACATCAGGGGCAGTAAGCTGTCTTAATGTCCTTTGGTCACCCATGTTTTCAAGAACAGTTTTGGAATTAGAATCACTACTAGTGCTAGCCCGAAATTCTCTACGGAGTGTGTGCAGTGTTCTTTCGATTTCCGGGTCAAAATCCCACAATTCAGGGCAATTAGACCTAGTAGCCAGAACAATTCAAAACAAAAACGAAAATAAAAGAAAAAAAAATTGCGAAAATAACAAACAAGAGTCCCCGGCAACGGCGCCAATTTTTGAACGCGATGTCGCGCACGCGCCAAAAAGAACTAGCGGTTTATAAAAATGCAGTTTAGGCGACAACGTTGGATTTGAATGCAAATAAGTAACAGGCAAAACAAAGCAATTAAAACAGGGCAGTTCAAAGAGATTATCAAATAGCAAACAACGATTAATCTACTGTTCATGTAATTCCAAGCCCTAAGCAGATTCTAATCCCCTTTCGGTTGTAGTAACAATTAACAACGAAATCGCTACTACGGATATATGTTCCTATTCCAGAAATAACAAACGGGGTTAAGTCCTCATGAACTAACGAACATGAATGAACACACGCGAAATAACAAACGCGATTAAGTATAGGAACATAACATCAGCGAAATGAATCAATACAACACTATACCTCCTGAAAAAACAAACAGAAATGTATAATATGGTATTGAAAAGGGAAAAGCAAGTAAAGTAGGAATTACAAAACCTCAAGTATATGGAATTCTCATACAGTAGATTAATCTACGAAATTAGTTCTCCATGACAATAACGAAAAAACACAGAAAATATGTAAAACTATGGAGAAGCAAAAATTCTTGCAATCTGTCCAGAACAACCATTTATACTATTCAGAAATTAAACCCACTCGCGAGGCGAGCACACCTTCGCGAGGCGAATCTTGTGAAAAGTAAGCAACGTTTGGTCTTCTCGTGGGGCGAAGTACTACTCGCGAGGCGAGACTCTTCAAATTCCAAACTGTCACAGCCGTGACCTTCAGCATGGTTAAACCGTGATAGCTTCTGGTCTTCCAGGGTTGGATTACTCGTGAGGCGAGTCCAGTGTTCGCGAGGTGACACAGAAACCTTGCATTTTCCTGGAACAGTCAGCCTTCAGGGTCGCGGGGCGAGGTGTTGGTCGCGGGGCAAACCAGAGAGGATGACATTTTCACTGTTCTGCCGGCTTTCAGGTTCGCGAGGCGAGAATACTCTCGCGAGGCGAATCCCCTGTTTCTTTATTCTCTTGACTTCCAACTTAACCTGAAAACAAAGACACAGCTATAAGTGCATTATTTGACTCAAAACTGGCTAAATTAACCTAGAATTACTTTAGAGACTCAAAACCTTACTTGAGGACAATCTAATCTAATTTGGGTGAAAATAGGATATAATTTGCGCAAAACCCTGGTCATACTAGCCATAAAACTAGATGAGCCAGAGGCTTATCAATTAGCAAGTCCGAAGACTTGATAGACAAGAGGATATGCCACATCATCAGACGAGCAAAATAAAATTTTGAACAGACTTAGTCTCTCTTATAGACGGAGTTCTTTTTAGACGAGCTCCATCCTTGAAATGAATTAAATGCAATCCGAATCTTTTGAATTTATTTCAAAAGATTGATATTTATTTCAATAGAATATTTGTTCTTCATATTTGTTTTATCTGCTTTAATGTTTCACCTTGTTATAAAAGAAACATAGTACAATCAAGAAATGCGAAAAGCAAAATCGTACAAAAAGGATACTGCAAAACGATATGCACGATGACAACTTTATGACTAAAAAAGCTGGTTTTACACAAAGGAGGAACAACAAGTGCTCAAGCTGCACTACTCAGAGGAGTAAGCCTCCTATTTTATGCTACCTCGAAAACCAAGAGTACTATTCAGCATTGCTACAATCAAGCTCTCAGTCACAACGGATATCATGCATTAAATGTTATCTCTAAACGGGATTATTCAAAGTAACCGTTGACGAAATACAAGTGAAGAAGAAGGTCACTATAAATTGAAGACCTTAGATACTGAAGAAATAACTCTTGCCTGCACCATCTTGCTAGTTGAACTTTTGTCAATCGATAATCACTCATTCTAATATTCATTCAAAAGCAAGAGTCTGTATTATTTAGTTTGAATATTGTTGTGATATTCAACTGATCTTAAACTGTCATACTCTCACACATAGTGAGTTAAGAAGATCAAACATTAAATCTCTTTCTTAGAGTTAGAGCCTGAAGAAGCTTGGTAAGAAAGGAATACTTGTTGCTTGGAGCGGTGTTGAATACTCGGTTGTAATCTATCTGGAGAAATAGTGGATAAATCCTTCAAGTCGAAGGGACTGGATGTAGCTCTTGGTTGGAAGAGAGTGAACCAGGATAAAATCTCTTACGTGAATCTTCTATCCCTAAACTCTTCAGTTTTATTTGCTTATACTAACAGTGGGGTTTTGATATTGCTTTTGTTAAAGTCTTTTAAAAAAGGATCTTTAACTTTTTGTGTGCTTCTGTTTCAAATCTCTTTGAGTGCAAAAATTGTTTCAAAGGTTGTTTTCGAAAATTATTAACAAACACAATCCAACCCTCCCTTCTCGTGTTTGCCTGTGTCAACTTCAGTTGGTATCAGAGCTCGACCTCGAAAGGGTTGAGTATCTAACAAGTGTTGAGGGAGTACGATCCAACAACCATGGATGCAAAATGACAAGCTATTAATAGACCTCCTCTCTTTGATGGTTTTGATTATGAAAGAAGATGATGATGGCCTTTTTAGATGCACAAAGTCTAGACATCTCGGAGCTCATAGAAACTGGTTATATCGAACCCAGAAATGAAGATGGACTTACTGTTGCAAGAGCAGACTGGACAACAGATCAAAAGGCAAATCATCAACTCAATCTTAAAGCTAAGAATTATTTGATGCGTGTCATCACCAGATCTGAACATGACAAAGTTCACAGCTGCAATACTGCTAAAGAAATCTGGGATACTCTTGCACTAGCCCATGAGGGTTCCTCACAAGTTAAGGAATCCAAGCATGCAGGTTCATCAGTATGAGCTTTTCAAGATGGGTGAACATGAAACAATAGACCAAATGTTTGGAAGATTCCAAACCATCACCAACAGTCTCAGATCTCTTGGAAAAATCTATGAAAATAGAGATCATGTCAGAAAAATCCTGAGAAGTCTATCCAAGCAATGGAGACCCAAAGTAACTGCTATTCAGGAAGCAAAAAACCTGAATACACTCTCTCTGGAAGAGCTTCTTGGATTTCTCAAGGTTCATGAACTTGAACTCAATGAAGAAGAAAATTTCAGAAAAGGAAAATCTATTGCCCTAAAGGCAAAGAAAGCAAGTTCATCAAAAATTCTCAAAGCTGCTGAGTCATCTGATGAGTCTGAATCTTCTGATGATAATGAAGAATCAGATGATGATGAATTATCCTTTATCTCCAGGAAGATTCAACATATGTGGAGAAAGAAAGGTGGTTTCAGAAGGAAGCAATTCAATAAAAAGTTTTCCAAGGAGAATTCAGACTCCGAGGAAAAAGGTCCACCCTTGTGCTTTGAATGCAAGAAACCTGATCACTTCAAAGCTAACTGCCCTGAGCTAAAGGACAAAAAGAAATTCTTCAAAAAGAAGAAAAGCTTAATGGCCACATGGGAGGATCTAGATCTGTCTTCTTCAGATGAAGAAAATGAAGCTGAGGAAGAGGCAAATATCTGCCTTATGGCAGACACTGCATCAGAAAGTGAATACACTGATGCTGAGGTAATGGACTCTGATCCGTCCACTCTTCAAAATGCTTTTGATGAATTGTTGCATGAGTCATGTAAACTATCACGAGAATATAAGAGTCTCAAAAAAAAGTTTTCTAAACTGTCTAAAGAACATGATAGAGTCTGCACTGAGAAACAAAACCTCAAAAATGAAAACGACACACTAAAATCCGTGAATGTCAGTCTAGCTGACAAAGTGGTGTATGAACCTGATGTCTCTTGTGAAGTTCTAAAACTGAAACAAGATATAACATATCTAACTGATTCTCTGTCAAAGCTTGTAGGTGGTTCAGATAAGCTTAATCTCATTTTAAGGTACTCTAGGTCACCTTATGATAAATTTGGTCTTGGTTATGACAAAGAGAAGCAAGACGCATCTCACAAAAAGTCAAAACCACTTAAACAGTATAGTGCTTCAAAAGTTCCAAATAAATATACTATAGCTAAGTCTAGCTCGTCCAACACCTTTTGTCAAGTATGTGGAAAAAGTGGGCATATTACATCTAGATGCATACACAATAAATATGCTAAGCATACTCGCCCAATAACAACTAACAAGAAAGGACCCAAGTCAGTTTGGGTACCTAAAGATAAGATAATACCTGTTGCAGATTTGCTTAACAATAGGAAGAAAACAGATGTCTTGGTACTTGGACAGTGGCTGCTCATGACACATGACGAGAGAAAGGTCTATGTTCCAAAACCTTAATCCCAAAGATGGTGGCTGGGTCACATTTCGAGGAAATCAGAAAGGGAAAATCATTGGTATAGGTAAAATTGGTAAACATCCTTTTCCCGCCATTGATAATGTTCTTTTAGTAAATGCCTTGAAGCACAATCTACTGAGCATAAGTCAATTATGTGACAGTGGATATGCAGTGTCTTTTGATAAGAAATTGTGTACTGTCAAGAAAGATGATGGATCACTTTTATTCACTGCAAAAGGCAAAACAATCTCTACAAGATTGACTAGGAGGACCTCTCGAATCAAAGTGTCTCATGTCTAGTGTCCATTGAAGATGAACGATGGATTTGGCACAAAAGGCTAGGTCATGCAAGCTTGAAATTAATTTCAAAGCTAAACAAGCATAACCTCGTGAGAGGACTACCAAACCTTAAGTTCAAATCTGATGCTCTCTGTGATGCATGTCAAAAGGGAAAACAAGTCAAAGGTTCTTTTGAATCTAAGAATGTCGTTAGTACCAATAGACCACTAGAGTTGCTACATCTTGATCTTTTTGGTCCAACAAGGACTGCCTCTGCCAGTGGTAAGAAATACGGTCTTGTCATAGTAGACGATTACACTAGATGGACATGGGTTATGTTCCTAACTCACAAGGATGAGTCTTTTAAGGTCTTTTCTGTATTCTGCAAACGTGTACAAAATGAAAAAGGCATGTGTATCACTTCAATCAAAAGTGACCATGGGGGAGAGTTTGAAAATGAGTTATTTCATAAGTTCTGTGAAGAGAGTGGTATTCTTCACAACTTCTCAATACCTAGAACACCACGACAAAATGGTGTGGTAGAGAGAAAGAACAGATCTCTTCAAGAGATGGCTAGGACTATGCTTAATGACAACTCTGTCCCTAGACACTTCTGGGCTGAAGCTGTTAATAGTGCCTGTTACATTCAAAACAGAATATACATTAGACCTATCCTGAATAAGACTCCTTATGAACTGTGGAAAGGAAGAAAACCCAACATATCTTATTTTCACCCCTTTGGTTGTAAATGCTATATACTGAATACTAAAGATCAACTTGGTAAGTTTGATACTAAAACAGATAGTGGAATACTATTAGGATATTCTGAAACTTCTAAAGGCTTTAGAGTTTATAATTCTAGGACTCTGATCAGAGCTAGATGAAGCTTTTGCAGATCTTGATCTAAGCATTCCAGGAGACTCACCTGAGATAGAAGTTGATGATCAAGAAGATGACCCCACACAACAACCAGAAACTTCGACTTCTCAACATGATACAGTTCAAAAATCTTGGTACTTCAAGAATTATCATCCACAAGAACAGATCATTGGAAACCCCAATGACAAGCTAATAACCAGATCAACCTTCAGAGAATAAGACAATTCTGCACTAGTCTCTGAGTTGGAACCAAAGACAGTAGACGAGGCTCTGCTGGACGATGGTTGGATTCTAGCTATGCAAGAAGAACTCAATCAGTTTGAAAGAAATGATGTTTGGACTCTGGTTCCACTATCCAACGACAAATCAATGATTGGAGCAAAGTGGGTTTACAGAAACAAACTTGATGAAAATGGTAAGGTAATCAGAAACAAAGCAAGACTTGTTGCTCAAGGTTTCTCTCAAGAAGAAGGTATAGATTATACTGAAACTTTTGCACCTGTTGCTAGATTAGAAGCTATTAGAATTCTACTTTCATTCGCTGCACATCATAGTATTATGCTTTTTCATATGGATGTTAAGAGTGCTTTTCTAAACGGCTTTATTGATGAAGAAGTCTATGTTATGCAACCTCCGGGTTTTGAGTGTGAAACCCATCCTCAACATGTGTATAAGTTTAAGAAATCTTTGTACGGTCTTAAGCAAGCTCCTAGAGCTTGGTATGACAGACTAAGTTCCTTTCTTATGGAAAATGGATTCAATAGAGGAAAGGTTGACACAACCTTATTTAGAAAATCCATTAAGTCTAATTTCATAGTTGTACATATATATGTTGATGATATTATTTTTGGTGGTACTAATGAGTCTCTATGCAAAGAATTCTCTAAGTTAATGCAGAAAGAGTATGAAATGAGCATGATGGGGAAACTCAAATTCTTCCTTGGACTTCAAGTAAAACAAACTATGGACGAGGTGCTCATCCACCAAACTAAGTATACAAAAGAACTTCTGACGAAGTTTAAGATGGATGATTGTAAACCAATGAATACTCCTATGCACCCCACTTCCATATTGAACAAAGATGACAAAGATAAAAAGGTAGACCAAAAGGTATACAGAGGTATGATAGGATCCCTCTTATATCTTACTGCGGCTAGGCCTGATATTATGCTTAGTGTATGTTTATGTGCTCGATTTCAATCTGATCCTAGAGAATCTCACTTATCAGTAGTTAAGAGAATTTTTAGATATTTAAAAGGCACTACTAATCTTGGTTTGTGCTTTAAGAAAAATGAAGATTACAGGTTAGTTGGTTTCTGTGATGCTGACTATGCTGGAGATAGAATTGAAAGAAAAAGCACTAGTGGAAGATGTCACTTCATTGGAGCTAATCTTGTCTCATGGTCAAGCAAAAGACAAAGTACCATTGCTTTATCAACTGCTAAAGCTGAGTATATATCAGTTGCAAGTTGCTGCTCACAACTTCTCTAGATCAAACATCAATTGGAGGACTACAATGTATTTGTAAGTAGTATTCCGCTTATGTGTGATAATACTGCTGCAATAAATCTATCTAAGAATCTAATTTTGCATTCTAGAGCTAAGCACATAGAGATTAAACATCATTTCATTAGGGATTATGTGCAAAAAGGTGTGATTGATATTCAATTTATAGATACTGACTATCAATGGGCAGATATCTTTACTAAATCTCTTTCAGAGGACATATTTATCTTTATCAGAAAGCATCTTAATATGATATGTGTGGATTAAACCAGGCGTCCAGCCTAGAGAAAAATCTGTTTTGCTAATCCTGCATCTATTACCTATGCTCGTCTAATACATATTTGAAGCCGTGCATCTATTGCGTATTGTATTGCACGTCCATATGACGCGTCCACTGATACTGGTTATCGCGTCCAGTGAATAGTTTCAGACTAGTTCACATATGCCTATGATTAAAGATTTTTTTTTGTTAATAAATGCATTTATTTTTGTCACAAGACAAATTTATCCTTCATTCTCTTTGCTGAGTCGGAACTTCCATCAATCCCATCAAGACCTTTTTATGGTCCCTGATGAGCCTCTGTTTGACTGGTTTTATAACTAGTAAAGACCTTGGTTTTGTGCTTATTTTATATCATTTTCACCCAAATTAGACTTGATTGTCCTTAAGTAGTATTTTGAGTCTGTAAAGTGTTTTTAGGTTAATTTAGTTGATTTAGAGTTAAATAAAGTACTTATGTTATTTTCTGTTTTTCAGGTTAATAAAAAGGAAATAATTCTGGTTCGCCCCGCGAAAGATATCTCGCGTCGCGAGTAACCAAGCCCAGAAAGTCAGAGACGATCACGGTTTACCCGTGTTGAAGATCACGGCTGTGGCAGTTTTGAAGTTGAAGCGTTAGCCTCGCGAGCATAAAATTCGCCTCGCGAGTCTGGAAGACCAGAAGCCATCACGGCTTGCGCATGTTGAAGGTCACGGGCGTTACAGTTTGGAATCTGAAGAGATTCGCCTAGCGAAGGATATGCTCGCCCCGCGAGAAGATCAAAAGTCGCAGACTGTTCACAATTTCCGCGTCGCGAGATAGGCTTCGCCTCGCGAGTCCTCTGATTCCAGAAACGTGTATATAAGATAGTCTTAGGCAGAACTGAAGGGGGGCTAGTCAGTTTTGGCTAGTTTCTGAGCTTGTTAGTCTTTTGTTTTTCTCTTAGTTTATTGTTTTCTTTTGTAATGGAGAACTAGTCTCCTAGATTAATCTACTAGGATTGGTTTCCATTTACATTTGAGGTTCTATAATTCCTGTTTTATTTGCTTTTCTCTTTTCAATACAATGCTATATGTTTCTGTTTGTTATTTCAGGAGTATATAGTATTGTGTTGATTCATTTCGGTGATGTTATGTTTCTATACTTAATCGCGTTTGTTATTTCGCGTGTGTTCATTCATGTTCGTTTGTTCATGAGGGCTTAACCCCGTTTGTTATTTCGGGAATAGGAACATACATCCGTAGTAGTGATTGCGTTGTTAATTGTTGCTACAACCGGGAGGGGTTTAGAATCCGCTTAGGGCTTGGATCTATTTGAACCAATGATAGTGGGAAACCAAGAACAGTGGGTTAATCGTTCTTTAGTTTATTTGCTATTCTCTTTAACTGCTTTGTTTTCATTGTTTTGTTTTCTTTATTTTATTTCAATCCAAACAACCCCCCAAAATTAATTTTCTGTTAATAATAACAACGCCTAAGAGTCCTTGAGAGACGACATCCGAGTTGTCGCTTCCCTATCTACATTATTTTTGTAAACGCTCGTTCTTTTTGGCGCGTGGCGACAGCGCGTTCAAAAATTGGCGCCGTTGCCGGGGACTCTTGTTTGTTGTTATTAGCGGAAAATATTTATAAAAAAAAAAAGTTCTCTTTGCTAAATTAGTTTTGTCTGTTTTGTCTGGTTGTAAATTTTAGCACCCCCCATGGATAGTTATATGCGAAATTACATGCCTAATGCTTACTATAAGCAACCACCATGCATATATTTTCCTGATTTTCTTGGTTTATCACACTGGTTGCCAAGGTTTAGTGGTTTTGCAGGTGAGAATCCGCAGGAGCATTTGAGGGAATTCCAGGCTGCTTGTTCTATAATGCTGAGACCTGCAGGAATAACAGAAGATCACATTCAGATGGAAGCTTTCCAGTTCTCACTTGAAGGCGCTGCAAGGGATTGGTTGTATTGTCTTAATGAGAATTCCATCTCAAGCTGGTTTGATTTGAAGGAAGCCTTCCTGTTGAGTTGGGGAAACTATCTAAACCCTTGGTATGGGGACTCACAACTGATGTTACCACTGGCACCACCACCGAACCCTCCCCAAGTGACCACCTCTGCATCTTCCGAACCTTCACTGGAGGACCTGATCAAGCAAATGAATGCACAACTGGAAGCAAACTTTCTCGAAATTCAACAGATGATGGAGGCGAGCAATCTTGAATTCCAACAGAGGATGGAGGCTGAATACCAGAGGAGCCAAGCTGAATCTCAGAAGTTGTCCGCTCTAATTGATCAAGTTACCGCCAACTCGGCTGCAATGCTAACTCCACAGCCCCTTGAAGACACTTCTGATGATAATGTTGATAATGTTTCTATTGATGAACTGAGTGTTGAATCCCCTGATTCTAATTCATGTACTGATTGTTATTGTGATGGTGGCACTGCTTTGTGCATACACTGTTATGCAGCTTTATACTGTTCAGGAAACACAGAAAATGAGGATAAGGAGGATCAGGAGGACATCTGCTTCCCCGTACCTGAGGATGACGAAGAACCTTTGGAAGTAGATGATTCAATTAAAACAGATGCATGTGTTAAAAGTAATGGGGTGGATGAATTAATTGCTGAATTTCCAGACATTCAGAATTTTACCGATTCATTTTATTGTGATATATGTACTGACTCTACTAACTCTAACCTTTGTGTGGTGTGTGCTGAAATTTCTGCATGTATAGCAGGTGATAACTTTGTTAATGTAGTGAATGAAGAAAAGGCAGAAGTTGAAGCAAAGACCAAGAACCCTGCCTAACTGTTTGCCACCTCCCCCTGTGGAACCAAAAGCTCTGGATTTTGCACCCTTGGATTTTTCACCATGGCCAGTCCAAGAGGTTGAGACCCACTTCTATTGGGAGGATTTTGTAGATAAAGAGGTCAGCTGTGACCCGAAGGGGAGTGAGAAGTCCGCCGCACTCGGCGAAGTCATCATAATTGTCAAGTGCTCACCCCCACATCAAGGCTGCAAGTCATGGAAGCATGGAATGAACTTCTACTCTTTGTCTATCACGTGGGCCTTATGCTACAAGCAATGGGATCCTGGTGGAACCGCCCTTAATGAGTTTTCTTAACCCTTTCTTCTTTTTAATTTTCTTTTCCTTGCTTTATTTCTGTTTTATTTTTAATAAAGCTCCTGAATAATTTGAGAAGCTCAGGAGTTGTGTTGAGTCTGGTATTGGCAAGTTTGATGGATTTGATTAATTTGCATAGATTGATTGCATGTTATGTGTTGACTGTTTCCCACTAGATTTTGAAAAAATTTTTGAAAAATGATCCCCATGTGATTGAAAACTGAACTTTTAGATTTTATTATGATGGCTTGATTTATGATAAGTTTGGGGTGATAGGAAGCACACACTAGGGATAGAATCTCTTTCAAATAATTGCAAAAATGTCCAGGTGAGGTTTTGAGCCTCCAACATGTTTTAAACTGTGTGAAAATCACTTTTGATTGCACTTTCCTGAATTTGCTTGAATCTCTTTTTGGTTTGCATGATTATGTGTTTGCTTCAGATGATTTAGGCATTTTCTCTGTAAATAGCTACTTAGCCTAAAAATAACCAATTCCTAATGCATGTTCCCTAGTTAGCCCCATTGAGCCTATTAGCCTGTTAATTCTTGTTAACCTTATGTTACAAGCTAAAATCTGAAAAACCATGTTAACCCGATCTTAGGATTAGGAGAGCATGGAAGCTTAGTGAGAAATTGGTTGCAAGAAATTAAGTTTGGGGTGGCTACTCGGTGCAATGTGTTGTTTGGGATTGGGAAAAAGAAAAAAAAGAAGAAGAAAAGTGTAAAAATGAAAAAAAAAAGAGAAAAAAAAAAGAAAAAGAAAATTTTTAAAAGTGAAAAAAATGCCAAAAAGAAATAAAAAGGTTGTAGTCACCCAAAGCAAAATGAAAAATAAAAAAGGAACTTGAGTTAAATTCAAAATGTAAAAATGTTTCATGCTCTCTTAGTTCCTAGGGTCTTCAGCCTAGTTCTTTTGTATATCCTACCCTTAGCCAGGCCCCATCACAACCCATAAAAGACCTTTTGATGTTGCTTGCATGTTTTCTGTGGGAATCATTTTGAGATGAAAATCAGATTTATGGGAAGTGCTCTTAAAAGTGAAAATTGAGTGCAATGTTGATAGCCTGACACAAATTGAGCGATTGAGTGAAACACAAATTTCCCTTGTGAGGAAGGCAGTTGTTTGGATTTGACGATCTCTCTTTTGTGTGTAACTTAGATCCCCTACTTAGATTAATGATTGTTTGAATGATAAAATTCTCAATTGTTTAGAATAAATGAATGTGGGGATTGCTTTGTTTGAAAGGGGGGAACATTGAAGAAAAATTGTTTTGATAAATTGCTTGAAATTGGTGCAAAGTTGATTGATCCTTAAGCTTGCCATGTTTTGCCAGGTCTTGAGTCTTTTTAAGTTTTTAAGTTTTAGTTTGCTTGAGGACAAGCAAAGTTTAAGTTTGGGGTATTTTGATGAGCCTCTGTTTGACTGGTTTTATAACTAGTAAAGACCTTGGTTTTGTGCTTATTTTATATCATTTTCACCCAAATTAGACTTGATTGTCCTTAAGTAGTATTTTGAGTCTGTAAAGTGTTTTTAGGTTAATTTAGTTGATTTAGAGTTAAATAAAGTACTTATGTTATTTTCTGTTTTTCAGGTTAATAAAAAGGAAATAATTCTGGTTCGCCCCGCGAAAGATATCTCGCGTCGCGAGTAACCAAGCCCAGAAAGTCAGAGACGATCACGGTTTACCCGTGTTGAAGATCACGGCTGTGGCAGTTTTGAAGTTGAAGCGTTAGCCTCGCGAGCATAAAATTCGCCTCGCGAGTCTGGAAGACCAGAAGCCATCACGGCTTGCGCATGTTGAAGGTCACGGGCGTTACAGTTTGGAATCTGAAGAGATTCACCTCGCGAAGGATATGCTCGCCCCGCGAGAAGATCAAAAGTCGCAGACTGTTCACAATTTCCGCGTCGCGAGATAGGCTTCGCCTCGCGAGTCCTCTGATTCCAGAAACGTGTATATAAGATAGTCTTAGGCAGAACTGAAGGGGGGCTAGTCAGTTTTGGCTAGTTTCTGAGCTTGTTAGTCTTTTGTTTTTCTCTTAGTTTATTGTTTTCTTTTGTAATGGAGAACTAGTCTCCTAGATTAATCTACTGGGATTGGTTTCCATTTACATTTGAGGTTCTATAATTCCTGTTTTATTTGCTTTTCTCTTTTCAATACAATGCTATATGTTTCTGTTTGTTATTTCAGGAGTATATAGTATTGTGTTGATTCATTTCGGTGATGTTATGTTTCTATACTTAATCGCGTTTGTTATTTCGCGTGTGTTCATTCATGTTCGTTTGTTCATGAGGGCTTAACCCCGTTTGTTATTTCGGGAATAGGAACATACATCCGTAGTAGTGATTGCGTTGTTAATTGTTGCTACAACCGGGAGGGGTTTAGAATCCGCTTAGGGCTTGGATCTATTTGAACCAATGATAGTGGGAAACCAAGAACAGTAGGTTAATCGTTCTTTAGTTTATTTGCTATTCTCTTTAACTGCTTTGTTTTCATTGTTTTGTTTTCTTTATTTTATTTCAATCCAAACAACCCCCCAAAATTAATTTTCTGTTAATAATAACAACGCCTAAGAGTCCTTGAGAGACGACATCCGAGTTGTCGCTTCCCTATCTACATTATTTTTGTAAACGCTCGTTCTTTTTGGCGTGTGGCGACAGCGCGTTCAGTCCCAAGTTACCAATGCTGTTTTATCATAATGACATGTCATGTCAAAAGTTTTTTTTAAAAAACCTTTGATATTCAAAATTCCTTTAAAAGTAATCATTTCCCTCTGAGAAAAACTTTACACTTCCATAACCTCTCGAGTTATCTCTCTCTTTACCTATCTCTGCTTTCAAACCCTAAGCTCTTTGATCACCTAAAATGGCTTCTTCTTCAACCTTTAACATGGACAAGCTCAACTTAGCTATAGAGCATCATTTCAATCTTGGAGTGCTGGAAGACTACAATCTAGACATAAGCATCCTTCATCAGCTATTCAACAAGGTGATTCTTCACAAGGTTGGATCCAAGGACAACCTCTCATCTCTTCACAAATTCTGCCTCTGCTCACAAAAACAAGAATCAATCTTCCAAGAATCCTGTATGGAAGATTCAGAGACGCTGTGATGAATAAGAAAAGACTCTCTGCACTTCCTTTCTGCCATCTTCTCTCAAAGATTTTCAAGGCTCGAGGAATTCATGAGATTCTTGCTGCAAAGACTCTTGAGGAGCAAGCTAGGATTTTGGCTGAAAAACCAATGTTTGCTGCAGACTTTGGAAAGATGAACATAGCCAACATGAACCTCAGTAGCTATGCTGCTGCTACAATGGCTAAGACTGAGGAGTTAATGAAAGCTAAAGAAGAGATGGTTTAACAAAATAATGCTGAAGTCCTAGGGGTTAAAAGGGTAACTAGGAAAAGACCACTGCTACAAGGAAGCCTGCCCCTAAGAGACCAGCAAGTGGCAATGTTATCAGGGAGCCTTCTGATGTCCCTGCTGCAAAGAGGCCAAGAAAAGTTATCCTCTCTCACAATGAAGATGAGGAAGTTGAAGAGGATAGCATTCCTATCAGTTCAATTCTGAAGAAGCAGAAGACCTCTGTTGCTACTGCTGAGGCCGTTGTGCCCGTTCCATCAATTATTCCAACAAAATCTAGAAGGCAACCCGCAAGAAAAGACAAATCAACTAAGACTCCTAAGGTAACTACCCTGCTAATGATCCTGTTCAATTAGCATTAGATGCCCTAGTGTCTAGTTTAGAAACTAGGATAGATGATGTGCATGTCCCCTCTCCAAATGATGTATACATTCCCACACCTCTTTCACCCGAACCAATACAAATAACTACTTCACAATTTCAACCTATTATCCATGCCGATGATCCCTGGTTAAATCAACCAGATGAAGGCATTTCCCCTGGTGCTCCTTTCCCCAAACCTTTGAGAACCTTATTTCCCTCCACCCCAACTTCTGTCCTTTACAATGGCAAATATGAGGATTGGGCCAAGGTAAAAAGGGAATGGAAAATTCTGTTTCATCCTCACCAACCTGAACCAGAACACATTCCAGACAGATGGTATCCTCTACTTGAGTATGAGGAAGAAGTTAGCCCATCTATTGAACCTCTCTACCTACCTCACCTTGAGTGTAAATTAATCCAAAATGTGCCTTCTCAAATGCACAATGACTTAGGGCCATTAGTCACTCACCTACCTCAAACCAAATTTTCCCCCAGAAAAATCTACCCCAATCTAGTCAAAACTCCTCCATTCATACCACTTACTGATGGAGTTGAGAGACATATCATACCCGTCTGGGAGACTGACCCCAAAAGGAAAAATCTTCCTACTATCCTTGAGAAAATAGCAAGATCTTCTAAGCATGTCCCCATGATCATGCCAAGGGACACTAAATGGGTGTCTTTTGAGCATCCCAAAATCTATGGGAGGGCTGCTGACTTCTTTATGGATCAGCTCTACTATGATATGCCGAAGTGAGAATTCAGTCAAATCAGAGCTGATAGAGCCGCAACCAGAATTAGAATCGAGCCCTACTGGATCTGTCCAAGACTGCCAATGCTAGATCTTAATAAGGACAAGGACTTAAAGAACAGAAGATTCAAGGGAGAGATGCCTGAAGCTGAGTTAGGATTGCTTGATCTTCATCAAGAGACCTTTGACTACTCAATGCTGGATTTCCTTCTGAATACTGAATCCATTAAGTTGATCAGTGAGCAAAGAGCTGCTGAATTCTGGAAGTCTCACATTATCCACTGCACCAGAGAAGCATCTTCCTCTAGTCTGTCTGAAGAGGATAAGAAGGATATTCCCAAGGTCAGAGGAAAGTGTGGTCTCTCAAACTTTAGATATATGATCTATAAAGACCTCTGGGGACTTCCAATAAACAGTAGAAATGTGGAATTTATCTACCCTATTAGATGGGCAAAGGAGATCTCAAAGAAACCTCGACCTACTCCAAAACCTATCACAGATGAACCTGTTACTGAAGAACATGGTCAAATTGTCATTGCTGATAGTTTAGAAGATACTGGTGAATCCTGTCACCAACAGAGCTCATCAGAATGACAATTTTTTCAACCTTTAGCACTAGTTGTAATGCACCCTGAAGATCATTCAAGAACACTGAGCACTTTTCAAGAGTTGTTGGTACGCCGGCAAGTGTACCGGGTCGTCGCAAGTAATAAAAGAAACACGGTAAGTAATTACCGAGGTCGAACTCAGGGATTGGGCTACCAATTCAACTAATCCGCGGGAAATCCGATACGTTCGGTCAAGTTACAGAAGGTGGTTGAGAGAGAGAGATTAATATCAAAAATTCAATTAACAAATCTAATAAAATAATTAATTAAAAATCAGAAATTAAAATATCCAAGGTCACAAATCCACCTACCCAATATGTACACCCAAGTGATGATGAATTCCTCCCTAAGTTCAATTACAATGTCAACCGGGACCCCTAAATTCTCCTAAATCCACTGTCGTGCTCATTAGGACGTATTCGAAGATTGGATTAATTACTTGTTCTGTCTCATAACCCTAATCCCGAATTCTGTTAATTCTTGTTCCCTATAAGGTTGCACTAATCTCCTAAATCCACTGCCGTGTTTATTATTCAATTAGTGATTCCAATTCAAGTTCTAAAATGCGAATCGCCGTTCGGCCTCAAACACGTTAACTAGTTAATCACGCAAAACATATGATCAACGCAATCAAAACAGAATTGGAAAACATTAATTAAAAGAAGGAAAGGAAAACATACATCACTTCGAATCTACACTGCCATGGGCGGCTTCATTGATCCCTCGGACGAAGGGATTAGTTCCTCATGCTTATAGACAAACACTCGGACATAATCACCATCGTAAAATAACTCAAAAAGAAAAAGGGAGACGCAGCTCCAAAGAGAAACAAGGATTCGTAACTAAACTACCCTAAACAAGTGGAAAAACCTTGATAAAACTCCTAAAACCTACTCCCAAAAGCTCTCCCTTTCTGATCTGCAACAGCCTTTAAATAAGGATTCTGTTTCTCGTCCGCTCGCGGGGCGAGCTTACTCTCGGGACGCGAATTTTAGTTTGGCGCGCATTCAAATCTTGGATCTCGCGGGGCGAGCGTCTATTCGCGAGGCGAATTGCAGTTTTGGCTCCATCCTGAGTTTGAATGATCGCGTGGCGAATTGTGATTGGCGAGGCGAGTCTCCAAACCCTAATCTGTCACAGCCGTGATATTCATCACGGCTAGGCCGTGATGGTCTCTGTCTTCCAGGGTCTTCAGGATCTTGCGAGGCGAGCTGTCTCTCGCGGGGCGAGACTTCAAACCTAAATTTGTCACAGCCGTGACCTTAATCACGACTATGCCGTGATGGTCTCTGTCTTGCAGGTCTTCAGACTCTCGCGGGGCGAGAAGATTCTCGCGCGGCGAACCAGAGTGATGACTGTTGTTGCTTCAGTTGATGTTCAGGCTCGCGAGGCGAGCTTAAACTCGCGAGGCGAGTATCTCCAGAAGTGCTTTTTCCACTGCTTCTTGACTTTCCTTGACTCCCGGAGCTTCACTTATTGACCTGAAAACACCAAAAGCAACCAAAAGCATAATTCTATCCAAAATAAGCTAAAAACTACTAAAAAATACCTAGAACGAGTCAAAGTCCAAATTAGGAACAAAACAAGGCAAATTTGGGCGAAAACGAGAGTGAACTCGACTGATTGGCACATAAACCCTAGTTCATCTAGTCATAAAACTAGATAAGCCAGAGGCTTATCAAAACACCCCAAACTTAAACCTTGCTTGTCCCCAAGCAAGCTAAAACTCAAAAACGACTCAAGACTTGGCAAGCCTAAAGGAATCAATCGATTTCGCACAAATTTAATGCAATCAAAACAGTTTTTTTTTCAATGATCTCCCCCCCTACATTAACGTAATCCCCACATTCATTTACTTCAAACAATTGAGAACTCAACATTCATGCAATCATTAATCTAAGTTGAGGATCAGGGTCACACACAAAAGGAAGATCACCAATTTCAAACAACTGCCTTCCTCACAAGGGTATGTAAAATTTCACTCATTCGCTCAAATTCGTCTAGGCTATCAACTTTTCACTCAACTTCACATTCCAAGAGCACTTCCCATGAATTTGATTTTCATCTCAAAAATGGTTCCCACGAAAACATGCATGCAACATCAGAAGGTCTTTTAAAGGTTGTAATGGGGCCTGGCTGAGGGTAGGATAATCAAGGATACTAGGCTTAAGTCCCTAGGAACTAAGAGAGCATGAACATTAGACACATTTTCTACTCAAATTCCTTTTTCCATTTTTCTTTTTGCCTCGGGTGACTACAACCTTTTCCTTGCTATTTTTTCTGTTTTGCCCCTTTTCTTTTGGCAATTTTTTTTTTTAATCAACCTTTATTTTTCTTTTTCTCACCCCCAATATGACACATCACCTTGTAGCCACCCCAAACTTAGTTCCTCACAACCATTCTCTTGCTACGCTTCCATGCTCTCCTAATCCTAAGATTAGGTTAACATGGTTTTTCAGATTTTGGCTTGTGATATAGGGTCATCAAGAAACAATAGGTCAATTAGGCTCAATGTGGCTAACTAGGGAACATGCATTAGGGATGGTCCTTTTTAGGCCAAGTAGTTATTTCAAAGAAAATTGCCTAAATCATTTGATGCAACACATAAACATGCAAACCATGAAGAGATTTAAGCAAATCCGGGAAAGTGCAACTTAATAGTGATTCACACAATCAAAAACAAAGTTGGAGGCTCAAATCCTCACCTGGACATTTTGCAAATTGTTTGACCGAGATACGATTCCTAGTGTGTGCACCCCCCTCACCCCAAACTTATCATAAATCAAGTAATCACAACAAAATTCTCAAGGTTCAATTTTCAATTTTTAAGTGGGGATAAACTATTCTAATTTCAGAACCTAGGGGAAAATCATCGATGGTCAAAATAATTCATGCAATCAATCCATGCTCAATTTAATTAAAATCCAACAAGCTTGCCGACACACTATTCATACACAAACTCTTGATCTTATCAAATTATTCAAGAGTGACAAACAAAAACCAAACAAAAATCAAAAACAAAACAAAAGTTAGGAGAAGAGAGGGATACCTAGCTTGGGTTGCCTCCCAAGTAGCGCTTGTTTAACGTCCCGAGCCTGACTTATTAAGAAGCATCCACCTGGATCCCATAGCCTGTGAAACAAGGGTCAAGAGACGCTCATCATGTGAGATCCTCCACCCGGATCCCATGGTTTATGAAGTGGCCCTCGCAGGAGCAATACGACTCTATCCATGATTCCACCTAGCCCGAGTGTGAAAACTCCATTGACCACTGTAATTATGAACTCACTTCCTCTCGGGTCAAATGGTGTCTTCACGCGGAAGTGTGCCAGACAAGTGGGAGGGTCTAACTTACCGGTGTCCACACATGCATACAAGCCAACATATTTATTTAACGCATCAAAATCAGGTTGCTTGGCAAGCATGGTGAAGTCCTCTACCACTTTATCTTCATTTTGCTCTCTACCCCCTTGCTCCGGTGCCTTGTCCCTTGCCAACTCCTCTTCCTTAGGTTGCTCTTCCTCAACATGTGGCTGTTCCGGGGCCTTATCGCTTGTCAATTCCTTTTCCTCCGGTTGTTCTTCCTCAACATGTGGTAGTTCTTCCTCAACTTTCTGAGAACTAGTTGCATCCCAGTCAGATTCCCACACCCTATCGCTTCTAGTTGTTGTGGCATCGCATTGGTTCTTAGGGTGGTTCTCGGTATCACCTGGGAAAGTCTCTGGGGGACACTCATTTAGTTGCTTTGTGAGCTGGGCAATCTGCATCTCTAATGCCGCATTAGCCTTCTCAAATGATGTGGCCATCTTATCAATGGCTGCGTTTGTATTCATTGACACTTTCTCAATTGTCGCACTCAACTTCTCAAGAGCCAACTCCCAAGGTCGTGGTTGCCAATTCTGTTGAGGTTGTTGTTGCCAATTTTGTTGAGGTTGTGGTTGCCAGGCTAGACCATCGTCAGCATTACTCCAAGCGAAATCCGGATGGTCTCTACTCATATCACCCCAATACTGATTCTGACTCTGATAGTTGTTATGGGGCACGCTGTCATAGAAATTATGCCATGGTTCCACATATTCTTGAGAGAAGTAGAACGGACAACTCCAAGTGTCATGGTTCCCATTACAATATTCGCAACCCGGAAGCATTCCTTCGTGTACCTCGCATACAAAACAAGGCAAGACCAAGTGGAATCAAAGAAGTAGAGAGAGATAATAATAAAATAAAAATAAAAATAAAAATAAAAATAACTTAACCAAATAATCAAACTTCCCTAAAATTAGGAAAATTGGTTGTGCCAATCCTCGGCAACAGCGCCAAAAACTTGCCGGCCTGCAGAAAGCTCAAGGCAACAGACTCTGCCATCAAATATTGAAGAAGTTCTTGGTAAACTTGTTGATGAAAGGGTTGGCAAGTTGGTTGATGAGAAAGTTGAAAAGCTAAGTGAGAAGATCGAGGATGATGTCCATTAGCAAGTTCGAAATTCAATGGCTCCAACCTCAGAGGTTGTGAATAAAATGCTTGAATTCCTCATGGACTTCAAGAAGAGTCAAACTCAGAACCCTCATCCTCCACCACCACCTCCTGCTTAATCTTTACCTTTTTTTTTTTGTACTGACAATAATAGTCCTCTCCTATTACATTTTTGGCTGATGAAAAAAGGGGGAGAAATGAAAGAAAAGAGAATTATATAAAGTCAGTTTTTGAAAAGCTTTTATGTGTTTGCATGTGCATATTCTTTTCTACTTGCTAAACTGCTCTGATACTTATTTTTTCTAATTTGCTTTGATATCTGCTGCTCTGATACTTATGTTTATTTATTCCCTTATATAGACTCTAAGTATGATAAGCTATTGCACCTATCCGTTAACTTATAATTCTGCTTAAGTATTTGAATGCTTTGTCTTAGGGGGAGCTCTGCAAGCTCTTTTAGACTTTGCTTTTCTAATTTAATTAGTTTTGTCATCATCAAAAAGGGAGAGAATGTTGGAACCAAAGTAGTTTTGGATTTAATAATCTCTAAGTATTGATGCTAACAAATGGATTAAATTTGCTTGGCAAAGTCTTAGTTGAGATCTAACATGTGCTTTCAGTTATGCAGGAATACTTCAATATAATTAAAATAAACTTGGGATAAAGTTTTCATGGAAAAATACGCGTCCACCCTTGTAGACGGGCTGATAAAAATATTTGGTAAAGTTACTTAGTTATTTAATTAAGTAGAATGATTTTCTTGAGTAGACGAAGCTCTAAATATTTGCTAGATGAATACCTAAATAAACTTGTTAGGTACAGCAAGTCCAAAGACTTGATAAATAAGCGCGTCCGTCTTGCCACGTAAGCAGACGGAAGTAATTAGTTGAAGTAAATGATCTGAAACAGAAAGTAATCTGGTAGACGAGCTCTAACCGTCACGTCACCAGACGGAGATCTTTATAGCTCATTAAGGAATAGCAAGTCCGAAGACTTGATAGACGTACAAGAGGATATGCCACATCACCAGACGAGCAAAATAAAATTTTGAACAGACTTAGTCTCTCTTATAGACGGAGTTCTTTTTAGATGAGCTTCATCCTTGAAATGAATTAAATGCATTCCGAATCTCTTGAATTTATTTCAAATGATTGATATTTATTTCAATAGAATATTTGTTCTTCATATTTGTTTTAGCTGCTTTAATGTTTCACCTTGTTGTAAAAGAAACATAGTACAATCAAGAAATGCGAAAAGCAGAATCGTACAAAAAGGATACTGCAAAACGATCTGTACGATGACAACTTTATGAATGAAAAGCTGGTTTTACACAAAGGAGGAACAACAAGTGCTAAACCTGCACTACTCAGAGGAGTAAGCCTCCTATTTTATGCTACCTCGAAAACCAAGAGTACTATTCAGCATTGCTACAATCAAGCTCTCAGTCACAACAGATATCATGCATTAAATGCTATCTCTAAACGGGATTATTCAAATTGACCGTTGAAGAAATACAAGTGAAGAAGAAGGTCACTATAAATTGAAGACCTTAGATACTGAAGAAATAACTCTTGCCTGCTCAATCTTGCTAGCTGAACTTTTGTCAACCGATAATCATTCATTTTAATATTCATTCAAGAGCAAGAGTCTGTATTCTTTAGTTTGAATATTGTTGTGATATTCAACTGATCTTAAACTGTCATACTCTCACACATAGTGAGTTAAGAATATCAAACATTAAATCTCTTTGTTAGAGTTAGAGCCTGAAGAGACTTGGTAAGAAAGGAATACTTGTAGCCTGGAGAGGTGTTGAATACTCGGTTGTAATCTATTTGGAGAAATAATGGATAAATCCTTCAAGTCGAAGATACTGGACGTAGCTTTTGGTTGGAAGAGAGTGAACCATGATAAAATCTCTTGCGTGAATCTTCTTTCCCTAAACTCTTCAGTTTTATTTGCTTATACTAACTGTGGGGTTTTGATAATGCGTTTGTTAAAGTCTTTTAAAAAAGGATCTTTGTCTTTGTGTGTGCTTCTGTTTCAAATCTCTTTGAGTGCAAAAATTGTTTTAAAGGTTGTTTTCGAAAATTATTAACAAACACAATTCAACCCCCTTCTTGTATTTGCCTGTGTCAACTTCATCATTTTCATTAAAATCATGTTTGACAGATGATATAATCAATTTTGTAGGTTTCAAACGTGAAACCAAACACACTCCTACTTGACCCGTTAGTGATCATGTATGGCCTTTGACGGATGGTTAATGGGTCACGTAGACAAGTAAATAGATGTCGGAACTAAATCTAAAGACTAATGTGTCCCACTTTAAAAATTTAAAAGACTAAATAATTAATTAATTTTTTTATGAGACTAAAAGGGTCCCAAAATTTTTCAGATCCGGACATTTACTTAAATAAAAGTTAATTGGCTGGTTATCTTCTTCATCTAGACGGCTGGTCTCTTGGGAAACAAAGCAATAACAACCTCTTTGTTCAACTCTTACATAACATTCATACGCCATCATTTATCATATCGAATCCAACCCCTTCAAACACAACTAACTACCCTTGAAGTGAAATCACAACACTCTTTCTTACATGGCAATGTTTTGGGTTATCCTCCTCGACGGTTTCAACATGGCATGGGAATGGGATTGGGATCAAGGTATTACTAAGATTAATATTTATTTTTGTTTTTTTTTAATTTAACACGATAAAAATAAACTTTAACGCTTTCACTTCTATGTATCTTCCTAATATGGCTGTTTGTGAAGATTCGTCAGGTGCAGATGAACCTCAACTGGGCTGTATTACAAGCCCTAATCTCTGTTTTATTCGAACTTGCGCCGCACAGAGCAAAGAAGCTACCTTTTCTACTCTCACTGCACGAACAGTACCCATTTCCCTCCAATTGAAGAGAAAAAAGCGAAGAAGCCTTTGCTCTCTCTGCTTTCATCAAACCCTAATTCCTATTGTATTCAAATTGGGGTTGTAGCATTAGCAGAGTGGGAAAACAATTGTACCAGCAGTGAGGTCCTAAACTGATTCACTCTTTTATCTTCTCAATTTTACATAATCTTTGTTCTGTGTGTGTTTATTTTGCTTCTAATTCTCCTATTCTGTGTTTAGGTTTAAATTTTTTTTTTGTCTTTGTTTATCTAAAACGAGGGACTTTGAATTCCGTATATGTTGATTTTGATTGAGAGATACACAAACGCTGCATCAAATTTGTGAAGTCAATTTAAAACCATGGGCAAATAATAATCTCAATTAAATTAGGTTAAAATGAGCTTAACTCAAGTTTGAATTGTGCTATGTTCAAGTCAATTTTTTAACAGTAGAAGAAAGTAGTTAGGTTAAATTCGAAACTATGGTTTGTATTTAAGATTGATCGATCTGATAACTGACAGTTTCATATAACTCTACTGCAGCGGATATAATAGTGGTTTACAGGGGTTTTCCTTCAACAGTAGTCAAGGGGCAGAAGAAAATCGTGTTTTGATATAACAATAAGTCTGTAATGGAGGATTTAGGTTTTACCTGGTTCGATCGTCTCAACAATGTTGTTAGGAGAAAGAGGAGTCAAATATCGCGCAGGCCTCGTCCTGTTTCGCTGTCTGTTTTCAGTGGTCATGGCCTGTCTTCCTCGTTGTCAACTCCATCTTCGGATGTTGCAAGCAAGGCCCCTAGTGAGGGGGAAGGAAAAAGGGTTAAAAAGGTTAAACTCAAGTTCAGAGGAGTGGCCCATACTATTATAACCAATCCTATGTCTAATGGTGCTTCACACGAAAAGCAACAGGTATTTCTCTTTTTTATGTAACAGTTGAATTTACGACAACAGCTTACGCCTCAACATGCTTTTATACAATATGTTAGATAATAGGGATGTAAAGCCGTTCAAGCGTGGCCATCTGAAAGCTTAAGCTTTTAGAAGAGTTGACACTTGACATGTCATTAGAGCCACTCTGACCTAGTTAGGAATTCGATCCTTGTTGCCCTCATTCTTCATAATTAAATTAAATTTCTAAATTTAGTAAATTGGGCCGTTGCATTGTCCATGCTTCAGCCCAAATGGCTCTTGCATGAGGAGGCTTCCTGGAGATTTTAAACTGTTCTAGTGCTTCCGCCTTAAAGCTTAGTTGGTCCTTGATACCTTGTATGGCTATTGGTCATGGGATATTTGGCTTTTTCAAAATTAATCATGATTCATTAGTAGGTGAGAAAATTCTAGAAAGTGTTATTTCACGATATTATCGACACGTATCTTACCTGAATTGTCTGTGAGGATGGTATTTATGGAAAAATATTTCTGGTCTTGATTGCTTATCAATAAATGAAATATTGCCTTTTAACTTATAGAATCGCATTTGATTGCTCTCATCAAATTGTGTTACTGCAGAGTAATTCAGACAATAATCATTCTCCTTCTGATAAGGGGAGTGGGCTACAAGGCCTTCCGTGGAAGAATTTCTCAAAGGGTGATTTTGGTCTTGGGAAGGAGAAGACATTGATGGGAAAGTTATCTATAAAGAACGTGTATAAGGACGGTGACAAGTCTGAACAAGTTTGTAAGAGCAAGCGAGTACCAAGGAGGCGTGTACTTGATAGAGTGTATGAGGAGGACACAGACTATGAGGATGAAGAGGAACCGGGATCTGATGTTGAGCTTGAGGATAAGGAAAAGCAAAAACAGAGGAAGGAATCTGTTGATGTATTGATGGACAGTACGAGGGAAATGACTCTTACAAGGCGTCAACGGGCCCTTCTGTCAAGCAAAGATGCCTCTGCATCTGGTGCAAGTTTAATCGAGTTTCCCGATGGATTACCTCCTGCCCCACCTAGAAGTGAGCATTTATCTTACTTTATTTTCTGTTGTCCATTTCATACAGAGTCGTTAACTATGTAGCTTAATTTATAACATTATATCTTATCTACAGAGCAAAAGGAGAAGCTTTCTGAAATGGAGCTACAGCTGAAGAAAGCTGAGGCCGCTCAGAAGCGTAAAATGCAAGTTGAGAAGGCTGCCAGGGAATCTGAGGTTTGTTTGTTTTTTTTCTCTCCCCAAGTTGCGGTTTTCTTTCTCATTGTGTTCGATTTTACACAGAAAGGCAAGTCCATTTGAGTTTTTTTGTAGGCTGAAGCTATCAGAAAAATACTTGGTCAAGACTCCAGTAGGAAGAAGAGAGAAGAGAAAATGAAGAAGCGCCAAGAAGAACTGGCACAGGTTTTGCAGCATTAAATGAATTTCCCACGCTATGTTTTAATTTTTATGTAATGCTTTCAGATTTTATTGAATTATTCTTTGCAGGAGAAGGCAGCCAATGCACACATGCTTGCGCCAAACACCATCAGATATGTGATGAGTCCTGCCGGGACAACTCTGACTTTTCCTGAGGAAATGGGGATCCCTAGCATATTGAACTCCAAACCCATCAGGTATCAGGTTATGCTGATTTGATGTATGGTACCTGTTAGACTGTCTTCCTTATAACTTGTCTTTAGATACGTGTGGCAAATAAAATGAGATAAAGAAAATGAGAGGAATGAAAATTGATATAAAAAATTTGTAATTTACTGAAACAGGAAATCTGTTTGTCTCTGACTTGCATGTTTCCATGATTTTCACAACAACAAACATTGGCCAGAAATTAGATAATCATGCATGTAAAGTGTCTGTGCTTTGCATTTACTAATTTGATGCATGGAACCTGTATTAGAAGGTCTTCCTGCGAATTTTGTAAGACATGTTTGGCAAATAAAATAAGGAGGGAAAACATAAAAGAAATCTGAGTTTTGCCTTTGGCTTTAGCTTTTTCCTGATGGGCCTTAAAATCAAGGGCCTCCAACTCAGGTGGTATAGTGGAGGAGTGTCTTATGCAAGTTAAAGATGGTTCTAACTGCATGGACAGGTGGCAGCAGGAAATTGGCAGTTGGTGCTGCAATCATGTAAGTGGATGTCTATTATATGAAGGGAATGAAGAGTGGTGTGAGGGAGGAGGTCTCATTTGGGTAGTTTTGGGATGGCTATGCTTCTCTGATATGCATTCTTAGCTTGCGTTCTCTTTAGTTGGAGCTTTCTCCTTATCATTTTTCAACTACTTCTCTTATTAATATCAGTTTCTAACATTTCCTTGATCTTGACAACAAGAAACATTGTTCAGAAGTTAAAAACTGTTGCTGTAAGTTTATATAGCGAACACAATCCAACTTTCTTCTCCACTAATGATATCATTGGTATTGTTTCAGTTATCCTCCACCTCGCGAGAAGTGTGCCGGCCCATCTTGTACCAATCCATATAAGTACCGGCATTCGAAATCAAAGCTTCCTCTTTGCAGTCTCCAATGTTACAAGGCTGTAGATGGGAAGATGGCGGCTGAAACTACCTCTACCTCTGCCTCTTGATGTTGTGAATGATCCTCTATCACTGGCTTATGCCAATGGAACCCTTGATGGTTTTTTGTCTTGGGCTTTTGGCAGAGACCTCATTTTGGCGATTGTTCATTTGCTCTATTATACTTTTTAATGCCTTCTTATTCGGACTTTTAAGTAGTAATTGCTAGACACAAGTCGTTTTGGCCATACTTGCAATAAGGAAGACTAAAGAAAATTCGATATACCTTAAATGCTTGATTACGACTTTTAAAAATTTTGTAAGGTATTGTTGTTATTATGTACTTTGATGTTGCCAATGATTCTCTATCAGGATCAAACGGTTTATGCCATATGTTCCTAATTTTGACAACAATAAACGTTGTTTAGAAGTTAAAAGTTGTTGCTGTAAGTTTGTTTGGCAAACACATACAACTTAGTTTGTTTGGCAAACACATACAACTTTCTTTATCTGCAAATAATATAACCGGGCATTGTTTTTCAGTTATCCTCCACCCTGTGAGAAGTGTGCCGGTGCATCTTGTACCAATCCATACAAGTATCAAGATTCAAAACAAAGCTTCCTCTTTGCATTCTCCAATGCTACGAGGCTGTAGAGAGGAAGATGGTGGCTGAAAGTATCTCTTGATTTTTTGAATGATCCTTTATCATGGAATCACCCTTGATTTTATTGTGTTGTTCTATGGTGTGTATTTTATTTGATGCTGGGATAAGAGGTTCTGTGATAATAGTATCCAGTTGATTGGAACCTGTGTTTATCTGTTGGTTTTTTATGTAGCAATACTAGACAAAAGTCCTTTTTATTCACATTGAGAAGTTTTTAAATACAAACCATCATTGTATCGTATATTTAAATAGGTGTAAGTGTGATAGGTACCAAATGGAACTGAATTCACTAAATTGATGAAGATTGAGGGCTATCAAGACGATATCAGAACCTCAATAGAGTGTTTACAATGGAAATATGCAGAAAAACAAAGAACTAGACTCCCAGACAAATTCTCGAGTGGCTTTTCAATTTTTTCTCCCAAAATCCTAACTCAATTCCTGACTGCCTAAAACCTGTAAGTTCCCTCCCTTTTACATCATGCGCCCATCATTGTAACGTACTTTATTACGTTAGTAACAATACAAATAATTATTAAAAATCCTTCATAAAAATCCTTAAAAATATCTGGTAAAGCATAAAACTTTAATAAATTTTTTTCCATGTACAAGTCTGAAAATACTTTAATAGAATTAATAATTAAATAGTATTAAAATCTTTACAATAGATAAACTCAAATATCTCAAAATCGGGCGTCTGGTAGAAATATCCCAAACGATAAAGGAAATATGGTTAGCCACAAATGACTCCTTATTCTGAAACAATACTAATCAATAACAAAAACGAAGAGAAGATATTCTTCAAGCCTCTTCCGTCTCAACAATAACGTCATTGTGCTTTTTTTGTTGTTGAAGAAAACATCATTATGCTTTGAAAACAACACTACTAATGAGATTGATAATCCTAATGAAAAAAAACAAAGTCATAAAGCAGTTCACAAAAGTGTTGTTCTCAGTCGTCGAGGTAATAGAAAAATCATCTATGGTACCCGCTAAATTATAAAATATCGTCTAAAAAATATATATCATTAAACTAACATCATATTACACATATGTCACATAACTCAATCCAGGCAATTAACATTAAAATCATTCAACCAATATATCAAACATAAGCACAAAACAATGGTGTCTTATTACCCACCCCTTCTCATAGGTGTGTTTTGACATCTACAAGGGTGTTTGCGGATCGGTTTGGATAGTTTTGAGGCAAAAAACAATATGATCCAAAGATTAAAGCATGTGGTTCGGTTCGGTTTGAATTGTTTGCTTAAAAAAAGATTTGATCCGATTAAATGCGATTTGGATTGGATTGTTTGGATTTTACCAACATAATAATTATAAAAAAAAAAGTTCAAATAAAATTAATATATATATATATATATATATATATATATATATATATATATATAACGTATTAAAATTTAAAATTATAAGAGCAAACAAGTATTAATTTTATGTTTGGAACATTAAAAATAATAGAAAATTACGTTACATCAAATTAATAAGTATTATTAGGAAAAAAAAACCAACAAGTAAAAAATCAATAATGCAAAAAGTAGAATAGATATATATTAAATTTTATATATGAGGTTCGGTTTGGTTTCAAATAAAGAATCTGAAATCCGATCCGATATATTTTCACAAAACAAGGTCCAAAAAACTCCAATAAATACCAGCTTTGTTCGATTTGTATATGAACACCCATACATGCTATGCTAGTATTTCTCAATTTCGAGATCCCCTATCATGGTGTTGTTACTCATTCTAATACCACCTTCATTGGTGTTATTTCTCATTTTTCAACATCACAATTTCATGGCGATGTTTCTTTTCGACACCCCATCACCTGGTGGTGTTACATAAATTTCGACACCCCAAATCAATGGTGGTGTTTCTATTTTGATACCCCTACATTGGTGATATTTCTAAATCTTTGACTTCCCAATTTCTAAAATAGACAACTATAAACACGAGAAGGGGTTGAATTGTGTTTATCAGACTTTTAGGGAAAGTTAAAAACATTTTACAAGCAGAAGCTCTAAGCAGACGAGTGATTGAAAAGGCAATCAGATAATTGACTCGTCTGAAGGTTTTTCAACAGAAAAACACACAAGCAAGCAAGATAAAAACCTTGTTTGATATTCACACTTTAACCCCTTTAGTTAGTTAACAGTTAAGATAAACAAATAAACTAAACAGATAATGATTGAGATAGACACATCTATTTTATCCCGGTTTACCCCTTAAAAACTAGGGCTATGTCCAGTCCTTGACAGCACCAAGTTTTCTCCACTATAACTGATCAGGTTACAGACAAGTATTCTTTGCACACCTAGCCTCTCCAGGCTCCAAGACAAGTATTATTTGCACACCTAGCCTCTTCAGGCTCACTCAAGTTTGTTTGAAAGAAGAGTGTAATAAATACAACTTGCAAGTCTTTCACTAACACTCAGAAAAGTGAATTTAAAGTGAAGATCATAAAGACTGCGTAATAACTTCAAATGATTGAAGAATATATAATGAAGGAATGGATCTTCAATGCCTTCTCTATTTATAGTCTTCAATCAATTTGAATCCGTTAGAGACATTCCTTCTGACTTTTGGCTTTAAGCCGAGTTCATTATATGCGAAAAAGTTGTTCTGGGCTTCCATTTAATGCAAAGGAACATTGCTTGTACTCTAATAGAGAGAGACAATGCTTTATGTTTTGTGAAGCAATCAAAACAGAGATATTCATGTTGTTTTTGTACTTTGCTGAGCACATTTTCCTTTTCGTGCAACTTCTTGATATACTAATGAATAAAGCATTCTGGCATCACTTCTTTTCTGGGCCTGACCTTCTGAAAATCTTGATCCTTGTGAGATAAACCTTCAACATCTTCTGACTGAGTAGATAGCTCACAAAAGTTCTCCAATCTTGGCGTGTTCTTCACTGAGATATACCAGAAGAGTAAGAGCTTCATTAGACGGGTTGACTCTTCTATTGTCTAGGGAAATCTAATGATCGAGAGCTCTAGAGAAATCTAATGATCGAGAGCTCTTCATAGTCAATCCACTTCTTGAAACACCATTGGATGCAGAATTGGCTTGAATAGTATGGGGTCACACCTCAACCCTTATTTTAACCTTTTTAACCTTATTCTCATTCCCCAATCCATTTTGAGAAACACCGAATTGCCTCTGAACCTCCGAATTCCTCCCACTGTACATATATATGCATTTCTTGATTCTTAATCAAAACTATCCTTCAATTTAATAGAACCTTTCCAATTAGTCGAAGCAAGAAAGCCTTCAACATTTGTTATATAAACAGCTATGTCTAGGCTCATTATTATAGAATACATGGAACATTCCTTCCTTTTTACGGTAGCATGAGAGGCACAATGGTTAAGATTGAATTGTTCTCTTGTAGAACATCCCTCCAACCCGAGGGACCATGTTATACAAGTAATTGAGAGTGAAGTGATACCGAACATTAGTCGCTTCTCGAGTTATTTGTTTTCAATTCTTCGCTTCTCCATGTTGCAAACCCCAATTTTGTTTTCTAAAATACAAACATATGAAATTAAATCGGATGTAAAAAGCATGAAATAATCAACACACAAACACCATTAAAAATAAAAACTAAACACACTTAATGAAAAAACACAATCAAAAGGCATGTGTTACAGAGCAATAATCACTCATTTTGACGTAAAAAAGATATACATTTCAACAAATTATCACCTACCATCAGAATAATAACTTTTGGGAATGTAAGTAAATTCCAAAAATTCGCTACTTTATATCTTATAAGTCTAAAGGAAAAAAATGCGGTGGATCTCATAGACTTAATGATGACATAGTAAACAAAATGAACATAAAGGAAAACAAATGGTTGCACCAATGATTTAAATCATGTCATAAATCAAGAGACAGACTAATTGGAGAAATAAAATGCATAAATAAAATAAATACATAATTAAAATTTTGCTTTTCCTTAAACTTATTCATAAATATACAAATATTCCAAAATCAAAACTATTAAATTTGTAAAAGAAAAAAATAAAGAATTTGTGTGGGTTATATATCGAAGAATCAAGTAGGTACAAAACAGTAATTTCTGCCAACCATGTCAAATATCGCACTCAACTCTAGTTAGAGGCCTCGCTTTATCTCACAGTATCTTATGGCTAGGGTCTGCTCACCTTGCAATCATATCAAACAATGAGGTTTTGCCTCTGAATTTGATGGCAAACTTATCCGCTCACTATCATGAAGAATCAATTTAACTACTCTAAATTTGATGCTAAACATATATTTCAACAAGCTCATAATATTTAAACATTGACCTATATCAAAACTCAACCTCAAGGTCTCTAATTCGCCTCTAACTTCCCATGAAAAACTCAACCCTCGTTGAAAATATGTTCTACTCTTTCAAATCCTCTCCCTTAAAAATCTGGTTCATTTTTCAAAGGTTTATACGAAAACTACTAAACTATCCTACACAAAATGCCATAGGACATTTAAGCCTTATGTTTATTCTTTAGTTAGGTCACTTTTCAAAACATCAAAATGTAAAAGCAACGAAGTTTTACTTTGGATTAAACAGACTTTTGAATATATGAAAATTCAAAAACAAACATGCACTAAGACTCTGTTTGGCAAGTCCAATAAACTAGCTTATAGCTTATTTGACTAGCTTATAAGCTTGTTTGACTGAAATAGAGGTGTTTGGTAAATAAGTTTATCTCATTAGGTTATATCTTTTCTTCATAAGCTAATAAGCTAGCTTAAGGATATGATAAGCTATGTGTTCTGCAAAAATAGTTGATAAGCTAGCTTATGGCAGATAAGCTAGCTTATGGCAGATAAGCTAGCTGATAACTGAAAGCTTGTAGATGATTAGCTGATTGAAATTGAAGTATTTGGTAAAATTGACGGTTGAAGTAGCTTATAAATGTAAAATGACATAAAAGGACATATTTATGATAGATATGGTAAAATGGGAAATTCATTAAATGAATGAGGGTAAAAACGAGAAAAAAATCAATAAGCTATAAGCTATAAATAATAAGCTAAATAAATTAGGATATGGAAAAAAAGCTATAAGCTAATGAGATAAGTTTGTTTGTCAAACACCTCTATTTCAGTCAAACAAGCATATAAGCTAGTCAAATAAGGTATAAACTAGGTTATTGGACAAGTCAAACAGAGCCCAATAGCTGATAAGCTAATTTTTAGCTGATAACTGAAAAGCTAGTTGATTGAATTTGAAGTGTTTGGTAAAATTAGTTGTTTGAATTAGCTTATGAATACAAAATGTCATAAAAGGACATGTTTATATAATGTTTATATAAATCATTTTTAAAATTTATTAATGTGGAAAATTAAAATCTTATGCTCATTAATAATTAATAATTTAAATAAATATAAAATAATATTTAATATATCATTTACGTATTATGCATGAAATTAATATATGAAGAACTTGTAACATATATTGAATATATGTAGTTGTTATCACCAGAAATTAATTCAATTATAGCCGTTGGAAAGTTCAGTCGTTTGGGCCAAACAAATCGGAAGCCAGTCGATTAGAGTATTGGTAGCCGTTGGGAAGATAAGGGAACGGTTGATAAATTCGTGAAGAATAAAAGGTTGACGCGGTTATAGGAGGTGGTTGTGTGATAGCTTGAATCCGCAAGTGTACGGTTTCGTCGTCAAGTAGTAAAAAGACCGGACTCACAGAGACCGTGATCTTGAACAACAATTAATTATTAAATCAATTAAACTAAACAAGAAAAAGATTTGGTTTTTGAAATAAGTATTAACTAATAAATCAAGTATTTAAAACGCAATCAAACAGAATCACAAAGCAAATCAAATCTGGAGTTTTTCAAATTAAAAGAGATTTCCAGGAATTGGGTTACCAACAAGACTGCTTATGCTACTAAATTGTCTACCCCTCTTGTTAATTATCAAAATGCTTTGAAGGTGAATTTATCCTAATAAATTTAATGTTCCCTCTCGAGATACAAGAATCGTGCCCAATTAAACCAATCCCTACTCTTGTGGTAATTGTATTTAAATTGGACCCATTGAGGTTTGTGACAATTCAATGAACCCTCGAAGGACCGCTTCTAACTCTCGTGATTTAAGTCCTAAGTTCAATCCCTATAGATCCAATACCTAGGTTCACTTCCCAGTTCATCCCTAGAATATCTAAGACATGCAAATAAGTGCGCACCAAATTCACAAGTAATTATAACAATATGAATTAAATCAAAAGCCAATTGGAATTAACAAAGGGAAAACATCAATTCATAACATAAAACAAGTCTTGGGCATAGCCCCAATTCCTATAAATAAAACGAATACTCAAGCATTGCTATGGTCATAGCAATCTTGATTAAAAAGAACATAAAAATCCTAAGAGAAGGGAAGAAATTGGAGAAGAAGAGAAATCCTAAATCAAGCCTAAGGTAGCAGCCCATATATCCCTATTTTCGAGCCTAAGATTCCTATTTATAATGTTGGTTAACTTGGGATTAAAGCAGTTACAAAATCAGATAACAAAAACAAATCAAAATCCTAGATTTTGCGCGTCACGACCGTGACCAATTTTGATGCTAACAAAAGGATTAAATTTTCTTCTGAAAGTGTTAGTTGAGATCTAACATGTGCTTTCAGCTATGCAGGAATACTTTAATATAAGTAAAATAAATTTGGGATAAGTTTTCATTGAAAATACGCGTCCACCCTTGTAGACGGGCTGCTTACCTTGGTAAAGTTACTTGTTAATTTTAGTAGACTGGTTTTCTTAAGTGAACGAGGCTCTAAATGTTTGCTAGACGAATACCAAAATAACTTGTTAAAAACAGCAAGTCCAAAGACTTTATAATAAGCGCGTCCATCTTGCCACGTAAGCAGACGGAAGTAATTAGTAGAAGTAAATGAACTGAAAAATAAAGTAATCTAGTAGACGAGCTCTAACAGCCACGTCACTAGACAGAGATCTTTATAACTCATTGAGGAATAGCAAGTCCGAAGACTTGATAGACAAGAGGATATGCCACGTCATCAGACGAGCAAAATAAAATATTAAACAGACTTAGTCTCTCATATAACTAAGTAGACAAAGTTCTTTTTAGACGAGCTCCATCTTTGAAATTTATTAAATACAATCCGAATCTCTTGAATTTATCTCAAATGATTGATATTTATTTCAATAGAATATTTGTTCTTCACATTTATTTTATCTGCATTAATGTTTCACCTTGTTGTAAAAGAAACATAGTACCATCAAGAAATGCAAAAAGCAGAATCGTACAGTAAGATACTGCAAAAAAATGTGTACGATGACGACTTTATGGCTGAAAAAGATGGATTGTACACAAAGGAGGAACAACAAAGTTCTCAAGCTACAATGCTCAGAGCAGTAGGACTCCAATTTCATGCTACCTCGATAACCAAGAGTACTATTCAGCATTGCCACAATCAAGCTCTCAGTCACAACGGATATCATGCATTAAATGCTATCTCTAAACGGGATTATTCAAAGTAACCGTTGAAGAAATACAAGTAAAGAAGAAGGTCACTATAAATAGGAGACCTGAGATACTGAAACTGAGAACTCTTGACAGCACAACCTTACGATCTCAACTTTGATTCATATTTCTTTAGATAACAAGAGTCAGTATTTCTTAGTTTGAATATTATGAAAATATTCATCTGATCTTAAACTGTCATATCCTCACACTTAGTGAGTTAATAAGATCAAACATTAAATCTCTATGTTAGAGTTAGAGCCTGAAGAGGCTTGGTAAGAATGAAATACTTGTAGCCTGGAGAGGTGTTGAATACTTGGTTGTAATCTATTTGGAGAAATAGTGGATAAAACCTTCAAGTCGAAGGGACTGGACGCAGCTCTTGGTTGGAAGAGAGTGAACCAGGATAAAATCTCTCGCGTGACTCTTCTATCCTTAAACTCTGCAGCTTTATTTGCTTATACTAACCGTGGGGTTTTGATATTGCTTTTGTTAAAGTCTTTTAAAAAAGGATCTCTTCTCTTTGTGCGTGCTTCTGCTTTCTAATCTCCTTGTGTGCAAAAATTGTTTAAAAGGTTGTTTTCAAAAATTATTAACAAACACAATTCAACCCCCTTTCTTGTGTTTGCCTGTGTCAACTTCAGTTAGTATCAGAGCTCAGCCTCGAAAGGGTTGAGCATCAAACAAGTGCTGAGGGAGTACGATCCAACAACCATGGATGCAGTAGGACAAGCTATCAACATACCTCCTCTCTTTGATGGAACAGATTATGACTACTGGAAGAAGAAAATGATGGCCTTCTTAGATGCACATAATGTAGATATTTGGGAGCTGATTGAAATCGACTACACTGAACCAAGAAATGAAGCTGGAGCCGTTGTTCCTAGAGCCCAATGGACTCAAGAGCAGAAAAACCAACATCAGCTGAATCTGAAGGTTAAGCACTATCTCATGTGTGCTATAACCAGATCCGAACATGACAAAGTTCACAGCTGCAATAATGCTAAAGAAATCTGGGATACTCTTGCCCTAGCTCATGAGGGTTCCTCACAAGTTAAGGAATCAAAGATCAGCATGTTGGTTCATCAGTATGAGCTGTTCAAGATGGGTGAACATGAAACAATTGACCAAATGTTTGGAAGATTCCAATCCATCACCAACAGTCTCAGATCTCTTGGAAAAGTTTATGAAAATAGAGATCATGTCATAAAAATCCTGAGAAGTCTATCCAAACAATGGAGACCCAAAGTAACTGATATTCAGGAAGCCAAAAACCTGAATACACTCTCTTTGGAAGAGCTTCTTGGATCTCTCAAGGTTCATGAACTTGAACTTAATGAAGAAGAAAATTCCCGAAAAGGAAAATCTATTGCCCTAAAGGCAAAGAAAGCAAGTTCATAAAAAATTCTCAAAGCTGCTAAGTCATCAGATGAGTCTGAATCTTCTGGTAATGATGAAGGATTAGATGAGGATGAATTGTCCTTTATCTCCAGGAAGATTCAACATATGTGGAGAAAGAAAGGTGGTTTCAGAAGGAAGCAACTCAACAAAAAGTTTTCCAAGGAGAAGTCATACTCCAAGGAAAAAGGTCCACCTTTGTGCTTTGAATGCAAGAAACCTGGTCATTTCAAAGCTGTCTGCCCTGAGCTAAAGGATAAAAAGAAATTCTTCAAAAAGAAGAAAGGCTTAATGGCTACATGGGAGGATCTTGATATGTCTTCTTCAGATGAAGAAAATGAAACAGAGGAAGAAGCAAATATCTGTCTCATGGCAGACATTGCATCAGAAAGTGAATACACTGATACTAAGGTAATGGACTCTGACTCGTCCACTCTTCAAAATGCTTTTGATAAATTGTTGCATGAGTCATCTATACTATCACGAGAATATAAGAGTATAAAAAAGAAGTTTTCGAATTGTTTAAAGATTACGATAGGGTCTGCACTAAGAAACAAAACCTCAAAAATAAAAACGACATACTAAAATCAGTGAATGTCAGTCTAGCTGACAAAGTAGTGTGTGAACCTGATGTCTCTTGTGAAGTTGCAAAACTGAAACAAGATGTAACATATCTAACTGATTCTCGGTCAAAGCTTGTAGGTGGCTCAGATAAGCTTAGTCTCATTTTAAGGTATTCTAGGTCACCTTATAATAAATCTGGTCTTGGTTATGACAAAGATAAGAAATACGCATCTCACAAAAAGGCAAAACCACTTAAACAGAATAGAGCTTCAAAAGTTCCAAATAAATATACCAAAGCTAAGTCTAGCTCGTCCAACACCTTTTGTAAAGTGTGTGGAAAAAGTGGGCATATTACATCTAGATGCATACACAATAAACATGCTAGGCATACTCGTCCAGTGACAACTAACAAGAAATGACCCAAGTCAGTTTGGGTACATAAAAATAAGATAATACCTGTTGCAGATTTGCTTAACAACAGAAAGAAAACAGATGTCTTGGTACTTGGACAATGGCTGCTCACGACACATGACGGGAGAAAGGTCTATGTTCCAAAACCTTAAGCCCAAAGATGGTGGCTGGGTCATATTTGGAGGAAATCAGAAAGGGAAAATCATTGGTATATGTAAAATTGGTGAACATCCTTTTCCCACCATTGATAATGATCTTTTAGTAAATGGCTTGAAGCACAATCTACTGAGCATAAGTCAATTATGTGACAGAGGATATGCAGTGTCATTTGATAAGAACATGTGTACTGCCAAGAAAGATGATGGATCACTTTTATTCACTGCAAAAAGACAAACAATCTCTATAAGATTGACTTGGAGGACCTCTCAAATCAAAGTGTCTCATGTCTAGTGTCCATTGAAGATGAGCGATGGATTTGGCACAAAAGGCTAGGTCATGCAAGCTTGAAAATAATTTCAAAGCTAAACAAGCATAACCTCGTGAGAGGACTACCAAACCTTAAGTTCAAATCTGATGCTCTCTGTGATGCATGTCAAAAGGGAAAACAAGTCAAAGGTTCTTTTGAATCTAATAATGTTGTTAGTACCAATAGACCACTAGAGTTGCTACTTCTTGATCTTTTTGGTCCAACAAGGACTACCTCTGTCAGTGGTAATAAATATGGTCTTTTCATAGTAGACGATTACACTAGATGGACATGGGTTATGTTCCTAACTCACAAGGATGAGTATTTTAAGGTCTTTTATGTATTCTGCAAATGTGTATAGAATGAAAAAGGCATGTGTATTACTTCAATCAGAAGTGACCATGGGGGAGAGTTTGAAAATGAGCTAATTCATAAGTTTTGTGAAGAAAGTGATATCCTTCACAACTTCTCAATACCTAGAACACCACATCAAAATGGTGTGGTAGAGTGAAAGAACAGATCTCTTCAAGAGATGGCTATGACCATGATCAATGATAACTCTGTCACTAGACACTTCGGGGCTGAAGCTGTTAATACTGCTTGCTACATTCAGAACAGAATATACATTAGACCTATACTGAATAAGACTCCTTATGAACCGTGGAAAGGACGAAAACCCAACATATCTTAATTTCACCCTTTTGGTTATAAATGCTATATACTGAATACTAAAGATCAACTTGGTAAGTTTGATGCTAAAACAGATAGTGGAATACTATTAGAATATTATGAAACATCTAAAGGCTTTAGAGTTTATAATTCTAGGACTCTGATAGTAGAGGAAAGTATTCATGTCAAGTTTGATGACAAACAGCCTGATAAGAAATTATCAGAGCTAGATGAAGCTTTTACAGATCTTGATCTAAGCATTCCAGGAGACTCACCTGAGATAAAAGTTGATGATCAAGAAGATGACCCCACTCAACAACCAGAAACTTCCACTTCTCAACATGATACAATTCAAAAATCTTGGTACTTCAAGAATTATCATCCACAAGATCAGATCATTGGAAACCCCAATGACAAGCTAAGAACTAGATCAACCATTAGAGAACAAGACAATTCTGCACTAGTCTCTGAGTTGGAAACAAAAACAGTAGACGAGGCTCTGCTAGATGATGGTTGGATTCTAGCTATGCAAGAAGAACTCAATCGGTTTGAAAGAAGTGATGTTTGGACTCTGGTTCCCCTGCCTGAAGACAAATCAGTGATTGGAACAAAGCGGGTTTACAGAAATAAACTTGATGAAAATGGTAAGGTAATAAGAAACAAAGCAAGACTTGTTGCTCAAGGTTTCTCTCAAGAAGAAGGTATAGATTATACTGAAACTTTTGCACCTGTTGCTAGATTAGAAGCTATTAGAATTCTACTTTCATTCGCTGCACATCATAGTATTATGCTTTTTCAGATGGATGTTAAAAGTGCTTTTCTAAATGGCTTTATTAATGAAGAAGTCTATGTTATGCAACCTCTGGGTTTTGAGTGTGAAACCCATCCTGAACACGTATATAAGCTTAAGAAAGCTTTGTACGGTCTTAAGCAAGCTCCTAGAGCTTGGTATGACAGACTAAGTTCATTTCTTATGAAAAATGGATTCAATAGAGGAAAGGTTGACACAACCTTATTTAGAAAATCCATTAAGTCTAATTTCATAGTTGTACAGATATATGTTGATGATATTATCTTTGGTGGTACTAATGAGTCTCTATGTAAAGAATTCTCTAAGTTAATGCAGAAAGAGTTTGAAATGAGCATGATGGGAGAACTCAAATTCTTCCTCAGACTTCAAGTAAAACAAACCATGGACGAGGTGCTCATCCACCAAACCATGTATACAAAAGAGCTTCTGAAGAAGTTTAAGATGGATGATTGTAAACCAATGAATACTCCTATGCACCCCACTTCCATACTGAACAAAGATGATAAAGAGAAAAAGGTAGACCAAATGGTATATAGAGGTATGATAGGAGCTCTCTTATGTCTTACTGCGTCTAGGCCTGATATTATGTTCAGTGTATGTTTATATGCTCAATTTCAATCTGATCCTAGAGAATCTCACTTATCATCAATTAAGAGAATTTTTAGATATTTAAAAGGTACTACTAATCTTGGTTTGTGGTTTAAGAAAAATGAAGATTACACATTAGTTGGTTTCTGTGATGCTGACTATGCTGGGGATAGAATTGAAAGAAAAGTACTAGTGGAGGATGTCATTTCATTGGAGCTAATCTTGTCTCATGGTCAAGCAAATGACAAAGTACCATTGCTTTATCAACTGCTGAAGCTGAGTATATATCAGCTGCAAGTTGATGCTCACAACTTCTCTGGATCAAACATCAATTGGAGGACTACAATGTATTTGTAAGTAGTATTCTGCTTATGTGTGATAATACTGCTGCAATAAATCTATCTAAGAATCCAATTTTGCATTCTAGAGCTAAGCACATAGAGATTAAACATTTTATTAGGGATTATGTGAAAAAAGGTGTGATTGATATTCAATTTGTAGATACTGACCATCAATGGGCAGATATCTTTACTAAACCTTTTGCAGATGACAGATTTATCTTTATTAGGAAGCATCTCAATATGATATGTGTGAATTAATTTAGATGTCCAGCCTCGAGAAAAATTTGTTTTGTTAATCCTGCGTCTATTACCTACGCTCATCTAATACCTATTTGAATTTGTGCGTCTATTGAATATTGTATTGCACGTCCATATGACGCGTCCACTGATACTAGTTATCGCGTCCATTGTATAGTTTCAGACGAATTCACATCTGCCTGTGTTTAAGCATATTTTTATGTGTTAATATTTGCATTTATTTTGTCTCACGACAAACTTATCCTTTATTCTCTTTGCCGAGTCGGTATTTCCATCAATCCCATCAAGACCTTTTTATAGTTCCAAGTTACCAACGCCGTTTTATCATAATGACATGTCATGTCAAAAATTTTTTTAACCTTTGAGATTCGAAATTCCTTTAAAAGTAATCTTTTCCCTATGAGAAAAACTTTACACTTCCATAACCTCTCGAGCTATCTCTCTCTCTCTCTACCTCTCTCTGCTTTCAAACCCTAAGCTCTTTGATCACCTAAAATGGCTTCTACTTCAACCTTCAACTTGGACAAGCTCAACTTGGCAATAGAGCATCATTTCAACCTTGGAGTGCTGCAAGACTACAATCTAGACATAAGCAAATATGTCAATGCAGCCGGGTGAGGATGATTCTTCATAGAGAAGGTCTATGTCTTTCTAAACCTGATCAGGGATTTCTGGAGAAACGTCCAAGTGACTGATACTGACTTTCTCTCAACGGTCTTAAGAAAGAAGATTGTAGTCTCAGAAAAGACTATTACTGATGTAATTTTCTGAGCTCAGGAGGGTTTAGTCTTCACTGAGTCATGGGAAGAGGACTTGGGTGGCTCTGAGACTATTGAAGTCTGTCTCATGAAAGAAGATACAGTCAAAACTCACACCTGGAAAGCTATTGAAATGAAGGACATTGTTCGCATCCTTCATCTGCTTCTTAACAAGGTGGTACTTCACAAGGTTGGATCCAAAGATAACCTCTCCTCTCTGCACAAATTCCGCCTTTGCCATCTTCTCACCGAAACAACGATCAATCTTACAAGAATTATTTACGGAAGATTCAGAGACGCTGTGATGAATAAGAAAAGACTCTTAGCATTTCCTTTTTGCCATATTCTTTCCAAGATTTTCAAGGCTCAAGGAATTCATGAGATTATTGCTGCAAAGACTCCTGAGGAGCAAGCTAGGATATTAACTGAAAAACCAATGTCGGCTGCTGACTTTGGTAAAATGAATATTGCCAATATGAACCTCAGTACCTATGCTGCTGATGCGATGGCCAATACTGAGGAGTTAATGAAAGCTAAAGAAGAGAGGATAGAACAAAACAATGATGAAGTCCTAGGAGTAAAAAGAGTGACTAGGCAAAAGACCACTGCAACAAGGAAGCCCGCCCCCAAGAGACCAGCTAGTGGCATTATTATCAGAGAACCTTCTGATGCCCCTGCTTCAAAGAAGCAAAGAAGTGTTATCTTCTCTCACAATGAAGATGAGGAAGCAGATGAGGACAACATTCTTATCAGTACAATTTTGAAGAAGCAGAAGACCTCTGTTGTTGTTGTTGTTGTTGCTGAGGCCGTTGTGCCTGTTCCAACAAAACCTAGAAGGCAACCAACAAGAAAATCCAGATCAACTAAGACTTCTAAGGTAACCATCACTGCTAGTGATCCTGTTCAAATAGCAGTAGATGCCCTAGTGTCTAGTTTAGAAACTAGGATTGATGATGTACCTGTCTCCACTCCGGATAATGTGTACATTCCCACACCCCTTTCACCCCAACCAACACAAATAGCCACTCCACAATTTCAACCTATTATCCCTGTCGATGATCCCTGGTTCAATCAACCAGATGATGGCATTTCTCCTGGTGCTCCTTTCCCCAAACCCTTGAGATCCTCATTTCCCTTCACCCCGACTTATGTTCTTTATAATGACAAATCTGAGGATTGGGCCATGGTAAAAAGGGAATGGAAAGTTTTGTTTCATTCTCACCAACCTGAACCCGAACACATTCCAAACAGATGGTGTAACACCCCTTTGGCATTACATGACTAACTTAATTTCGTAATAACATATTAAAATAAAATAATAGCTGGTTTAGTTTCGAAAGATGATTTATATACATGTTCTTAAGTATTGATCTATTACTTTTACAAAAATTTAGACAGAGTCTCCTCTGTAATTTCAACATCCCAAAATAAACACACCTGCTAAAACATTTATATTTTCATCCCAAAAGAAAGGCTCTCCGAGCCATAAACATCCTATCCACAATAGAAGCTCTCCGAGCCGTAAACATACATACACATAACAGTAATCCAATAAAAGACTCTCAGAGTCATAATACCTATTACTATGACTTTCTCCAAATAAAATTTACTCGATAAACTAAGCTGGTCGCACTAAAAGATATTCGTGGGGAAGACCCCATGGTTCTCACCATTAAAACTAACATCAGACACCTTCAAGGATTAGGACTAATATCCCCGAGTGAAGATGAGAACTTCTCTGCAACATCTGTACACTCAAACCCAAAATACCACAAAAGAAACCAAACAGAAATAATGCAAAGGTGAGATACCGACATATGAGTTTTATCATAGCAGTCACATACACGATTCTCACAAAATGACATACAATATATCATAACCATAAACACAGGGCTCCAATCCCGACAATCAAATGCATTTTTGTAAATCATTTCAAGTCACTTCAATATTCACTATCTAGTTCACTATCTTCGGAGATCCTAACTTCCCTTCGTCGAGTAATGATTAGCTGCGATACCCTTAACACAATTGTCTCATGAGATCGGCCTCTAAATTTAGGTCCGGTTCCAATTGTTCAGGGAATATCACGATGGAGAACCTAAAATAATATTGGAATAGTTCCCTATTGAGTACATTCGTGCCGGGTAACCGAATTCCACGACCTGAGGTTGCAAGGCCCCAAGTATTTGCTGGATTTTCGAAGCCCGAATGTCCCTAAGACCCAAAAACCCTAGAATTTATCTTTGGTCCGTAACTAACCAATTTACCCAATTCACCCTTTGTGAAATTGTAGCTCGAATACACAATGACACGTCTGCCACAACGGCATAAAAGCCTGACTATGCATGTAAAACAAAGTGTTCTCATTTTCTTTTTTCTTTTTCCCATCGTTCTTTCCTCGTCAAGGCTTGTGCTCTCGACTAATTTTAAATCAAGTATTAAATTAAACTTTAATACTCACATAGGATTTTATCAATGATTCACAATTCCCTTCACAACCGAACACTAGTCCGACGTCTCGGAATTCTAGGTTCTATCTTTCCTCGAAACTAGAATAGGAACTCTAGCCCGTCAATCCAGAACACTAGGTCCTTTCTACTTTCTCAAAACTCAAAACAAGAAATCTAGCCCGTCAATCCGAAGCACTAGGTTCTTTCTTTTCCTCAAAACTCAAAACAAGAACTCGAGCTCGTCAATCCGGAGCACTAGGTCCTTTCTTTTTCACTCTCTTTCAGAGGTTTTCGTTCAGTGAAAACTAAATCGAAAAACAAAAGTTCAAGAGTTTCCAAATTTTGTGTCATAAATACTTTTCGTTCTTAGAAATACTATTTCACTAAAACTGTTTTCTTTTAGAAATCCGTTTTCTGAAAACTTAGGAAACCACTGAAATCTTTTCTCAACTTAGAACCAAATACAAAACTCTTGTAAATAGATTTATCAAAGGGAGCATTTTCTCTAAATGTTACCATTTTTGAAAAACTTTTGGTAAAACCTAAAAGAAATTCTTTGTTTTCAAAAGACTTTTCTTTTCAAAAATTCTTTAAACCTTTTCATGAATTTTGATATTTCCCATTTTCTTTATTTCCTAACTTTGTTCTATCTTCACACTTTCATCATTTAGGATTTTCTTCTCATTTCCAAAGAAAACAAAACACCACTTTTTCGATATTTCTGAGTTAAGGTACTTTAATGTCTTAATCTTGATTAACAAGCAATGACCAGTGTCATGCCATCAGCCAATCACAGTCAAGCCAAACAGTAATATAATCAACAAACAATAACATTAAAACTCCAATCAAACTCTAAACAATTCAAGCAAGACATCGTTACAAAGATTTAAAAATTAACATACATTCAAACACGACAATAAGTATGTAACTACTAAAACTCTTCAGGTAAACTCCCTTTACCTTTGTAGACCAGAAAATATTCTCTCAACACATTCAACGATTTGTTTCCTTCTCAATGATGCCCCGGGTTCCTTTGACACCTCGCAACGCATGCAAGCAACTTCTGTCAGCTCCCAATAAGGCAAATCATGCTTCTCCAAGTATGACAATCACAACCAATATCCCAGCGAGGGAATCAAGACATTTTCAACCATCAGACAAATATAACATTCAATCATTCTTCATCAAACACTTACTCTAAGTTGATTTAAACACTTAATTTCACAAAGTAGAGCTAACTTGAATAAAAAATTAGATTTGGGACTTTAGGGTTCATAAATCAATTTGGGGAAACTCACTTTAACTAAAGAGTAATGAAATTACTTTAGGGAAACATTAATTCACAGTCCCAATTGCGTAAAACAAGTGTTAATTTCACACTTTGAAACTGAAATCCGAAATATTAGGGTCAGGGTTTCAAAATCAGTTTGGGGATTTTTAAACTAGAAGAGATTAGGGGTAAAACACTTACTCAAGGTGAAGAGGAGAGGAAACGGGGGCCAAACGTGGTTACGGTGGCTCCGGCGATGCGGCGACAACGGCGGCCAATGGTGGTTCGAGGTGGTTCTACATCAACCGTGGTAAAAAGAGATAAAAGAAATCATAGGAGGAGAACTGAAGATCTAGTACTCGAGGGTGGTGAAATCACCAAGAACGGGGCTTACCATGGCGAGGCGACGACGGTTCTAAGTAGTACAGTGGCGGCTCGGCTTTGCTGCTCCGACGAAGCGTGTAGGGACGCGAGATGTGACTGTCTCCTCCTCGTGCGGCGGTCGAGCGGCCGTCGGCTGGGTGTGCAAGGCGGCGTTTCTATGGATGGAAGGAGATGAAGTTTGAGATAAAGTGAGGTGTGGGTCTTGCTGTTGTAGATGGAAGAAATAGAAGAAGGAAACGAAAGAGAAATGGGGGGGGGGGGGGGCGTCGAGCGTGTGAGAGAGGGAGAGAATAATTTTTTTGTCTTTTTCTTAACTTAGGGATAAGTAGAAAATGAGTGGTTAAGATTGTACCTAGGAAAAGATATTTGTTTTTAAGTTTTGATAAAAAAAATAATGAGTGATAAATATATACTTTCAATTTTTAAATTAGAGTAAAGATTGATAGTTGAATTGATCAACTAAGAAAATCAATGATCCAAAATTAATCTCCGATTAATTCCAAACCAGTTTATTTTTAACTCTAAAATTAAATAGAATAAAAATATGAAAATATTTTCCCCTTAATCATATTATTTAAAATATTTTTATAAACAAAAACTAATAGTGACAATAACATAATATTATTGTCTAGTAAAAGTACTTATACTGGAATAAGGTAGTGCTGACGCACTTAATAAAATAATTTTAAAAGAGTAAATAAAATTACTCAAGATCAAGCATCATAAAATAAACAAAAATAAATGTCCAAATAATTATTATTCCAATAAAAATAATATAAGCAAATATATTTTACCGATATTGAAAAATCGTAAAAATCGGGGTGTTACAGATGGTATCCTCTACTTGAGTATGAGGAAGAAATTAGCCCACATGTTGAACCCCTTTACCTACCTCATCCTGATTGTAAATTAATAAAAATGTGCCTTCTCAAATGCACAACAACTTAGGACCGCCAGTCACTCACCTACCCCCAAACAAATTCCCCCCCAGAAAAATTTACCTAACCTTGTCAAAACTCCTCCTTTCTTACCCCTCACTGATGGAGTTGAGAGAAATATCGTACCTGTCTAGGAGACTGGCCCTAGTAGGAAAAATCTTCCTACCATCCCTGAGCGTAGAGCAAGATCCTCAAAGCATGTTCCCATGATCATGCCAAAGGACACAAAATGGGTGTCTTTTGAGCATCCCAGAGTCTTTGGGAGGGCCTCTGAATTCTTTATGGATAAGCTCATCTATGAAATGCTGAAGTTGGAATTCAGTCATTTAAGAGTTGATAGAGCCGCGCAATTTGTCCCTCCATCCTGGCTGAGACATAATGAAGCAACCGGAATTGGAATTATGCCTTACAGGATCTGTCCAAGACTACCAATGTTAGATCTAAATAAGGACAAGGACATGAAAAACAGAAGATTCAAGGGAGTGATGCCTGAAGTTGAATCGGCAATGCTTGATCTACATGAAGAAACCTTTGACTACTCAATGCTGGATTTCCTTTTGCATACTGAATCCATTGAGTTGATCAATGAACATAGAGCTGCTGAATTCTGAAAATCTCATATTATCCACTGTACCAAAGAGGCATCTTCCTCTGGTCTGTTTGAAGAAGAGAAGAAGGATATTCTCAAGGTCAGAGGAATGTATGTTTTGTCAAACTTTAGATATATGATCTATAAAGACCTCTGGGGACTTCCTATAAACAGTAAGAATGTGGAATTCCGCTACCCCATCAGATGGGAAAAGGAAGTTTCAGTAATTCCTTCACCCTCTTCAGAGCCTACTGCAGATGAACCTGTTGTTGAAGAACCTGATCAAATTGCCACTGCTGTTGGTTTAGAAGTTACAGCTGAATCCATTCACCATCAGAGCTCATCAGAAAAACAATCTTTTCAACCTTTAGCTCTAGTTGTGATGCACTCTTCAGATCATTCAAGAACACTAAGCACATTTCAAGAGTCTGTTGAAAGCTCAAGGCAACAGGCTCTGCCATCTAATCTTGAAGAGGTTATTGGAAAAATTGTTGATGAAAGGGTTGGCAAAATAGTTGATGAGAAAGTTGAGAAGATGACTGAGAAGATAAAGGAAGATGTCCAACATCAGGTTCAAACTTCAATGGCTCCAACCTTAGAGGTTGTGAATAAAATACTGGAATTCCTCATGGACTTCAAGAATAGTCAGACTCAGAACCCTCCTCCTCCACTACCTCCTCCTGCTTAACCTTTACCTTTATTTTTTTTTCTTATACTGACAATGATGATCCTCTCCTTTTACCTTTTTGACCGATGACAAAAAGGGGGAGAAAGGAAAGAAAAGAGATTTGTTTATATTCATATATATAAAGTCAGTTTTGAAAAGCTCATATTGGTCTGCATTTGCATATTCTCTTCTACTTACTAAATGCTCTAATACTTATGTTTGCTTATTTGCTTTTATATCTGCTGCTCAGATACTTATGTTTATTTATATTCTAAGTATGATAAGCTGTTGTACCTAATTGTTAGCTTACGTGCAGTTGTTTTTCATATGCTTTTTCTACTTACTTTTGTTTGAATGCTTTGTCTTAGGGGGAGCCCTGCAAGCTCTCTTAGACTTTGCTTTTCAAATTTAATTAGTTTTTTCATCATCAAAAAGGGGGAGATTGTTAGAACCAAAGTGGTTTTGGATTTAATAATCTCTAAGTTTTGATGCCAACAAAAGGATTAAATTTGTTTGGCAAAGTGTTAGTTGAGATCTAACATGTTCTTTCAGTTATGCAGGAATACTTTAATATAAGTAAAATAAATTTGGGATAAGTTTTCATTGAAAATACTCGTCCACCCTTATAGACAGGCTGCTTACCTTGGTAAAGTTACTTGTTTATTTTAGTAGACTAGTTTTCTTAAGTGAACGAGGCTCTAAATGTTTGCTAGACGAATACCAAAATAACTTGTTAAAAACAGCAAGTCCAAAGACTTGATAATAAGCACGTCCATCTTGCCACGTAAGCAGACGGAAGTAATTAGTAGAAGTAAAAGAACTGAAAAATAAAGTAATCTAGTAGACGTGCTCTAACCGCCACATTACTAGACGAAGATCTTTATAACTCATTGAGGAATAGCAAGTCCGAAGACTTGATAGACAAGAGGATATGCCACGTCATCAGACGAGCAAAATAAAATATTAAACAGACTTAGTCCTTCATATAACTAAGTAGACGAAGTTCTTTTTAGACGAGCTCCATCTTTGAAATGAATTAAGTACAATCCGAATCTCTTGAATTTATTTCAAATGATTGATATTTATTTCAATAGAATATTTGTTCTTCACATTTGTTTTATCTGCATTAATGTTTCACCTTGTTGTAAAAGAAACATAGTACCATCAAGAAATGCAAAAAGCAGAATCGTACAACAAGATACTGCAAAAACAATCTGTACGATGATGACTTTATGGCTGAAAAAGCTGGATTATACACAAAGGAGGAACAACAAAGTTCTCAAGCTAAAATGCTCAGAGCAGTAGACCTCCAATTTCATGCTACCTCGATAACCAAGAGTACTATTCAGCATTGCCACTATCAAGCTCTCAGTCACAACGGATATTATGCATTAAATGATATCTCTAAACGGGATCGTTCAAAGTAACCGTTGAAGAAATACAAGTAAAGAAGAAGGTCACTATAAATAGGAGACCTGAGATACTGAAACTGAGAACTCTTGACTGCACAACCTTACGAGCTCAACTTTTATTCATATTTCTTTAGATAACAAGAGTCAGTATTTCTTAGTTTGAATATTGTGAAAATATTCATCTGATCTTAAACTGTCATATCCTCACACTTAGTGAGTTAAGAAGATCAAACATTAAATCTCTCTGTTAGAGTTAGAGCCTGAAGAGGCTTGGTAAGAAAGAAATACTTGTAGCCTGGAGAGGTGTTGAATACTTGGTTGTAATCTATTTGGAGAAACAGTGGATAAAACCTTCAAGTCGAAGGGACTGGACGTAGCTCTTGGTTGGAAGAGAGTGAACCAGGATAAAATCTCTTGCGTGAATCTTCTATCCCTAAACTCTTCAGTTTTATTTGCTTATACTAACTATGGGGTTTTGATATTGCTTTTGTTATAGTCTTTTAAAAAAGGATCTTTTCTCTTTATGCGTGCTTCTGCTTTCTAATCTCCTTGTGTGCAAAAATTGTTTGAAAGGTTGTTTTATAAAATTATTAACAAACACAATTCAACCCCTCTTCTTGTGTTTGCTTGTGTCAACTTCAGGACGCGGTTTTGAGTTGGTTAGCTTGATTTTAGGAAGGAAAGAACCGTTGAAGATAGAAGACAGCAAGCCAGCGATTATTGGCGGATGATCATGGAAGGTGATCCTAAATAATAAGGATTATAGCTGGAGGTGATTAGCCGTTGTAACTTAAGGTGGCCACTAAGTTAGCAAGCGAAAATTTAGGAGTTAGTGGTCATAGGGATACTTTGCATAGATTGTTTGTAATCCATAAATACCCATTGTACATTTTGAGTAAACACACATCAATACAATCAAACATTTTTATGCACGGGATTTATCTTTTTGTCCATTTACTATTTATGCAAATTTATTTAAATTTACTTCATCTTCCACACTAAACACTCTTTGGAATAGTTTAGGAACCCACAAGTTAGGAGGCAGAATCCCCCTTCTAACGCTTTCGACTGATTAAGTGAATCATTGTTTTCAAGAGTTAGTCTATCCCACGACTAATTTTACTTCATCTGGTAACAAATTTGGCACGCCCGGTGGGACTGGTGAAGGTGAACGTATTGGGAAGTTTGCCTTTCCTGGTCAAGATTTCAATTGGCGCATGCATTTGCGTTATGGAAAACAAGTTAGCAATATGAATCCGCAACCAAAACCAAAGAATGGAGCTGGGAAGAATACTGAAGTGCAGCCTACTTTAGGGATGCCAGTATCCTTTAAATCATCACCTGGTACTACTGTGGCAAGTAGTGCACCTGTCAGCCACACGGCAGGGTCATCAATGGCTACAGGGGTCGAGTCAGGCCAACCCATGGTGCTAACTACCACGTTCATTAAAGACCAGATTGACTCGAGACTTAATGAACTCATGAAAGAAATGTCAAGGCAGCTAGCCGAGATCGTACAGCCTATGGTACGAAATGAGATTCAGATGGTAGAATCCTTCTCAAAGTTCGGCTACCTCGGTTGTTCCTGGGCAGGCGAATCCTTCTCAAACAAATCCACCCATTGGGGGACATGCTGGATATGGAATGCCACAAGTTCAGGCAGGACCTTCTAACGTGGTCCAGTCTAATGTAGTGTCACGGGTTTCGATGGCCATAAGGCCACCAGGAGCTGTTGGAACGTTGGGCATGCCATACTTGGGACCGCAAACTTTGGCTATCGGGACCAGTATTCAGGAAGCCGCGCCGCTCCAAGCTTTGTATCCAACCACAGGCTATGGAGGAACACAAGTCAGGCCGTTTGGAAATTACGTGGTGGCGCAGCCATGGAATATGATTCCACCTCCCGCAGGTGACCTGCCGTTTGGACATACTGTGCCAAAACAACCCCCTTATGGTCAATTGGGTTCAACTCCTCAAGAGGGGGTTTTGTGCAGGACACCAGGGGAATACTCGAGTGAGCAGACATGGAATTATTTTCCACCTTATACAGGGAATTTACCTAGTGTCCAAGGGATGCAATACAAAGTTTCAGAAATTTACACCAATGAGCAGCAATGGGTGAATAACCCACCTCATGCGATTAACCTACCCAGGAATACATATACACTAGAGTACGGCTATCAAAGTTCATACCCGGGGGCACCTGTGTCTTTCGGCCAGCCAGTCGTTGGGGTAAACCCACCTCAAGGAGTGGCGGCCATGATGGCGAGCCCCGTGGCCCCTCAGTTAATGGATCCCAACATGATTTCTGAGACTATCAAGAAGTATTTTGGTGTTCAGCTGAATTCGTTAGATAGACCCATCTATAAGAAGCCGTATCCAGAATGGGATGACAAGATAATGTCCTTGCCGAGGGGTTTTAAACCTTTAGATTTTACAACCTTCTCTGGTGATGACGGAAAGTCTACTATGGAGCATATTGGTCGATTCACAGCTCAGTGCGGGGAAGCATACCAGAATGAGTACTTTAAATTGCAGTTGTTCTCTCTTTCCCTGACTGGGACTGTGTTTACTTGGTATTTGTCATTGCCACCTAATTCGGTTTAGAATTGGGCCGATATGGAGAGATGCTTTCACGACAGGTTCCGTAGACCTCAGCCCGAGGTAACTGCGGCCGATGTGATGATTCTAAAATAGCTAGTCGATGAACCAGTTGCAGAATTCATAGAAAGATTGAAGAAATTGGGAAGCCGTTGCAGTGTACAATTCCCAGAATCAGAGTATGCCTCAATGACCATAAGTAATATGCATCCCCAATTAAGGGAAAAGTTGGTGGCACAAAGATTCCTGGATTTAGGCCAACTAGCCTCTGTGGCCACTCTGGTAGAACAGTTCATTATCGAGAAGGAACAGAAGAGGTCAAGCAGGAACAGGGGTACTCACCTAGTGTCTATCGTGGATACTGAGGGCTCGGATGATATGGTGGAAAATTCAGCTGAATCCTGATGAGTGTGATATCACCTCATATTTCATTGACATTTTGCATGCATTTTCATATAGTTTAGGCATCTCTAATTTGATTTTGGTTAGTTTTTACCTTGGAACGGGTAAGGCGGTTTTGTGATGTTGTTGTGCAGGAGTTAAGGATTAAAATGCTCAAGATTAACCATGATGGAGCTTGCATGAAGATGGGGGTTGAAAAGTGAATAAAATGATCCAAACAGAGCCCATCATGGCCTAGCCGTGATGAGCATCACGGCCATGATCGAGTAGAGCTGAAAAGAAAGAATGGAAAAGTCAGAACTAATCACGGCCAGCCCGTGATGTCCATCACGGTCGTGACATGCCAACTGAACCAGACCCTCACTGGCAGAACTGATCACGGCCTAGCCGTGATGGTGGTCACGACCGTGACAGACCAACCAGTGAAGCAACCTCCAAGGAAGAATCCGTCATGGCCTGGCCGTGACATGCATCACGGTTGTGATGCATAATATATGGATCTTTAGAAACTGATTTGATCTGAATTTGTGATTGCTTGGGATTCAAGTTACCCTAATCTATAAATAGAGCACTTAGGCTCGAAAATAGGGGACTCGGAGAGACTTTTGGGGGCTGCTACCTTAGGCAAAAATTACGATTCTCTTCTTCTTCTTCTCCTCTCTTAGGTTTTCATTCATGTTTTTGTTAATCAAGCTTGCAATGACCATGGACATGCTTGAGTAGTAGCTTTATTTCTAGGGATTGGGGCTATGCCCAAGATCTGTTTTATGTTATGAATTGATGTTTTCCCTTTGTTAATTTCAATTTGATTTCGATTTGGTTTCTATCGCACGAATTACTTGTGAATCTGGTGCGCACTTATTTGCATGTCGTAGATACTCTAAGGAGGAACCTAGCGGTGAACTTAGGTATCTGATCTATAGGAATCAAACTTAGGACTTAAATCACGAGAGTTAGAAGCGGTCCTTCGAGGGTTCACGAATTGTCACAGAACTTAAAGGGTTCAATTTAAATTCAATTATCACGAGAGTAGGGGTTGGTTTAATTGGGCACGGTTTTTATAACCCGAGAGGGAGCATTAACTTATTGAGGATAAATTCGCCTTCAAAGCAATTTTGGTAATTAACAAGGGGTAGTCAATTTGGTAACATGAACAATCTTGTTGGTAACCCAATTCCTATTAATCCCTTTTGATATGAAAAACCCCTAATTGATTTACTTTTTGTTTTAATTGATTGCATTCTTAAATATTTGATTTTTCTAGTTAACTCTTATTACAAAAATCAAATCTTTTCAAAATCCTTTTTTTTAGTCCAGTTTAATTGATTTAATAATTAATTGTTATTTGAGATCACGGTCTCTGAGGGATCGATCTTTTTATTACTTGGCGACGAATCCGGTACACTTGTCGGAATCAACACATCAAGTTTTTGGCGTCGTTGCCGGGGACTGTCCTTTCTTGAATCTCAATTTAATTTTTAAATTGATTTTTCTGGACTTTTTCTTTTTAATTGTTTTTTTATATAAAAAAAGAAAAAAAAAGAGAAAATTCTTTTTTTTTTCATTTATCTCATTTTCTTTTTCTAGAGTATCTATCCTTCTCTTATAGGTGTTTTTCTATTTTATGCAAAGATCCCTAAGTCTTGGAAACCTTATTGAAGTTGACCCTGAAATCGAAAGGACCTTTCATAGACGTAGGAGACTACAAAGAGAGAGGGAGAGGTTGATTCCCATTCCACTCATGGCGAATCTACCGGATACAAAACCACTGAAGGACTACGCAACCCCAAATGCTAGGGGTTTGCGAACTGGGATTGCTAGGCCAGAAATCGAGGCGGAGAACTACACTATACCGCCTATGCTAATTAGCATGATTAGGCAACATCAATTCGGAGGATTGCCCTCGGAGGACCCGACTGATCATGTGAAGACATTCTTGGAGTTCACCGATGCAATTAGAATTCATGGTGCCCCGATTGATGCTATTCACTTGAGGTTGTTCCCCTCCTCTCTTTGTGGAAAGGCAAAAGCTTGGTTGAAGCAAGTGCCTGCTAATACCTTGTCGACTTGGGACCAACTAGAGCAGGCATTCTTGGAGAAATTCTCCCCTCCGTCCAAGATGGCTTACCTACGAACTCAGATCACCAGCTTCTTCCAAAAGGACGGAGAATGTTTATCCGAAGCTTGGGATCGTTACAAAGGATTGCTGGAGTCCTGCCCACATCATGGGCTCGAGAGGTGGTTGCTAGTGCATACCTTCTACAACGGATTGGATTACTCTTCGAAGGTGTCACTCGACTCCGCAGCTGGTGGAGCTTTTATGAATAGACCTCTGACTGAGGCATTCAATATCATCGAAAACGTAGCAACCAACTACCACCAATGGGGTTCGAAAAGAGGTAATAACCCGAAAAAGCTTTCGGGGGGTAAGTTTGAAATGAATAGCACTAATCTAATTATGTCTAAATTTGACTCATTGAACAAACGCTTTGATAAGCTTGAAAAGGCTAATGTGAGTTCAATAGGTGCTACTAATATTGTTTGTGAGATTTGTGGAATGCAGGGACGTGATATAATGGAGTGCCCACATGGTATTGCTCATGGATCCGGTGCTTCGGGGAACAAGTGAACTCTTGTCACAACTTCTATGACACGAACCCGAAGTTACCAAACTACGCTCCCCCAAATTCTTACAACCAAGGAAGGAAGAATAGCCCTTATCTCTCCTACGGGAACTACAACAACACGTTGAACCACGAATTCCAGGAAGGCCAAGGTAATAGGAAACCCGCATCAGGGTATCCTCAGGTACAAAAGTCTAGACTTGAGTCTCTCTTTGAAATTTTTGTTGAAACTCAAACAAAATAGAATGAAGAGTTTAGGCAACAAGGTAGGGCAGTCAATGAGTCAATAAAAGAGTTAACATCTAAGGTAGATAACTTAGCCATCCATAAGAAGATGTTAGAAACTCAGATTGCCTAACAAGCTAGTACATATTCTAGAACTAAGGGTACGTTCCCAGGACAACCCGAAGTTAATCCCAATGAGCACTGTAATGCTATATACTTAAGGGATGATAAGCTTAGGGTAGTTGAAAAGGATGTGGAATGTGAGGTGGACATGAGTAAACATGAAGAGATAGAGCCAAAGAGTGTCCCTCCACCACCGTACCAACCCCCAATACCTTTCCCACAAAGGTTGGTCAAGAAAAAGCAAGTAGAAAAAGAAACTAAGAGCTTAATTGAGGAACAGGATGTCATGATAAAAACTAATATGCCCCCTAAACTAAAAGATCCAGGAAGTTTCTCTATTGCTTGCTCAATTGAAGAAGTGAAAATAGACCAAGCCTTATGTGACTTGGGGGCTAGTGCGAGTTTGATGCCGCTTACTATCTTTGAGAGGTTAGGAACCAAGAAATTGAGTCCATCCAAATCCTCTTTACAATTTGCAGATGGCTCAACTAAAACTCCTCTAGGCATACTAGAGAATGTTCCCATAAAGGTAGGGAAATTTTTCATTCCTACCGATTTCATGGTGTTGGATATAAACGGGAATTCTAAATTCCCTATCATTCTTGGAAGGCCATTCTTGGCCACAGCTGGAGCAATAATAGATGTAAAGAATGGCAAGCTCTCTCTGAATGTAGAGTAAGGTAGGGTAGATTTTGATTTGACTAACTCATATAACAACCCTCCTTTTGAGAGTCATGTGTGCAGGATCGAGATAATGCCTCCAGAGGTGAGGGAAGAGCCTAATATGGAAGCAACTCCCAAACTTTGCATGACGAATGATGCACCAAATGGTGATGAAGTTGGAGTTGCTCCTCATGTGGAGATAAAACTTCCACCGGGAGGAAGTAAGGCCATGAAACTCAGAGTGAAAAGAGCAAAGCGAAAACGCAATTGGCCATATGAACAAAATAGGCTCTTTGAAGGACTCCCTTAGAAGAGAAGTGTTCTTGCACTTCCAAGCCTAGCTGATCCCGGTTGATTGAAGGGAGTATGGTCAAGCTTAAGACCGTAAATAAGCGCTTCTTGGGAGGCAACCCAAGTTTCCTTTCCCTTTTTCGTTTGTTTTTGAATTTTGTTTTTGAATAATTTGAGGAGATTAAGAGAAGAAAGATCACTAATTGATGATTTTGCCAAGTATTTTCAGGTTATGAAATCATTAAGAGCAAAAAGGCAAGGAAAAATAAAGTCAGAAGTCATCACGCCCAGATCGTGATGGTGGTCACGGCCGTTATTAGCTAACCAAAGAAGATCAGAAAGGATCACGACCCAGCCGTGATATACATCGGACCCTGAAAATCAGAATGTATCACGGCCGTGACACATTTTCCAGCATCTCTTTGACTGGCATGTGGGCTACCACCCTCTACCACCTCGGTGAGTTGTTCCATTTTTCTCCTCTCTCCGACTTGATTATTTACATTGGGGACAATGTAAGTTTTTAAGCTTGGGGTAGGGGTATTTTTGCATTTTTGCATTTTTCATGTTGCATTCATATAGTCATAGTTTTGCATGATCACATGTTTAGATTGCCCCCTTGCTTAGAGTATGCATCCAATTGTGAAAAACTTGGTGCCAAATGAATTGAGACAGTCAATTTTTGAACCCAATTTTTGTATTCTTGTGATAAGGCTGAAAATAAAAATGCTTGAGATGATCTTTTGATAGTTGATAATTAGCATGTGGTTCCTTAGATTTGTGTTTCTCATTGATTTTAAACTACTAAATGTGATATTTTTGAGCCAAAAAGGGGTACTCATCGAATCTACCCCCATTCTTTGTGATTAAGTGTTTTATTCATCTTGGATTGTATTCTCTAGAACTTGACTTGAAACTGTTTTGAAACTTATAAATTTTTGAAAACATATTTCAAAATGACTGAGGCACTAGGTATTTTTCTGGCCTTCTGAGCTTTTATTGATTAAATGCTACCCCTTAGTTGCCCAATTTTGAGCCTAAAAGAATAAAATACTTTTCTTGGTACCTTGATTTATTTTGTGATGCTTGGTATGACACCTTTTAAAGTATTGCAAAATGGTTAAAAAGGTAGTTTGAAAAATAAATTGTGGGATGAGAAAGTTAGAAAAATATTTCTCTTAAGTTGAAAATCTCCCCTTCTCCAAATAAATAAAATAAAATAAACAAAAAAAAAATGGAGAAGGGGATGAGAAAAAGAAAGCGAGAAATAAAAAAATAAAAAAAAAATAAAAAGGAAGAAAGAAATAAAGGTGGAAAAGTGAACTAAAGCCCAAAATGGTATTTTAGAAGGTTGTCATGCTATGTATTGTTTGATATTTTGTTTAGCCTTCTTGAAATTTCCTTTTCTTGATTTCCCCTCCTAACGATTAATCCCATGGCCTCATTACAACCAAAATAAAAGATCTCTTGATTCTTATGTGTTTTCATTAATAAAGTAAAGATTTGGTTAATGGTCAAGCTTATGGTAGAGTACATTCCTTGAGGAGATTGAGCGAATTGTCATATACCCTTAAACACTTGAGTGAGGTGAGAATAGTGCCCGAATTAGTGAGAGATATGAATCTAGAGAACCTAAGCTTCTAATTGGACTTGAAATTGATTGTCTCTTGGTTACTTATTTGAATATGCCCGTCGCTTGGATTAGTTACTCGGGTTCTTGGTTCACTGTCCATGTTCTGATAGATTGTCTTTTCTGGCCTTAGTGATTACTTAAGGACAAACAAAATCTTGAGCTTGAGGTAGTTTGATGAGTGTGATTTCACCTCATATTTCATTGACATTTTTGCATGCATTTTCATATAGTTTAGGCATCTCTAATATGATTTTGGTTAGTTTTTACCTTGGAACGGGTAAGGCGGTTTTGTGGTGTTGTTGTGCAGGAATTAAGGATTAAAATGCTCAAGATTAACCATGATGGAGCTTGCATGAAGATGGGGGTTGAAAAGTGAAGAAAATGATCCAAACAGAGCCCATCATGGCCTAGCCGTGATGAGCATCACGGCCATGATCGAGTAGAGCTGAAAAGAAAGAATGGAAAAGTCAGAACTAATCACGGCCAGCCCGTGATGTCCATCACGGTCGTGACATGCCAACTGAACCAGACCCTCACAGGTAGAACTGATCATGGCCTAGCCGTGATGGTGGTCACAACCGTGACAGACCAACCAATGAAGCAACCTCCAAGGAAGAATCCGTCACGGCCTGGCTGTGACATGCATCACGGCTGTGACGCGCAATATATAGATCTTTAGAAACTGATTTGATCTAAATTTGTGATTGCTTGGAATTCAAGTTACCCTAATCTATAAATAGAGCACTTAGGCTCGAAAATAGGGGACTCGGAGAGACTTTTGGGGGCTGCTACCTTAGGCAAAAATTACGATTCTCTTCTTCTTCTTCTCATCTCTTAGGTTTTCATTCATGTTTTTGTTAATCAAGCTTGCCATGACCATGGACATGCTTGAGTAGTAGCTTTATTTCTAGGGATTGGGGCTATGCCCAAGATCTGTTTTATGTTATGAATTGATGTTTTCCCTTTGTTAATTTCAATTTGCTTTCGATTTGGTTTCTATCGCACGAATTACTTGTGAATCTGGTGCGCACTTATTTGCATGTCGTAGATACTCTAAGGAGGAACCTAGCGGTGAACTTAGGTATCAGATCTATAGGAATCAAACTTAGGACTTAAATCACGAGAGTTAGAAGCGGTCCTTCGAGGGTTCACGAATTGTCACAGAACTTAAAGGGTTCAATTTAAATTCAATTATCACGAGAGTAGGGGTTGGTTTAATTGGGCACGTTTTTTGTAACCCGAGAGGGAGCATTAACTTATTGAGGATAAATTCGCCTTCAAAGCAATTTTGGTAATTAACAAGGGGTAGTCAATTTGGTAACATGAACAATCTTGTTGGTAACCCAATTCCTAGGAATCCCTTTTGATATGAAAAACCCCTAATTGATTTACTTTTTGTTTTAATTGATTGCATTCTTAAATATTTGATTTTCTAGTTAATTCTTATTTCAAAAATCAAATATTTTCAAAATCCTTTTTTTAGTCCAGTTTAATTGATTTAATAATTAATTTTTATTTGAGATCACTGTCTCTGAGGGATCGATCTTTTTATTACTTGGCGACGAATCCGGTACACTTGCCAGAATCAACACATCAAATCCACGACTGATATTATGGCAGCCGAGATCCTTATATGAAATCCTTATTATTGTCCATTGATGAGCCTCTGTTTGACTGGTTTTATAACTAGTAAAGACCTTGGCTTTGTGCTAATTTTATATCATTTTTACCCAAATTAGACTTGATTGTCCTTAAGTAGTATTTTGAGTCTGTAAATTGTTTTTATGTTAATTTAGTTGATTTAGAGTGAATAAAGTATTTACTTTTATTTTCTATTTTCAGGTTAATAAAATGTAATAAATCTGGAGCCACTCGCCCCGCGAATAATCTCTCGCCCCGCGAGTATTGCAACCATGAAAAAGTCAGAGACGATCACGGCTTGCCCGTGTTGAAGATCACAGCCGTGGCAATTCTGAAGTTGAAGCGTTCGCCTCGCGAGCATTCCTTCGCCTCGCGAGTATTGGAAGATCAGAAGCCATCACGGTTTGGGCATGTTGAATGCCACGGGCGTAATGTGATTGGAAGCTGAATAGTTCGCCTCGCGAAGGATGTGCTCGCCTCGCGAGAAGACAAAGAGTTGCAGACCTTTCATGTAATTCGCCTCGCGAGCAGTGCTTCGCCTCGCGAGTACTCTGATTCCAGAAACGTGTATATAAGCAGTCTTAGGCAGAAATGAAGGAAGAGTCAGAATTAGCCAGTTTTGGCTAGTTTCTGAACTTGTTAGCTATTGTTTTCCTTTTAGTTTGTTGTCTTTCTTTTGTAATGGAGAATTAGTCTCCTAGATTAATCTCTTGTAATTGGTTTCGTTAACATTTGAGGTTACGTATTTCATGATCATTTGCTTTTCTCTTTTCAATGCCATGTTTGTATGTTTCTGTTTGTTATTTCAGGAATGTATAGTGTGGTATTGTTTCATCTCGGTGATGCTATGTTCCTATATATAATCGCGTTTGTTATTTCGCGTGTGTTCATTCATGTTCGTTTGTTCATGAGAGCTTAACCCCGTTTGTTATTTCGGGAATAGGAACATACATCCGTAGTAGTGATTGCGTTGTTAATTGTTGCTACAACCGGGAGGGGATTAGTATCTGCTTAGGATTTGCATGAATCAATGATAGTGGGAAACCGAGAAACAGTGAGGTTAATCGTCTTTAGTCTATTTGCTATTTTCTTTTCTTACTTTGTTTTTATTTTGTTTCCTTTATTTTATTTTAATCTCAAAACCCCCATTTCTAACTTTTACTAATTTTACATTAATAATAACAACACCTAAAGAGTCCTTGAGAGACGATCCGAGTTGTCGCACTATCTTGCATTATTTTATAATCGCTCGTTTTTTTGGTAGGCGGCAATGCCATGGTCAAAAATTGGCGCCGTTAGGGGACTACGGTTTGTTGTTATTAGCGAGAAAATAAAAAAAAAAAAAAAATTTCTTTTCTAATTAGTTTTGTCTCGCTTTGTATCAGTCCGTAAATTTTATTTATCCCCATGGATAGTCACATATATGGGTACATGCCTAATGTTTACTATGAACCACCACCATGCGTATATTTTCCTGATTATGTTGGTTTATCACACTTGGTTGCCAAGGTTTAGTGGTTTTGCGGTGAGAATCCAGCGAGGAGCATCCGAGGGAATTCAGTTTGCTTGTACTATAATCTTTGAGACCTGCAGGAATAACGAGAAGATGATATCAAGATGGAAGCTTTCCAGTTCTCGCTTGAAGGTGCTTGCTAGAGATTGGCTGAATTGTCTTGACGAGAACTCCATCTTCAGTTGGTTTGACTTGAAGAACGCCTTCTGTTGAGCTGGGAAACTATCCACTGAACCCTCCCCAAGTAACCACCGCTACACCTTGAGAACCTTCCCTAGAGGACCAGTGCAAACGAGATGACTTGCCTGAGATAAGTGCAAATATGGAAGGACTGAGGCAACAAATGGCCGAGCAAACTCAACGGATGATAGAGGAATTTCAACGAGAAGATGGAGGCTGAATACCGAGAGGAGCCAAGCTGAATCTCGAGAATTTGTGGGCTCTAATTGATCCAGTTACCTCCAACTCAGCTGCAATGCTAGCTCCACAGCCCATTGAAGAACCTACGAGAGGCACAATTTATTCTTGAAAATACCTCCGAGGATGAGTCCGATCATGATACTACATTCTTGAATTGTGTGTTGAATCCCCGATGATTGTTATTGTGATGGCAATGCTTTGTGTGTAGATTGCTATTTTGAAAGGTATGTTAAGCAAAGCATCCATATGGATCAGGAGGATCAAGAGAACATTTGCTCCACCGTGCTTGAGGATAAAGAAGACTCTTTGGTCTTAGATGCACGTGTTGAGAGTAGAGGGGTGGATGATGAACTAATTGCAGAATTTCCAGACATTGTAGATTTTTCTGATTCATTTTCTTGTAATATCTGTACTAACTCTAACCTTTGTTTGGTGTGTGCTGAAATTTCTGCATGTATAGCAGGTGAAAAATTTGTTAGTGCAGTGGATGAAGAAAGTGCAGAATTTGAAGCAGCACCAGTAACACTTTCTAACTGTTTGCCACCTCCCCCTGAGGAACCAGAGATGGAGTTTAAGCCCTTGGATTCTGCACCATGGCCAATCCAAGAGGTTGAGCCCCGCTTCTATTGGGGAGACTTTATTGAGAAGGAGGTCAGCTGTGACCCCAGAGGTAGTGAGAAGTCCGCCGCACTGGGTGGAGTTATCATGGTTGTCAAGTGCTCACCTCCGTATCAAAGCTGCAAGTTAGGGAGGCATGGAATGAATTTCAGTCCTTTGGCTACCATGTGGGACTTATGTTACAGACAGTGGGATCCTGGCGGAACCGCCCTTCAATGAGTTTTCTTTACCTTTCTCCTTTTTAATTTTCTTTTCCTTATTTTATTTCTGTTTTATTGTCGATAATGCTCCTGAATAATTTGAGAAGCTCAGGAGTTGTGTTTGTGTCTTGGTTATGGCAAGTTTATTGGATTTTATTAATTTTTGCATAGATTGATTGCATGATAGTGTTGACTGTTTTCCCCCTAGGATATGAAAAAAAATTTGAAAAAAATGATCCCCATATGATTGAAAACTGAACTTTGAGATTTTATTATGATGGCATGATTTATGATAAGTTTGGGGTGATAGGAATCACACACTAGGGATAGAATCTCTGTCAAACAAATTGCATGAATGTCCAGGTGAGGTTTTGAGCCTCCAACATGTTTTAAACTGTGTGAAAATCACTTTTTAAGTTGCACTTTCCTGAATTTGATTGAATCTCTTTTTGGTTTGCATGATTATGTGTTTGCTTCAAATGATTTAGGAATTTTCTTTGTAAATAGCTACTTAGCCTAAAATAACTAATTCCTAATGCATGTCCCCTAGTTAGCCCATTGAGCCTATTAGCTTTTTAATTCTTGATAACCTAATGTTATAAGCCCAAAAATCTGGAAAACCATGTTAACCCGATCTTAGGATTAGGAGAGCATGTAATCTTAGAATGGGTGCAAGAAACCAAAGTTTGGGGTGGCTACCCGGTGCAATGTGTTGTTTGGGATTAGGAAAAAGAAAAAAAAAAGAAAAAAAAAACAACAGAAAAAAAATAATAATACAAAAATGCCAAAAAGGAATAAAAAGGTTGTAGCCACCCAGAAGTGTAAAGAAAAAAAATAAAGAAAGGAACTTGAGTGGAATTTCAAAGTGTAAATAATGTTCATGCTCTCTTAGTTCCTAGGGTCTTCAGCCTAGTTCCTTTGTATATCCTACCCTTAGCCAGGCCCCACTACAACCCATAAAAGACCTGTTGATGTTGCTTGCATGTTTTCTGTGGGAGTCATTTAGAGATGAAAATCAAATTTATGGGAAGTGCTCTTAAAGGTGAAAATTGAGTGAAATAATAACCTGACACAAACTGAGTGAATGAGTGAACACAAATTTCCCTTGTGAGGAAGGCAGTTGTTTGATTTTGGTGATCTCCCTTTTGTGTGTAACTTAGATCCCCTGCTTAGATTGATGATTGTTTGAATGATGAATTTCTCAATTGTTTAGAATAAATGCATGTGGGGATTACTTTGCTTGAAAGGGGGGAACATTGAAAGAAAAATTGTTTTGTTAAATTGCTTGAAATTTGTGTGAAAGTTAATTGAGTCCTTAAGCTTGCCATGTTTTGCCAGGTCTTTAGTCTTTTTAAGTTTTTGAGTGTAGTTTGCTTGGGGACAAGCAAAGTTTAAGTTTGGGGTATTTTGATGAGCCTCTGTTTGACTGGTTTTATAACTAGTAAAGACCTTGGCTTTGTGCTAATTTTATATCATTTTTACCCAAATTAGACTTGATTGTCCTTAAGTAGTATTTTGAGTCTGTAAATTGTTTTTATGTTAATTTAGTTGATTTAGAGTGAATAAAGTATTTACTTTTATTTTCTATTTTCAGGTTAATAAAATGTAATAAATCTGGAGCCACTCGCCCCGCGAATAATCTCTCGCCCCGCGAGTATTGTAACCATGAAAAAGTCAGAGACGATCACGGCTTGCCCGTGTTGAAGATCACAGCTGTGGCAATTCTGAAGTTGAAGCGTTCGCCTCGCGAGCATTCCTTCGCCTCGCAAGTATTGGAAGATCAGAAGCCATCACGGTTTGGGCATGTTGAATGCCACGGGCGTAACAGTTGGAAGCTGAATAGGGGTAGATGTTAATCCATTCCCTGACATTGTGATCGACATGGTCTCTTTTTTTGGTGGGTCTGGCTCACCATATAAAAAATGGAAACAACCTACTCATCAGCATTGGAGAGTTAAGAATATGGTGGAAATACCAAGGAATTCCAATGGATTGACTGAGGGCCAGAAAGCATCCGTGTTTGAGAGGTTGGGGGCTCCTAATGTAGTAGCTGTTAGGAAGTCAGTGCCTCAGAAGGTTTCAGGGAATGCATCATCCCATAGGTCTAGTGTCTTCAACAGGCTGATGCCTTCAGGGAGGAACAACGAGGTTGAAGGATTGAACATCCAGTTTGCAACACACACTATATGCCCTAGGGGGTATTATCAGTATAGACCCGGGGGCAAGATGCCTAATCATGGGGAGTCGCTCAGTAAAGAGAAGTTGTCGATAGTGGATGAGGATATCATTCCAGAAGGTAAATGCAACGTAGCTGAAGTAAACATGAAGGGTAGAATGTCGTCTCTGCGGATTATGGTAAGAAATGAGGAAGATGTGAGAGCCGAAAGAATGATTAAACCTTCGGCTAAGGTAGAAGAAGGGAAGTGGCATGTGAATAAGCAAGCCGAAAGAGACAAGACTGCTAATGTTGGCCTTCAACAGTTGACATAGACGCAAAAGAGATGGGAACAATGGAAGAAGTCTATGCAAACAATGAGGATGACATTGCAGTTGTTAGCCGAGGCCAAAGCCAAGGATAAGAAGGAAATTCCATCCAGTGAGGTTGATAAGGCACTTAAGGAAGCTTTTTGCTGTCCTCCAGTTGAAGAATTACCAAAGCAAGGCTCAGAGGAACAGAAATTTGAGGAGTCAGAATGTCAGCCGTTAGATGAGCAGGATAGACAAAGTGAGCAGGATGATCATGATGAGACCATGGAAGCATTAAACGAAGTGAAGTTGATGCACGATCCTAAGCAACCGGGAGACATTATTTGTTCAGAAGAAAATGGAAAAGCAGGGGATGCTATGGCTAAATAGGAGATTGATATGATGTCACTCTTTGAAGAGTCATTGCTTGATACACTACTGACTGAGGAAGTTTCACCATCGGCCGAAGTGGACGTTGTTAGCATTTTGCCTAGCAAATTCTGGGCAGAAGAGGAACAACCAAGCATGCTGGAATGTGATGTATGCGCGGAAGAGGTTGAATGGGCTGTTTTATCTGATGAAGCTTTCTTGATATCGGTGGGTATGACATTCGACAAGCCAACAGAAGAGATGACTAAGCATTTGAAACCCCTGTATATCAAGGCACGGTTGAATGGGAAGGAAATCAGCCGAGTGTTTGTGGACGGGGAGCAAATGTTAAACGTGATGCCTGTCAATACTCTGTGGAAGCTGGGAAAGACCAAAGAAGATTTGGTGTCGACTAACTTGAAGATGACCAACTTCACTAGGGAAGAAACGTCTGCTTTAGGAGTCTTGGTAGCCGATGTAACGGTTGTATCAAAGATTGTTAGTTCTGCTTTCTTCGTGGTGGACGCAAAGACTACTTATTTGATACTACTGGGAAGAGATTGGATCCATTCAGGTAAGTGTGTCCCCTCAACTTTACATCATCGACTGATCATGTGGAGTGATAATGGAGTGGAAACAGTGTTGGCAGACAATAATCCGTTTACAGCAGAGATAAGAGTAACTGAAGCTCTATTTTATTCCCCTTATATGGAACCTATTGTTATTAATGAGGATTATGAAGATGGGGCTTGGAAGTCTTGTGATCTAACTTCAAGGGGTTTTGAGGTAAAAATGTTGGTCGATTCAAAGTCTTTGGACATTTTTAATGATTAATAAACCCAAAGTCGTAAAAGACCTTCTCCATCGGCTAGCCATGTTTACAATTGAAAGTAAGATCGAGGAAACAGGGTTGGCCGAAGGAGAAATGCAGAATGAGGTAGAGAAATATACTAGGGGGACAAGGCTCCGATGAAAGAGAAATACAGGCCCCAGTGCACAAAAAGGTGCCAACATTTGAGGCACAAAAATAAGAGGAACTTTAGCATCCTCTTCCATATCCAGCACTACAAAATCTGCAGGGAAGATGAATTTATCAATTTAATTTAACAAGTAAATCTTCCACAGTACCATAAGGATATTTTACTGAACGATATGCCAACTGAAGAGACATCATAGTAGGCTTCACTGTACCAATTCCCAGCCTTTTAAAAATTGACAAAGGCATCAAATTGATGCTTGCTCCCAAATCACAAAGAGCCCTGCCAACCTCCATATTACCAATCTCATAAGGAATGGTGAAGCTTCCTGGATCCTTCAACTTAAGAGGCAATTTTTGTTGAATGATAGCACTACACTCCTTTGCAAGCATAACAGTTTCCTCTTCATTGGCCCACCTCTTCTTGGACAATAAATCCTTCATGAACTTAGCATAACTTGGCATTTGTTCCAATGCCTCAGCAAATGGAATATTAATCTACAGCCTTTTGAACACCTCCAAGAAATTTTAGGAATTTTAGGATAAGGAATTTTAGGAACAAAGGGCAGCGACTGTGTTGGCTTGTCAACTTGTGAATTTTCAGATTTTTCAGCTTCTTCTTTCTTCTCTTCAACCACTACTTCTTCCTCCTCTTGTTTCTCATCATGAACAACTTTTTCAGTATCCTTTTCTTTAGAAGACTCCTCCTGGTCAACATTGTTCAGAACCTTGCCACTGCTTAAATGAATTGCTTTGCATTGTTGTTTTGGATTAGGAACAGTATCACCTGGCAAAGTACCTAAAGCTCTTTCAGACAACTGTTTAGAAATCTGCCCAATTTGCACTTCCAAATTCCGGATAGACGCCTCTTGATTCTTGAAGTTGGCCCTTGTCTTAGTCATGAAATTTGAAGATTGCTCCACAAAATTAGAAGTATTAACAGACAATTTCTCCAAAGCACTCTCCAAAGATGACATTCTGTTTTGAGGTTGTGATTGACCTTGGAATGAAGAATTCCCTTGTTGTTGTTGTGGCTTGAATTGATTATGACCTTGTCCACCCCAAGAGAAATTAGGATGGTTCCTCCAACCTGGATTGTAAGTGTTTGAATAGGGGTTAATTTGTTGCCCCAATGCATTCACTTGCTCTCCGAGTTGATTTGTACCACAATCACCATTACGATGCTCTCCACCACAAAAATCACACACCAAGGGAGGTGTATTCAGTGCGTTAACTTGGCCATTCCCCAACAAAGTAGAAAGCTGTAGAGAAATCACCTTGTTAACTTGTTGCTCAATTAGATTACTATCCACAACATTCACCCCCAAGACTTTTGTTTTGCCTATCATGTTGCATATTAGCACTGCTGGATGCCATGGTCTCTAGTATTTCCAAAGCCTCTTCTGGACTCTTCAAATCAAAAGCTCCTCCACATGCAGCATCCATCATCTGTCTTGCATTCGGATCCAGCCCATTATAGAAGGTTTGAGCTAACAACCAATTGGGCAAAGAATGATGAGGACATTTTCTGAGTAGCTCCTTGAACCTCTCCCAAGCATCATACAAAGTTTCTGACTCTAGCTGCTCAAATGAGATAATTTCACTCCTCAATTTGGCTGACCTCGATGCTGGAAAATATTTTTGCACAAACTTGGACTCCAAATCATCCCATGTTGATATACTGCCCTGTTGTTGTGACTGAAGCCAACTTCTAGCTTTATCCTTCAATGAGAAAGGAAAAAGCCTCAATCTAATAGTGTCATCTGAAACGCCATTGAACTTCACTGTATCACATATCTGCACGAAATTATCCAGATGATGATTGGGATCCTCATGAGCTCCTCCACCAAACTGGTTCTGGTGCATCAAATTAACGAGTGCGGGCTTAATTTCAAAGTTGTTAGCCTGCACAGCAGGTCTCACAATAGAACCCCGGGCACCTTCAATATTGGGCTTGGAATAATCCCTCAATGTCCGCCTAGCAGGTTACTCGGCCATGACTGTTTCAACTTCAACCACCTGTTGTTGAAAAAGTGCTTGTTCCCTTTCTTGTTGCCTGCGAAGCTTGGCTGGCTTCCTGTTACTCTTAGTTGTCTTTTCAATTTCAGGATCAAACAACAAAGAATTCTTGTCAACAGTACCTCGCATACACAACTCAAAAGAAAATCAGTGCACACTGATAATATAAAATAAAAATAAAATTGCAGCAATTATAATAACAGAAAATAAAATGCTCAAATCATGATTTCTTTGGCACAACTAATATTAACAAAAATCAATCCCTGGCAACGGCGCCAAAAACTTGTTGAGCAAAATTGGCAAGTGCACCAAATCGCTTTGTAGTAATAAAAATATTGTCCTCAGGGATTGAACCGTTAACTACGAACGTGCCAACTCAATTTCGTTTGAGCAATCGAATGGTTTGAAAGTGGCTTTTACCAATAAGCAAGAACAACAACTTAACAAAGAAAAGAAAATATTTTTGGTATTTTCCAAATGAGAAATATTAAGCAACAGAAAATTGGTTTTTAATAATCAAGAAAAAAATTGTTAGAGGATCGATTTCCCTGTCTGTCTTACCTATTCAATCCTGGAAATTAACTTGAACAGTTTATCCAATTTCAAGAAACCGAGTTTTGTAATTTATCCCCTAATTTCTTAGGTGAATAAACCTTTCTGTCTAAGTTACTAATTCAATTCCTTGAGTATTAGATAAATAGCATAAGCATTAAGAAAGATTTTCACTCAAAAAAATTAATTTGGTTGTGTTCTTATTCTTAAGTAACACTTGCAAATCGTTTATTCACAAACAACGATTATGAACTCGAATTTCCCAATTTCAAATTCATACAGTAGATAAACATTCAAACAGTGAATAAACTCTTGAAATTAAATAAACCAGAACAAGTAATTATCCAGAATCAAAACAAGTTATCCAGGCAGTTTCATCTACCTCTAACAAAAGAAAATTAGCTAAACATAATTAAAAAGAAAGAATCAGATGAAGAAGACGAAGATAAGGAGGCCATCTTGAGTTTCTTCCTGAACTGTGTAACTCGCAGTGTGTCTCCAAAGGCACCTTCTTTTTTTTACACTGTGCGGCTGCTATCAGTGCAGCTCTGCGCTTCTCTTCATCTTTGACGCTACCCTTCTTTTTATATTGCCAAAAAAAGGTGCAGCCCTTAATTTTAATTCAACTTGTGGGCCAATCTTTTTAATCCAAATCCAATTGAAACACAGATATTGTTATTCAATTTCAATTGAATTTGTACCAAGTCCCGTAGCTCCTTCTTGACTTCAATTTTCTTTCAATTGGTAGCGGGTCCCACTTATCTTTTCTATTTCCCATCCTTGCCTCTGTACGTGTCTTTTTAAATCATGGAAGAATTGAAATACTCCACTTTGCTGCAATTTTGATAAGCGAAATTTACTACTTTCCATTCCAACTCAGATTACATGGTTCCTAGCTTTTCAATTACAAAGTCATTATTCCCTGTACATGAATTGCCAAACAATTTGTATTGGGTCTTGACCAAAGCTTGTCTTCAATTTTTATTTCAATTCATGTAGCTTCTTTAATTCAGGTTTTATCCTTCAATTTCTCTTTAATTGGTTTCCTTCTTTTCTTTCTTAACACCTTCCTAAAAATTAAAATTAAAATATATAAGAAAATTAACTAAAATCTAATTAAAATTAATTAAATACACACATTGACTCTAAAATAACCAAAATTGGAAAACAAAGTCTAATTTGGGTTAAATCAAGCATTCAACTAAATTTAATTGATGAAATCCGCTCTAAAATAATAGATAAAACATGATAAGTCAGGTGATTATCAAGGAAGTTCTTCTGGTTGTGCGGTTGGATAAAGGCCATCGGAAATACTGGGTGCAGCATCGTCGACTGTGAGGTAGCCTTTGGTTGTGATCTCTTCATCAGTTGTCTTCACCACTTCTTCGACTGTGAGGGTTAATTCAGGAATTGCTGAAGCCACAACTTCATTCGCAATGGTAGTGATGGCGGTTGGAGGAGCAAGAGCAGTCTTGGCTTCCATGAACAATGTCTTTAAAGTTGCCCAAGAAGATTTGGCTGCCGAAATTCCTTTTTCTGTAGTGGCCAAATCCCCTTCCAAAGTGACTCGTTGTTGAGCAAGATGGGTGATTTCCTTATCGAGCACTGTGGACTGATGGTATAACTGGACTCTGGTTTTGGTACTCGACTTGAGCTTGTCTTTAATTGCTTTTAGTCGAGGCTTAGTATCAGCTATCTCCTTGTTAATCCTTTCGCGTTCAGCCGTGAGATAAGCAAGCCTGTCAACTAACCTTTTGTTCTCAGTCGTGTCAGTTTCTCTCTTGGATTGAACTGAACGGAACGTTGTCAATAATTGAAGTTTTTGAGCCTCCAGATCAGAAAGGTGATGAAGGTTGTTGAAGGATTTTTCATGGCGCTAGGAAAGGGCAGAATACTCATAGTGAATGTCCCCAATCCTTGTCGATATGCATTGGAGAATGGTCTTCGGAGCTTCTGAGAATCGGGGATTTTGGATGATTTTCGACAAGGACAGTCACAGCTTGGTAACAATGGCTTCATCGGAAGGGACTTCTTGCTCCAATTGTTCTTCAATTTTGGAGAGTTATTCTTCTATTGGAGAAGAAGGAGTAGCGGTGGCCGATGAGGCAGATGCTTCAAAGTATTGAAGGAGAATGTCATCTGGGATCTCACATTCTGGTGAAGCGATTGGATTTGAATGGTGAATGGTTGCCTTAGCGTGATCTTCAGCAGGTTGAACGACTGGTGCCACTGGAGTAGTTGGGAAGCTGGTTGTCTTCTCATGAATGGGTGATAGGGAAGTCGTGCCCGGAAAGGTGGACTGAAAATAGCAAAGTAAATGTTAGCCGAATCAAGTTTAGAAGAAATATAAAATTGCAAGGTTGAGGAAAAGAACTTACTTCAACAACTTGCCGAGGTGTTCGTTTCTTTGGCTGACGATTCTCTGAAGGAGAAGCCTCAAAGGTTTGTTTCTTGTTTTTCTGAGGAAGAAGAAAGGGATAAATATTCATGTTTCGGCTTGGTAAAATTTTAGTCTTAAAGGTTAAGTAAAGAAATACCTTAACCGATCCTCCCGTTCCTTTCTTGGCTTTCTTCGGGGCAACTTCTGTAGGTTCCCTAATGGTTATCCCTTGGGACCTTGTTCTCTTCTTGACGAATGAAAGAGGGGCATTATCATTAGGATCATCAACTAGGTCAATGATTCCTTTTTCTATATTCAAACATTTGAACAAGAAGGAGTTAAAAACTAGAAAGAATGACAAAGTCATTTAGAAGTCCTGAGAGGGGTGTTGATTAAAATCGTGCCTGCAAAGAGGAAGACGATGGTCGAGAGGAAACAGGCTGCACGGCAAGTGGAGGAGATGAAGACCTATCATCTGGCTTGCCCTCAACCAAACAGTTGACCCAATCTATGGTTGAGTTATTGAAAATCTTGTCAATGACAGATGGCCACCAGTTGAGGAAAGTCGAAGTGGTGCCTAGTTGCCGATGAAAGCTTCTGTATTGGAAGGCAGATAATCTTTCCACGATGGCAGAGAATTGATCGCCACCTTCATTTTCCTCAAACGTGGGTTGAGAGTAGGGAGATGCAGGTTCAAAGAAAGACAGCGGAATGTGCTGAAGCGGTCCAAATTGCCTAGCAAAGCACTAGGGATTGTAACATTCCTGCGAGAACTTGCTGTTTCTGGATTTGGCTTTTATGCCGGTGAGAAGGTTCCGGGATGTTAAACACTTGCCCAGCCAAGTATGATTGCGCAGCGAGTGGTTTGACGGGCAGTGCTTTCATAGGAAGTGAAAATCCAAGACGTCCCGATTCGTGCAGAGATGGTTGGGTGAAACTCTGAAGGCATCCGTTGAAGAGAAAGGAGAGTGTTCACCACTTCGACAGTCGAGTCGTAGGAAGGGGTGAATGTAATCAGTCTCTCGGCTAGTATAGAAAGATTGCGAGGAGGTGGAATTGGATTCTCGGGTTGAGCCATGAACTCCAGGAAGTAGTGTAGGATCCAGAGTTGCAAGAACCATAGTGGACCAGGAATGTTGTCAGTTTTCTCTTGGTTCTTTAGTCGTTCCACGTATATGAACAACCTCCGGTAGAGGAGGCCGAGGAAAAGAGGGCCAAAAGCCAATTCTTGACCAGAGGTGATGAGTTGAACATAATTGAGAAATTCGGTCACTATTTGTACTGAATTGGTGCAAATAAAATACCTACACATCCAGTACAGCAAGAACGCATGGTGTTCAAGATCGGTTACCTCCCTTGAAGAATTGGAGTTGGCTGAGATGAAATTGTTGTAATAGCAGTGGGGTTTAGAGCTTTTAACTCCTGAAATTGGCTCGATTACCTCAGAGAAAGCAGGAACTTCGTTGCCGTGGAGGGGAAGTCGAAGCCGTTGATGGAGGTGTTTGGTGTCGCGTAAGTCAACGCACGCGTGCGATTCCGGCAAGTGTACCGGACTGCCGTCAAGTAATAAAAGATATCGAACCCTCAGAGACTGTGTTCTCGAATCGCAATCGGCTTTCGAATCGATTAGATCTGGACTTTGTAAAGGGTTTTGAAATTGGTTTGAATTTGAAATTAAAAGATAGACGAGCAGAAAACAAATGTTTTTGGGGTTTTCGATTTAAACGGATTCCTAGGGATTTGGGTTACCTTTGAGGTTGTTTATGTTGCTAATCTGATTTACCTTTGTTGATTACCGAAATTGCCTTGAAGGCGAGTTTATCCTCTGATAGCTTAAGCTCCCTCTCGGGTTACAAAAGCCGTGCCCAATTGACCCGACCCCTACTCTCGTGGTAGTCGATCCCAGATTGGACCCTTTGCGTTCCGTGACAACTCGTTGCTCCTCGAGGGACGGCTTCTAACTCTCGTGATTTCAGTCCCAAGTCTGACTTCTATAGGTCCGACACCCAAGTTCACCGCTAGGTTCCTCCTTGATATGTCTCAGTCATGCAAATAACCTAAGTTCACCGCTAGGTTCCTCCTTAGATCATCCACATCTCACAAACCAACTTCCGCCGGGCTTTACGAGTGGAATACCCTAGAAATCCTAAGTTCACCGCTAGGTTCCTCCTTAGAACATCTACGTCACGCAAATAAGCGGTTGCCGAAATTTATGAGTGAATAACACACTAGAAATCAGATCTAAAGCAAATCGTAACTAACAAAGAGTTTACATCAAATTTACATCATAAACAAACTTGGGCAGAGCCCTAATCCCTAGAAACTATGCTACTACTCACGCCTTGCCATGGAGATGACAAGCATGATTATAAATAACATGAAAATACAAAAAATTAGAGAAGAGAAGAGAAGAGGAGAAGAGAGATCTATGCCTAAGTCCTAGTTGTTATGGATCATCCAATCTTTTTGTGTTCTCCTCTGTATCTGATGCCTTGGTCCATATTTATAGAAATGGGGAAGTTAGAGTCCCAAACCAACTCAAAATCTGATCTATTTCGGTTTCTTCAGGTCCAAGTAATGCGCGTCACGGCCGTGATGGCCATCACGGCCAGGCCGTGACGGTCTCTGCCTCCGCCAGTTCTGCAAGATTCATTGGTTCGCGACGCGAACATAATTCTCGCGACGCGAGTGCTCCTTTGTGGCCGTGAAGAATTTCATGGCTGGGCCGTGATGTGCTCTGACTTGTGGTGGTTTTGGGTCACGACCGTGATGGCTATCACGGCCATGCCGTGACAGACTCTGACTTCAGCCTTTCTTCTTTTTCAGTTTTGCTCGATCATGGCCGTGATGGGCATCACGGCTAGGCCGTGATGGGCTCTGTTTGGCTTATTTTCTTCAGTTTTAAAGCTCCATCTTCATCCAAACTTCATCATGGTTGATCTTGAGCAATTTACCCTTGATATCTGCAAAACAACACACGAAAACCGCCTTACCCGTTCCAAAGGAAAATTAACCTAAAATCTAATAAAAATATGCCTAAACTACATGAAAATGCATGCAAAATGATGGACAAAGATGAGGTGGAATCACACTCATCAAATCACCCCAAGCTTAAAACTTTGCTTGCCCTCAAGCAATTACTCAGGCCATAAGATAATTCAATCAAAGCATGGATAGTGAACCAAGAACCCTAGAAGCTAATCCAAGTGATAGGCATTTTTAATAAGCACTCAAGAGATAATCAATTTCAAGTCCAATTAGAAGCTTAGGTTCTTCAAGTTCATGTCCTCACTGATTTGGGCACTCATCTCACCTCACTCAAGTGTTTTAGGGTTTATGACAATTCACTCCATTTCCTCAAGTAAAGTATTTTACCATAGGCTTGACTATTAACCAAATCTCTACTTTATTTAAGAAAACACTTAAGAATCAAGAGGTCTTTTCCTTTGGTTGTAATGTGGCCATGGGATTTATTATTAGGTGGGAAAATCAAAGAAAGGGAATTTCAAGAAGGCTAGACAGATTATCAAACATTACAAAGTATGACACCTTCTAAAATACCTTTTGAGGGCTTTGATTTACTTTTTCCACCTTTCTTCTTTTTTTCTTTTTTTTTTCTTTTCATTTCTCACTTTCTTTGTCATCCCCTTCTCCATTTTTTTTTTTTCTGTTTATTTCATTTTTATTTGTTTGGAGAAGGGGAGATTTAGCTCAAGAGAAATATTTTCATCCCATTCTTTTTCCAACTACCATTTTGCCCTTTTTGTAATACTTTAAAAGGTGTCATACCAAGCATTATTTATCAAAGTAATTCAAGGTACCAAGAAAAGTATTTTATCTTTAGGCTCAAAATTGGGCAACTAAGGGGTAGCATTTATCATTCAAAGCTCGGGAGGCCGGAAAAATACCTAGTGCCTCAATCATTTCCAAAAAATGTTTTCAGAACTTTTTAAGTTTTGAAATGGTTTCAAGTCAAGTTCTAGAAAATACAATCCAAGAGGAATTAAATCACTCTATCACAAGAAATGGGGTAGATTTAGTGAATACCCCTTTTGGCTCAAAATCTTACATTTAGTAGTTCAAAAATCAGTGAGGTACACAAGTTTAAGGAACCACATGCTAATTATCAACTATCAAATGACTATCTCAAGAAATTTCATTTTTAGCCATATCACAAGAATAATGAAAAATTGGGTTCAAAATTCACTATCTCAATTCATTTGGCTCCAAGTTCTCACAATCGGATGCATGTTCTAAGTGAGGGGCAATCTAGAGAATGTGATCATACCAATCCATGCCTATGAGAATGCAATATGAATGCAACAATGCAAATGCAAAAATAAATACCCCTACCCCAAGCTTGATTACTTACATTGTTTCCAATGTAAATAATCAAGTCGGAGAGAGGAGAAAAATGGAACAACTTACCGAGTCGGTAGCGGGTGTTGGCTTCACATTCCAGTCAAAACTTGGGTAGAAATTTTATCACGGCCGTGAGGATTATCACGGGCAGGCCGTGATCAATTCTGTCCTCAGGAGTTGCCCTGTCACGGCCGTGATATACATCACGGCTAGGCCGTGATGCTCTCTGACCTTGGCATCCTACTCATCACGCCCGTGATGGTTGTCACGGCTAGGCCGTGATCCTTTCTGTGCTCTTGTTTAGTTTATCACGGCCGTGACCACTGTCACGGCCAGGGCGTGATGGCCTCTGACTTTATCTTTTTATGCTCTTCTTCTCTTTCTCAACCTGAAAACACTAGACAAACCTATTAATGATATTTTTGCCTCTTGATCTTCTCAAATTATTCAAGAGGTTAAATCAAAAACAAAAGGAAAAAGGGAAAGAAAACTTGGGTTGCCTCCCAAGAAGCGCTTGTTTACGGTCCTAAGCTTGACCATACTTCCTTAAATCAACCGGGGTCGGCTGGGCGTAGAAGTGCAGGCACACTTCTCTTCCATGGAGCTCCTTCAGAAAGCCGTTTCTGCTCATACGGCCAGTAATGCTTCCGCTTCGCTCTTTTCTCTCGGAGCTTCCTAGCCTTCCTTCCTCCCGGCGGAAGTTTTGTTTCCGCATGGACAGCAATTCCAACTTCACCACTGGGTGCATCTTCAACCATGCGTATCTTTGGGGTTGCTTCCATGCTAAGTTCTTTCTCTACCGCTGGAGACGTTACATCAATTCTGCACACATGGCTCTCAAAAGGAGGGTTGTTACAAGAGTTAGTCAACTGAAAATTTACCCTACCTTCCTCTACATTTAGAGAGAGTTTGCCATTCCTTACGTCTATTAATGCTCCAGCGGTTGCCAAGAATGGCCTTCCTAAAATGATGGGGAATTTAGAATTCCCTTTCATGTCCAATACCAGGAAGTCGGTAGGGATGAGAATTTTCCCTACCTTTACAGGAACATTCTCTAGTATGCCTAGAGGAGTCCTAGTTGAGCCATCCGCAAATTGTAAGGGGAATTTGAATGGTCTCAACTCTTTGCTTCCCAACCTTTCCATGATAGCGAGGGACATCAAGCTCGTGCTAGCCCCTAAGTCACATAAGGCTGGGTCTATTTCCACTTGTTCGATCAAGCAAGCGATGGAGAAACTACACCGGTCTTTCAGTTTAGTAGGCATTTTAGTCTCTACATCTACTTGCTTTTTCTTGACCAGCCTCTGTGGGAAAGGTATCGTGGGGTTGGTACGGTGGTGGAGGGACATATTTCGATTATGGCTCTTCCTTTTCGCTCGTGTCCTCCTCCGGTTCCACGTCCATTTCAGCTACCCCCACCCCAAGCTTATCATCCCTCAAGTGTATGACATTGCAATGCTCATTGGGATTTGCTTCGGGTTGCCCCGGGAATGTACCCTTAGGTCTCGAGTACGTGCTGGCTTGTTGGGCAATCTGGTTTTCTAGAATCTTGTTATGAGTTGCTAAGTTGTCTACCTTAGATGCTAGATCCTTTATTGCCTCACTCACTGCCCTTCCTTGTTGTCTAAACTCCTCATTCTGTTTTGTCTGAGTTTTGACAAAACTTTCAAATAAAGTCTCGAGTTTAGATCTTTGTACCTGAGGATACCCCGGTGCTGCTCTCTTATTACCTTGACCCTCTTGGAACTCATGATTAAGCGTGTTGCTGTAGTTGCCGTAGGAGAGGTAAGGGTTGTTCCTTCTTTGGTTGTAGGGATTTGGGGGAGCATAGTTGGGCAGCTTCGGGTTCGTATCATAGTAGTTGTTACAAGAGTTCACTTGCTCACCCGGCGCCGGGATCCATGTGGGCATCCCATCATGTCATGTCCCTGCATTCCACAAATCTCACAAACAAGGTTAGTAGCACCTATTGCACTCACATTAGCTCTTTCAATCTTATCTAATCTTTTATTTAGTGAGTCAAATTTAGACATAATCAGATCAATGCTACTTACTTCAAACTTACCCCCCGAAATCTTGTTCGGGTTATTACCTCTTTCGGATCCCCATTGGTGGTAGTTGGTGGCGACATTCTCGATGATGTTGAATGCCTCAGTGAGAGGCCTATTCATAAATGCTCCACCGGCTGCAGAATCTAGTGACACCTTCGACGAGTAGTCCAATCCGTTATAGAAGGTGTGCACTATTAACCACCTCTCGAGTCCGTGATGTGGGCACGACTCCAGCAGTCCCTTGTAACGATCCCAAGCTTCTGATAATGATTCTCCGTCTTTCTGGAAAAAGCCGGTGATATGGGTTCTTATGTAGGCCGTCTTGGATGGAGGGAAGAATTTCTCCAAGAACGCCTGCTCCAATTGGTCCCAAGTAGTCAAAGTGTTAGCGGGGATTTGCTTAAGCCAGGCCTTCGCCTTTCCAGTGAGAGATGAGGGGAACAATCTCAAACGCACAACATCGACTGAGGCTCCATTAATCCTGATTGCGTCGGTGAACTCTAAGAATGTTTCTATGTGATCAGTCGGGTCCTCCGAAGGCAATCCTCCGAATTGATGTTGCCTAATCATGTTGATTAGCATGGGCGGTATGGTATAGTTTTCCGCCTCAATCTCTGGCCTTGCAATCCCAGTTCGCAAGCCTCTCGCATTTGGGGCTGCGTAGTCCTTCAAAGGCTTTGTATCCGGTTGATTCGCCATGAGTGGAACGGGACTCAACCTTTCTCCCTCTCTTTGTAGTCTTCTTCGTCTATGGAAGGTCCTCTCGATTTCCGGATCAATCTCACTAAGGCTCCCAAGACTTAGGGATCTTTGCATATAACACACAGAGATGGATACAATAGAAGGAAAAGAATTTTTTTGATTTCTGATTTTTTTTTTTTTAATTTCAGAAATAAAAATCAAACAAAAAGAAAAGGTCCAGAAAAATCAATTCAAAATTTGAATTGAGATTCTAAATGGCACGATCCCGAAGAACGGCGCCAAAAACTTGGTGTCGCGTAAGTCAACGCGCGCGTGCGATTCCGGCAAGTGTACCGGACTGCCGTCAAGTAATAAAAGATATCGAACCCTCAGAGACTGTGTTCTCGAATCGCAATCGGCTTTCGAATCGATTAGATCCGGACTTTGTAAAGGGTTTTGAAATTGGTTTGAATTTGAAATTAAAAGATAGACGAGCAGAAAACAAATGTTTTTGGGGTTTTCGATTTAAACGGATTCCTAGGGATTTGGGTTACCTTTGAGGTTGTTTATGTTGCTAATCTGATTTACCTTTGTTGATTACCGAAATTGCCTTGAAGGCGAGTTTATTCTCTGATAGCTTAAGCTCCCTCTCGGGTTACAAAAGCCGTGCCCAATTGACCCGACCCCTACTCTCGTGGTAGTCGATCCCAGATTGGACCCTTTGCGTTCCGTGACAACTCGTTGCTCCTCGAGGGACGGCTTCTAACTCTCGTGATTTCAGTCCCAAGTCTGACTTCTATAGGTCCGACACCCAAGTTCACCGCTAGGTTCCTCCTTGATATGTCTCAGTCATGCAAATAACCTAAGTTCACCGCTAGGTTCCTCCTTAGATCATCCACATCTCACAAACCAACTTCCGCCGGGCTTTACGAGTGGAATACCCTAGAAATCCTAAGTTCACCGCTAGGTTCCTCCTTAGAACATCTACGTCACGCAAATAAGCGGTTGCCGAAATTTATGAGTGAATAACACACTAGAAATCAGATCTAAAGCAAATCGTAACTAACAAAGAGTTTACATCAAATTTACATCATAAACAAACTTGGGCAGAGCCCTAATCCCTAGAAACTATGCTACTACTCACGCCTTGCCATGGAGATGACAAGCATGATTATAAATAACATGAAAATACAAAAAATTAGAGAAGAGAAGAGAAGAGGAGAAGAGAGATCTATGCCTAAGTCCTAGTTGTTATGGATCATCCAATCTTTTTGTGTTCTCCTCTGTATCTGATGCCTTGGTCCATATTTATAGAAATGGGGAAGTTAGAGTCCCAAACCAACTCAAAATCTGATCTATTTCGGTTTCTTCAGGTCCAAGTAATGCGCGTCACGGCCGTGATGGCCATCACGGCCAGGCCGTGATGGCCATCACGGCCAGGCCGTGACGGTCTCTGCCTCTGCCAGTTCTGCAAGATTCATTGGTTCGCGACGCGAACATAATTCTCGCGACGCGAGTGCTCCTTTGTGGCCGTGAAGAATTTCACGACTGGGCCGTGATGTGCTTTGACTTGTGGTGGTTTTGGGTCACGGCCGTGATGGCTATCACGGCCAGGCCGTGACAGACTCTGACTTCAGCCTTTCTTCTTTTTCAGTTTTGCTCGATCATGGCCGTGATGGGCATCACGGCTAGGCCGTGATGGGCTCTGTTTGGCTTATTTTCTTCAGTTTTAAAGCTCCATCTTCATCCAAACTTCATCATGGTTGATCTTGAGCAATTTACCCTTGATATCTGCAAAACAACACACGAAAACCGCCTTACCCGTTCCAAAGGAAAATTAACCTAAAATCTAATAAAAATATGCCTAAACTACATGAAAATGCATGCAAAATGATGGACAAAGATGAGGTGGAATCACACTCATCAGTGTTCCAGAAGCTCAGAAGCCGTAGATGAGGTCGGAGTTTAGAGGGATGTCATGGCACGACAGCATTATCAAATGATAGATTCCCCAAGATTTCCAATCTTTGCTCTTGACCGTGGCTATCCGGTTAAGCCATGTGAGATAGGATGGAGAATGGTTGGGCCAAGTCCGGAAGCTAGAAGTCTTTTTGTCCATGGTGAACCAGCTGGACGCAATCGGCAAGGAGAATAAACTTGGATAAAGAATGTTATCCAAGAACATCTTGCCTTCGTCTTGGTCTTCGGTAGAAGAGGTCAGGGTCATGGAGTGCTCGATATGATAAAGATTACCCCTTGCCTGTTCAGAAGAAGAAGTCACAGAAGACGATTGCTGAGGGGCAATGGAGGTCAAATCATCGGAAGCATTATGGCTATAGGAAAGGTTTTCAGGGTTTTGAGAATCGGATGTGGAAGACATGTTTGAAGGAAGGTTCGAGAGAGGATTGTAGATGAAAAAAAGCAAAAAGAAGGCTGAAAGATAGCAAGAAGAAGGTAAAGCAAAAGAGAGAAGGAAGCGCTCAACTAAATATATAAGAAAGATAAGAGGTTGAAGGAAACTAGTCGTTGGAAGGAAGTAAAGTGGTTCGCTAGTGTGGATTAAATGCTGGTGCAACGCTCAATGTAGAAGTAGTTATATCATTCTATTTTCATTCCAGTCAGATAGAAGATATAAGGGGGTAAATGTTATCACCGGAAATTAAGTCAATTATAGCCGTTGGAAAGTTCAGTCGTTTGGGCCCAACAAATCAGAAGTCAGTCGATTAGAGTATTGATAGCCGATGGGAAGATAAGGGAACAATTGATAAATTCATGAAGAATAAAAGGTTGACGCGATTATAGGAGGTGGTTGTGTTAAACTTATCCATTCAGAAGGTGATTTTGGTAGCCGATTGAAGATAGAAGACAGCAAGCTAGCGGTTATTAGCGGATGATCATGGAAGGTGATCCTAAATAATAGGGATTTTAGCTGGAGGTGATTAGCCGTTGTAACTTAAGGTGGCCACTAAGTTAGCAAGCGAAAATTTAGGAGTTAATGGTCATAGAGATACTTTGCATAGATTGTTTGTAACCCATAAATATCCATTGTACATTTTGAGTTAGACACACATCAATACAATCAAACATTTTTATGCACAAGCTTCATCTTTCCGTTCATTTACTATTTATGCGAATTTATTTAAATTTACTTCATTTTCCACACTAAACACTTTTTGGAGTAGTTTAGGAACCCACAAGTTAGGAGGCATAATCCCCCTTCTAACGCTTTCAACTGATTATGAGAATCTTTGTTATCAAGAGTTAGTCGATCCCACGACTAATTTTCCTTCATCCGATAACAGTAGTATATGCATAACCTGCAATATATATTTAATATATTTAATACATGACTAACCTTAACACTTAGGTAATATGTCGTATATAAATTTTAATAAATTGATTGCCATCGAGCACTTGTAACACCAATGTCATAGTACAATATTCAGATTAAAACACTCATGCTGATAATTTATTTATATGCATAAAAAATTGTAAAAATATAACATACAGAAGAATCAAGATCCTTTTAATTTACGAGGAAAAAAACTTGCGGAATAAAAAGTAACCCAATTAAGTTAAAATAGTATAATAATTAAAATAAAATTCAAGATACTTTTCATTACAGTTTATGATGTAATCTCCAAAATGTTAAATAAAAATAAACATGTCAAGGTCAATAACAGTGCTTTTAATGAGAAAGGAAATTTATTTGATTTGAAAAAAATAATGGCAATAATATATTTTAAAAATAATGGTGCTTTTAATGAGAAAATAACAACTATAACAATTAATTGTAGTAATCTATTTTTTTAATTTTAATTTTTGAAAATAAATTGATGATTAGTGCTTTTAATGATAACAAATATGTGATTTTCCTATTTTATTAGAAAAAGATAAAAAAATAGGTGTTTTGATTTTTTATGTTGCAAAGCTATAAGAAGTGATAAGTGGATATTATGAAATAATTTTAAAAAAATGGAAGACTCAATGAATACATGGCATGGAAGGTAAAAATGCTTAGGTATTGAATTAGAACATTCTTTCATTGCATTGAAAAAATGTAGAAATTTAAAGATATGAAATGAAAATGACATGACTTTGTAAAGCATTTAAGTGAATTTGAGAAAACAAAATTATATATAAAATAGTTTTTTTTTCGGTTATTGCATATATATGCCTCTACCTATATAATTATTGTAAAAAAATTAACTGATCATATGCCTAAATTTTTTTTATCTATATAGAATATTTTATCTATATAGAATTTGGTAATTTTAAATAATTTATATTATATTATATGGGTTCGAAAATTTACAATGAAAGGCAAAAATTGAGGTTTTAAATTAGAACAATGTTCAAATGCATTGAAAAAAACAAAATAAATAAATATATGGAATGAAAAGACACAACTTTTGATTGGGAGAACATTAGGTGAATTTGGAAAATTAATTGAACTGTTCCAATTTATTGAAAAATTTGAGGGTAAATTTGTAAAATAACAACTATAAAAAATACATTAATATCTTTAAAGAAAAATAATAACTAATGATTGGATTTGGGAATATTTTGTGTGTTTTTATAAATTTATCAAACTAATTTTGTTATCTGATGCTTAGTGTTTGTCTATGTAGAGTTTTGTTCAATGTACATTTATTTATGAAAGTAAACTTACAATTTTTTTCATCTTTCTTTTAGTGCAACAGTTGTTACAAAAATTCTTAATTATTATAATTTTAATATGTTTCTTCTGCATTTAAGTATGAATAATGTTTCAAAATTCTATGAAATCTAATCCCTCATATATCATTATTGTCTATCAGTAATAGAACCAAAATTTACTCAAAAATATTTATTTTTATACATAGTTCTTCAGTGTATCGCACGGGTAAAAAATCTAGTTCCATAATAAATTAGCAATATTGTTGGGAATCTCATTCTTCTTCTTAGTAGATGTCTCATTCATATTTTCACCAATTGTGTTGCTGTCAATAATATCTAGAAGTTCGACATGGGGTGTGTATCCTTGATGTTGCTCAAGCATAGTAAATATCATGTTATCTTGTGAGTTGATGCCATATAATAATGTAATGCAAATGCGGCCATTATAACATCAATTTGAGTCTCTACACTAAATTGTGGTATTTTGCTAAGTATCTTCCATCTTTTCTTCAACACTCCAAATGATCTTTCAATGCAACTTTGAAGAGATGAATAATGTACACAGTTAAAGACTTCTTAAGCATTAGTTGGGGGCTCTTGTTCAAATTGGGAATGATGATACCTTACCTTAGGATGAGGCACCAAATATCCTTCTTTATCCAGATATCCTTATCCACCAAATAATATCTACCTATTGACCAAGACAAAATAATGAATTAGTTTTTTTGCAATAAGTTTTTTGTAATATAATCAAGTATATGATTAAGGCAATCATATATCTATAGAAAGATATATGAACGCATAAGGAACCCATGGAAAAAAAAAAACTGAATATATGATAAGAACAAAACTAATGCACAAGGGATAGAAAGGAGGGCGCATGGTCAGGGTGAGGGACGCAAGGAACATATGATCATACCTCCCCCCTGAATGTTATTCTAATAAAAATAAATAATTTAACAGTAAACCCACAATAAAAACACAATCAATATCATCAATATACACTTGTATATATTGAAGAGTTTTTGTCACTGTAGCACAATGGTGTCGGACAAGTGTGATTTTGTGATTATTTTACCTTTTTTTCTTTTTTTCATGGTAATATATCTTGTCGAATGGTCATCTCAGTTTTATTGGGAGATTAGACTTCATTTATTATGTTCAAAAGCTTTTGCGATACGTTTTCAGGTTACGTGTTTTCTATGGTGGACTTCACCTTTTCTGAGCCCATCTGCAGAGGAACATCTAAGTTCTCAGTCCCCTCTCAAAATCTCACCGAAGATATACCTGCCTTGTCATTTGCTTGTGACATCTCTTTTTCGGTGTCGGTCACCACTATTATCTCTCTTTCTGCCGCACTCTACAGCGTCCATTGTTGTGGCGATCTATTGCAAATTTTGCACTACCAAACATTATGATGGGGATCCTCTTAATAAGTTGGTGGTTTCTGTTTGGGAAGCTAGAAGGAGAATACGGTGGCAAAGGGCAAGGTTCCAAAAGGGAACTCAGGTTGGCCTTTACTAGGAGAGACCCTTGATTTCATTGCTTGTGGCTACACCTCTCGCCCTGTCAGCTCTTGGAAAAGCGCAAGTCTCTAAGCAATTCTATCCCCACACCACACATGGATCATTACGTTTTTTTTACGCTTCTTAATTATTGCTTTTTAGCTTTCTCGATCACATCCTTTCATTCTCAACGAGGGCTATGACATCACATCCTTTTATTTTGTGTTGAAGAATCTATGTTCATATCCAAGTTTGAATTTTTCGAGGCTGCCTTTCTTAAAAGCTATTGTCTTTGGTAAATGTTATGCGTCTGGTCCCTTTTTAAAGCCTCTAGTTCCACTACTAGAAAATTGTTATTTTCGGACGGATTTTGGACGGATTTTGGACACTTTTCCCACGGATTTGGGACGGACAATTAATTTCGGACGGATTTCAGACGGAACATCCCCCGTCCGAAAAAGCCCCGTTGCAAATTGAAAATTCCGTCCGAAATTCCGTCCGAAATTAGTTCCAGACAGATTTCGGACAAACACATAAATCTGAATTTTAGTTATGTTGGGCTTAATTTCGGACGAATTTCAGACAGATTCAATATTCTATTCATGCAAATTCTAGACGGATTTCAGACGAATGTTATAATATTATTTTGGACAGATTTCCCACAGATTAGATAATCATATTTAAATAATATTTTTTGATAAACAAATCATGTTTATTAATAAAAAAGGGTCAAACTTAAATAATTATGCATACCAAATTAGGTACCTGGACTTGGAATCTAATATAATATAATAAAAATAATTATTATTAAGATACCACTCTAAACAAGTACCAAGCTTCAAATAAACAAAACACAAAGTATCTTGAAATACAAGAATGATATATTAAGATTCAAAACATTAAAATATCATTACAAACATCAAAGACATAAATTTATTCCTCATTGTTACTTTGATCACTAAACTCTTTATCTTCATCTCGCACATCATCCATTGTCTCCTCTTCATCATCATATCATCGTCGTTGTCATCTAAATAGAGAGTAAAACAACATTGGATTAAACCTGATATTGAAGAGATAATAATATCAAGTTTTACATAAGCAAACGGAGGCTGTCTTTACTATAGAAACTTCAATCCTAATGCAATTTCTCATGTGGGTAAATATAACATATATAATAAAAAGCTGAAACACCTAATGAAATCTGAGAGTTCAATTTCTAGGTTAAATGTAACATATGACTTGTTCCACCTTCATTACATGGTTTCTAGTTTCAATCGTTAGCTTTGGCTCCATAGAGAACAATGTAGTGCAGGCACTTATAGCAAGAGCCTAACGAGGGAGAGAAGGAATGCTTAGAAAATATTACACAGTATCTAATGGTGCAGACTTTGCAGTGGTGCAAGAAAATCAGTTTTTATCTTAAATAAATGGACCCTAGATTACTTCAAATTATGCATAAATACTTGCAGAAATTATTTAATCTAAAACTACTTTGGTTCCAAGAAGCTCATTTTGCTTGGAGCAATACTTGCAGACTATGTACAATACTGTTATGCATTTTCATCAAAATGTTAACATTGTTCTGTCAGTTACTTCATATAGCTGCATATCTGCAAATAATGAGAATCACAAAATAAGTATGACTTAATTGATTTGAAAATTTAAGACACCAACTGGAAATGTAAATTCAGCATGAAATAAAGGTTGGTAAATTCACCTATAAAAACATATACTGCTCGATTCTATGAGATTCCCTCACTGCACTGATTCAAAAGATTTTAGCTTGAAGCTCAATTTCATGAGATTCCCTTCACTTTCAATTGACAAACAACAAACTAAAGTAGGATACAAAAAGGATTTCTCTGGTACGTGGCAAGAAAGTGTACAAAAAATTCAGAATATGGCCATAAAGGTCCACACTCCATAAATATGCCATGTTCACACGCCATATAAAGGACCACATTCCATAAATATGGCCATGTTCAAGACTCAATGTCACATATGTTTTTTCAAATTCAAAAAAAGTACAAAGAAAGTAATCATTGTAGTTTATAACATACTAATACCAATACCAATACTAATATAAAACAAATTCATGTCCCGTGCAAAGTGTATCCCTTTCAAAAGCATGGAACCTATTCTTTGAAAGCTACTTTTTTTTTCCTAATGATACTAAAAAAACTGGATAATTTACAACTCATAAGTAAAAAAATGAAACACTTTCTACTGAGAACATGGGACCTCTTCTTTGAAAGCTACTTACAATTATTTTTTAATGTTACCATGATAAAGAGAATAAGCACAATCAATGCTCTTTTTTACCGGTCTCGCAATGCAAGTAACTGCAAGTGATCTAAAATAACTTGCAAGCTCAAGTCATCAATGAATATAATATCCAAACCTTATGTTTGTCATATCTTATAATGTTTGGCACAGGAACCCGTCCAGCCATCAGATGCTCTGCATCCAATTCTGGGGCTTCCAACAACTTTCTAAACTTCTCATGTTTAGGGTCCTTATCATAACCAAGCTTTCTCCACTGAGCAATCTTGGAGCTATAATGAATCACCACATGGAAATAAGAATCGATGAGCAAGACATAATCTTGTGAAATGGAACAAATATCAACAAATCCACAAATACAATACAATCAAAGCTAAAAAAACAATAAACCATTTTTCCAGTCATGAAAATAAATTATACTATTACTTGCTTATGTGAGCCAAATAACACAATCCAAAAGGAAAATCCCATATTCCCATTTTCCATGTACAATCTAAATCAGTAATTTTCACTACATAATAAAAAAAAGATGTAATTAAAAAAGACTTCAATGCAGAGTACCTTCATTTACCTTCATGCTTGGAACTTAAAGCTACCTTCATCATTCTCTATCTCAAAAACAAAAGAAAAGGTGCTAACATAATGAAACTTGCATTAAAACAAATAAAAAAAAAGTAAACATCTGTTACCATTTTTCTGCAAACTTTCCAGTAGCATCATTAACTTCAATATAATAGGATGAAGTAAAGGAAACAGCTTTGATAGACAGGATTGGTGAGGAAATATACATATTCATCAGGACAAGGCTCTTTTATCGCATAGACCACAACAGATGCTTTCATCAGATCAGATTTGGAGACAGCATCAAGCCATAAATGTCTAGTAAACCTTTCTTTGATGTCTTTGTATATATAGAACTGCATAACCAAACCAAACCAAACCAAGACAAAAAACAAAACAAAGGGTTAGGGTTTCAATAACTTAAGCTTAGAAATCATTAATTAACAGTCCCAATTACATAAAACAAGGTTCAATTTCAAAATCCAAAACAAAAATCAAAAGCTAGGGTTAGGGTTAGGGTTTCAAAATCAATTTGGGGGTTTTCTTGAATCAGAGCAAAAAGGAGTGTTTTCACTCACCCAAGGAAGAAGAAGGTGTCATGGTGGCTGTTTGAAGCTCCGACGCGGCGGTTGGCAACGGCAACTCCGGTGAGCCACTGCACAAACGTGTGACCATCTTCTCCTGTCCAAACAGCGAGCGGCACGATCGAGCGGCGTTCTAGGGGCGGTGCACGACGGTTGGACGATGACCCAATGGTGGCGCAACGAACAGACGCGCAAGGTCGTTTATGCGGCAGTGACGATGCGATGCATAGCGAGGAACAAACAGACCATACGCGTGGGGCTTGCGTTGGTTGACCTCATTCCAACAGCGGTCGGACGTGGTTGGGCGCCGGCTGGTCGTGGAGGGAAGAAGGAAAAGATGAAATTTTCAGTGTAGGGAGAAAGGGATGTGGGTTGTTCTGAAGGTAGAAGAATAAAATAAAAGGGAAAGAAGGAAGGAATGTGGGAGTCGTGCGTTTTCATCCTAGAGGGAGAGGAAATTTTTATATTTCACATAGTAAAAATAAAATAAGTAATATTGGTCCTTGGATCCTAAAATAATTAATGACAAATATAAAATCTTAAAATTCTAATTAGAGTAATGATTGATGATTGACCTGGTAAACCAACAAAATCAGAGATCCAAAATTAATCTCCAGTTAACACTAATTTTTAAAACAATTTAATTTCTAAAATTTAATTTTTGAATTTAATTTGTAAGATAAATTATTTAATCTTTTTCAAGAAAATATAAAAAATAAAAAATCCGTCTGAAATCCGTTCGAAAATTTCGGACGGATTTCAAACGGATGTAAGATAAATCAAGGAAAATATAAAAAAATAACAAATCCGTCTGAAATCCGTCCAAAATTTTCGAACGGATTTCAGACGGATGTAAGATAAATCAAGGAAAATATAAAAAATAACAAATCCGTCTAAAATCCGTCCGAAAATTTCATAAAATTTCAAACGGATGTAATTCCGTCCGAAAATTCGTCTGAAAATTCAAGTTTTCTAGTAGTGTTCCTTGGTAGGTTTTTGTGTTTTTTCCGTCCTCCTTTTGTGTAGATGACGATTCACTTTGAAATTTATGATTTGAGTTTCTTTTCCATATGTACAGGTATGTTATACTTTTCCAGATTTGTTTTCTTAATTTTTGTCACTGCAGCACAACAGTGTCAGACACGTGTCATTTTGTGATTATTTTGCCTTTTTTAAATTTTTATCGTGGCAATATATCTTGTGGAATGGTCAGCTCAGTTTTATTAGGAGATTAGACTTCATTTATTATGTTCAAAATCTTCTATGATACGTTTTCAGGTTGCGTGTTTTCTATGGTGGACTTCACCTTTTTTGAGCCCGTCTGTAGATGAACATCTGAGTTCTCACTACCCTCTCTCTAAATCTCACTGATGATATGCATGCCTTGTCATTTGCCGGTCACATCTCTTTTCCAGTGTAGGTCACCCCTCTTTCCTTTCTTTCTGCCGCACTCTACAGCGTCCATTGTTACCGCAATCTATTGAAAATTTTGCAATACCAAACATTCTGATGGGGATCCTCTTAATAAGTTGGTGGTTTCTGTCTGGTAAGAAGGAGAATACGGTGGCAAAGGGCAAGGTTCCAAAAGGGAACTCAGGTTGACCTTTACTAGGAGAAACCCTTGATTTCATTGCTTGTGGCTACACCTCTCAACCTGTCAGCTTCTTGGAAAAGCGCAAGTCTCTCTAAGCAATTATATCCCCACACCACACATGAATCATTACGTTTTTTATGCTTCTTAATTGTTTCTTTTTAGATTTCTCGATCACATCCTTTCATTCTCAACGAGGGCAATGACACCATATCCTTTTATTTTGTGTTGAAAAATCTATGTTCATATCCAAGTTTGAATTTTTTGAGGATGCCTTTTTTAAAAGCTATTGTCTTTGGTAAACTTTATGTGTTTGGTCTCTTTTTAAAGCCTCTCCAATTCCTTGGTAGGTTTTTGTGTTTTTTCTGTTGTCCTTTTGTGGAGATGGCGATTCACTTTGAAATTTTGATTTGAGTTTCTTTTCAATATGTAAAGGTATGCTATAATTTTCCAGATTTGTTTTCTTAATTTTTGTCACTGTAGCGCAACAGTGTCAGACACGTGTCATTTTTTGATTATTTTACCTTTTTTTTCTTTTTTTTGTGTGGCAATATATCTTGTGGAATGGTCAGCTCAGTTTTATTGGGAGATTAGACTTCATTTATTATGTTCAAAAGCTTCTATGATACGTTTTCAGGTTGTGTGTTTTCTATGGTGGACTTCACCTTTTTTGAGCCCATCTGCAGAGGAACATCTGAGTTCTCACTCCCCTCTCTCTAAATCTCACCGAAGATATGCCTGCCTTGTCATTTTCCGGTGACATCTCTTTTCCGGTGTCGGTCACCCCTCTTCCCTCTCTTTCTGCCGCACTCTACAACATCCATTGTTGCAGCGATCAATTGCAAATTTTGCACTACCAAACATTCTGATGGGGATCCTCTTAATAAGTTGGTGGTTTCTGTTTGGGAAGAAGGAGAATACGATGGAAAAGGGCAAGGTTCCAAAAGGGAACTCAAGTTGGCCTTTACTAGGAGAGACCCTAGATTTCATTGCTTGTGGCTACACCTCTCGCCCTGTCAGCTTCTTGTAAAAGCGCAAGTCTCTGTAAGCAATTCTATGCCCCCACCACACATGGATCATTACTTTTTTTATGCATCTTAATTATTGCTTTTTAGATTTCTCGATCACATCCTTTCATTCTCAACAAGGGCAATAACATCACATCCTTTTATTTTGTGTTGAAGAATTTATGTTCATATCCAAGTTTAAATTTTTCGAGGCTACCTTTTTTAAAAGCTATTGTCTTTGGTGAACTTTACGTGTCTGGTCTCTTTTTAAAGTCCCTCCAGTTCCTTGGTAGGTTTTTGTGTTTTTTCTGCCGCCCTTTTGTGGAGATGACGATTCACTTTGAAATTTTTTATTTGAGTTTATTTTCCATATGTAAAGGTATGATATACTTTTCCAGATTTGTTTTCTTGGATGTATGGATGATTCTATATTTCTATATATTAGTAAAGTGCAGGTTCTTATAAAAATATTTAGGATGATAATAGATAAGTTATTATTTCTAAATTATTTATTATTGGAGAAGTTTGTAGTTTCAAATACAATTATTGGGGTTCAATTGGGAATTAGGAGGGATTAGATTTTGTAAATAATATTACATAGAGGAGTTACATGTATTTTTATTTTAGTGTAAGCCTTGAGATTATCCTTTCTCCCACTTGATGTGTCAAAGGAGTTTTTCTACTTAGTTACCTAGCTGTTGCAGAAGTGGATAACATCCAACATCAATTGAATCAGTTTGGCTATTCTGTCAGTCTCCATGTTCAGGAAAAAGAAAAGCATATTCAATTACAAAATGCCCTTAGAAGTGAGGAGCAGTTCTGGATGGAGAAGGCCCGAATGAACTGGTATGCCTTTGGTGACAGAAACACAACTTTCTTTCACAGAACAGCCAAGATCAGACATGTCACAAAGCAAATTTCTGTTCTAATGCATGGAGATCAAGTTCTGAACCAGCCTGCAGTAATAGAGGAGCATATCCTGGACCATTTTATGGCTGTTTTTGCATCTGATAATCTGTGTCATAACAATGGTCTGGTTGACAAGGTAATCCCTAAACTTGTTTCTAGTGAGGACAATGACATGCTTACCATGCTGCCATCCATGGATGAAGTTAAGAATGCTGTGTTTTCAATGAATGCGAATGGTGCTCCAGGGCCTGATGGATTTGGGGGTTTTTTCTACCAGCATTTCTGGGATATTATCTCTCATGATGTGTTCCACTCAGTGCTGCAATTCTTTAAAGATGGTTGGATCTTACCTAACCTCAACTCTAATGTGGTGGCTCGATTCCTAAAGTTCAAGGTCTTTGTTAGAGTAGATCAGTATAGGCCTATTGCATTGGCTAATTTCCAGTTCAAGATCATAACCAAGGTAATGGCTGATAGGCTGGCAAGAATAGCACCTAAAATCATCTCTAGCAACCAAAGAGGTTTCATCAAAGGTAGGCAGATTGTAGATTGTGTTTGTTAAGACTTCTGAGGCTGTTAACTTGCTAAATAAAAGATCTTTTGGTGGCCAATTGGCTATAAAGATTGACATTCGAAAGGCTTTTGATACTTTAGACTAGGGCTTCTTGCTGAGTGTCCTTGATGCTTTTGGTTTTGATCAGGTTTTTTGTAATTGGGTGAGGGTTATTACAGATTCAGCAAAGATCTCCATTCTTTGTGAATGGGAAAGTCTTTGGCTTCTTTAGTCTGCAAAAGGGAGTCAGGCAAGGAGATCCTTTGTCTCCTCTCCTCTTTTGCCTTGTTGAGGAGGTTCTTAGTAGAGGCATCTCTATGCTTGTGAATGAGGGTCTCCTACAGTTGATGACTGGTCCTCGTGGTCATAGGTTGCCTAGTCATATCCTTTATGCTGATGATGTGCTGATCTTCTGCAAAGGCACTAAAAAAAGTCTGCAAAGTTTGGTTTCCCTCTTGAGGGCCTATGAGCATGCTTCTGGTCAAGTGGTAAGTCCTGAAAAATCCAAATTCTATGCTGGCCCACTCTCAGCTGCAAGGAAGCTCTCCATTTCTAATCTGCTTGGCTTCTCTTCTGGTTGTCTTCCCTTTAACTATCTTGGAGTGCCTTTGTTCCAAGGGAAGCCAAGGAAAATACACCTCCGACCTATTCTTTGATAGAATCAGGAGCAAACTAGCCACTTGGAAAGGTTGCTTACTTTCCATCATGGGTAGGGTTCAATTGGTGACCTCTATCATTCATAGTATGTTGATTTACAGCTTCGTTGTTTACTCCTGGCCAGCTTGCTTGTTAAAAACCATTGACAAATGGATTAGATGTTTTATCTGGGCTGGAAACATTAATGACAGGAAAGTGGTTCTTTGTATCTTGGAGAAAGGTTTGTGCTCCAATTCAGGATGGAGGGTTGGGCCTTAGATCCATCAAGGACATAAACAGTGCAGCAATGCTTAAACTTTGTTGGGAGTTGGTTTCTTCTAACAATCAGTGGTGCAGTATCCTTCGAGCTAGAGTTATCAGGAAAGGAACATGTGTAACTCATCATATCAGCTCTTCCATTTGGCTTGGCATTAAAAGATGGTTTCCTACTGTCATGCAGAATCTATGCTGGCAAATTGGTAATGGTTCCAGTATCAACTTCTGGACTGATACATGGCTTTCCATGCCAATAGTTGCCATGGCTAATATTCCAGCTGAAGTTCATCCCTTGTTGTTTTCTAAAGTTGGTGATTTTATAAAAGATGGTAAATGGTGTCTCCCTACTGTGTTGCTGCAGAAGCTCCCTGCTCTCTTGGCTGAAGTGGAGAAGATTTCTATCCCTGTGCAAAACTGTGAGGATCAGCTTAGATGGAATTCTGATTCTGGCACCCTATCCCTCAAGGAGGCTTTTCTTTTCCAGAATCCTTCGAGTCTTTCCCTTCCTTGGGGTAAGTCCATCTGGTCCAGCAGTATACCCCCCTCGAAATCCTTTCTGGTTTGGCGAATTCTTCATGGCCGAATGCCTACTGATGAGAACCTTAGATGCAGGGGCTGCACTGTTGTGTCTATTTGCAATCTGTGCTATGCCTCTGAGGAGACTACTGATCACTTATTCTTTGACTGTCCTTTTGCTGCAGCCTTGTGGAACTGGTTGAGATGCATTCTTTCATGCTCTCTAGACTCCTCCTCTATGCTATCTGCTTTGGATTCGTGTAACAAGCAATGGAGTTCTCAGGCCAAGGATCTTGTGCTTGCTGCGATCACTAACATTATATGGGTCATATGGCACTGTAGGAATAAATTAAGGTTTGATAGCTCAAAAATTTCATTCCATACTGCTGTTAATCTTGTTACTGCCAATTGTTCCATGTCGGGCAGACTCAGCAAGGGATCAGTTTTACCCTACTCTGCTGACTTGTGGCTTCTGCATCAGTTTTCTGTGGATGCTCATTTATGTAAGGCTCCTACCATCAAATTGGTGCTTTGGCATACTCCTCTATTTAGCTGGGTGAAGTGTAATACAGATGGGGCTGCCTTGGGGTGTCCTGGTCGAGCATCTTGTAGTGGCATATTCAGGAATAAGGATGCAGATGTGCTTGGTTGTTTTTCAGCCAACATTGGTGAATCTAATGCTTTCAAGGCTGAACTGATTGGTGCCATGCTTGCAATTGAGCTAGCCAATGCAAAAGGTTGGAATCATCTTTGATTAGAGTGTGATTCTCAATTGGTAATCTCGGCCTTCAAGAATATCAACATTGTTCCTTGGCGTCTTAGAAATAGATGGTCCAATTGTCTGTCTATAGCTAGGAATATGAATTTTGCTTATTCTCATATCTATAGAGAGGGCAATAGTTGTGCTGATAAACTTTCCTCTCATGGCTTGTCTATTCAGGGTTTTTTTTGGTGGGATTCTTACCCCCCTTTCATTGGGGAAGACCTCTTTCGTAATAGGAGTGGTCTTCCCAATTTTAGATTTGGTTGATTTTTCATGGGTTTGGTTTATGCCCCCCCATGCTTTGCTGTTTCCTTTGTTTATTATTAATAAATCGGGTGTGCTGCAGATGATTGATAGTGGTTGAGGTGCCAACCTAGTTGGGATGTCCTCCACTATTGTGATGCCTATGCATGCCTTTTAAGCTTAAAAAAAAAATCATTTTTCGCCTATTTGGTGTACGGCTTCTGAAGCAATAAAGTTGGATCAAAGAGCTTAAATCTATCATTGAACTCTAAATATAAATTCAGAGTCAGCTTTACATATTCTATTTTTGAAGAGCCTGTAGTAGAGAAGTGAATATGTTCTATGTACCTGTCTGAGACTTTTCAAAAGATTTCCTTCTGTTGTGTTTTAAATAATTAAATTTATATTGAGGATAAAAGAAATATGTTGTATCAGTTTGTTATCGTTAGAAAGTTTGTTATAGTTTGTTTCATGTGCATATTCTTTGGATCTAGATAGTTTCATGTGCATATTCTTTGGATCTAGATAGAGTTGCTGTTGCACAGCTTTAGAGATAGTTTGCTCTCGTGTATATATATATGAGCCATGCAATGTAACCATATATACATTAATAAACACAGCTTTATGAGTTTCTGTGTTTTATGATGGTATCAGAGAAAGAGATCCTGGAACCAGAGATGGAGTCATCGGAGAAGAAGACAAGTACCTCCGGCACGACATCCATCACCCCACAGTCGCCCTACCACCTAGGGTCATCTGACAATCCCGGAACGCCGTTGGTTGCGGTAGCTCTCACTGGAGACAACTATAGGAACTGGGCCCGGTCGATGAAGACGGCATTGCGAGCAAAAACCAAGTTGGGTTTTGTTGATGGAACCATTGCCAAGCCCTCCAACCATTCTCCAGATTTCCATGATTGGGATAAGGCTGACTCAATGGTACCTGCATGGATAATCAACTCCATAGATCCAGCGTTACATAGCAGCATTACCCATGCGACAACTGCTAGAGAAATATGGGTGGATTTGGAAGAACGTTTTGCTCAAACAAATGCTCCAGGCATTCATCAGTTATGGCGTGATCTTTGCTTGATTCAACAGGAGCCCAACATGAACGTGACTGAATATTACACCAAGTTCAAAGGTGTTGTTGATGAGCTTTGCGAGCTGCAGCCACTGCCACAATGCAGTTGTGGCGCATCCAGGGAGCTTACCTAGAGAGACGAAGACCATCGAGTTCACTTATTCCTTGGTGGACTTGACAGTGATCGTTATGCCCAAGCCAAAGGGACCATTCTGAACGCTGATACCTTACCATCCCTGCGCAAAGTTTTCAGTCATATTTTACGTGAAGAAGGACGCATGGCAGCAGAAAAGAATAGAGATCGCAGAGTGGAGATAGGAGCTGCGTTTCACTCCAACAACAGGCAAAGATCACGTGATGGTCCAAGACCAAAATGTGACCACTGTGGCAAGCTGGGACATGAGAAAGCAAAATGTTTTGAGCTGGTTGGTTACCCACCTAACTGGGAGATGAGGAGAACAAACCGCAACAACAAAAGTATTGGACACTCAGGAGGTGCACGGTTAGAATGGGCAGACAAGAATCAAGGCCAAACCACGAACAATGAGGGAAGTCATGCCTTACACAGTTCATTTGCAAACAGAGGCAATGGGCAAGATGAACATATGTCTGGTAACATGTTCATTTATAATGCACAAAGCTGGGTTCTAGATAGTGGTACTTCCCACCACATGACCCCTATGTATTCAGTCCTTGAGGATATATGTGACCTTAAGGAACCTCTAAATATCACAGTGCCCACTGGAGACACAGTTATGGTGCACAAAGTGGGCTGTGTGAATCTAAATGACACAATAAAATTGCATGGTGTCTTATATATTCCAGAGTTTAGCTGCAACTTAATATTTGTACACAAATTAACTAGTGATTTGAAATGCTTGGTGACTTATTTTGATGATGGTTGTGTTATACAGGACCAAGCCAAGAAGAAGCTGATTGGATCCGGTGAGCTGCATGATGGGGTTTATGTGTTCAAAAGGGCAGCGCATGGACGCTCACAGGTGACTGTTTCAACTGAAGGAAAGAAGTTATGGCATGCAAGGATGGGACATCCTTCTAATAAAACAATGATGAAGCTGTCTAAGTTGATTAGTTTTCCTTTTACTGCAAATAAAGAGGAGTGTTGTGATGTTTGTCATCGCTCCAAGCAATGTAGACTTCCATTTTATTTGAGTAATAATAAGGCTAATGCCATTTTTGATTTGATACATTGTGATTTATGGGGAAAATATCAAACCAAATCACATAATGGTTCACACTATTTTCTTACAATTTTTGATGACTACTCACGAGGTTTGTGGGTTTATTTGTTAAAGGACAAAGCTGAAGCACCTATCCAACTTATTAATTTTTGCAAGATGGTGCAAACTCAATTTAACAGTGAAGTAAAGACTGTTCGCAGTGACAATGGGACTGAGTTTACAAACTCTGCACTCCAATCTTTCTTTCTTCAAGAAGGAGTTCTCCATGAAAGCTCATGCGTGGAAACTCCTCAACAAAATGTTAAAGTTGAACGCAAGCATCGTCACATCCTAGAAGTAGCACGAGCTCTCAGATTCCACACAAACTTGCCAATCTCTTTTTGGGGGAGAATGCATATTAACAGCCGCTCACCTCATTAATCGAACACCAACTGTGGCAAATGATGAAGCAACACCTTATGAGATGCTTTATGGAAAATCTCCACCGTATGCGCACATCAGAACTTTTGGGTGTCTCTGTTATGTGCAAACCTCCTCCAAGTCACGAGACAAATTTGCTGCAAGGGCTCGCAAGTGCCTCTTTGTTGGATACCCTCAAGGTCAGAAAGGGTGGCGAGTTTATGATCTTCAAACACGGCAATTTTCAGTATCACAAGATGTGATTTTTTATGAGAATATTTTTCCCTTCAAAACCAGAGAAGACATGCTTCCCAATGCATTGTTTCCAAACGCCACTTCCTATACAGATGATGCAAACATGTCCTTGCCACAAGGTGCAACTCGAAATGATGAAGGAAGGGAGTTGGCAAAGGAACCTGATAAAGCTGTATAGTGCCTGCGTGAAGCCATGCAGCCCATGCATGAAGAGTCCTCACATGCAGAACCCGATGATGCTATACAGTGTTCACGTGACAAGGCTTCCTCATATGCAGAACCCGATGATGCTGTACAGTGTTCACGTGACAAGGCCCATGTTGAAACCATACAACCAGAGCATGAAGAGGTACCTCATACTCCAACTCAAGTCACACGCACACAACAACCACCAAACTATTTGCAAGATTATTATTGTTACAGCACTGCTGCACATAAACTCCCATGCTCATCACTTGATTCATCAGTCTCTTCTGGTAAGGTCTATCCTCTCTCAAAGTATATTAGTTATCATCAATTTTCATCCTCACATCAAGCATTTATTGCGGCCATTCAATCACAGGATGAGCCTAAATATTACTCACAGGCAGTAAAACATTCACAATGGTGCAATACCATGGCAGAGGAGATTAAAGCCCTTGAAGATAACCAAACCTGGACACTTGAGCCACTTCCTAAAGGCAAGAAGTTGGTTGGTTGTAAGTGGGTGTATAAAATCAAATATACATCTACTGGGGCGATTGACAAGTACAAAGCTAGACTCATGGCAAAAGGTTACACGCAAGTAGAAGGAGAAGACTTCACTGAGACCTTTGCCCCAATGGCCAAAATGACTACATTTCGATGTTTATTGATAGTGGCAGCAGCCAAGGGATGGGGACTACACCAAATGGATGTACGCAACGCTTTTATTCATGGCGACCTCGATGAAGAGGTATACATGACTCCACCTCCAGGGTATGTAGTTCCAACTCCAAACTTTGTATGTCGGTTACAAAAGTCTCTATATGGCCTTCGTCAAGCCTCTAGAAATTGGTACGCGAAACTGTCAAAGGCTTTACTCTCATATGGTTTTGTTCAAAGTCCAGCAGACCATACCTTATTTACTTACTCAAAGGAATCCACCTTCTTGGCTGTGCTTGTTTACGTAGATGATCTCATAATTGCTGCCAATGATCTTATTTCCTGCCAAGGTTTTAAGACGTATCTTCATGCATGTTTTCATATGAAAGATTTAGGAAAGCTCAAATATTTTCTTGGGTTGGAGCTCGCCCAAGGACCGACTAGTTTGTTCCTCTGCCAGCGTAAGTACACCCTTGACATACTCACTGAATGTGGAATGCTCAATTGCAAACCATGTGGATTTCCCATGGAACAACATCATACTTTGTCTAAAGAAGAAGGTGAATTATATTCAGATCCGGCTCAATATCGGAGGCTCATTGGATGCCTAATCTATCTCACAATCACTCGTCCTGAAATCACATATTCCGTCCATACTCTAAGCCAATTCATGCAGGCTCCACGAGAGCAACATTGGTATGCTGCCATGCGCATCCTTCGTTTTTTAAAGTCATGTCCAGGGCAAGGTATTGTTATGCCAGCAGATAATGACCTTCATCTCACAGGTTATTGTGATTCTGATTGGGCTGCTTGTCCCACCACTCGTCGTTCTACTAGTGGCTATCTAATGAAGATTGGGAACTCCCCCGTATCGTGGAAAACTAAGAAGCAATTGATGATAGCTCGATCCTCTTGTGAAGCTGAATATCGATCAATGGCTCATGCCACTAGTGAGATCATATGGCTATGCAGTTTGTTGTCTTCTCTTCAATCTCCTAGTACCAAGCCAACTCTGCTCTTCTGTGACAACCAATCCGCCCTTCACATTGCCAAAAATCCTGTTTTTCATGAGCGTACCAAGCACATCGAGGTTGATTGTCACTTTATTAGTGAGCATATTCAACAAGGCACAATTGTAACCGGATACATTCCGACCACGCAGCAACAAGCAGATATCTCACTAGTGGAAAATATACATTAGACGGTAAAGGTTTACGTCAGTTAACCAAAAGCTAGATGTTAAAAAGGGGGCGGTGGCAGTTTTGTAAATATCAGACTTCATTAATTCAATTTTAACGTCAGTTGTTTTAATGACTGACGTTAAAAGTGAAGTGACTGACTTTTAACGTCAGTTAAATAAACAACTGACGTTAACAGTGAACATTTTAACGTCAGTTCTATAAAGAACTGACGTTAAAAGTGAGTCACTTCACTTTTAACGTCAGTCCTTACATCAACAGACGTTAAAGGTTATTTTAATAATTTTTTTATCTAGTATACGTACCCTTCCGCATTGCCTTCCTCAAAGTTTCAGTTTCACATGAATTGCTTTGATGTTTTGTGTTTCTGTTTTGAAAACTAAAATATATGTGCGAAGTATAAGTTGAATCAATAACCCAAACCGGATCTCATTCATGAAGTGTAATACAGACTGATACAGAAGATTGAAAGGGTTTAAAATCCTATAAAAAGTTACATTGAAAGGGTTTAAATTCCTAAACATTAAAGCTACATCCCATCAGAGAGTTTTATGAAATATGCCAAAGGGAAAAATATACTCCGAAGACCTCAGAAAACTGGGGGGCATGAGAGAGCTCAAGAGAGGCAAAAACAGGTGCACTAGATCTGTTTCAAGCAAAGCGGTGGTTCCAGAGACTTCCATGACGGTCACTTGCTGCCAAAGCTGAGGTTTTGGAACTCGTGACGCCCCTGAAGACCTGATTTGCCCTCCAAGAGGTGATTCTCCTGGAAGGATGATAAGGTGAGCAACTCACATAATGTGGTTTACTCAAACTTATCACCCATGTAATGTGATTTACACAAACTCAGAAGTTGTTTGACCATTAAGACAAAGATCTTTGAGTCTAGGAATAGGAAGAAAGAGTGATGAAGTTAATCTCCATGGCAGAGCCATATTGTGAAGCCGAAAATTAAAAGGATGGAAGGAAGCTATTTATAGGAGCAGGGGATGAAGTTACTAAGCTATTCTGATTTTCTTGAAAACTTATCGATAAACTTAATGCTCATTAAGAGGATTAAGTTACAAGGTGCATGGGTAAGTAGCACAGTAGTCAAAGAAATGAATGTTTTTGCAGATATCTATACACTTTTAACGTCAGTTGTTTAAAAAAACTGACGTTAAAAGTGTTTTTAAAATAAAAAATATTTATTGTTAACGTCAGTTTTTTATACAACTGGCGTTAAAAGTTTGATTTTTACTTCAGTTAAATAAATAGCTGACGTAAATAATCCTATATATTATAAACTTGCAGAATGAATATTGGAAATAATGTAATTAATATACGGGAACTTGGTAGTCATAAATTAAGTTGACGTTAAAAATGAGGTGGTGGCAGTTTGTAAATATTAAATCACTATTTGCGTCAGTTCTATAAATAACTGACGTAAATAATTATGAAACTCATTTCATTGGTTGTTATGTCCCTGTTGTCCCTCTTAACGCAGATCACTCCATTTAGTACTGCAGTTTATTTCTAATCCTTTTTTTATACAAGTTTATTTTTAATTTTTATTAATTAGCTTGAATTAGTAAACAAATTCTTGTGCAAATTAAAATAAATAAACACTTAACATAAAACAAGTTATATGTATAATCAAATCGTATGTCATTGAAGCGATTCATAAGTTAAAATTACATGATTAAAAGATAAAAAATTTCTGCAACATAGCCCTAAAATATAAAAAAGTTTTTGCATCAACATCATTTTCTTCTCAGTCCTGTCATCAGAAACTCCAATGGATGCATCACCTCCCTCACTTGAATTCCATGATGCAAAGTAAATCCTCAGTCACTAGCAGTGAAAGCAAAGTGAAATGGATCTTTGCATCTTTCTTCTTCACTGGAATTCCTTGATGCATCGTCTTGAATCCACAATCACTTGCTTCCAAAGCAAAGTGAAAGGGATGACGGGGATGAAATAAAGTGAGAGAATCACATTACGTGATTCACCCAACCTTACCATCCATGTAATGTGATTTACACAAACTCAGAAGTTGTTTGACCATTAAGACAAAGATCTTTGAGTCTACGAATAGGAAGAAAGAGTGATGAAGTTAGTCTCCATGGCGAGCCATATTGTGAAGCAGAAAAAATTAAAAGGATGGAAGGAAGCTATTTATAGGAGCAGTGGATGAAGTTACTAAGCTATTCTAATTTTCTTGAAAACTTATCTATAAACTTAATGCTCATTAAGAGGATTAGGTACAAGGTGAATGGGTAAGTAGCACAGTAGTCAAAGGAATGAATGTTTTTGCAGAAACTAATAAACTTTTAACGTCCGTTGTGTAATACAACTGACGTAAGAAGTGTGAGTGTTTTTAACGTCAGTTTCTTAATACAACTGACGTTAAATATATGACCTTTAACGTCAGTTTTTACTAACAACTGACGTAATAAGTGTGAGAGTTTTTAACGTCAGTTTCTTAAGACAACTGACGTTAAATATATGATCTTTAACGTCAGATTTTACTAACAACTGACGTAAAATGTTGTTTTATTTTAATTTTAACGTTTACACCCGCGCGCCTCTTGTACTTCTCTGTACGTCTCTTTTCTTTTTTCATCACGCTCAACCCTCATTCTCGCTCTCACTCTGCCCTAATCGCGAGCTCATCTCCACCGCAACCACCGCGAGGGCTTCTTCGCCACCACCGTGAGGTACACTCTTAACCCCTAACTCTGTCTTTCCCGCTCATTCTTTGCAATAACTTGACATCTCTCTTTCCCCTTCCCGCTCACTAACTCTCCTTGTCCCTCTGCTCTCAGTAACCACATCGAACATTGGCCACCACTCGAGCTTCCCCCCCACCACCACGCGAGCGCCTATTTCTGGTGAGTCTTTAGGGCACAATTTTTTATTTTTGGTTTTGAGTTCATGCATGTTGCTCTGCTGGTTTAAACTGTAGTCTCAGTAGTTGAAACTTGAAACTGTGAGTTTGAGTTGTTTGGAATGTCTCTATTTTTGGTTTTGAGTGTATGTTGAAACTGTAGTCTCAGTAGTTGTAACTTTAAACCTTGAGTTTGAGTTGTTTGGAATGTCTCTATTTTTGGTTTTGAGTGCATGTTGCTCTGCTGGTTGATCTGTCACGGCCGTGACCAGTTCTGCCTATGAGGGTCTGGTTCAGTTGGCATGTTACGGCCGTGATGGACATCACGGCCAGGCCGTGACCAGTGCTTGGCAATCTTCAAAAACTATAGTTTTCAATCTCCCGTATTGTCCTTATATTGGATATATAGATGTTTTGTATATCTACAGGACCTATCTAGTTATTTTTATTTATACTTCTGTATTTATTTTGAGTTATAACCTATGTTAATACATATATATATTGTTTCTGAACAGGCATACATATGGATCAGTCGGATAGCCCACATGCACGGGAGGACACTTTGTGGGGGTTCGCGAGACCCGATCACGCCTACGCCTGATTCTAGTGTAAGTTTACATGTTATATACTATCTTTAGTCCTTCTTTTTAATGTAAGTTTATAATGTTACAACCCTCTATTTTATAATTTTTTTGTCCATATAGACATCACAGGCTCATAGGAAACGGGGTAGAGGAGCCACCTCGTTGAAGAAACTAGAGAAGGACAGGCAAAGCGGACAGAAGCTTGAGGTGTCCTTCGATGCTAATCTAAATGCCCAGGGACCCCGTGCTAAAGAATTTAATAAGTGGGTGTTTCTACAAGCGATGCAGAAAGTAAGCATCAACTACAACCACTGGAATGACGTTCCACAGAACGTTAAGGATCAGATTTGGGAGGCTATCACGGTATTTTACCTTTACATTCATTTGATTTACATTATTAGATAATTATCCGAGTTATAATCCATCCAGTTGTTATGTATCTAATGTGTAGGTAGCTTAGACTGTGCCAAATGACGAGGATCATCGTCATAAATGTATGAAAATGGCATCAAAGCGTTGGAATGGGTTCAAGCATGATCTTACCGGGTACTATGTATCTGGGAAGAAGCGGCTTGATAAAATGTTCTCGGATTATCCCTGGGTTGATCAGGATACTTGGGATATGTTTGCCAGGAGTCGACAGGATGGAGAATTTCAGGTTGGTTGATTAAGTTAATTTTGTATCCTTCTTATAGATCATTTAACTGTATTTAATTATGTGTTTTTGTTTGAATAGGCTAAGGCAGATAAGGGTCGGTAGAATCAGGCGAAGAACGTCCACCGCCACACTATGTCTCAGGGTGGGTACCAGACTCGGATCGAGTAGAAGATGGCGGATAGGTTGAGGGCGAAGCAGGAAGAGCACTCTGCTAGGATTGAAAGAGAAGAGGTGCCTGAGGGCACACCATCAAGTCCTCCGTCGGACATCGACCGCGAAGATGTCTGGTTAGCCGGCCGCATGACAAAGATGGGATCTTTTAAAGTTGATGCCACTCGCGAAGTGGCAGATAAGATTGTAAGTAAATAATTAACTTGATTTCAATTGATATTTGTATAGATATTTGCAACACTTTTCACTTGCACGTTTTTTCATTTTTTTTTTCATTGTAGATGGATCTTAAAGCAAAATCCTCCTAGGGCGCATTCGTCCTTTCTAGATGGCAGGACGTCTTGATGACTGCTCTAGGCAAGAAAGACCATCCTGGTCGGGTTCTCAGTGTTCCTGGGAACGTGACCATCAAAGAATATTATGGCAAGTCTGCTTCACGAAAGCGGGTGGTCAATGAAGCATCAATTTTGGCTGACATTACTCAGCACCTCATGTCCAACCCAGCTATTACGACACATCTGATGCAAGGCTTAATATCCAACCCAGAATTCAAGCTGGCGCTTGCCAGAGAGCTTTCCTCCGTCGGTACATCCCAGGACACCGCAGGGCATGCCAACCCTTCACTTGTGAGCACAAAAGAGAGTTTTAGTAGGGCACATGTGGAGGACGATGAGTTGGCAGCTAGGGAGCGGGAATTGGAAGTCCAGTGCCATGAGCATGAGTTGGAAATGAAAAGGCGTGAGCTTGAGTTGGACTCCAAACGACGTGAGCTCGAAATGTTAACAAAGGTATTTATTCATTATTAATGTCCAAATTAGTCAAATAATTACTTGTGTTTTTTTAATTATCAAAAACTTATCTATTTTATTTTTCCTAAACTGAAGGCCAAGTCGACGTCGGTGTCGTTGTCACCTATCACTCGTTTGTTCTCACTTGGTGAGGATTATGCGTTTGAGATTTTTGAATGTCCATTGGAGCACGATGGATGGGTGGCACGCCCAGATCAACGGAGGATATTTACCTTCTGTGGTGACGATCTCGGGAACGCCTGCAGAAATAGCGTCTGGATGAACAACAATGTTTTCAGTCTCTGGTGCACGTAAGTTAATTTTAATTTTATAACTTATTTATTTTTGGTATTTTTCCATTTAATAATTTATTTTAATTTCAATATATATATTATGTAATTAACATCCACACCTTTTCATATCTTAGGTATCTCCATCGTCTTCAGCTTGATAAGGGCGTTGCATCAGTTTACGGTTTCTTAGATTCGTCAATCCTTCTGCCCGATTTCTTTGCTGACGATGCATTGAGTAAATACTTAGGGAACTTGTTGGGAGACAATCCGAAAGAATTATATCTGGCTCCCTACTGTATGAAAAGTCATTGGCAATTGTTCGTACTTCACCCGTCTAGGCATAGAGTCATATTCTTCTGCTCTCTCCACCAAGATCCGCCACCGAAGGTGGTGGAAGCTGTAAATAAGTAAGTAACTAATCTTAAATTTAATTTAAGTTTTAATATCAGTTGTTTTTAGTTTATTACACACATGATATATGAATTTGTTAATTGATCGACATGATTATTTGTTTATGATAGCGCGCTGAAGGCGAGTAGCATAAGTTGCGCCAACGGGAGAAGTAAGACTTCTAAGGCTAAAGCAAATCCTGTATGGAACATCCTCAAGGTTTGGTAGTTTATTTATCAAATAATTAATATTATAATTACTAATTTATATCTATATTCAACTGACGTTGAAATTAATTTTGTTGGTAGTCTCGATTTCAAATTGACGGGTGGTCGTGCGGCTATTATGTGATGCTTCATATGCTGAACATAGTCTCCACATCTATTACGGATGGATGGATTAAGGTAATATTTAAACAATTTGTTAAATTATATATTATAGTTTTGAAGATGACTTGCATTGATGTTATTGTTATTATCAACTGACGTGTGTAGGCATTTAACGACCAATCGCCTATTCAAGAAGATGAGTTAAGAGACTTGAGGATGCACTTCGCTGAATTATTCTTCAAGTATGCGGCTGAAAAAGGAATTGACAAGATACCTCCGCAATACTTAGATAAATAGTTTTTTTGTTAGACTTTAGAAACTAATTAATAACATGTATATATATATCCTTAGATTGGTAGTTTTGTTTTTTAGACATTGGAACTAAAATTTATTTATATATATACATGGGTTTTGGTTTTAAGTCCCCCCATTGTTCCATTTTTCCTTTGCAATTCTGTAATGTGTTTGATATTCTGTGTTACTGGGATATTTACTGAATGCAGGGATAGCTGAGGGGAGTGATATTTTAAAACTGAATTTAAAAAAAAAAACCTATTAACGTCAGTTTTATCAAACAACTGACGTTAATAGTATTTTATAAAATATAAAGTACGCTATTAACCTCGGTTGTTTATTGAAACTGACGTTAAAATTAAACCTTTAACGTCAGTTCTTTATAACCACTGACGTTAGTTTTAACAAAATTAACGTCCGTTGTCTTAAAGAACTGACGTTAATAGTTTTATGTTTAACGCCGATTGTTTAAAAAATCGATGTTAATTTTGTAAAAATTGACGCCGGTTTTGTTAAGGAACCGACGTTAATAGTTTTATATTTAACGCCGCTTCTCAATCGACGTTAAAATATTAACTATTAACGTCAGCTCTATTTACGTCAGTCAGTATTCTGACGTAAAAAATCAATTTTAACTGACGTAAAATGCACTTATTGCACTAGTGTCTTTACCAAGGCTTTGGGCCTTCGGCAATTTCAGGAACTCACATTCAAGCTGGGCATTCACAATGCTCATGCGCCACCTTGAGGGGGGAGTATTGAGGATAAAAGAAATCTGTTGTATCAGTTTGTTATCATTAGAAAGTTTGTTATAGTTAGTTTCATGTGCATATTCTTTGGATCTAGATAGAGTTGCTGTGGCACAGCTTTAGAGATAGTTTGATCTCGTGTATATATATACATGAGCCATGCAATGTAACCATATATACATTAATAAACACGGCTTTATGAGTTTGTGTTTTATGAATTTATATCTTTGAAAAGGCAAAGTAATTCATAATGTGTTATATGTTTAAGAAATAGTGTACTGTATATAAGAAAAAATGGGATATCATAAGTGATTGTTCAATTTGTATACAAGGAAGTAAATTAATAAGTAAAAATACGTAGAGATATAATTAAATGACTGTGACATGATAGTTTTGACGCCATTAGGTTTGGTTCTCAATTTTCAAAATATAAATTTAAGATTCTTCACTGTTAATGATTGCTTGAGATATTTTTGCTGATTTGAAAAGTTTAAACTTTGGTAGGTAAGGATAAAGCAAAATATATAATCCAACACTTGATCTGATATGGTGATGCTAAATCAATCTAATTGCTTCTGAATCTACATTTTCAGTGCTATTTTGTTCAAGGGAGCGGTTGGCAATCATATGCTGGAAACTTTCTTCTGAATCTAACTACAACAATTTGTTGGACCACTTCCTATTGTGATTTAGCTGCTGAAATGTAGCCAATATTTTAAACGTAACAACGTAGTCATAACAATATAGCCACTGGCCCATTATGATTTTCACATCTAGATTCACATTGTTATTGGTTTTTTTTTTTTTTTTTTTGTTTATCTGTGGGTGTTATGCAGTAGCTTTGATTAAGATAGTCTATAGCAAAATATGGTGTCTTTACAGGATACATGTGACATACTGATTGACATTTTGAGTTGTGATTTCTTTGTTTCAGAACTTGGGTATTTACGCCTTGCTTCCAAGAAACTTATTTTTCTTTTTCTTATTTCTCTCCAGCTTATACCTCCTTCTTTACACACAAAGAAGCCTTGTCTTATTACTCCTTCTTGCTTCTTTAAGGTGAGTTCCTGCAGAAGGTTTCTTTCAGATGTTTATTTCCAAAATTCCCAAGACAGGTCTGCGACAATTGATCAGTAGCATAGGTTTGGAGTAACTAGATGTCTAAAATATAATGCCTGAAAATGTCTCTATTTTTCATCATCTTCTTGAAAGAAACCCTATTTTTATATAGAATTGTTATTTATTAGAAAGTGTTGTTTCGGGACTCAAGAGGGGGTGAACTGAGTTTTTAAAAATTCTACCTTTTCAAAAACTTTACTTTCCAAATCAGAGTTACCACAGGATCTTTTACAAAAACAGTGAAGGGCTTTTTATGAAATATTGAATAGAAGGTGATGAGGTGAATCAGTTCAGAAAGATAAATCAGTGCTTCTGTCACTTTAGTGGACGAGCGCTTCTGTCACTTGTATGGACGCGCGCTTCTGTCACTTTAGTGGACGAGCACCTCTGTCACATGTGTGGATGAGCGCTTCTCTCGCTTTAGTGATTGAATCAAACAGAAAGAAGTTCAGTTTCAAAACTCAGTAATAACAAAATACGGAAACTGATTAAACCTTTAAAGATTAAGAACAAGTTATGCAAGTTTCAGATACAAGCATTAACAATCAAGAACAAACTTGCAGGTTTCAGTTTCAGTGATTAAGAAACAGAAATTAAGCTATTCGAATTTGATCACATATGATGCAAGATTCAATTCAAATATTGATCCTTGAGAATAGAATTGAATACACAGTTATTATTATAGTTTACTCAAGGTTCATTACTGATTATGCAGATCAAGAACTGATAGTTTCTCAAAATCTTGAACTTGGTTAATCCATCAGTACACCCATTCAATACATTTATGTATTGAATCAAGAACCTTAAATTCATTTGTCGATTCTGATGAGAGGCACATACATCCAATGATTACATGGCTGTACCTGACAAATAATTTTCTTATTTCCAAAAATCATTTTCATTAACAAAAACTTATTCCTTTTAATGCAGGTTATGAAAATTGATTTTCTTCATGCATCTTCCTAGTTGAGCTATCTTGTGACTAAGAGATTTCTTTCTCTTACAAATCATCTAAGACTTAATCTAAAGTTCTCCTTTAAGCTTGGTCTTGATGATCCCTTGATCTTTGACTTTGCTCTTTTGATTTCTACATGCAACTCCTTGATTCCTTCAAGTTCTCCCTTGAATATTTTCCTTGAATTTGCTTAATGAACTTGTTGATCACTGCTTGATACCTGTCTTTGCAATTTGACACTAAAACACTTGCACACACATTAAATTGTATTTGTCATATATCAAAATCTCTAAGTCATTGAGTCTTACAAACTCCCCCATTTTGATTATGACAAATCTTTTAACAAATTATAAGATCATAGTATAAGTGTAGCAGAAGCTAAGTGTTTTTGACAGATATTTATATCATGGTATCAGAGCAAAGGTATATCAGAGCAACAAAAAAAATTATCAGAGCAGAATTTGATTTACTGCCCGTTAATCATGTAAGCTTATAAGCTCCCTCTCAACATATGCATGTATAATTTGTTATTATCCCCTTTCTATATATCATACTTTTTCCTCCCCCTTTTGGCATTATAAAAAATGTAAAGAAAAGAAACATTCAAAGCAATAGAGAAGGCAAGCATTTAAACTTTCAAACATAGCATATACAATTGTTCATGATAGAGGGATAGGTACAGGGACAAATCAAAAAGAACAGAAACCATCAGCCAAAATTACAAACTAAGGTATTTTACCTTTCAAAAACTAAGTTCTAATTCCTATGAATTCCTAGAACTAGTTCTTCCTTTTTGATTTTCTTTTGTTTCGGCCTTTAGGTGATGGTTCAGCAGGGGTGTTCTTAGCTTCCTTCACATCAGCTTTTGAGGGTGAAGATCCAGTATTTTTGGTTCTTGCCATATTAGGGTTGGTTTGGGTACAAGAAGGATTAAGGTTAGCTCTGCTAGGGTTGCGGAATTAGGTGAAGAAAGAGTGGGTTTCAGAAGATTTGAGGTTTTGAAATAAGATTCTACATCAGCATCGTCTTCAATCCTCAGGGCTCGTAGTTGAAAATAAGCGCATCCATCTTGCCACGTCAGCAGACAGAAGTACTAAAACACAAAGTAACCTAGTAGACGAGCTCCATATGCCACGTCATTGGAATGAGCTTCTCATTAAGGTCATAGCAAGTCCAAAGACTTGTGTGGACGAGCAGAATTAGAATCTTGTGTATTCTGAGTTTATCAGACTAAAAACACAAGGGGTCCATTCCTGATCAAATCTATTTCTTCTGAAACTCTCTTCTAATCCTTCGTAGATATTCCAAATCAAATCATACAAGAATTAGAGCATATTTACACAAAGATATAGTCATATAAACAGTTTCTTTAGAGATTAGATATATGATTGATCAATTATGCCCAATTCTCTTCTATTGAAAAAGAAGCTTTCCTTGTTCAAGGGCTTGGTAAAAATATCAGCAAGTTGTTTAGTTGTATCAACATATTCAATCTCAATTTCTCTACTTTGAATATGATCTCTAATGAATTGATGTCTGATTTCTATGTGTTTAGTTCTAGAGTGCATTATAGGATTCTTAGTTAGGTTAATTGCACTTGTATTGTCACATCTAATAGGAACTTGGTTTAGTTGCACACCATAACCAACTAATTGTTGTTTCATCCATAAAACATGTGCACAACAGCTACCAGTTGCTACATATTCAGCCTCTGCAATGGATAAAGCCACACTAGATTGTTTCTTACTGAACCATGATACTAATGAGTTTTCTATTAAATGGCAAGTTCCACTAGTACTCTTTCTATCTAGTTTACAACCAGCAAAATCAGTCTGAATAGCTAATTAAAGTACATGTAGCTCCCTTGGGATACCATAATCCCATGTCTTTTGTTCCTAACAGATACTTAATTATGCTTTTAACTATTGTTAAGTGTGATTCTTTTGGATTTGCTTGATACCTAGCACACATGCATACACTAAACATGATATCTGGCCTACTAGCAGTAAGATAAAATAGTGAGCCTATCATACCTCTAAATTAAGAAACATCAACAGGTTTACCTTGCTCATCCTTGTCCAAATAACAGGAGGTACTCATTGAAGTAGCCATCTCTTTAGCATTTTCCATGCCAAACTTCTTGATCAACTCATTGCAGTACTTGGTTTGGATAACAAAGATTCCATTTTTCAGTTTGCTTTATTTGCAGTCCAAGGAAAAAGTTCAGCTCACCTATCATTGACATTTCAAACTCACTCTGCATAAGACTTGCAAACTCATTGCACAAATGCTTATTAGTGGCACCAAAAATTATATCATCCACATATATTTGTACAAGTAAAATGTTGTATGCCTTTTTCTTAGTGAACAAAGTTGTGTCAACTTTACCTCTTTTAAATCATTTTTCAATGAGAAAATTACTTAACCTTTCATACCAAGCTCTAGGAGTTTGCTTTAAGCCATATAGTGCTTTAGACAGTTTATAAACATGGTTAGGCAATTCATTAGTCTCAAAACCAGGTGGTTGACCAACATACACTTCCTCTTGTATAAATCCATTGAAGAAAGCACTCTTAACATCCATTTGATACAATTTAAATCCCATTATGCAAGCATAAGCAAGTAGCATTCTTATAGCTTCTAATCTTGCTACTGGTGCATATGTTTCATCATAATCTATGCCTTCTTCTTGTCTATACCCTTTGGCTACCAATCTAGCCTTGTTTCTTACAATTATACCATTTTCATCTAGTTTATTCCTATAAACCCATTTTGTACCTATTACTTAACAGTTCTTGGGTTTAGGCACTAGTTTCCAAACTTGGTTTCTTTCAAACTGGTTTAACGCATCTTGCGTAGCCATCATCCAATGTTCATCAATTATAGCATCATTTATGTTCTTAGGTTCTACTTGAGACATAAATGCCATATGATTACAAGCATTTCTAAGAGATTGTCTGGTAGTTACCCCCTTTGTAATTTCACCAATGATGTTATCAATTGGATGATTTCTGACAGTCCTCCATTCCTTTGGTAGGTCAGGCTGTTGTTTTGTTTGCTCCTGCTGCAGCAATTCATTCTTTAAGCTTTCATCTTCTTCATTGTCCTGTTTCTCTTCTAGGAGATTTTTCTCAATTGAATCTGCAAGATCATCAATAACAAAATCCTTTCCCAACCTTTTGGGGTTAGACTCATCAAATGTCACATGCACAGATTCCTCAATAGTTTGTGTTCTCTTATTATATATTCTAAATGCTTTACTAGATAGAGATTAACCTAGGAAAATTCCTTCATCAACCTTTGTATCAAATTTCCAAGATTATTCTTTCCATTGTTAAGAACAAAGCATTTGCAACCAAAAACATGAAAATGTGCTATATTTGGTTTTCTTCCTTTGTAAATCTCATAAGGGGTTTTCTTTAAGATTGGTCTTATCAATACTCTATTTAGCACATAGCAGGCTGGATTAACAGCATCTGCCCAAAAATGTTTTGGCAAGCTAGAGTCGTTCAACATAGTTCTTGTTATCTCCTCTAATGATCTATTCTTCCTTTCCACTACTCCATTTTGTTGTGGAGTTCTAGGAGTAGAAAAATTATGTTGAATGTCATGCTCATCACAAAAGTTTTCAAACACTTCATTTTGAAATTCTCCCCCATGATCACTTCTTATAGAAACAATTTTCATGTCATTTTCATTTTTGCACAATTTTTGCCATTTTCTTAATTGCAGTAAATGAATCACTCTTATGAGATAGAAAATATGTCCATGTATACCTAGAGTAATCATCTACTATTACCAATGCATACAAGTTACCACCAAAGCTTTTGATTCTAGATGGACCAAATAAATCCATGTATAAAAGTTGCAAGGGTCTAGTTGTTGAAACAATGTTCTTTGGTTTAAAAGAGACCTTAACTTGCTTTCCTTTTTGACATGCATCACATAGTCCATCTTTCACAAATTTCAATTTAGGCAAACCAACTACAAGATCTTTAAAAATCAGTTTATTCAAGTGGTTCATGTGAATGTGTGCAATTCTTCTATGCCAAAGCCAATTCTCTTATTCTTTTGAAATAAGACAACATGCAGTATTTGAAGAGATATTATCTAAATCAAGCATATAGATGTTATCTGTCCTATGTCCAATTAATTTCAAATTTTCATCATGACGATTTTCTATTAAGCAACTACTGGAATTGAATTTTACCTTGAAGCCTTTGTCACATAGTTGACTGATACTTAATAGTTTGTGCTTCAGTCCCTCAACATATAGTACATCCTCCATGATTGTTGTTGAATCACTTCCAATGTTGCCAATGCCAAGTATTCTCCCTTTATTGTTGTCTCCATAGGTAACACTACCACTTGACTTAGGGGTAAAGGAAATGAACTTGGTTTTGTCTCCAGTCATGTGCTTGGAATACCCACTGTCAAGATACCATTTCACATTCTTGGCTTTCCAACACACCTACAAAACAGAATCATGTTTGTGTTTTAGGTACCCAAATCTGTTTGGGTCCTTTTGAGTTAGTTGCAGCAATAATTCCTTTAGGAACCCATATATACTTAGATTTATTGTATGCTGATTTTCTGTATTGACATGTAGAAGCCGTGTGACCTTTTCTAGCACAAAAATTGCATTTAACAAATGGTGTGTTTGATGTCTTAGGTGCAGCAAAAAATTTCTTGAAAGATTTCTCATGTATCTTAGGTTCATAGCCTATTCCAGCCTTATCATAAACACACTTTTGCTGACCTAATAAAGCATTCAAGTTACCTCTACTACTTGTAAACTTGGCTAAGTCATTTTTCAGTTTTTTAACTTCTTTAGTCAATGTACAACACTTAGAACAATTAGAGCTAGATGCAATCAAGACCTTATTCCTAGCTTCAAGTTCTCTTTCTTTCATTTTCAAGAATAATAATCATCACATTGTTTAGCAATCATTTTTCTAGATGAGACAAGTTGTTTAGCAATCTTAAGATATTCAGCATGTAACTCATTAAATGCATCTTGCAATTCATGAAAAGTAGGTTGTGAATCAGAATTTACCTCGCTCTCTGAATCACTATTATTGCTGGCCATCAAGCACAAGATTGCCTCCTCGGATTCAGATTCTTCGGTGGAATCTACATCATTATCATCCCAAGCAATGTAGGCCTTTCTTGGCTTTGTCCATTTTTTGTCCTTTGAGTCAAACATTTCTATTTTGTCCTTCTTTTGCAGTTTTGGACAGTCAAGCTTCATGTGGCCAATCTTTCCACATTCATAGCATGTGATGTTGTTGGAAGAGTTGTCACCTTTGTTGAAATTTCTCCTTTGAAAAGTGGATGGCTTTCTTTTGAATTTGCCTTTCCTCTTTAGGAACTTCTTGAATTTTCTAACTAGCATTACCATCTCTTCTTCAGATTCTGCCTCTTGTGCTGAATCATTATCATCACTGTCTTCTACTTCTCTGACTTGTGATTTCAGAGCCAGTCCTTTTTTCTTTTTGTCAGTTTCTTCATTCTCATTTAGTCTATTCAACTCCAATTCATGCTCTTGCAGTTTTCCAAACAATGCGGCAATGGTCATTGATGAGAGGTCTCTAGATTCTAAGATTGCAGTGACTTTAGGCTGCCATTCCTTGCTCAAGCATCTCATTACTTTGTTAATTTGATCCTCATTTGATATAACTTTTCCAAGACCAGCAAGTTGGTTGATAATGTGAGTGAATCTCTTTTGCATTTCAGTCATAGATTCTCCTTGCTTCATTCTGAACAGCTCATACTCATGTGTGAGGGTGTTCATTCTTGCTCTTTTGACATCTGTGGTTTCTTCATATGTTACTTGCAATGTATCCCACAACTCCTTTGCTGATTTACAATTTGAAACCCTGAAAAACTCATCACGGCTTAAAGCAGATGTTATAATATTCTTAACAGGTGCATTATATTGAACTCTTTTCTTATCATCCTCATTCAATTCAGTTTTAGGCTTATTTCTTGGAGCACCATTAGCATCTACAGTGGAGGGGACAAATGGTCCATTTTCTACTGCATCCCATATGTCAACACATGATGCCTCAAGAAAGATTACCATTCTTTCGTTCCAATAGATATACTCAGATCCATTGAAGGCAGGAGGGCGTGCAAGGGAAGCTCCTTCATTCAAACAGTCATTGGAAGCCATACTCTTATAACTGTTAAGCCAAAATTAAGAGTTTAGCTCTGATGTCAATTGTTGTTTTGGCTTCAAAGACTCAAGAGGGGGTGGGGGGCGGGGGGGTGAATTGAGTTTTCAAAAATTCTTCCTTTTCAAAAACTTTACTTTTCAAATCAGAGTTGCCTCGGGATCTTTTACAAAAATAGTGAAAGGCTTTTTATGAAATCTTGAATAGAAGGTGATGAGGTGAATCAGTTCAGAAAGATAAATCAGTGCTACAAGCATTAACAATCAAGAACAAACTTGCAGATTTCAGTTTCAGTGATTAAGAAACAGAAATTAAGCTATTCGAATTTGATCACATATGATGCAAGATTCAATTCAAATATTGATCCTTGAGAATAGAATTGAATACACAGTTATTACAGTTTACTCAAGGTTCAATATTGATTATGCAGATCAAGAACTGATAGTTTCTCAAAATCTTGAACTTGGTTAATCCATCAGCACACCCATTCAATACATCTATGTATTGAATCAAGAACCTTAAATTCATTTGTCAGTTACAGTAGCAGACATACATCCAATGATTACATGGCTGTACCTGACAAATAATTTTTTTATTTCCAAAAATCATTTTCATTAACAAAAACTCATTCCTTTTAATGCAGGTTATGAAAATTGATTTTCTTCATGCATCTTTTTAGTTGAGCTATCTTGTGACTAAGAGATTTCTTTCTTTTACAAATCATCTAAGACTTAAATCTAAAATTATCCTTTAAGCTTGGTCTTGATGATCCTTTGATCTTTGATTTTGCTCTTTTGATTTCTACATGCAGCTCCTTGATTCCTTCAAGTTCTTCCTTGAATATTTTCCTTGAATTTGCTTAATGAACTTGTTGATCACTGCTTGATACCTGTCTTTGCAATTTGACACTAAAACACTTGCACACACATTAAATTGTATTTGTCATATATCAAAATCTCTAAATCATTGTGTCTTACAGAAAGGTCTTCATATTATGCTCTGAATATGCTCCCCTTGCTATGGTTCAGTGAATCCTGCAAGCACTACTGTGCACCAAAAAAGATGTGAAAATGTGCTTATTTAAGGGACATAGTCTTCTCATAGCTCCTTGATCAGCCGCTGGCTCATCTAGTTTTATGGCTAGAAAGACCGTGGTTTTGTGCTAATTATATCTCATTTTCGCCCAAATTAGACTTGATTGTCTTTAAGCAGCATTTTGAGTCTCTAGAGTATTTTTAGGTTAATTTAGCTGATTTAGAGTCGAATAAAGTGCTTACTGTTAATCCGTGTTTGCAGGTAATAAAAAGAAATAATTCTGGAGTTCTTCGCCCCGCGATAAGGCATTCGCCTCGCAAACCTGAAGCGTGACTGTACCAGAAATTGCAAACCTTTCTGTGTCTCCCTGCGAATACATGTCTCGCCTCGCGAGACTGAAGACCAGAAGCCATGACTTTTCCATTCCTCGCCACACGAGACGTACTTCGCCTCGCGAGAAGACCAAACGTTGCAGACAGTTCATAATATTCGCCTCGCGAGACAGTGTTCGCCTCGCGAGCTCGCGCAGAACTCACAGATATAAATTGTTGTTCTATGACAGATTGAAGCAGTTTTAGTCAGTAGTAGTTTATCTTCTTTTCTTTTAGAATAGGACTGCTACGAAATTAGGTTTAATGCTTTGTTTTTCCTTTGTAATGGAGAGCTAGTCTCCTTTGATTAGTCTACTGTAATCGATTTCCACTACACTTGAGGTTCTGTAATTTCTGCTTTGTTTGTTATTCTCTTTTCAATACCATGCTATATATTTCTGTTTGCTTAATTCAGGAGTGTATAGTGTTGTGTTGATTTATTTCGGTGATGTTATGTTCCTATATTTAATCGCGTTTGCTTAATTCGCGTGTGTTCAATTCGTGTTCGCTTAGTTCACGAAGGGCTTAACCCCGTTTACTTAATTCGGGAATAGGAACATATATCTGTAGTAGTGATTTCGCTTGTTAATTGTTGCTACAACCGAAAGGGGATTAGAATCTGCTTAGGACTTGGAATTTACATGAACCGATGATAGTTGGGAAACCGAGAACAGTAGGTTAATCGTCTTTAGCTTATTTGTCATTTTAACTGCTTTGTTTTTATTGTTCTGTTTTTGCTTTGTTTTCTTTATTTTATTTCATATCCAAACCCCCCCCCCCCCCCCCCCCCCCCCCCCAAAAAACTGATTTTGTGTTCATAACAACAACCTAAGAGTCCTTGTGAGACGATATCCGAGTTGTCGCTTCCTAAACTACATTTTTACAAACCGCTCACTTTTTGGCGCGTGCGCGACAGCGGGACCAAAATTGGCACCGTTGCCGGGGACTCTTGTTGTTATTAACAGAAAATTACATTAAAAAAAAATCTCTCTTTGCTGAATTAGTTTTGGCTGTTTTGTCTGGTTATGAATTTTAGTACTGCCATGGATAATTACATGTATGGTTATATGCTTAATGTTGATTATAAGTCACCACCATGCATAAATTATCCTAATTTTGCTGGAAGTTGTGAGTTTAGCAGTGGTTTTGACATGATTGGTGTGAATGAGGTCCATAGCTCTTCTTCCATCCAGGCCCTTGAGAATAGAATGGATGAACTCACTTCTTTGGTGAAGCAATTGGCAATGGATAAGGTTCAGCAGGCAAGGTTTTGTGGCATGTGCGGCTCTCCTGAGCACCTGTTTAATGCATGCCCCATTCTGAAAGAAGGGTCAGTTACTGATTTGTCTCAAGCTTATGCAGTCCCTCCTTACAATCAAGGCAATAATCAGAACCGGTACAGTGTTCCTGATCTTTCCACTGATGTTACCGATGGCAGCACCACAGAATCCTCCTCAAGTGACCACTTCTGCACCTTCTGGACCTTCAATAGAGGACATGTTCAAGCAAATGACTGAACAAAATTTCCAGTTGCAGCAGCAAATTGCACAGTTCCAGGCACAGTTCCAGGCCTCACAGGCACGGTTTCAGCAGTAAACAGATGTTATCATTAATACTATTCAGCAAGTCAGCGGGACTACACTGCAAACTCCACATCCCCTTGAATAACATACAGATTCACAAGTAGTTGTTCTTGACAATGCTTCCTCTGAGGATGATTTTGATAATACTTCTATTGATGAACTGTGTGTTGAATCTCCAGATATTCACTCTTCCCCTGATTCTATCTATTATACTGCATGTGCTGATTGTAATGAATTTGCTTCGTGTGTAGCATGTTTTGAAAGGTATGAAGAGCAAAACATCCATATGGAACATGAGACATATGAGGTTGAGGGCCATGTTCAGTCAGGAAACATAGAAAATGAGGATCAGGAGGACATTTGCTTCACCATGCTTGAGGATAATGAAGAACCTTTGGAATTAGATGCATGTGTTGAAAGTGATGGGGTGGATGAACTTTGTGCTGAATTTCCAGACATTCGAGCCTTTTCTGATTCTGATTTTCCATTTGTTTCTGGCTTTGATAATATTTATTCATGTACTGACTGTACTGACACTAACCCTTGTGTTGTTTGTGCTGAGTTTCTTGATTCTACTTTGCAGGGTGATAGTGTGAGTGAAGCTGTTTGTTCAGCCGAAGTTCTTGACATCATGGCTACTCCAAATATACCATCCATTGAGCAGCCACCCTCCTTAGAGCTCAAGCCACTTCCTGTGAATTTGAAGTATGCTTACTTGGAGAGGAATGAAGAACGTGCAGAAGATGAAGCAGCACCGGTAACACTCCCTACCTATCTGCCACCTCCCCCTGTGGAACCACCGGTGATGGAGTTCAAGCCTCTGGATTTTGCACCATGGCCAGTCCAAGAGGTTGAATCCCACTTTTACTGGGATGACTTTATTGAGAAAGAGGTCAACCTTGACCCAAAAGGGAGTGAGAAGTCCGCCGCACTTGGCGAAGTCACCATAACTGTCAAGCACTCACCTCCATATCAAGGCTGCAAGTTAGGGGACCATGGAACAAGCTTCCGTCCCTTGTCTATCACGTGGGCCTTATGCTTCATGCCATGGGATCCGGGAGGATCATACTGCAATTTGAGTATTCCGTGGCCACTGTATCACAGACAGTAGGATCCTGGTGGAACCGCCCCAATGAGTTTTCTTAAACCCTTTCTCTTTAGTTTACTTTCATTTTCTTGTTAGTTTCTGCTTTGCTTTGTTTTTGTTTTGTTTTCTTTTAGCTCCTGAATAATTTGAGAAGATCAGGAGTATGTGTGTTGAGTCTTGTGTCGGCAAGTTTGATTGGATTTTAGTTGAATTTGCATAGATGGATTGCATGTTATGTGATGATTCCCCCTAGGTTGAAAAAAAATTTTGTCTTTGAAAAGTGATCCCCATGAAAAAATTTTGGAAACTGAACTTTGAGATATTTTGTTATGATTGCATGATTTATGATAAGTTTGGGGTGAAGGGAAGCACACACTAGGGATAGAATCCCGGTCAGACAATTTGCATGAATGTCCAAGTGAGGATTTGAGCCTCCAACATGTTTTTGACTGTGAGAATCACTTTTGGATTGCACTTTCCCGAATTTGCTTGAATCTCTTTATGGTTTGCATGTTTATGTGTTTACTTCAAATGATTTAGGCATTTTCTTTGTAAATAACTACTTAGCCTAAAATAACCATCCTTAATGCATGTTCCCTAGTTAGCCCCTTTGAGCCTAATTAGCCTATTGTTTTTTTGATAACCTTATGTTATGAGCCAAAATTATGAAAAACCATGTCAACCCGATCTTAGGATTAGGAGAGCATGGAATCTTAGCAAGAGAAAGGTTGCAAGAAACTAAGTTTGGGGTGGCTACAAGGATATGATGTGTTGTTTGGGATTGAGAAAAAGAAAAAAAAATAATAAAAAGGTTGGAGCCAAAGGCAAAAAGAAAAGAAAAGCAGAAAAAGAAAAAAAAAGAAAAAAGAAAGAAAGAAAGAAATAAAAGAACAAGAATGTCAAAAGAAAAAAAAAGATTATCTAAAGAAGGAAAAGGCTGTAGTGACCCAAAGCATAAATAAAAATGAAAAAAAAGGAATCTGAAGTGGAAATTCAAAGTGTAAAATGTTTCATGCTCTCTTAGTTCCTAGGGACTTAAGCCTAGTTCCTTTGTATATCCTACCCTTAGCCAAGCCCCATTACAACCTTAAAAGACATTTTGATGTTGCATGCATGTTTTCCGTGGGAACCATTTTGAGATGAAAATCAAATTCATGGGAAGTGCTCTTAAAAGTGAAATTGAGTGAAATGTTGATTGCCTAGACAAACTGAGCGATTGAGTGAAACACTAAATGCCCTTGTGAGGAAGGCGATTATTTGAATTTGGTGATCTCCCTCTTGTGTGTAACTTGGATCCCTTGCTTAGATTAATGATTGTTTGAATGATGAAGTTCTCAATTGTTTAGAGTGAATGCATGTGGGGATTGCTTTGTTTGAAAGGGTGGAACATTGAAGGAAAAATTATTTTGATGAATTGCTTGAAATTTGTGCAAAGTTGATTGAATCCTTAAAGCTTGCCATGTCTTGAGTCTTTTTGATTTTTGAGTTTTAGTTTGCTTGGGGACAAGCAAAGTTTAAGTTTGGGGTATTTTGATCAGCCGCTGGCTCATCTAGTTTTATGGCTAGAAAGACCATGGTTTTGTGCTAATTATATCTCATTTTCGCCCAAATTAGACTTGATTGTCTTTAAGCAGCATTTTGAGTCTCTAGAGTATTTTTAGGTTAATTTAGCTGATTTAGAGTCGAATAAAGTACTTACTGTTAATCCGTGTTTGCAGGTAATAAAAAGAAATAATTCTGGAGTTCTTCGCCCCGCGATAAGGCATTCGCCTTGCGAACCTGAAGCGTGACTGTGCCAGAAATTGCAAACCTTTCTGTGTCGCCCCGCGAATACATGTCTCGCCTCGCGAGACTGAAGACCAGAAGCCATGACTTTTCCATTCCTCGCCACGCGAGACGTACTTCGCCTCGCAAGAAGACCAAACGTTGCAGACAGTTCAAAATATTCGCCTCGCGAGACAGTGTTCGCCTCGCGAGCTCGCGCGGAACTCACAGATATAAATTACTGTTCTATGACAGATTGAAGCAGTTTTAGTAAGTAGTAGTTTATCTTCTTTTCTTTTAGAATAGGACTGCTATGAAATTAGGTTTAATGCTTTGTTTTTCCTTTGTAATGGAGAGCTAGTCTCCTTTGATTAGTCTACTGTAATCGATTTCCACTACACTTGAGGTTCTGTAATTTCTGCTTTGTTTGCTATTCTCTTTTCAATACCATGCTATATATTTATGTTTGCTTAATTCAGGAGTGTATAGTGTTGTGTTGATTTATTTCGGTGATGTTATGTTCCTATATTTAATCGCGTTTGCTTAATTCGCGTGTGTTCAATTCGTGTTCGCTTAGTTCACGAAGGGCTTAACCCCGTTTGCTTAATTCGGGAATAGGAACATATATTTGTAGTAGTGATTTCGCTTGTTAATTGTTGCTACAACCGAAAGGGGATTAGAATCTGCTTAGGGCTTGGAATTTACATGAACCGATGATTGTTGGGAAACCGAGAACAGTAGGTTAATCGTCTTTAGCTTATTTGTCATTTTAACTGCTTTGTTTTTATTGTTCTGTTTTTGCTTTGTTTTCTTTATTTTATTTCATAGCCAAAACCCCCCCCAAAACTGATTTTGTGTTGATAACAACAACCTAAGAGTCCTTGTGAGACGATATCCGAGTTGTCGCTTCCTAAACTACATTTTTACAAACCGCTCGCTTTTTGGCGCGTGCGTGACAGCGCGACCACTCCTGCTTATTCTCTACTGCATTTTTATTCTTCTAAGATTCCTCTTCTATTCATGGTTGTTGGTTTTTGCATTGTTATTGATGCTAGTCTTAATGTAAGAGGATTTTTTTTAGGGGATCAATAGTGGTTCCCCACTTCCCCCTGTAACATGACTCAAGCTCGCAACCTGTTAGTTGGTGTCTCAAAAATCAGTTACAAGCCAAGGCGTCCATTGGAGGGAAAATCAGTTATGACAGTTGCAACCATAACTGATTTTCTATTGCAACAGATTCGGATGGATCAGATCTTGAGCAGACTTGGAGCTGAAGTTTCTTCTATATATATACATAGGCCTAGCTTATGGAAGGAGGTAGATATAGAGAGATTGAGATATTTCATACTTGTATATTCTGAAACTTGTGAGAATAAAAGAAAGAGTGCTAGAGTGATCAAGGGGTGTGTGAAAAATAGAGGGTTGCAAGGCTGGGAAAACTTCTTGTTTCTGTTTCTTCGACAGTAGGTTGAAGAGGCCAGGAATTTAGTATATTTTGCATAACTTGATCTTGTACTTGATTTCAATCATCATAGTGGATATCGTTTTGCTCTCTCCCCGTGGATGTAAGCCCCATCGGCTGAACCACGTAAATTCTTGGTGTGATTCCTTCCTTTTATCTTCACTCTGCTAGTTTTCTTGTTTCTGTTTTGTTCATATCTTTCACTGCTGTGTTATTCCTGGTACTGCTGTGTTTGTTTCATTGTTTTCAATTTGTATAATCCACAACAAGTGGCGCCGTCTGTGGGAAGGAACAGAAGGGTGAAATAACAAAGATTTCAGCATGGGTTCTAAAAGTTTTGATGTAGAAAAGTTCTCTGGATCGAATGATTTTGGTCTATGGAGAATAAAGATGCAGGCTGTGCTGGTGCAACAAGGTCTTGGAGATACTTTGAAGGGAGAAGCTGCACTTCCTTTAACACTTACTGCAGCAGAAAGAAGGGAGCTGATCGATAAGGCAAGAAGCATAATTATCTTATGCCTTGGAGACAAACCTCTCAGAGAGGTTGCAAGAGAGCCTACTGCAGCTTCACTTTGGCTCAAACTTGAGTCTCTCTACATGACCAAGTCTATGGCAAATCGTTTGTTCCTTAAGAAACAACTCTTCTCATTCAAGATGAGTGAAGACAGACCTGTAGCAGAGCAGATTGCAGACTATAACAAGATTCTTGATGATCTTGAGAATCTTGAGGTAACAATGGATGATGAAGACAAAGCACTAATTCTGCTGAGTGTTTTACCAAGCTCCTATGAACATTTCAAGGATGCAATTCTGTTTGGTAGAGATCAAACAATTACTCTTGATGAAGTGCAATCATCCATAAGGACAAAGGAATTTCAGAAGAAGCATGAAGCCAAGACAGAAGGAAAAGCATAAAGCTTGAATGTTGTAAGAGGCAGACATGAAAGAAGGAATGGAAAGCAAGGCAAGCATAGATCAAAATCAAAGAATCAAGACAAATCCAAGTATAAGTGCTTCCATTGTCACAAGAAGGGTCACTTCAAGAAAGAGTGCCCTAAGAGGAAGAACAAAGGAATAAAGCCATCTCAACTGTCAGGTGATGCAGCTATTGTTTCCTCGGGTTATGAGTCTTCTGGTTATGAGTCAGCAGAGGCCTTGGTGCTGTCAGACTCAGAATCAGGAAAGGATTGGGTGCTTGATTCCGGATGCACCTTTCATATGTGTCCAAGAAAGGATTACTTTGAGTCTCTATGCCTACAAGATGGTGGAGCAGTCTTGCTAGGGAATAACAAGCCATGCAAGGTCCAAGGATCAGGTACAATTCGTCTAAAAATGTTCAATGAGAATGAGATAGTGATCTCAGGAGTGAGGTATGTGCCTGAACTGAAAAGAAATTTACTTTCAATAAGCATGTTTGATAACCTAGGCTATACAACTAACATTGAACAAGGTATGCTTAAAATCTCTATGAATGATAGAACAGTAGCTAAAGGCATAAAGAGAAATGGATTGTACATATTAGATGGTGCCACTATTATTGCACAGGCAGCAGTAGCTAGTCATACTTATCATGATAAATCAAAGATGTGGCACATGAGGCTTGGACATGTAAGTGAAAAGGGCTTGATAGAACTAAGTAAACAAAACCTTCTAAATGGTAACAAGGTACACAAGCTTGAATTTTGTGATCACTGCACTTTAGGAAAAGCACATAGGGTCAGTTTTAAAACTGGACAACACACTACAAAATCAATCTTTGAGTATGCTCACTCAGACCTTTGGGGTCCAGCTAGAACAATGAATCATGGAGGTGGCTCTTACTTCCTGTCTATTATTGATGATTACTCTAGAAGGGTTTGGATCTATATACTTAAAAATAAGAGTGATACCTTAGAAAAATTCAAGGAATGGTACACTCAAACAGAAACTAAAACAGGTGCTAAACTGAAATATTTAAGGACTGACAATGGCCTGGAATATCTTTCAGAGCAATTTGGTAAATTCTGCAGGAGTGCAGGTATTCAAAGGCACAAGACAGCTGCAGGAACTCCACAACAGAATGGCTTGGCGGAGAGGATGAATAGAACAATCCTGGAAAGAGTGAGATGCATGCTATTAAGTGCTGGACTTGCAAAGACCTTCTGGGGTGATGCTGCTGTAACAGCTGCATATCTCATAAACAGAAGTCCATCTTCTGCAATAGGGTTCAAAACCCCTGTAGAAATGTGGAGAGGCAGACCTGCAGACTACTCAAACTTGAGAATTTTCGGTTCATTGGCCTTTGCTCATGTCAAACAGGACAAACTTGCAGCAAGGGCAATAAGGTGTGTGTTCATTGGTTACCCTGCTGGCATAAAAGGATACAAACTGTGGAGATTAGAACATGGTGAACCTAAGTGCATAATCAGTAGAGATGTAGTCTTTGATGAGACTAGGATGGCCATGCTTACAAAGGATCAGTCAACTACACCTGAAGCTGCATCAGATAATACCCAAGTTGAGGTGGAATTATCCACAAGTCGAGCCATGACTCAAACTGCACAAGAAGAAACAGATCTAGAGCAGCATCAAGTTCCACCAGTGGCAAATGATTACAACTTGGTCAGAGATAGAGCAAGAAGAAATATAGTTCCCCCAAGAAGATTTGGTCAAGCAGACCTTATATGCTATGCTCTAAGCATTGGAGAGGAAGCTCAAGAAAATGAACCAAGCAACTTTACAGAAGCAGTAACAAGTGAAAACAGTGCAGAATGGTGGAAGGCAATGGAAGAAGAGATGAAATCCCTTGAACAAAACAAGACTTGGACTCTAGTTGATCCACCAAAGGGAAAAAGAATAATAGGCTGCAAATGGATATTCAAAATGAAGGAAGATACTCAGGATGCAAACAAGGTCAGATTCAAGGCAAGACTTGTGGCAAAAGGGTTCTCTCAAATTGAGGGCATTGACTATAATGAAATCTTCTCTCCTGTAGTCAAACACTGCTCAATAAGGATCCTACTTGCCTTGGTTACTCAGTTTGATCTGGATCTAGAACAGCTAGATGTCAAAACTGCATTCCTTCATGGAAATCTAGAGGAAACCATATATATGCATCAACTCGAGGGTTTTGACAAATGCAAGGACAAGGTGTGTTTATTGAAGAAATCTCTATATGGCCTAAAACAAAGTCCTTGGCAATGGAATAAGAGATTTGATGACTTCATGGTGAAGATGAACTTCCAAAGAAGCAGCTATGACAGCTGTGTATACACCTTCAAAGAGGATGGAGAAGTGATCATCTACTTACTCCTTTATGTAGATGATATACTTCTTGCAAGCTCTAGAAGATCAGAAATCAAAAGGATAAAGGATCAACTGAAGACTTAATTCGAGATGAAAGAACTTGGAGAGGCCAAGAGGATCCTTGGCATGGATATCACCAGAAACAGGAAGACTGGAGAGCTTCTGCTATCTCAGCTAGGATACATGCGAAAGGTGATTAGAAAATACAGAATGCATGAGTCTAAGACAGTTGGAACTCCACTTGGACAACTTGATAAACTGTCAGTTCAGCAAGGGCCGAAAACAGAAGGAGAAAGGCAAGAGATGACATCAATTCCATATGCAAATGCTGTTGGCAGCATCATGTATGGAATGGTGTGCTGCAGGCCAGATTTGGCCTATGCAGTGAATGTGGTGAGCAGATTCATGGAAGACCCTGGACCAACTCATTGGAAGGCTATGAAGTGGATACTAAGGTACCTAAATGGCACTTCAAATTCTGGACTTCTGTTCAAAAGAAGAAGTTCTCTTGCTAAGGATGTGATAAAAGGATATGTAGATTCTGATTATGCTGGCAACATTGACACTAGGAAGTCACTCTCAGGATACATATTCACAGTCTTTGGCACTGCAGTGAGTTGGAGATCAACCTTACAATCAGTTGTAGCTCTGTCCACCACTCAAGCTGAATTTATTGCTCTTACTGAGGGTGTGAAGGAAGCAATATGGTTAAAAGGAATTGTTGGTGAACGTGGCATAACACAAGACTGTGTTACCATCTACAGTGATAGCCAAAGTTCTATTCACCTTTCAAAACATCAAGTCTACCATGACAAATCCAAACATATTGATATTAAGCTTCATTTTATAAGGGATGTAATTGAGGCAAAGGAAGTCCTTGTTGAGAAGGTTTCAACAGAAGACAATCCAGCCGAAGCCTTAACCAAGTCCCTACCCTTATCCAAGTCCAAGCATAGCTTGGACTTGATTAGTTTTCAGTAAGAAGATGAAGATTGGTGAGAGAGCAAAGCTATGGAACTATGATTGAATGGATTTAGAGACAAGGTGGAGAATTGTTAGTTGGTGTCTCAAAATTCAGTTACAAGTGATAAGCCTCTGGCTTATCTAGTTTTATAACTAGATGGACTGTGGTTTTTGTGCAAATTATTCGAGTTCAATCTCGTTTTCGCCCAAATTTGGCCTTGTTTTGTTCCTAAGTAGACTTTGACTCGTTCTAGGCATTTTTAGTAGTTTTTAGTCTATTTTGAATAGAATTACGCTTTTTGTTTCTTTTTATTGTTTCAGGTTAGAAGTTAAGCTCCGAGAGTCAAGGAAAGTCAAGAAACGGTGGAAATTTGCATTCTGAAGATACTCGCCCCGCGAGTGGATTCTCGCCACGCGATCCTGAAGACCAGCTGAAGCAGCAACAATCATACATTCTGTCTTGCCTCGCGAGTCACCAGCTCGCCTCGCGAACCTGAAGGCCTGACTGTGCCAGAGAAGTCATCCTTTCGGGTTCGCCTCGCCAATCACAGTTCGCCTTGTGATCATTCAAACTCGGGATGGAGCCAAAACTGAAATTCGCCACGCGAGAGGATTCTCGCCTCGCGAGAGCCTGAAGACCCTGGAAGACAGTGACCATCACGGTCTAGCCGTGATGAAGGTCACGACTGTGACAGATTAAGGATTGAAGACTCGCCCCGCGAACACACTCTCGCCTCACGAGAATCCAAATTGAAAGCGCGCCAAAACTAATGTTCGCCTCGCGAAAGCTCGTTCGCCCCGCGAGCGGCCGAGAACCAGAATCCCTATTTATAGGCTGTTTCAGATCAGAATTTGGAGGAGATCCGAATCCTAGTTTTAGCCACTATTTTAGATCAGTTTTTACGAGTTCTTGTTACTCCGGAGCTGCGTCTCCCTTTTCTTTTTCTTATTTCACTATGGAGGTTATGTCCGATTGTTTGTCTATGAGCATGAGGAACCAATCCCTTCGTATAGGGAATCAATGAAGCCACCCATGGCGGTATAGTGTTCATGTGATGTATGTTTTTCTCCCTTTTTCTCAATTAATGTTTTCCAATTCTGATTTGATTGTGTTGATCATATGCATGCGTGATTGACTTGTTAACGTTGATGAGGCTTAGTCAGCGATTCGCGTTTAGAACTTGAATTGGGATCATCGATCGAATATTGCACGAGAGTGAGTAGGAGATTGGTGCAACCTTATAGGGAACACGAATTAATAGAGTTTGATGATTAGGATTATGAGACCTAGTAAGTAATTAATCCAATCTTCGAATACGTCCTATTGAGCACGACAGTGGATATAGGAGAATTTGGGGGTCCCGGTTGACATTGTAATTGAACTTAGGGAGGAATTCATCATCACTTGGGTACTATGCATGATTGGGTAGGTGGATTTGAGACCCTAGATATTGTAATTCCTGATTTTTAGTCAATTAGCTTATTTGATTTGTTATTTGAATTGCGATCGTAATCTCTCTCTCTCAACCACTTTCCTCGCTTGACCAAACGTATCGGATTTCTTGCGAATTAGTTGAATTGGTAGCCCAATCCCTGAGTTCGACCTCGGTAAATTCTTACCGTGTTATTTTATTACTTGCGACGACCCGGTACACTTGCCGGTGACTCAACAACAAGCCAAGGCATCCATTGGAGGGAAAATCAGTTATGACGGTTGCAACCATAACTGATTTTCTGTTGCAACAGATTCGGATGGATCAGATCTTGAGCAGACTTGGAGCTGAAGTTTCTTCTATATATATACATAGGCCTAGCTTATGGAAGGAGGTAGATATAGAGAGATTGAGATATTGCATACTTGTATATTCTGAAACTTGTGAGAATAAAAGAAAGAGTGCTAGAGTGATCAAGGGGTGTGTGAAAAATAGAGGGTTGCAAGGCTGGGAAAACTTCTTGTTTCAGTTTCTTCGACAGTAGGTAAAAGAGGCCAAGAATTTAGTCTATTTTGCATAACTTGATCTTGTACTTGATTTCAATCATCATAGTGGATATCGTTTTGCTATCTCCCTGTGGATGTAAGCCCCACCGGCTGAACCACATAAATTCTTGGTGTGATTCCTTCCTTTTCTTCTCTGCTAGCTTTCTTGTTTCTGTTTTGTTCATATCTTTCACTGCTGTGTTATTCCTGGTATTGCTGTGTTTGTTTCATTGTTTTCAGTTTGTATAATCCACAACACAACCTATGGGAGCAGGCGAGGCAGCTTTTACCAACTGAGCTGCCTTGCTCGTCTAATGTAAGAGGATTCATTGTTGCCTTTATGGTAGTGTGGAGCTCATCTTTCTAACAATACATGTATTTTCTATTTTAACATATTCCCTAATCCCTACCAAACAAGTTTCTTATGTAGTTACTTTTTTTGTTTGTTACATTAGTTGTTAAACAATTTTTTTCTTGGATAAATGGGTCTTAGCCCAACAACATAAACTAAATAATAGAAAGAATACTAGATAATTATGATGAAGTCTTTTATTCCTTAAATATTATATATAATCATGTGGTTCATGCTATGAGGACTCGAGCATGTGATGAAATTTTTTTTACATCTACTGAACCCAAGCATTCTCCTGTGCTACTCTTCATATTGAAATTTGATGTTTGTTGCAGATTCCAATGATATGAGGATATTGGCGGAATATAATCAATTGTGCCCCTCAAATACAAGGTTGTATTAGCTGTGCTTTCTATTATCGCAGACTGCAATATGCTTCCCTTTCATGAATGTACACTTCATAAATCAACATATTTAATCATGACAAAACACATCTATTAAGAAAAATTTGAAAGCTATGAAGAGACACACTTATTGGTGTCCTTCAACCTCTTTCCAACTTGGTGTCTTGGACTTCCATTATTTTGGAAATCCCTCACATTATTCTCTAAGGCAGGATTGGCTACTAAGTTTTTCCATTAGGCTTCTTTGCTCCTTAGTATGATCGTTATTAGGCAAAGGATTTTACTTTGAAATGTAGTCTTCGTTGCTTTAGAGGAGTGAGTGTTTTCTGTCTCCGTGTGTTGGCAGCCTTCGTCTGCTTCCTTTACTCCTCCTTCATTTGCTCCTTCACATGTAGTGAATCAAAATTTGTTTTGAGATTGTTTTTCAGTGTCTGAGATGGTTTTCACATGTTTGCTTTCATAAATTCAGTCAACCAAAATTTAGTTAATTCTAAGAGTTTGTAAATTTGTTTCAACTTTCAAGAACAAATTTGGTGGCCGCCGTAATGCATCTTTTGATCTTCCTAATATGGAAACATAAGGTGAAGGTCATGGCAGGACACTGTAAAAGTTGCGAGAATGAAGGGCATTATCATTATTAATGTGTTTCATTGGTTTTGCAATCTGTCCTCTATTCCTGAATTTTCATTCATTTAAAATGGATTTTCTTTCAAGCTGCAGTTTTTGATTTTCAAATCAAGCTCCTGACATGTTGGCGTGTCTTCATTCCACCCGTGTCCCTGAAACCTTTGGTTATCATGCACCAGAGTAAGATATTTGGTTACCAATTTTTCTAGATACATATTGTATCACATATTCACATGCTTTATTTTATCCCAAATGGTTAGGTTATCATGGACCTATTGATTTTGAGCATAGTTGTTGAAGAATTGATGGAAAAGCAATAGAAATTTTCCCTTCCATAACTGATTACAAAAGTACTATGAATTCCCATACCTTGTGCTGTTCTTTATCAAGTTTGACTTAGAATCATTTTAAAGAAATCAAATTATTCTTTTATATTTAGTGTCTTGGAAAGTATTTATCTTGACTACTATACCATTTGTTCGTATTTGATTATTCAAATTATTTGATTAAGTTATGGAACAATACATGTGCAATTGTTAGTGAGAGATTAAGCTTTTATAACAATACTAGGTTTGTACCATAAGAAGGCTATAACAGGATAGCCATGCCAACCATGAAACAACTCTCATTGATCAGGACATTGTTATTTATATGTGTACCATAAAGAGGTTGCAACATACTAGGTTTGATTCACTCTGTTATATGCAATATCATTGATCAGGACATTATTATTTATCATATCGTCAAGTTGTTATTTATGTGTCAGTTGACATTTTATTTGTAATGATGCAGCAAAGACTAAATTTTGGCAACCATGTTGTGAACACAAATGGAGCTGATAGTGTTAGCTTTAGCTTTAGAATGCTATCAAATATTGCTTATTAGCTCTAGAACTGATGGGAAGGAGGAGACATTGATGGGGAGGATATCTAGAAAGAACACGTCTGAGGAAGGAGACAAGTCTGAACCAGTTCATAAGAGCAAGCGAGTACCAAGGAGGCATGTACTTGATGGGGAATTCAGTGATGAAGACTCTGAGGATGATGAGAATCGATACTTGGAAAAGCTGAAAACACCAAAAGTTTCTGCAGCGAATAGAGATAAAGAAGAATTCGGCAAGAAACATCGAAAAGTCTCTAGTGTCTCTAATATGGAAAATGATGCCTCATCAAGGTCAAGCAAAGACGGTAAGAAAAAGTCTGAAGCACCGTTGCAGAAACTTATACACTTTTAACGTCAGTTGTTTAATACAACTGACGTTAAAAGTGTTTTTAAAATAAATATTTATTTTTAATGTCAGTTTTTTATACAACTGACGTTAAAAGTGTGATTTTGACTTCAGTTAAATAAATAGCTGACGTAAATAATCCTATATCCCTATCTGAAATGTCATGTTGTCACTCTTAACATAGGTCAATCCATATATATAGTGCAGTTTATTTCTAAACTTTTTTTTAAACAAGTTTATTTTTAATCTTAATTAATTAGCTTGAATTAGTAAACAAATTCTTGTGCAAATTAAAATAAATAAACACTTAACATAAAACAAGTTATATATGTATAATCAAATCATATCTCATTGAAGCGATTCATAAGTTACAATTACATGATTAAAAGATAAAAAATTTCTGCAACATAGCCCTAAAATATAAAAAAGTTTCTGCTTCAACATCATTTTCTTCTCAGTCCTGTCCTCAGAAATTCCAATGGATGCAAAGTTTCAGCTTCAACATCATTTTCTTCTCAGTCCTGTCCTCAGAAACTCCAATGGATGGATCGATGCATCTCCTCCCTCACTTGAATTCCATGATGCATCGTGAATCCACAGTCACTAGCAGCGAAAGCAAAGTGAAAGGGATCTTTGCATCACCTCCTTCACTGGAATTCCTTGATGCATCGTCTTGAATCCACAGTCACTTGGGGCCAAAGCAGAGTGAAAGGGATGGCTGGGATGAAATAAAGTGAGTAAATCACATTACGTGATTTACACAACCTTACCATCCATGTTACGTGATTTACTCAACCTCAGAAGTTTTTTGACCATTAGGACAGAGACCTTTAAGTCTAGGTATAGGAAGAAATAACAAAAGTCTCAGAGCCATTTTGTGAAGGAATAGAAAACGCACGAAATATAGAGGAAAAGAAGAGGCTGTATTACAGACTGATACAGAAGAATGGTACTTTATATAGAGAAGAGAGACTAGCTGATTTTCTTGAAAACTGATCTATAAACTTAATGCTCATGGGTAAGTAGCACAGTAGTCAAAGGAATTAATGTTTTTGCAGAAACTTATACACTTTTAACGTCAGCTGTCTTCATCAACTGACGTTAAAAGTGTTTTTAAATAAAAAATATTTATTTTTAACGTCAGTTGTTTAATATAACTGACGTAAAATGTTGCTTTATTTTTTATTTTTGATTATAACGTAAACAATGACTTTTAACGTCAGTTTCTTAAGACAACTGACGTTAAATAGATTACCTTTAATGTCAGTTGCTACAAACAACAGACGTAAAATGTTGTTTTATCTTGGGTTTTTTATTATAACTTTTACACCCGCGCGCCTTCTGCACTTCGCTCTGTACGTCTCTGTTCTTCTCTTTCACGCTCACTCTCACTCTCAACTCTCACTCTCACTCTCAACTCTCACTCTTACTCTCACTCTCACTCTGCCCTAATCGCGAGCTCATCTCCACCGCAACCACCGCGAGGGCTTCTTCCCCACCACTGTGAGGTACACTCTTAACCCTAACTCTGTCTTTCCCGCTCATTCTTTGCAATAACTTGACATCTCTCTTTCCCCTTCCCGCACACTAACTCTCCTTGTCCCTCTCGCTCTCGCAAACCACATCGAACGTTGGCCATCACGCGAGCACCTATTTCTGGTGAGTCTTTAGGGCACATTTTTTTATGTTTGGTTTTGAGTGTATGTTGAAACTGTAGTCTCTGTAGTTGAAACTTGAAACTGTGAGTTTGAGTTGTTTGGAATGTCTCTATTTCTGGTCGTGGGTTTTGTGTTTTCTCTTGTTTTTCTTCTGCTACCATGACCTATTTCAAAATGGGAAGAAATTTAGAGTTGCTTGTAGCATGTGACATCAACAATATATTGCTCATTGGAATTCTGTTTTGTTAATTTATCTTCATATGCTTATTTCTTTTGTCTTAAGAAACCTGAAAATGGTGTAAATTTGAAATAATTTTTAAACGCCTTGGATATATGTTTTGTATATCTACAGAACCTATCTAGTTATGGATCGTAGTTGGATGGTTTGTAAGCGCACTAGTGCTGAGTATTTGAAGGGGGTGGGAGAATTTATAGAATTTGCTCAAAGGAATGTTCCTAATAGTAATGGAATGTTCTGTTGTCCTTGTGTCAAGTGTTTGAATACAAGGAAATGTACGGTGAAGGATATACGTACTCATTTGATTTATGAAGGGATTTGCTTGAGTTATACAAGATGGATATGGCATGGTGATGTGTTGTTGAGTAGTACGACAAGTGTCTCCCAAAGTGAGGACGTTGACGTAGATATGGAGGATGATCGAGTAGAGGACATGATCCGTGATATTGGACAAGAATCTTTTCATCGAGCTCATGTGTATGATAGGTTGTGCGGTGATGCGGATAAGCCTTTATATCCAGGGTGTACTACTCATACACGGTTGTCGGCGGTGCTAAAATTGGTTTGTGTGAAGGCGAGAAATGGTTGGACCGATAAAAGCTTCACGGAATTGCTTGAAGTGTTAAAAGACTTGCTTCCGGAGGACAACACATTTCCTGACCGTAACTATGAGGCCAAGAAGGTATTGTGTCCGATGGGTATGGAGTATAAGAATATACACGCATGCCCTAATGATTGCATATTGTACACCGGTGTTCATGAAGACAATCACGATTGCCCCAAATGTGGGTTATCACGATACAAAGTGAAGGGTGGTGATGATGATGATGATGTTGAAGATGTGAGAAAAAAGGGTCCTCCTGTGAAGGTGTTGTGGTATCTTCCAATAATTCCAAGGTTCAAGCGATTGTTTGCCAATGCGAAAGATGCGAAGAATCTTAGATGGCATAATGATGAGAGGAAACATGATGGAAAGGTTCGTCATCCTGCTGATTCTATGCAATGGAAGAATATTGATACTATGTTTCCGGATTTCGCCGATGAACCAAGAAACCTAAGGCTTGGACTTGCTACGGATGGAATGAATCCTTATGGTAACATGAGTAGTATTCATAGTTCATGGCTTGTTCTGTTGATAATTTACAATCTGCCCCCTTGGTTGTGCATGAAGCGCAAATACATGATGTTGTCTATGATGATTTCGGGCCCAAAGCAACCGGGAAATGACTTAGATGTTTATCTAAGTCCCTTGATTGAAGACTTGAAAACGCTGTGGGTGGAAGGTGTTGATGTAGTTGACGGGTATTCTCATGAGACTTTCAAGCTTCGTGCCATGTTATTTTGCACCATCAATGACTTTCCAAAGATACGGTAACTTGTCCGGCATGCAGTGTCAAGGGGCATAAAGCATGCCCTATATGTGAAGAAGGCACATGCTACACTCAGTTGCATCATGGAAAGAAGACGGTTTACCTTGGGCATCGGAGATTTCTTAGACGTGATCACCCATATCGTAAGATGAAAAAAGCTTTTAATGGATGCCAAGAGACCGAAGAAGCTCCGGCGGCCTTAATTGGAGAGCAGGTTTATCAGAGGGTAAAGGGCATCGATGTTATATTCGGCAAGTCCAAAAAGAAAGGTAAAGCTGCTGAGAAAAACATATAGAAGAAGAGGTTGATATTCTTTGATCTTCCATACTGGCGCAAGCTTGATGTCAGACACTGCATTGATGTAATGCATGTGGAGAAAAATGTGTGATAGTGTGATGGGGACGCTTCTCAACATTCAGGGCAAGACAAAGGATGGTGTCAATGCTCGTCTCGACCTCGTTTCTATGGGTATACGAGAGCAGTTAGCTCCAGTTGTTGAGGATGGTAAGCGGACTTATTTGCCGCCAGCATGTCATACTTTGTCAAAAAAAGAGAGACAAAGTTTCTGCGGGTGTCTTCAGGGCATCAAAGTTCCACATGGTTACTCTTCAAATATGAAGAGGCTTGTTTCTAGTGATCTTAAATTGGTTGGCTTAAAGTCCTATGATTGTCACATCTTGATGCAACAACTTCTGCCCGTTGCTATTCGTGGTATTGCTCCAAAAAATGTGAGACATGCCATTACTCAGTTATGCTCATTCTTCATTTCAATATGTAGCAAAGTCGTTGACCCCCGTATGTTGGATGACTTGGAAGTTGAGGCTGCTACAATCTTGTGCCAATTGGAGATATATTTTCCTCCTTCCTTTTTCGACATAATGGTTCACTTAATTTTTCATTTGGTGAGGGAGATTAGATTATGTGGGCCGGTTTTTCTGAGATGGATGTACCCAGTTGAGCGCTACATGAAGATCTTGAAAGGGTACGTGAAGAATCCTCATCGTTCGGAAGCATCTATTGTTCAAAGGTATGTTGCAGAAGAAGCTATTGAGTTTTGTTCGGACTACCTTCATAACACGGATCCTATAGGGGTTCCTAAGCCTCGGCATGATGAGATCAGATGTCAAGGTAAGGGTACACATGGCTTAAGAATTAATAGCAAGGGTCGGGAGGAAGTGCTTCAAGCACATTTGTATGTATTGAACAACATCGATTGTGTTCAGTCATAAATGTATGAAAATGGCATCAAAGTGTTGGAATGGGTTCAAGCATGATCTTACCAGGTACTATGTATCTGGGAAGAAGCGGCTTGATAAAATGTTCTCGGATTATCCCTGGATTGATCAGGATACTTGGGATATGTTTGCTAGGAGTCGACAGGATGGAGAATTTCAGGTTGGTTGATTAAGTTAATTTTGTATGCTTCTTATAGATTATTTAACTGTATTTAATTATGTGTTTTTGTTTGAATAGGCTAAGGCAGATAAGGGTCGGCAGAATCAGGCGAAGAACGTCCACCGCCACACCATGTCTCAAGGTGGGTACCAGACTCGGATCAAGGAGATGATGGCAGATAGGCTGAGGGTGAAGCAGGAAGAGCACTCTGCTAGGATTGAAAGATGAGAGGTTCCTGAGGGCACACCATCAAGTCCTCCGTCGGACATCGACCGCGAGGATGTCTGGTTAGCCGGCCGCATGACAAAGACGGGATCTTTTAAAGTTGATGTCACTCGCGAAGTGGCAGATAAGATTGTAAGTAAATAATTAACTTGATTTCAATTGATATTTGTATAGATATTTTTAACACTTTTCACTTGCACGTTTTTTCATTTTTTTCATTGTAGGTGGATCGTAAAGCACAATCCTCCCAGGGCTCATTCGTCCCTTCTGGATGGCGGGACGTCTTGATGACTGCTCTAGGCAAGAAAGACCATCCTGGTCGGGTTATCGGTGTTCCTGGGAACGTGACCATCAAAGAATATTATGGAAAGTCTGCTTCACGAAAGCGGGTGGTCGATGAAGTTTGGATGACATTACTCAGCACCTCATCTCCAACCCTGCTATTACAACACATATGATGCAAAGCTTAATATCCAACCCAGAATTCAAGCAGGCGCTTGCCAGAGAGCTTTCCTCCGTCGGTTCATCCCAGGACACCGCAGGGCATGCCAACCCTTCACATGTGAGCACAAAAGAGAGTTATAGTAGGGCACATGTGGAGGACGATGAGTTGGCAGCTAGGGAGCGGGAGTTAGAAGTCCAACGCCATGAGCTTGAGTTGGAAATGAAAAGGCGTGAGCTTGAGTTGGACTTCAAACGACGTGAGCTCGAAATGTTAACAAAGGTATGTATTCATTATTAATGTCCAAATTAGTCAAATAATTACTTGTGTTTTTTTAATTATCAACAACTTATCTATTTTATTTTTCCTAAATTGAAGGCCAAGTCGACGTCGGTGTCGCTGTCACCTATCACTCGTTTGTTCTCACTTGGTGAGGATTATGCGTTTGAGATTACGATGGATGGGTGGCACGCCCAAATCAACAGAGCATATTTTCCTTCTGTGGTGAAGATCTCGGGCACGCCTGCAGAAATAACGTCTGGATGGCCAGCACGGTTTTGAGTCTCTGGTGCACGTAAGTTAATTTTAATTTTATAACTTATTTATTTTTGGTATTTTTCCATTTAATAATTTATTTTAATTTCAATATATATATTATGTAATTAACATCCACACCTTTTCATATCTTAGGTATCTCCATCGTCTTCAGCTTGATAAGGGCGTTGCACCAGTTTACGGCTTCTTAGATCCGTCAATCCTTGTGCCCAAATTCTTTGCTGGCGATGCATTTAGTTAATACATAGAGAACTTGTTGGCAGACAAACAGAAAGAATTATATCTGGCTCCCTACTGTATGAAATACCATTGACAGTTGTTCGTACTTCACCCGTCTAGGCATACTGTCATATTCTTATGCTCTCTCCACCAACAGCCGCCACAGGAGGCGGTGCAAGCTGTAAATAGGTAAGTAACTAATCTTAAATTTAATTTAAGTTTTAATATCAGTTGTTTTTAGTTTATTACACACATGATATATGAATTTGTTAATTGACATGATTATTTGTTTATGATAGCGCGCTGAAGGTGAGTAGCATAAGTTGCGCTAACGGGAGAAGTAGGACTTCTAAGGCTAAAGCAAATCCTGAATGGACCATTCTCAAGGTTTGGTAGTTTATTTATCAAATAATTAATATTATAATTACTAATTGATATGTATATTCAACTGACATTGAAATTAATTTTGTTTGTAGTCTCGATTTCAACCTAACGGATGGTCGTGCGGCTATTATGTGATGCTTCATATGCTGAACATAGTCTCCGCATCTATTAGGGATGGATGGAAATAGGTAATATTTAAACAACTTGTTAAATTATATATTATAGTTTTGAAGATGACTTGCGTTAATGTTATTGTTATTATTTGAACGTGTGTAGGCATTTAACGACCAATCGCCTCTTCAAGAAGATGACTTCAGAGACTTGAGGATGCGCTTAGCTGAGTTCTTCTTCAAGTATGCGGCTGAAAAAGGAATTGACAAGATACCTCCGCAATACTTAGATGAATAGTTTTTTTTGTTAGACTTTAGAAACTAATTAATAAAATGTATATATATATCCTTAGATTGGTAGTTTTGTTTTTAGACATTAGAGACTAAAATTTATATATATATATATATATATATATATATATATATATATATATATATATATATACTTGTAGATAGTTATGTTTTTCCTATACATGACTTTTGGTTTTAAGTCCCTCCATTGTTCCTTTGTATATTTCTTTTCTTATTGTTAATATTGAAATTTAAGGGTAGTGTTTGCAATTCTGTAATGTGTGTGATATTCTGTGTTACTGGGATATTTACTGAATGCAGGGATGACTTAGGGGAGTGATATTTTAAAACTGAATTAAAAAAGAATCTATTAGCGTCAGTTGTATTAAAAAACTGACGTTAATAGTATTTTATAAAATATATACATACTATTAACGCCGATTGTATTAGAAACGGCGTTAAAAATAAAACCTTTAACGTCAGTTCTTTAACACAACTAACGTTAGTTTGAACAATATTAACGTCAGTTGTTTAAACAACTGACGTTAAAATATTAACTATTAACGTTAGATGTATTTATGTCAGATAATATTCTGACGTATAAAATCAATTTTAACTGACGTAAAAAGCACTTATTGCACTAGTACTGGTTTATTTATGTAACCGGAATTGAGTTGTCTAGTAGCTGCTAACTGTGAGTCACTAACCTGGGAAGACTTTTGGAGATGCAATCAAAAATTAATATTTAGTAACTTATGTTTCTACAAGCTTTCCAATAGGCACCGCCAAGTATCCAGTGAGAGACTGTCCCATTCCTTGAGTTTTTTTTTGGCTCATCTACAAATGATAGGAAAATGTACAAAAATTTATAAAAGTATAAAATACATTATGTCATGATTCTCATTCTTATGTTAGAAACAAATTAGATATTGATAATCACCAATATTTTACAGATCGGTAGAGATATTGTTTTATTTGGAATCAAGTAGAGATGAAAAAAATATTTGAAAAAAATTGTTCGGTTAATAAATAATATCAATAAAAAAGTGATAGTATTGGTTCTTAAGGTAGTTATTTTATGCTCTGACAGTATCTTTTAATATTAAAATAATTTAAAAATGTAGTATCTTTTTAAACATATTTTAATATAGTATCTTTATATCAAATTAATTTTAAAATGTTTGAAAATAAAATTTATATAATAAGTTCTCGTACGTATCGCACGGGTATCTACATAATTAGGATTATGAGTCTTGTATCCCTATAAATAGGGGTTAGTACTTAAGTTTTTTGTACAACAAGATCATAATCAATCATAATCATATTTTGAGTGTTCATTTAAAATACTTTTATAAGATATGATGTACTCTAAAATAAGATAAGATGGGATAACATCATCTATTCTAACAGAAACCCTAAGACATGGATTAGTTATAGGAAATCAGTGGTCTACACACACAAAAAAAAGATAGCAATTGTGACCTTGTTTGAACAGTGACGTGACTGCTCCTCTACTGACTGATGCCACAAAAACGAGAGCCGTCTATAATACTCCGAAGTAGACATTGAGTTTCGATACTCCTTTGTGCGTGACCTGTGATAACCGGTTCCCCAGTTAACAACATTTTTGCAATTAAAATTTATTCAATTAATTAATAACCAGTTGCTGGTCGGTCAGGAACAATGGAGGTTGAGGTCTTCGTCTTCCTCTCAGATGAAGACATATGCACGTATATAACATTTCTTAATCATTACTCGTCGAGAATCAAAATCAGTAAATGAGTGTACTACATAGCACAAATTATCTTCATCTTTTTTCATTAAAAATTGCAAAATTGGTGTCTTAAAAAGTTGAGAATGTTGGAAATCTCAGCCAAAGCAAGTTCCATATTGTATGGGAGCTAACTTGGAGAGCCCCCTTAAGCCTATATAAAGAACCTTAAGGGGTGCTAACTAAACACACCAATCCTCACAAGAGAGAGTGAGAGAAAAATAGATAGATCCTTAGACAGAGTTTTCTCAGAGAGAAAAATAGTGAGCCAATTTGTGAGAGTGTTATCCACAAATTGAGGATACAATATTCTTGTATTTTTGTATTCCCATTATTGTTATAGTGGAAGTTTAAGCGGCCTACGGGTCCCGTGGTTTTTTCCTTGCTCACATTGAGGATGTTTTTCCACGCTAAAAATTGTCCGGTGTTATTACACTTATTTTTACGCTTCCGCTTAGTGCCTATTTTTGAGTTCACAGAGGAGGGAAATTATGCTGGTATTTCCCAACAGTGGTATCAGAGCTCTCAGAGCTCTAGAATACTAGGTGCCGGATTTATAAGAAAAATCTTAGTATGCTCTGTGGCTGCAGCATTGTCTGATCTTCCACATCAGAAAAGAATTATTCTTGTTGCTGGAAATAAAGTATGGTAGTGTGAAAGTGCATGCCTAGAAAAGTTCTGGCTAGGAAAGACTTGGTATTTAAGTGTGTCTATTGACCCACCTCTCTTTCCTGGGAACTTCCTCGGTACGTACTATTCACAAACTACAGTAATTTTCAGCATTCGGTACAAGTCACCTATACGACACTATTCACGTATAGTGTTATTTTTATCAAAACCCACCTGATTGGAGGAGCTATTGGCCTATGTAACTTAAGATGGAGGGAGCTATCACTCATGATGGAGACATGTTCAAGCTAACTGCAGATAACAACTCCTATTGGAAGTCGATGATGGAAGATCATCTATACTGCAAAGATTTGTATTTGCCAATTACCCAGAAGGATATGCAGAAGGATATGCCGGATGTGAAGACTGACAAAGATTAGGAGCTTCAGAATCGGAAAGCAGTGGCTATAATCCGGAAATATATTGATCGAAGCTTGTTCGAGCATGTATCAACTTATACCAATGCGTATGAGTTATGGACAAAACTTGAATCCTTGATTGAAAAGAAGACGCCCAGGAACAAAGCTCACCTTGTCAGACGATTGGTAAAGTTGGAGTACATGAACGGTCAAAATATGATCGAACATCTGAACACTTTCAAAGGCATTGTTAATCAATTAACAAAGGCGGGCATGAGTGTTGATGATGAGTTGCAAACTCTTCTACTTCTCAGTTCTCTACCTGAAAGTTGGGACACTCTAGTTGTCACTCTCAGCAACTTTGCTCCAGACGGAAAGCTTAGCATGGATTCTGTTATAGACTGTTTGCAAAATGAAGAGTCAAGACGGAGGGAAAGAGGTTTGAACAATCAGTTTGAAGCCAATGTTGTTGAAAATAGAGGAAGGAGTAAGAATCGTGGAAAAGGATGTCGTGGAAAATCACAAGGTAGGTCCAAATCTCGAACCAGACTAAATTGTTATTACTGTGGCAAACCAGGACACGTAAAGCCTGAGTGTAGATTCTTGAAAAGAGACTAACAAGCTGGAACAGTCCACCCTGACCAGATTGACCCGAAGAAGAAGAAAGAAGATGGAACAACTACTGTAGTGGCCTCGAATGATGAGAATATATTTCTTGTCGGAGAAGAAAATTATCTAAATGTTGCATCAGATGATTGCATATGGATAATTGACTCATGAGCATCCTTCCACGTCACACCTCATGAAGAATTCTTCTCATCATACCAAAAAGGAGAATTTGGTACGGTGAAGATGGGAAACCATGTCTCAAGTAAAATCGTCGGTATTGGCGAAGTAACTTTGATGACTGAGAATGGAAATAAGCTTGTGCTGAAGGAGGTCAGACATGTACCCGAGATGCGTCTGAACCTTATCTCAGTGGGAAAGCTAGATGAAGCCGGGATGATAAACCAATTTGGTAGCGGCAGATGGAAACTCAACCGAGGAAGCATGATTATTGCTCGCGGCAGAAAGTAAGGCTCTCTGTACATTATGCAGGGAAAGACATGCAAGGGGGAGACGAATGTTGCTCAAGACGCAACCAAAGAACTGTGTCATAGACGACTAGGTCACATGAGCGAGAAGGGTCTAGAGATCCTTGCAAAAGATCATCTCCCAAACATTAAAGGGCAGCCACTTGAATCCTGTGAAGACTGTCTAGCAGGCAAACAACACAGAGTATCTTTTAAAAGATCAGATGATGCAAGAAGAAGAAAGCAGATTCTGGATCTTGTTCATTCAGATGTTTGCTCAACGTCTGAAAGGTCTGTTGGTGGTGCTCAATACTTTGTTACCTTCATTGATGATCACTCTATGAAGGTGTGGGTGTATCCATTGAAGACGAAAGATCAAGTTATTCAAGCTTTCAAGGAGTTTCATGCTTCTGTAGAACGAGCATCTGAAAGAAAACTGAAATGCTTGAGAAGTGATAATGGCGGAGAATACATAGGTCTGTTTGAGACATATTGCAAAACTCATGGGATAAGACATGAGAAAGTTCCTCCCAAGACACCTCAGATGAATGGAGTAGATGAAAGGATGAACAGAACGATCGCAGAGAAAGTCAGAAGCATGCTTTCTCAAGCAAAACTTCCCAAATCATTTTGGGGCGAAGTAGTGAAACCTGCAGTTGATCTGATAAATCCGTCTCCTTCAAGACCTTTAAATGGAGAGATTCCAGATGAAGTATGGACTGGAAAGAAAGCCTCTTATGGTCACTTGAGAGTCTTTGGGTGTAGGGCATTTGTCCACATTCCTAAAGATGAAAGAGAAAAGCTAGATGCAAAGACGAAGGAATGCATATACCTTGGTTCACCAAGAGATGAACTTGGTTTCAGATTATGGGATCCTGCACACAAGAAGATTGTTCGAAGCAGGGATGTGGTGTTCTTTGAAGATCAAACGATCCAAGACATTAAGCAATCTGAGAAGCCAAAGCACAAAGTGATTTATGATTCAAGTCCTGTTGTGATAAACAATTCAAGGGGAGAGAATCCTCAAAGGAATGATGAACATGATCAGGAGGAACAATTTGATCAGACAGAACAACCTGACCAGATAGAACAAAGTCAGGATTAGATGATGGAGACTGATGAGACAGAAGAAGAGTCTCAAGTAAGACGATCCGGAAGAGTCAGACAACCATCGAGAAGATATTATTCAGATGAATATGTCAATCTCACTGATGAAGGAGAACCTCAAAGCTTCGTAGAAGCAATTGAGACGAATGATAAGGAAAAATGGTTGCAAGCCATGGAAGAAGAAATGCGGTCCCTGAAAGAGAATCAGATGTATGACCTGGTGAGATTACCAGATGGACGAAAGGCGTTGAAAAACAAATGGGTGTTCAAGCTCAAGACGGAAGAGAACAACCCAAACCCCAAGTACAAAGCAAGAATTGTTGTAAAGGGGTGCAACCAGAAGAAAGGCCTAGATTTCAAAGAAATCTTCTCACCAGTGGTGAAGATGACATCTATTAGAGCAATTCTCGGTCTAGCTGCAAAACTAGACTTGGAGATTGAACAACTTGATGTAAAAACAGCATTCCTACATGGAGACCTAGAGGAGGAAATCTATATGGAGCAACCAGAAGGTTTTGCAGAACCAGGCAAGGAACACCTAGTGTGTGCGTCCCAAGAAAAGCCTCTACTGTGCCTCAAGCAAGCTCCAAGGCAATGGTACAAGAAGTTTGATCTCTTCATGACCCAACATAATTTCAAGAAGACCTCCACAGACCATTGTGTGTTTGTGAAGAACTATGAGAATGGTGAATCCATCATACTTCTGTTTTATGTTGATGATATTCTAATTATTGGGAAAGATAAGGCGAAAATAGCTGCTCTCAAGAAGGCATTGAGCAAGTCTTTTGCCATGAAATATCTGGGTGCAGTGAAGAAGATTCTTGGAATGAAGATAACTAGAGATCGTTCTAGAAGGATGCTGTGGATGTCATAAGAAGACTATATCCATAAAGTTCTTGAAAGGTTCAATATGCATAATGCCAAACCTGTGCATGTTCCATTACCTGGTCATCTCAAACTGAGTAAGACGCAATGTCCAGGGAGTGAAGAAGAAAAAGAAGAAATGAACAAGGTGCCCTATTCTTCTACAGTGGGTAGTCTTATGTATGCAATGGTCTGTACAAGACCAGAAATTGCTTATGCTGTCGGAGTTGTGAGTAGATTCCTATCAAATCCAGGAAATGAACACTGGAATGCAGTGAAATGGATACTACGATATCTGAGAGGAACTGCCAAAAGCTGCTTGTGTTTTGGCAATGGAAATTTAAAGCTTCTTGGGTATTCAGATGCGGATATGGCAGGAGATGTGGATTCAAGAAAGTCTACATCAGGATATCTAATTGCTTTTGCAGGGGGAGCTATCTCATGGCAGTCAAGACTACAAAAGTTCATTGCTTTAAGCACTACAGAAGCAGAATTCAGCCCAATCACCGAAGGTGGCAAAGCGATTTTATGGATGAAGAAGTTCCTACAAGAGTTAGGACAGGATCAGGAAAGTTATATTCTCTATTGCGACAGTCAGAGCGCAATCCATCTCAGTAAGAACTCGACATTTCATTCAAGGTCGAAACACATCGACGTAAGGTATCACTGGAAGTGTGATGTGTTGGAAAGTTAACTGCTGCAGATTGAGAAAATACACACAAAAGATAACGGGGCGGATATGATGACAAAAGCTCTACCGAAAGAGAAGATAGAAGTCTGTAAAGAAGTTGCAGGCTTAGCATCAACCCCAAACTGATTCAAGGATATTTTCCCTTTGGCTGAAGGGGGAGATTTGTTGGAAATCTCAGCCAAAGCAAGTCCCACATTGTATGGGAGCTAACTTGGAGAGCCCCCTTATGCCTATATAAAGAAGCTTAAGGGGTGCTAACTAAACACACCAATCCTCACAAGAGAGAGTGAGAGAAAAATAGAGAGATCCTTAGAGAGAGTTTTCTCAGAGAGAAAAATAGTGAGCCAATTTGTGAGAGTGTTATCCACAAATTAAGGATACAATATTCTTGTATTTTTTGTATTCCCATTATTGTTATAGTGGAAGTTTAAGCGGCCTACGGGTCCCATGGTTTTTTCCTTGCTCACATTGAGGAGGTTTTTCCACACTAAAAATTGTCCGGTGTTATTACACTTATTTTTACGCTTCCGCTTAGTGCCTATTTTTGAGTTCACAGAGGAGGGAAATTATGCTGGTATTTCCCAACAGAGAATACTTGAATGAATTGATGGTGGTGTGCTCACTTCTTATTAAGCTCCACATCTACACTAAAAATTGCAAAATGTGTTCAACACAAATATTCTTTGTGTGCTTGAACTTCTCTTTCAAATCAATCTTATGATGCCCATTTTCCCTCCCAATGAAGATCCACCGCTGGTTTGAGTGTGGCCTGTTCGTGTGGAAGAGTGTGAGGTCTCGCAATGGTGGCGGTCCGACGGCTAGACAAAGATGGAAGCTGGGAGGCGGTGGCGTGCGGTATCTGTGGCGGGGTCGACGACAGAGCGACCATGGATTCTGCAGTGCGTGGAGGACGCCGAAAACTTGATCACTGTGCTCGGTTGGTTCTTGGATGAGGAATGGGGTTTCGCTAGCTTTCTTTGAGCTCATTTGTTTGGTCGAACAGAGACAGGAGAAACAGGATTGGGCGGCGATGTGGTGGATACCGGTGTTTGGATGGAAGGGAATGACATTGTCGGAGACCCAAGATTCGGCGACAGGGAGTTTCGAGAGAGAAGGGATGTCACCGTTGCCGACGGTGACGGTGACGGAGATGCCGGCAAGATCCTGATTCTTCCCCATCTTCATTTCTCTTTCCATGGCAATACCTTTTCGTGTTTCTCCGGTATTCAGTCAAAATGTGCTATTAATATTGACCGTTCCTTTATTATATTGTTATATCTACGGTCATCATTTAGTGAGTACCGCTCCACCGAGTTCTGCCTGGAGCATTGAAGACGGCCCACAGAAACGGGGGAAACGTTCAAGTTCAAAGTAAAGAAGAGAACCGGTTAAATAGGAAAGGGGGAAGATGAAAGAGTGTTTACGTAATAAAAGGGTGGAAGTGAGACACTTGGGTAAAGTAGGGGTGTTCATCAACCGATTCAAACCGCTAAAACCGAACCGAAAAGCCGAAAACCGAACAAACCGAAAATCGAAAAAACCGAAAACCCAAAAAACAGTTTTTTCCATTGGATTGGATCGGATTTTGGATCCCTTGGTGACATCCAATCCAATCCAATCCAAACCGATCTACTATAGACATATATTATTATTTTTGAATTTATAGTTTTACTCATACTTAAATATTGTTTTGCATACTTTTATGACCGTAATTCTCTTTAATATTTTTGTTGGAATGACATGTATGAGATTGTTTAGAATAAATGTTAATGTTTTGAAGTTATATTTTGCTAAAAGTTTTGATGCATAATATACATATACTTGATTGAGTAACCATGAAAAATAGGAAATCAATTAAGTAATTTGGGAAATAATTAGCTATAGTTTATTTGTAGCTAGTTCAAGGAAAAAATAGGATAAGTGAGAGTAGATATAGAGAATTAACATAAAAGAATATTTAACATAAAAGAGCGTGTTAAAAAATATCAATAATTATTTTTTTCCCAAACTCCCAATATTTTCTAAATTATTCTCTAAAATTCTCCTCTCTCTTCATCAAATGAAATACCGTTTAATAAGGAACAAATAGTTGTCGGCTTTCATAAAGATTCTACTGTTCTAGTATAGATAGATGTTAAAATAGGTATTAGGCACCCTAAACTAGCTCTCTTAAATGAAAATTATATTTTGTCCATTATTAAATAAGTGGAAATGATACTTGACATAAGAAAAAAATAAAGGATGACAAAAACCGAATTATCCAATCCAATCCAAACCGCATTTGATTGGATTGGATTAGATCGGATTTTTCTAAGGAAGCACATCGATCCAATCCAAACCGCACTTAGTTTTCATCATTGGATCGGATGATTTTTTAGCTCAAAACCGATCCAATCCAATCCGTGAACACCCCTAGGGTAAAGGGGGAATATGATTAAAATAATAAGGATAAAAGTGGGATAAAATTTGATAAGTTATAAGTTAAAACGTTATTTTAAATATATTATGAAAAAAATGCTATAGTTAATGTAATAAATTTGTTTACCAAACACCTCTAATTTGGTCAAACAAGTTTATAAGCTAGTCAAATAAGCTATAAGTTAGCTTATTGTGCTTGCCAAACAGAGCCTAATTTATTTCAATATTGGACCTTGGACATATCATAGTTTCGAATTGAATCTCATAAAGAAGATCTTTTATCTCATGGTAGCTTGCTCCAATTCCCTTACGAAACTTTCCTTATTGGGTTAGTTATACACTTCACATGTTTCTAGGGATTCATATGGTATTATCAAATGATACAAGTCTTGGATAAGAAATTGCAACGTACTAGAATGCCCTTGCTGACGATCCTTTATGTCGACAACATCTAGGGTTCCTCGAACAATATGATATCTCACACCGGGTAAATCTTTAACCCCTCCATACTCTTACTAAGACTACAGAAAAGTCTAAGACTTGTTAGCTTATCAAAATATAAAATTTCGTAACGCTAATAAAATCACGTAATTTTTAAAGCGCCAAAGTTATCCTGACTTTCAATTCTTATGGACCGTTTGATCCATCTGACGCTCCATATATTGGCATGTGTCCTTATTAATTTTTTGGCTAAAATATTTTTTTTATCTTTTATTTTTTGGATAAAATTCATTTGGATCCTTTATCTTTAAAAAGATTTATTTTAGTCATTTATGTTTCAAAAGATCCATCGCTAATTCCCATACGTTTCACCACAGCTTTTCGAATTGCTTCTGTTTGTATACAATTCCCATTCTGCATTTCAATCCCTGACATGTAACTCCTCACTCCATTCCTAATCATCTCTTGCATCACCCCTCAACTTGAGGAACCTATCGATCGAGCCCTCAGACTTGGATCTGTGGCTAAACCAAGTAAATTTCTTGGAGTTGAGAACTTTCAGATTGATTTAGGCAGTGACACCATTTTGAAGAGAGCAAAGTTGCAGTACCGAATAAGGAAAGATCCGCTTACTAGAGCCACTGCGTTGTTACCACTCGCCGCATCCGCCACCGTTCGCGCCGTCTTGCCGTCGTTCCCCAAAAGTCCTGCGCAGCCGGCATAAGTAACAGAGCCTAGCAAAAAGACCATTTTGAGTAGTTTTTGAAAAATAGAGACTAAAATGATTCTTTTCAACAATAAAAGATCAAAATAAATTTTATCAAAAAATAAAAGACCAAAAATATATTTTAGTCTGTTTTTTTGAAATTGAAAAAGGAACACAACATGCAGTATTTCGAATTCCGATCTTCTCCCTCCGCCACGCCACCGTGACAACCGCCATCAGACCACTGTGATCTCCGACCACCGATGCTGCACCCACACCGCCCTCCCCTCTCATCCACCTAACGCTTCTCTTAACACCCAAGCCATGGCCTCTCTTAAGCAAGCTCAGGTTGAATATTATTCTAAATTTCAATGTATGCTGCCATGAACGGAGTGAATGCTGGTATTGCTACCTCTGTTTTCTGATGACTGAAGGAGTGTTTACTTTCTTCGACCATGCGAAATTCCTACACCCCCAAATTTGTTGAAACTTGAACTTTGACATTGTTCTCTTTTGCTTAACTCTCTTGTTATTACCAATCCAATTTTGATCACCATGCCTAGCTAACTCTCTCATTATGTTCACAGTTATTACATTTGGCAAAATCTGAATCGCCTTGGGCGGCTTTGGTGGCGGTGACGACGGCGGTCTCCAAGGGGAGAGACTGTTTAGAGAGCCAAAGAATAAAGCGGTGAGGGTGCAGCTGTAGTGGTCGGAGATGACGACGGCCTGATTGCGGTTGGCCTTGACCACGACGGAGCGGTTGAGGGAGAAGATCGAAAATCAGTAAATCACAAATTCACAATGCTTTGTGTTCCTTTTTTTCGTTTCAATCTCTTTTTTTAAAAAAAAAGTTTAAAGTAATATCTGGTATCTATAGATGACATGAATTCTCAATTTGTTATCTATACATGAAAAATTATTAGAATGATCTCTATTCGTATAAAAAATTCATATTTAGTTTCTCTATATTATTCGTTTGGTCTCTATGCGAGCAAAAAATTATTAAGTCCCAAAAATTTTGTACGACAGGACCAAACAGAGACTTTTTATACATATAGGGACCATTTCAATAAATGTTTATATATAAAGACTGAAAATTAATATTACGTGTAGTGGAAAAAGTATTACTTTAACTTTTAAAAAATAATAATAAGGACATGTGGCACCCTCTAGAGCAATACATTGATCCAACGGTCAATAAGAATTTGATGTCAGGGTAACTTTGGCGCGTTAAGGTAGACAATCTAAATCCGTATTGCAAGCCCTAATCTCAGTTTTATTCGAACTTGCGCCGCACAGAGCAAAGAAGCTGCCTTTGCTACTCACACTGCACGAACAGCACCCAATTCCCTCAAATTGAAGAGGAAAAAGCGAAGAAGCCTTTGCTCTCTCTGCTTTCATCAAACCCTAATTCCTATTGTATTCAAATTGGGGTTGTAGCATTAGCAGAGTGGGAAAACAATTGTACCAGCAGCGAGGTCCTAAACTGATTCACTCTTTTATCTTCTCAATTTTAATTTATCCCTATTCTGTATGTGTTTATTTTGCTTCTTATTCTCCTGTTCTGTGCTTAGTGTTCAGTTTGTTTTTTAGTTTTTGTTTCTCTAAAAGCAGGGACTTTGAATTTCGTATCTGTTTATTTTATTTTGATTGTAAGAGATACACAAATGCTGCATCAAATTTGTGAAGTCAATTTAAAACCATGTGCAAATAATAATCTCAATCGAATTAGATTAAAATGAACTAAACTCAAGTTTGAATTGTGCTCTGTTAAAGCCAATTTTTTTTACTGTAGAAGAAAGCAGTTAGGTTAAATTCGAAATGATATGGTGTGTTTTTGGATTGATCGATCTGATAACTGATGGTTTCATATAACTCTACTGCAGCGGATATAATAGTGGTGTACGAGGGTTTTCCTTCATCAGTAGCTGAAGGGGCACCAAAAAATCATGTTGTGATATAACAATTTGTCTGTAATGGAGGGTTTAGGTTTTACCTGGTACGATCGTCTCAGCAACATTGTTAGTTGGAAGAGGAGTCAAATGTCGTGCAGGCCTCCTCCTGTTTCGCTGTCGGTTTTCAGAGGTCACAGCCTGTCCCCCTTGTTGGCAACTCCATCTTCAGAGGATGCTAGCAAGGCCTCTAGTGATGAGAACGCTGGTTATGTCACCGATTCGTAGAGAAAAGAATTCAACCTTAACAGTTGTCAAAGGAAGGAATTTAGAGGGTCTGAGTTTGGGGCAATTGGGTGTTCCTCAGGATGGATTGGGGAACAATAAAAGGGTTAGAAGGGTTAAACTCAAGTTCGGTGGCGTGACCCGTACAATTCAAGCCAATGTTACATCTAACGCTGCTTCACGCGGAAAGCAACAGGTATTTCTCTTTTGTATGTAACAGTTGCTTTTGTCCGAATTTACGGCAACAACTTACTCCTCAACATGCTTTTATACAATATGTTAGATATTAGGGTTGTAAAGCCATTCAAGTGCTTCCCCCAGAAAGCTTAAGCTTTTAGGAGAGTTGATGCTTGACATGTTATTAGAGCCTCTATGACAAAGTAGTTAGGAATTCGATCCTTATTTGCCCTCATTCTTCATAATCAAATTAAATTTCCAATTTAGGTAAATTGGGCCGATGCATTGTCCACGCTTCAGCCCAAAGGGGTCTTGCAAGAGGAGGCTTGTTGGAGATTTTGAACGATTCTAGTGCTTCGCCTTATAGCTTAGTTGGTCCTTGGTACCATGCATGGCTATTGGTCGTGGGATATTTGGCTTTTTCAATTATTAGTAGGGTGGTGTGACTCGCACTATTCAAGCCAAATCTACATCCAACGGTGCTTCAGACTTTTTCTTACCATCTTTGCTTGACCTTGATGAGGCATCATTTTCCATATTAGAGACACTAGAGACTTTTCGACGTTTCTTGCCGAATTCTTCTTTATCTCTATTCGCTGCAGAAACTTTTGTTGTTTTCAGCTTTTCCAAGTATCGATTCTCATCATCCTCAGAGTCTTCATCACTGAATTCCCCATCAAGTACATGCCTCCTTGGTACTCGCTTGCTCTTACGAACTGGTTCAGACTTGTCTCCTTCCTCAGACGTGTTCTTTCTAGATATCCTCCCCATCAATGTCTCCTCCTTCCCATGACCATCGTGGTAGTATTTCTCAAAGGGTGGTTTTGGTCATGGGAAGGAGGACAAATACTTCCACGATGGTCATGGGAAGGAGGAGACATTGATGGGGAGGATATCTAGAAAGAACACGTATAAGGAAGGAGACAAGCTTGAACCAGTTCGTAAGAGCAAGCGAGTACCAAGGAGGCGTGTACATGATGGGGAATTCAGTGATGACGACTATGGGGATGATGAGATTCGGTACTTGGAAAAGCTGAAAACACCAAAAGTTTCTAATATGGGCAAGAATCATCGAAAATTCTCTAGTGTCTAATATGGAAAATGCTGCCTCGTCAAGGTCAAGCAAAGGTAGTAAGAAAACGTCTGGATCTGATAGTGTGTATGAGAAGTTGAGAACACATACTATGAGGATGCGAGATCTGATGTTGAGCTTGAGGATAAGAAAAAGCAAAAACAGAGGAAGGAATCTGTTGATATATTAATGGACAGTATGAGGGAAATGACTCTTACAAGGCATCAACGGGCCCTTCTGTCAAGCAAAAATGCCTCTGCATCTGGTGCATGTTTCATCGAGTTTCCCAATGGATTACCACCTGCCCCACCTAGAAGTGAGCATTTATCTGTACTTTATTTTCTGTTATCCATTTCATACCGACTCGTTAGCCACGTAGCTTAATTTATAACATTATTTCTTATCTACAGAGCAAAAGGTGAAGCTTTCTGAAATGGAGCTGCAACTGCGGTCGCTCAGAAGCGTAGAATGCAAGTTGAGAAGGCTGCCAGGGAATCTGAGGTTTCTCTCTCTCTCCGAGTTACAGTTTTCATCCTCATTGTGTTTGATTTTACACAAAAAGGCAAGTCCATTTGAATTTGTTTTGTAGGTTGAAGCTATCAGAAAAATACTTGGTCAAGACTCCACTAGGAAGAAGAAAGAAGAGAAAATGAATAAGTGTCAAGAAGAACTGGCACAGGTCTTGCAACATCAAATGAATTTCCCACACTTTGCAGGAGAAAGCAGCTAATGCACAAATGCTTGCTTCAAACAGCATCAAATATGTGATGGGTCCTATCGGGACAACTGTGACTTTTCCTGAGGAAATGAGGATCCCTAGCATATTGAACTCCAAACCCATCAGGTATTAGTGAAAAATAAGCAAGGGTTCCCACATTTTTGTGAACGAGTGCGGGTAAAGAAGCTAGCTCACGAGAGTAGGATTCGCTTTGAAACTTGGAATATAGGCACACTTACAGGTAAATCAATGGAAATAGTTGACACTATGATTAGGAGGAGGATCAATTTCATGTGCCTACAAGAAACTAAGTGGGTGGGAGAAAAGGCAAATGAATTAGACTCTTCGGGTTTTAAGCTTTGGTACACTGACAAAGTAAAATCGAGAAATGGGGTGGGCATAATTGTGGATAAATATTGGAAGAATGATATCGTGGATGTAAAAAGGGTTGGAGATAGGATCATTGCCCTAAAATTTGTAGTGGAACAAGACACCTTTAATGTGATTAGTGCTTACGCACCTCAGGTAGGGTTAGAAGAACATTTCAAGGTAAAATTTTGGGAGGATTTAGAAGGCCTAATTCAGGAAATACCGCTAGGTGAAAAGATTTTCTTAGGAGGTGATCTAAATGGGCATGTAGGGAAGGCACCTAGAGGTTACGACGGTTTGCATGGGGGATATGGCCTAGGGGAGGTAAATGGTGAGGGCAAGTCTATTTTGGACTTTTCATCTGCCTTCGATCTTACTATAGCCAATACGTGTTTTAGGAAACGTGAGGAGCATCTTATCACGTACAAAAGTGGGGTGACTAGCTCTCAAATAAATTTCTTTCTTATTAAGAGATCGGATAGAAAGATTTGCTTGGACTGTAAAGTCATACCTGGAGAGAGCTTGACTACCCAACATAGAGTCTTGGTCATGGATGTAAGAGTTAAAAGGAGTGTGAAGAGAAGAAGCCACGAAAAGGTTTCAAGGATCAAGTGGTGGCAACTGAAGGGTGAAAAACAAAGGATCTTCCAACACAAGGTTTTGGAGGGAGGGTTTTGGGAGGCAAACGGAAGTGCAAATGTTATGTGGGACAAGATGGCCAAGGGGATTAGGAAGGTAGCTATAGAGACGCTTGGTGAATCAAGAGGATTCGGACCTAAGGGTAAAGAATCCTGGTGGTGGGATGAAAGTGAATCCTGGTGGTGGGATGAAAGTGTGCAAGCTAAGGTTCGGGTTAAAAGGGAATGTTTTAAAGTTTGGTCTTTATGTAGAAATGCTGAAAATTGGGAAAATTATAAGGTGGCCAAAAAAGAGACCAAGAAGGCAGTGAGCGAAGCTAGAACTAAAGCTTTTGACAAGTTGTATCAATCCTTAGGCACCAAAGATGGTGAGAAATCTATTTATAGGCTTACTAAAAATAGGGAAAGAAAGACAAGAGACTTGGATCAAGTGAAGTGTATTAAGGATAAAGAAGGTAAAGTTTTGGTTAAGGAACAAGATATTAAAGATAGATGGAAGAATTATTTCCACAAGTTATTTAATGAAGGATTTGAAGTTTTATCATGCTCACAGGTGCTTGACATCAGAGAGGAGGACCAAAATTATACTTTTTATCGTAGAATCCAAGAGCATGAGGTAAAAGAAGCTTTGAGAAGGATGGATAATGGCAAGGCAGTTGGACCGGACAATATACCTTTGGAGGTATGGAAGAGTCTAGGAAATAGAGGCATTAGTTGGCTCACGAAGTTTTTTAACGAGATTATGAGGTCAAAGAAAATGCCGGACGAATGGAGGAGAAGCACTTTAGTTCCGATTTACAAGAACAAGGGAGATATACAAAATTGCGCAAATTATAGGGGGATTAAGCTTGAGTCATACTATGAAGCTATGGGAAAGGGTGCTTGAACGGAGACTAAGAAAAGAAACCAAAATCACCGACAACCAATTTGGTTTCATGCCCGGGATGTCGATCATGGAAGCAATTTACTTGCTACGACGAGTGATGGAATAATATCGAAGGGATCAAAAAGATTTACACATGGCCTTCATTGATTTGGAGAAAGCGTATGATAGGGTGGTAAGAGAGGTTTTGTGGAAAGCCCTAGAAAAGAAAGGTGTTCGGATTGCCTATATTCGAGCTATCAAGGATATGTATGAGGGGGCCACGACTAGTGTGAGAACGCAGGGTGGAGCCACAGAAGATTTCCCAATAACCATAGGCCCGCACTGGGGGTCAGCTTTAAGCCCCTATCTTTTTACCTTGGTCTTGGATGTACTTACGGAACACATTCAAGAGCCAGCACCGCGATGCATGCTTTTCGCTGATGATATAGTCCTAGTTGGAGAGTCGAGAGATGATATAAATGGAAGGTTGGAGACTTGGAGACAAGCTTTAGAAGCACATGGCTTCCGCTTGAGTAGAGGCAAGACGGAGTATATGGAATGGAAGTTTAGCAAAAGGCGAAACACCTCTAGCTTAGAGGTGAAAGTTGGAGACCACAACATACCACAAGTCACACGGTTTAAATATCTTGGGTCTATTATACAAAATGACGGAGAAATTGAGGGAGATGTAAACCATCGGATTCAATCAGGGTGGTCGAAATGGAAGAAGGCTTCGGGTTTTTTGTGTGATAAAAAGGTACCTCTTAAGCTAAAGGGAAAATTTTACCGTACAGCTATTAGACCGGCGATGTTGTGTGGGACGGAGTGTTGGGCGGTAAAAAATCAACACGAGAGTAAAATCAATGTAGCAGAGATGAGAATGTTGTGCTGGATGAGCGGAAAAACTAGACGTGATAGGATTATGAATGATAGCATTAGAGAGAGAGTTGGGGTAGCACCTATTGTAGAAAAGATGGTTGAATCTCGACTTACGTGGTTTGGGCATGTATGGAGGAGACCTTTAGATTCTGTAGTAAGGAGAATGGACCAAGTGGAAGGCAATCCAATAGCTAGAGGCAGAGGTAGGCCAAGAAAAACTATAGGAGAAACTATTAAGAAAGATTTGGAGGCCAATGATTTAACTATTAACATGATTTATGATAGAACATTATGGTGCCGTATGATCCATGTAGCCGACCCCACCTAGTGGGATAAGGCTTGGTTGTTGTTGTTGTTGTTGTTATTGTACCTGTTAAACTGTCTCACTGATAACTTGTTTGGTTATGTGTGGCAAATAAAATGAAAGAAATTGAGAGGATTGAAAATTGTTATAAAATAATCATTATTTACTGAAATAGGAAAGCTGTTTGTCTTTGGCTTTAGTTGTTTCCATGATTTGGACAACAACAAATATTGACCAGAAGTTAGATACTCATGGATGTAAGGTGTCGTGCTTTGCTAATTTGATGCATGGGAACTGTGTTAGACGGTCTTCCTGCGAACTTTGTAAGACATGTTTGGCAAATAAAATAAAGAGGGAAAACATAAGTTGAGGAATGCAATTTGAAGTTATAAAAATTATGCTGTTTATCCAAAAAGAAATCTGAGTTTTGCCTTGACTATAGCTTTTTCCTGACGGGCATTTAAATCCTGGGCCTCCAACTTAGGTGGTAGCTTGGGAATTTGAGTTGGAAGATATAGTGGACGAGTGTCTTGTGCAAGTTAAAGATGGTTCTAACTGCATGGACAGGTGGCAGCTGGAAATTGGCAGTTGGTGCTACTGCAATCATGGAAGTGAATATCTATATGATGGGAATGAAGAGTGGTGTGAGGAGGGAGGTCTTCATTTGGGTAGTTTTGGGGTGGCTATGCTGCTCTGATATTTTTCTATCTTTTTCTACTGTTTTTCTGCATTCTTAGTTGTTAATTGGAGGTTGTTCCTTATCATTTTTCAACTATTTCTCTTATTAATATCAGTTCCTAACATTTCCCTGATCTTGACAACAATAAACATTGTTCAGTAGTCAGAAACTGTTGCTGTAAATTTATATAGCAAACACAATTCAACCTTCTTCTCCACTAATGATATCATTGGTACTGTTTCAGTTATCCTTCACCTCGCGAGAAGTTAAGTATCTGGATTCGAAATCAAAGCTTCCTCTTTGCAGTCTCCAATTCTTCAAGGCTGTACATGAGAAGATGGCGGCTGAAACTACCTCTACCTCTCGATGTTACAAATGATCCTCTATCACTGGCTTATGCCAATGGAACCACCTTGATGGTTTTTTGTCTAGGGCTTTTGGCAGAGCCCTCATATTGGAGATTGTTCATTTACTCTATTATACTTTTTGATGCCTTGTTATTCAGACATTTATAGTAGCGACTACTAGACAGAAGTCGTTTTGGCTATGTTTGCAATAAGGAAGAAACTTCGATATACTTTGAATGCTTGATTACATATTTTAAAGGTTAACTTTATGGTGCACCACTCATCATAATAATGCAGTGGTGCACCATCACGTGGCAGCTCCTTGACCAATCATTTAGCTATGTCGGCCTTTTTACTTCTCAATTCATTTAGTATTCAAACCCATTTTTTATACATTATGATCTCGTATAAATTATTTTCAAAATACATAGTTTTTTGTCTTGTTAAAATACAAATACACAAGGCCCAAACACATTATAATAATAAGAGATCTCATAAAAAAAATAAAAGCAATAAAAAGAAAAAAGTATGGTGACTGAACACGGGTGAGAGGCACAACAAGATGGACGTGAATGGCTGATGGTGGTTCATGTAGCGGTGAGTGGCTTCGGCAGGAGCCTCACGTCGGCCTTGCCGTCCTCCACCACGTCACCCTTACAAGCTACTCCATCAGTTGCCACCATCACCACCCAGAAACAGCATTGCGAGAAATTGCTAAAACGGCAAAACGAAGCGAGGAATGGATGCGGCGGAGCGAAGCGGTGGAACCTAAACATCGCAGAGCGCTGACGACAACGAGCGTGGATTGAAGGTTGAAGACGTCACCACCACTGCAACCCACCGATCTACGTGTTGCCCACCGTCTTCGACGCCTCAGATCTAGCGAATATGACTTCGTCTTCTTCCACGTGTGATCTAGCCTACCTCGACGGCGCCTCCATGGAGTTCCATCAGGCCTTCACGCGCTCCGCCGCCATCTGCAACGTCCTCCATGGTGTCTGGTTGGTGTCGCCTTGAATCTTTGCTTCTGGGTGGTCCGTGGGTTTTGGGCGATGGAACTCGTGAAAGAAGGTGGCGGCATGGTGGAGGACGTCTTGACAGAGATGATGTAACAGATTAAACAAACATTATTAATTTTCCGTATTTCTGGTAAGAATATTTTTCATATACATGTACTTTATGGCATAATACTACTAATATACATATTTGACTACATATAAGTTTGAAAAGTCAAACTGACACAAGGCACACATGACAACTCTATTGGTGGACACGTAGTGACATATGGGTGGTGAATCACTACTCCACTTTGAAGGGTGGTACACCATAGACGCTTCCTATTTTATTTTAAATTTTTTTAAGGTATTATTATTATGTACTTTGATGTTTCCGATAATTTTCTATCAGTATCACCGATTTATGGCAGTTATATGTATCTAATTTTGATGACAAGAAATGTTGTTCAGAAATTAGGAGATGCTGCGGTTTGTTTGGCGCGCACAACTTTCTTTATCTTCGAATGATATCGTATGACATTGTTTTTCAGTTATACTCCACCTTATGAGAAGGGTGTCGGTCCATCTTGTACCAATCCTGACAAGTATTGGCATTCAAAATCAAACCTTCCTCTTTGAATTCTCCAATGCTACGAGGCTATGGAGAGAAAGATAGTGGCTGGAACTACCTCTTGATTTTGTGATTGATCCTTTATTACTGGCTTATGCAAGTTATATGGAACCACCCTTGATTTTATTGTGTTGTTCTATAATATGTATTTTATTTGATTCTAGTATAAGAGTTTTTGTGTTAATGATATCCAATTGATTGGAAATGGACAAGGCATGTAGATAGAATCGTTTTGTTTTGTTGGCTTTTCATGTAGCAATACTAGACAGAAGGAAGTCCTTTTTATTCACATTGAAAAGTTTTTAAATACAAACTAGGGATGGAAGTAGGCCAGGCCGCCCAACAGGGGCCTATGGCCTGGTCTATTTAATAAAAAGGCCGGGTAAAGGCTTTTTCAAATGCCTTTTTTGATAAATAGGTCAGGCTTGAGCTTCAGAAAAAGCTTACGAAGCCTGATAGGCCGGCCTATTTATAAATAATAAATAAATAAATAAATAATATTAAAAATAAAAATATTTGTTATTATATATATATAATATGATTTATATAATTTAAAGAGATGCAATTTGCTCTTTATTTATAGAATGTTGGTTTGCTCCACATGTATACTTTGAGAGATGTGGGACTTTATAGAATGTTGGTTTGCTCCACATGTATACTTTGAGAGATGTGAGACTAACAGAGACAATTGTAAACTAACTGTGGTTACATTAGCATCTTGGCCTGCAAGCCACTCGCACAATGTTATCACCTGATGACAACAGATGTGTGAGGCAAGTAAATGAAATGAGCCTTGAGGAAGCGAAATAGGAAATGTGGTTTACCTCCTGGGTTGTCCATGCGCGAGGACCAGCAAATGTGAGGGGGAAGGGAATTGTTAGATCAGAATGAGCATACATGCATAAAGTTCAGATAGAAACGAAAAGGCAATTGCCAGGGACAATGCAACAGAAGACCATCATTGCTATAGGAGTTAGTCCCACATTGCTAAAACTATACATGTGAAGCAGACCATCATTCTATAAATAGAGAGCAATTGGGTATCTTTTAATAAAATTAGACAGGCCCTTAAAAAGACTAACAGGCCAGGATAGGCTTTTAAAAAGGCCAGGCCAGACTTAAAAAAAAGCTTTTGACAGGTAACAGGTCAGGCTTAGGCTTTTAATTTTTCAAACAGGCCAGGCCTATTTAATCAAAGCCTGGCCTGGCCTATTTCCACCCCTAATACAAACCATCATTGTATCATATATTAAAATAGGTGTAAGTGTTATCTAAGGATAGTCATATCACAATTGTTATGTGTAAAGAAGAGGAGTATAAACCACGATAATTAAAATCAGTTAGAGGGTAATTCAATCATTAGAGATAAAGAGAGAGAGGGAGAATGAAAAAATAGGACAAAACTTACGTACAATACCATATATGCTTGTGTTCTTCAGTTACAATGTGACGTGCAAAAAAAAAAAACATATGTAACCCGCCTATTGACATCGTTACCCACTCTCCATCCCCAAAATCAAGGCTTCCTCTAAACCTTTCTTCACTTCTTCTCCATTCAATATGCCTTCCCAAATGAAATATCATACCAACTCACATCTATCCTCCATCACGTAGCCCACTATCCATACAACACTTCCCAAATTAATCTATGTTGGAAATGTCACTGCCACGACCCATATAACAAAGATATTGATGGTGGCGTCTTGCATGATCATCGATGGCAAACCCAATCTTGCAAAAATTCACATTATCCCAACCCAAATTCTACTTAAACCCTGTGATGCATGAAATTATATTTCTCATTGCTTGAAATTATAAAAGAAAATAGATAATATATCTAATATCAAAAAATACAAGAGGATACTATATAGGTATTCACTCCATTAATACTATATATTTAAATGAAGTGTCTATTTATCTCAATGTGTTTTTGTCCTGTTATGTTGAACCTGATTATGAGTAATACTAATGGTTGATTTTTATTGTTTCAAAACAACTTTACAGGGGCCACATAATTTTTTTTTAGGTCATCCAATATGGTTTTAATCCATAGTAGCTGATATACTCCTTAAGTCATAGCTCAAACGATCTATATATTGTATCCTTCTATGGTGAGCAGCCAAGGAAAATAAGTTCCTTACAATATTTAACTTTGCTACGGGAGCAAATGTTTCCTTATAGTCAATCCCATAGATGTGGATGTACCCTTTGACAACCAAGTATGCCTTACATTAATCCATGTTTTGTTCTTCGCCAATACACTCATCTTCCATGGCTTGAAACCAGATCCTATCCTTCAATGCTTCATGTACTAATGCAAATTTTTTGATAGAATCAATGAAACTCTTGATCCTTATGTTGCTAAGTGTGTCTTCTTAGGTTATTCTCTTGGCAAGAAGGAATGTAAATGGTATCATCCTTTGACTCGACGCTTCTTTCTTTTCATGGATGTTACCTTTTAAGAATCCAAATCTTTTTTCACTCAACTTTAACTTTACAAGGAGAACATTTTGAAAGTTGAGTATTTCTTTCCAGAGTCTTCTATATCTCTCGATTCTCCTTAGTCCTCTATACTTCCCTTGTTGTCTTTTAGTGCACAGGAATTAGCTTCTTCTTATTCTACACCTCAACCTGCAAAGGCCAATACACAAAACTGGTGTATCAGAAGAGGAACAAACTCGACCTCGTCCAATTGAAGCTTCAAATGTCAAAGCCTATAAGTAGTACTGACTAATCCTAATGTTCTAGATTTTGGTACTTTTGATATTTATTTAATTGATTGTGACCCTGACCAAAATGACTAACCCATTGCCTTGGGAAAATTGAGAATGTTTTGTGCCAAGTATACGGTTTCACAATTTGTTTCTTCTAAATATTTTTCCTTACGATACCACATTTCAAGTAAGTGACAATCTTTTTTTTCTACAATACCATTTTGTTGGAGAATACACTCTTTAAGGAATTTAGTAAAATCTTGGTTGACATACTCCCTATCATTCTCAGAATGTATGTGTTTGATTGGTTTTCCAAATTGAGTTTGAATCATATGATAGAAATGAACAAATAATAAGAACAATCATGGTTTATCTTTCATGAGGAAGAGTCAAGTCAACAAGTACAATAATCAATAAAATTAAGAAACAAAGCATTTTCTGTCAGAAACACTAGGAATGGATGATGGTCCCCCCTCACATTAAAATGAATAAGATCAGGAGGTTTAATATTTTTATTAGAACTGGATAAAAAGATATTCAGTGATGTTTAGGAAACTAACAGACATTACAATGAAACGACTTAACAGACTCTTCCAAAAACAATGATGGGAACATGAACTTATGCAAAGGAAAAGGAGGGTGAACAACACACTTGTGTTGAAGCCAAATTTTAGAAATAAGAGACTTTGAGCCAGTCTAATGACAGGAAGGTAGCAACTTCTAACCATAACCACGTGCAACATCAATGTTGAGGAGATAGTATAACATTCCTTGTTTCAAAGCAACTCCAATCATCCTACTTGTGGTAAGATCCTGAAAGACACAATGAGAATTGGAAAAGATTATTGTACAGTTTAGATCTTTGGCAATCTTATAAATGGAAATAAGATTAATCGAAAGGTTGGAAACATGGAGCACATCCTTTAAGTGAAGGGAATACTGGAGTTTAATGTTACTGCATCCCGCCTATTGAGGCATGAGAGCCATCGACTGCAATTATATGATGTTTATCCGTAGAAGATTGATAAGACGACAAATGTTGTTTCTTGTGGTCTAGAGGAATCTAATGATCGAGAGCTCTTCATAGTCATTCCACTTCTTGAAGCACCATTAAATGTAGAATTGGCTTGAATAGTATGGGGTCACACCCTCTTTTTAACCCTGTTTTCATTCCCCAATCTATCCTGAGAAACGCCAAATTGCCTCTGACCCTGTAAATTCCTCCCACAACACACATATATGCATTTATTGATTCTATATGTCATTTTTTTAATAAGACATATATTTGGTTGGATATTCTCTTCAACTTAACACAAATGGATTATGGAAATCAAAGCTATCCTTCAATTTGATATAACCTTTCCAATTAGTCGGAGCAAGAAAGCCTTCAACATTTATTTTATAAACAGCTATGTATAGGCATGCCTTATTATACGACACATGGAACCTTCCATCCTTTTTACTCTTCTGATAGGATTTATCACCTTCAGATACAGTAGCACGAGAGACACAATGGTTAAGGGATACTAAATGCACATTTGTTGTCTCTTTAATAACACAAATGGTATTCTAGCATAAAACTCATTATAAATATTTGAAGTATATAATTAGGGTAAAACACCGATTAAATCCAACCAATCTACATAAAAATATTCAATTCTCATATATAATTCAAAAATATCTGAAGTTAATTCTCATGGATATTATTTCATATTCATTTCACTTATAATCAATAAACAACTAATTAGAATTATAGGAAAAATGTTTAACTAAGTTTTTAGTCCGTGTAAAGTTCACCGATTTTGGTTTTAGTCTCTGTAAAAAAAATTCTTAGTATTTCGTCCATATAATGTCAAAAAATTTGTAAATAGTCCCTATTGTTACCCCCCGAGTACTAGAAATCATACCAAATGAAAAATTTGTCAATTTTAACTATGTGATCCTAATGTATGATTTTTTTTCATTTTCTAGCCAAATTTTGGAGCAAACAGGACAAACAAAAAATTACTTGGATACTCGTGAGTACTAAATATCATACAAAGTAAATGAATTTAATAATTTTAACCACGTGGTTTATAATATATGATTTTGTTTTTATTTTCCTGGTCCTAGAGTCTTTAACTTTGTCATGCAAACAAACTCATTTAAAAAAGTGATTTTAGTTGGCAGGGCATCTTCATCTTGCCGTGAAACAAATAAAGGACAACCTCTTTGAAAGGATGTTCAACAAGTCCAACCCAATCTACATAACATTCACACACAACATCATTTATCATATCAAAATATCAGTTACCTACTTTAAGCCAGAGAGTTTTGAAATGTACAAACAACAATTTATTGCTTCGGATTAAAATGTAAATAGACTTTTGAATCCATGAAAATGAAAAAACAAACATGCACTAAGTCTAAAACACGTTGCTTGTTAGCTTATCAATATATGTAAAATTTCATGCCCCAAATAAAATCACATAATCTTAACAAGATCATAAATATAAACAATAGTCTCAACTTGAATTGTAGCTTTGATGGTGATTTTAATGGTTTAGACTCTGGTACTTTTTTATATTATCGATCAATAATATATCATCTCATTTGTGACATTTAAGATGATTCTTATAAGATTCAAATATTTTAGTAATATAATAATACATAATTGGTTGCCAGTATAAAAAAGACTTTTATATTGATAATATATTACAATTAAATTCTTGAACTTTTACCTATAAATTTGGTAAGTAAAATAAATTTAACTTTTATCTAATGAAATATTGAGCCATCTTAATCAAGCCAATGGATTAAGAATAAATACAACCCTTCTTAGTTCCTGTTAATAGAATCGAGGATCATGCATCTCTAACATAGTGTTTGGTTGGAGGTAAATTGAGGGGAGGGGATAAATTACTTTTAAATCTTTAATGTTTGGTTCAACTTTTTGGAGGAGAGGGAGGAGAATGAAGGGGATCAAAATCCCTCCTAACTCAAATTTTGTTCCCTTCTAATATTAAGGGGATTTGTAGGGGAGATGAGGGATTTCAAAATATTTTACATGCATCGATTAAAATATCGTCACTCGTGTATTTTAAAATAAATAATTGTAAGGGTGTAAAAGTAAATTTGTTTTAAAATCTCTTCACCCCTTGTGAACCAAACATTAATAATATTATTTCCTCCCCCTCCATTAAAATCTCTCCTCTCTCCTCCTATCAACCAAACACAATATCTAATTAAAATTCTTCGCCTCCCTTCTCCTCTCCTTTGTCCATTAAAATCTCTCTAATTCTTTATATCAAACATAATCTAAAGTGAACAAATGTATAAAATAAAAAAGAAAAAAAATGTTAAGAACACATTCTTTATCACACTTCCATTCAAAACACTCTTTATTATTGGGTGGATTTCATGTATGACCATTTATTTTGATAGATCTCACATAAAATTCAGCTAATAATATTAATAATAAAGAGTGTATTAAAAGAAATGTGTCAGAGTGGGAAGCAAAGTCCATAACTTTGTCATGCAAACAAACTCATTTAAAAACGTGATTTTAATTGGCAGGGCATCTTCATCTTGCTGGGAAACAAATAAAGGACAACCTCTTTGAAAGGATGGACAACAAGTCCAACCCAATCTACATAACATTCATACACAACAAACATCATTTATCATATCAAAATATCAGTTACCCACTTTATGCCAGAGTTCAGCAATATCGAATTCAACAACCCCTTCAAACACAACAAACTACTCTACTTTGAAGTCAAAGCTCAAAGCAGAACTCTTATATGGCAATCTTTTGGGTTATCCTCAACGGTTTCAACATGGCCTGGGATCAAGGTTTTACTAAGATTATTCTAATAATTATCTATGAAATTTTATTTGAGTTGTTTTAATACGAGAAAAATAAACTTTAACGCATCCCCTTTTATGTTTCTTCCTAATATGGCTGTTTGTGAAGATTCATCTGGTGCAAATGAACCCCAATTGGGTTGTATTACAAGCCCTAATCCTAATGCTTTTATTCGAACTTGCAACTTGCGCCGTATAGAGCAAAGAAGCCACCTTTGCTACTCTCACTGCACGAACAGTACGCATTTCTCTCAAATTGAAGAGTAAATTGGGCTGGTGCATTGTCCATGCTTCAGCCCAAAGGGCTCTTGCATGAGGAGGCTTTATGTAGATTTTCCGCCTCAAAGTTTAGTTGGTCCTTGATACCTTGTATGGCTATTGGTTATAGGATATTTGGCTTTTTTAAATATCAATCATTAGTAGGTGAGAAAATTCTAGAAAGTGTTATTTCACGATATTATTGAGGCATATCTTTCATGAGTTGCCTGCAAGGAAGGTATTTATGGAAAAATATTTCTTGTCTTGATTGCTTGTCTATAAACGAAATATTTCTTTTTAACCTATAGAATCTCATTTGATTGCTCTCATCAAATTGTGTTACTGCAGAGTAATTCAGACAATAATCACTCTCCTTCTGATAAGAGGAGTGGGCTACAAGGCCTTCCTTGGAAGAATTTCTCAAAGGGTGGTTTTGTTCTTGGGAAGGAGGAGACATTGATGGGGAGGTTATCTAGAAATAACGCCTCTAAGGACGGTGACAAGTCTGAACAAGTTCGTAAGAGCAAGCGAGTACCAAGAAGGCGTGTACTTGATAGAGTGTATGAGGCTGAAGAGGAGCCGGGATCTGATGTTGAGCTTGAGGATTAAAAAAAGCAAAAACAGAGGAAGGAATCTGTTGATGTATTGATGGACACTACGAGGGAAATGACTCTTACAAGGTGTCAACGGGACCTTCTGTCAAACAAAGATGCCTCTGCATCTGGTGCAACTTTAATCAAGTTTCCCCATGGATTACCACCTGCCCCACCTAGAAGTGAGCATTTATCTGTACTTTATTTTCTGTTGTCCATTTCATACTGAGTCGTTAACTATGTAGCTTAATTTATAACATTATATCTTATCTACAGAGCAAAAGGTGAAGCTTTCTGAAATGGAGCTGCAGCTGAAGAAAGCTGAGGCCGCTCAGAAGCGTAGAATGCAAGTTGAGAAGGCTGCCAGGGAATCTGAGGTTTTTTTTCCTCTCTCCTAGTTGCAGTTTTCTTTCTCATTGTGTTCGATTTTACACAGAAAGGCAAGTCCATTTGAATTTGTTTTGTAGGCTGAAGCTATCAGAAAAATACTTTGTCCAGATTCCAGTAGGAAAAAGAGAGAAGATAAAATGAAGAAGCCCCAAGAAGAACTGGCACAGGTTTTGCAGCATTAAATGAATTTCCCACGCTATATTTTAATTTTTCAGTACTGCTTTCAGATTTTATTGAATTATTCTTTGCAGGAGAAGGCAGCCAATGCGCAAGTGCTTGCACCAAACACCATCAGATATGTGATGGGTCCTACCGGGACAACTTTGACATTTCCTGAGGAAATGGGTCTCCCCAACATATTTAACTCCAAACCCATCAGGTATCAGGCTATGCTGATTTGATGTATGGTACCTGTCAGACTGTCTTCCTGATACCATGTTTAGATATGGGTGGCAAATAAAATGGGAGAAAGAAATTGAGAGGAATTAAAATTGATATAAAAATTTGTAATTTGCTGAAATAGGAAATCTGTTTGACTTTGGCTTTTAGATGTTTCCATGATTTTGTCAACAACAAACATTGGCCAAAAATTCAATAATCGTGCATTTAAGGTGTATGTGCTTTGCATTTGATAATTTGATGCATGGTACCTGGGATAGACGATCTTCCTGCGAATTTTGTAAAGACATGTTTGGCAAATAAAATAAGGAGGGAAAACATATATTGAGAAGAATAAAAATTAATGTTATAAAAACTATGCTGTTTATCAAAAAAGAAATCTGTGTTTTGCCTTGGCTTTAGCTTTTTCCTGATGGGCCTTTAAATAAAGGGCCTCCAACTCAGGTGGTAGATTGGGAAATGAGTTGGAAGGTATAGTGGAGGAGTGTCTTATGCTAGTTAAAGATGTTTCTAACTGCATGGACGGGTGGCAGCAGGAAATTGGCAGTTGGGTCTGCAATCATGGATGTGGATGTCTATATGAAGAGAATGAAGAGTGGTGTGAGTAGGGAGGTCTTCATTTGGGTAGTTTTCGGGTGGCTATGCTTCTCTGATATTTTTTTGTGTTTTTCTATACTGTTTTTCTTCATTCTTAGCTTGTGTTCTCTTTAATTGGAGCTTTTTCCTTATCTTTTTTCAACTATTTCTCTTCTTAATATCAGTTCCTAACATTTCCCTGATCTTGACAACAAGAAACATTGTTCAGAAGTTAGAAACTGTTGCTGTAAGTTTATATAGCGAACACAATCCATCCACTAATTATATCATTGGTATTGTTTCTGTTATCCTCCACCTCGCGAGAAGTGTGCCGCCCCTTCTTGTACCCATCCATATAAGTACCGACATTCGAAATCAAAGCTTCCTCTTTGCAGTCTCCAATGTTACAAGGCTGTAGATGAGAAGATGGCGGCTGAAACTACCTCTACCTCTACCTCTTGATGTTGCGAATAATCCTATATCACTGGCTAACATCAATGGAACCCTTGATGGTTTTTTGTCTGGGGCTTTTAGCGAAGACCTCATATTGGAGATTGGTCATTTTCTCTATTATACTTTCCAATGGCTTATTATTCTTACTTTTTAAGTAGTAATTATTAGACATAAGTTGTTTTGGCTATGCTTGCAATAAGGAAGATTAAAGAAACTTCTATATACATTGAATGCTTGATTACAACTTTTCAAAATTTGGTAAGCTATTGTTATTAAATACTTTGACGTTGCATATGATTCTCTCTCATATCACCGGTTTATGGCAGTTATATGTCACCATCGATGTTTATATCTCAGGTAGATGCTCTAGTTCAGTTGAGCTGCTTTTGGTATTGAGCTAGTATCGTGGGTTGGTTATTTGCTGTATTATGATGCATTTTCTTGTGCAGGTGTAGGAGTTGATATGATAATGATATCCAATGAATTAGAAACGGGGTTCGTGGGTGGACAACTTGTCTTGTTCTGTCTGTTGCTCCTCTGGCAGTTTTAGTTGCAATACTGCAAATAATTAATTGATAATATCTACTTATCGATTTTTTTATATTTCGAGATTTTGAATGAAATTAATTTTGTAGAATTGATTTGGTTACAACTAAGTTTAAAGGAAGTGATATATATTTGAATATTTTTATTTTAAAATTAAAAGCAAGTTTAAAGGAAGTGATTTATATTTGAATATTTTTATTTTATGATTGTTAAGTTTAGGATTAAGATTAGGAATGAATGTATTAGAGAGAAGCCTTAGGCCTCTTCAGTATGCTTGAATATGATAAGATGAGTTCAATAAGATAAGGTTTGATAAAAGAATATTTGATAAGAATTTAATATTATAATATGTTTAATCTAACATTTAATAAAACATTGGGACTATTTGTTTAGTGATTCTCCATGACATTTTTGGCAATAATTATTTATGTTAAAGTTATTTTAACCAACCTATGGTTGATCCAAGTGGTAAGGGACTTGGGCATCTTAAGCATGTGGTCGTGGGGTTTGAATGTTGTCTTTCGTGTATGGAAAAACCTGGTTACCAAAAAAGAAAGCGATTTTACTTTCAAAATTGATTTAAACTTTTTTTTCTTGTACATCTGAAAAGAAAACAAGAGCACCTAACCTCTCCTAAAGAGAGTTCCTACAGAATCAGCAAAAAGAAAGGGGTAAATCCCCCGAGGAGCAACATTCAACACATCGAAATCAGAGGATCCTTTTGCGCCACTCTTAGCAAGAAAATCAGTGCAAGCATTAGTTTCACCATAGACATGAACCTGATGAACCTCCTAGTCCCAATGCAACATCGAACAAACTTCCGCAATCACAGATCCATGAATGTGGAACTCACCCATCTCACTGGAAACTAACCGCACTGCCTTTAGACAATCACTTTCACAAATCACCCTTCTAAATCCCTTCTACCATGCTAACATGAGACCATGCTGAATTGCCTTCAACTCAGCAACAAAAATCTTAAAATTACCGATATTGCCTCTAAAACCTGCGATCCATTCACTATTAGAGTAACACAGAAGTCCCACGATCCTTGTTGCCCCGGGATAATTAAGAGAGCTCCCATCCACATTGTTATTGATAGTGCCCTGCGGAGGAGGAGATCAACCAACCATGGCGGGTTTATTATTAATGGAAGGCTCCCTTGTGTAACACCCCATTTTTCGTATATATGTTTTCATGTGTTGTATATAGATGTATGTTGTGCTAGATTATTAAAAAGTGATTTAGGGAATTTAAAATGGGGTTAAGTGGGTCTTGTCAAAAATCCATTCTTAACGCATATGTTTCTCTCTCCTGGAGTTTTCCCGATAGACACAATTGTGTCTAACTCTCTAAAATGTTTTTCTGTCCTGGGACACAGATGTATCTCCTGATAGACACAACTGTGTCTAATTCTCGTAAGCGTTGTTTTGGCAGGGACACAACTGTGTTTCTTGATAGACACATGTGTGTCTAATTCTCGAAAAATCTGGTCGAGACACAGTTGTGTCTCCTGATAGATACAACTGTGTCGAATTCCCAAAGTCGTTGTTCTGGTAAGGGACACCGTTGTGTCTCCTGATAGACACAGCTGTGTGTAGTTCTAAAAAACGCAAATCTGACCAGGGACACAACTGTGTCTCCTGATAGACACAACTGTGCCTAATTCCCAAAGACAATTTTGCCTGACAATATAAATAAGTGAGTTAGGTGGGTTACAAGTTACAACTCTCAAATTGGCACTTTAGGCAATCCTAGTGCGACACAAACCTTTCACCTTTCCCTTCCTTTGAACCCAACCAAGTTCTTGGTGTTCTTGTTCTAGATTGGGGAGAGAAGTCACACGCTAGTGTCATCAAAATGTAATGGAGTCTTCCCTCATAAATCTCCTTTTTCTCTTTAAGTTAATTGGAGATAAATTGGTTAATTGTTTGTGTTTGGCCAAGGCTTGAAAAGTTCGTCTTGCCGTTCGAGGGAACGACACCAATTTTGTTTACGCTTAGCTAAGGGGTTTGATCTTCATACCAAGTATGTGGAGAAGGAATAATATTAACATGTAGGCATTGGGGATAGCGTAAGATGAAGGGTTAACCTATGACCCTGTCATATGTTGTTTATCTCTTTGATGTCAATTGATATATGTATGATGTAATTCCAATGTTAATGGCATGCTTTAATTATTGTACTATTTGATGTTAATATTGATGATGTATGAGTGAATGTTATTCGTATTCCTAATTGCGTATGATGTTTAATTATGCCATGAATGTTCATGATGTTTAATGAAGCTGTTATGATAATGAAGATGCTGTTATGATGATGATGAATGTTGTTATGATGGTGATGTTGTTGTGCTCTGAATGAGTGTTGATTGTTGAGGACGTTAATGCCAACAATGATGTTAATAAGACTCTAACTAACCAATATGGCTTATTAATGATGTTAAGACGTTAAAAGATGTTAACAATGATGAAAGAGAATTAAGGGATGTTTTCCCAGTTTGTTCATAAGACATGAATGTAGCATCAGAGACAAGGTTATGTTCATAGGACTTAGTTGAAGACCCTATGATTGATTAGTGAGTGTTTTAGGGACGTTAGTAATGAAGCTGGAAGTAAAAGACATGGGAACAATTAAAGATAATGAAACTAATGATTGATGGTGTAGTTTAAACCAATAGGTTTGATCTTTGAATGTCCTAGGAAACTTAGTAAGGGTTGTTCAACCCTTCTGCCCAGAAGCAGTACGGCCACGCACCATTGAGCACGGTCGTGCTCAACAGTCAGCACGACCGTGTGGAGTTAGGCCAAGTTCCTTTAGGGAGTATGGTTAGGCCTTGATTTTGAAAGGCTAACAAAGTTTGAATAGGGATGCCATAGTCTCCTTTTGACTGTTTGGCTGTTTGCTGGGTTGATGACCCAGCTTGGGTTGATGGTTTCTGGGTTGATGACCCAGATTTGGTCAATGGTATCTGGGTTGATGACCCAGATTTGGTTGACGACCGTGTTTGTTTGGATGCACCTTGGCGTTGGAGTCCTGCAAGGACCAGTTTACCCTTCCCCTTCCCCTTTTCAGAGGAAGTTGCTGTTTTTGGCATTTCTGCCACTCTCACACTCTTACCTACCCTGTAAATATTCACGAGTAAGGAAGTCAGGAAGAGAATTAGAAGAGCCTTTGAGAAATTCAATTTGAAAATCAAAAGCACTAAAAATTGCTTCCTATCTGGCAAAAATTTGTTTTGATGCCAAGTTTTCAACATCTTTTTGTAAAATATCTTTTGCATATTTACACTCTACTCTAACCAAAAATTTTTGATTAAGTAAATCAGATTGAAATTTTGAAATATATAAAACTATTGCCAAAATCTCTTTTTTGATAGTAGAATAATTTTACTGAGCAGAATTCCAATGTTTAGATGTATATGCAATGATATGCTCTTTTTCTGAAATTCTTTGTTTCAAAATACTGCCATAACCAATGTTAGAAGCATCGGTCTCAACAATTTTGAGGGCAGAAGGGTTTGGAAGATAAAGATATGGAAGATTCTTTATCTGATACTTTATAATTTTGACCACTTTTGTATGTTCATCCGTCCAAGGAGGTGGTTCCTTTTTAAGACGATTATGCAAAGGTTTGATGATATTGCTAAGGTTAGGAACAAAATCAGCGACATAGTTAAGACAACCTAATAATATTTGAAGCTTAGTTTTGTCTATTATTTGATCCCGAAATTTGTTTGCAAATTCAATTGCTATATTGATAGGAATAATAGTCCCTTGGTAAATATTATGACCAAGAAATCTATTTTTCATTTGAAAAAGACTGACTTTGGTTTTAGACACAGCTAAACCATTTCTTTTGATCACTCCTATGAAGATTTTCACATGTTTGAAGTGTTGATCAATTGATTGAGTTTAGACGCATCCACCCATGCATTTGAGATGCATCCACCCATGCATCTACGCCTGGGATTAAGAAAGATAGTCCCTTAGAAAGACCTCCCTTAGAAAAATCCCTGTTTAAACCTTTCAAGTTTAATAAGAAGGTCAGAGAAAGTTTGCAACTTCTTCTCAACCCTGAGATAAAAAAGGAAAAACAGGAATTAATCGAAAAAATGGAAGAAAAATAAAACAATTAAGTATTCCCGAGTCTCCATCTAACATTGTTAATCAAGAAGGACGACCCTTGATAAGGAACAAAGAACCAACCATAAATGTCATTAATGAAGATGATTCAAACAGAATCTGTGGCCAGTACTTCTAAACTTAATCCACAGGAAAAACCCTATCAATATCAGTTCAGTTTTTACTCAATCCTGGAAAAAAAACCTCAAAACTTTATTATCCTAGGGCAACTCCTCCAGATCTACTTCTTGAGGAAAAGTCTCTAACTTACAAAAGCTTCAATGCTAACAACATCTATGAATGGAACATAGATGGTCAAGCAGAATATCAAATCCTTCAAACAATGCAGCACATGACGATGATGGCTGCAACATATCAAACTCAGAATGATTGCTCAGAAGAAGCCATTTGCAATATTTTGACTGCTGGATTACGGGCCAACTAAAAGGTTGGTGGGATTACTCTTTCTTTGGAATACAGAAAGAGAAGATGTTTTCAACAATCAAAACCGATGCCGACAGAAATCCAATTCTTGATAATGACGACGGAACAATTCTTGATGTTGTCAACACCTTAATCTTCTCTATATGCGGACATTTTATGGGCAATTATTCTACTTGGAAGGATAGATCTGCTGATTTATTGTCCAATCTTAAGTGTAGATCATTATCCAGTTTTAGGTGGTATAAAGATACTTTCCTAACTAGGGTATACACTAGAGAAGATTGCCAGAATAGATTCTAGAAAGAAAAGTTCATTGCAGGTCTCCCAACATCTTTAGGTGATCTTATAAAAGATGAGCTTATAGCCCAATCTCCAGATGGACATATTCCATATGAGCAATTGAGTTATGGACAACTCATTTCAGCCACTCAAAAATTAAGGGCAAGACTTTGTAAGGAAGACAAAGTCCGAGATCAGTTCAAAAAAGAAAAGGCCGCTAAGAAGGATTTAGGGTCTTTTTGCGAACAATTTGGTATACCCACTTGTCCTAAAGAAAAGTCTAAATCTTCCAAAAACTACGAAAGCAAACCCCAGAAGACTAAGTATACCAAGTATGCTGAGTATAAGAAAAACAAACGCTATGACAAGCCTAAACCAGAATTCAAACCTAAGCCAGCAATTGGTGATAGGTTTTCTAAGAAAGCCGTTACCTATTATAACCGCGGCAAACCTGGCCACATCAGTAAATACTGTAGGCTGAAGAAAAGGATCAAAGAGTTAAATCTTGAACCATCAGTTGAGGAACAACTGAATAATCTTTTGATCCAATCAGATACTTCAGATGAATCAGATGGTGATTTTTCTGAAGATATCAATCAAATCTAACAAGATGATATTGGAAGTCTTAGTTCCGATTCATCTCCTGAGATTAATGTCCTAACAAAAGAGCAAGATCTCCTTTTTGAGGTCATCAATTCAATTTTTGATCCTAAGAAATTCGAAAATATCTGGATAAGCTTAAACCTTCATTGGAGTCCTCAAAGGAAAAGGATTTCCAAAGCAAAGGCAAAGTTATAGTCAAAGATCATTTTGACTTCAAACAGATTCTTAAGCAGATGGAGGCTGCTCAACAAACAAAACCCGTCACAATTCAAGATCTCCATCAAGAGATTAAGAATTTGAAACTAGAGGTTAAAGAGATAAAACAAGAACAAGTTGTTCATAAATTGATTTTGTCTCAAATGGCAGAGGCTCAATCAGATGAATCTGATTCTGAAGAAAAACCAGAATCAAGTGCTATCAAAAAAGATGAGCACGATAATCTTACTAATGATCATGACAATCATGAAGTTGAAGCGTTCCTGAATTTAGTTAATCAATTAAAAATTCAAAAATTCCATATCAAGATCAAAATTATTATTGGAGAATTTGTTCTTGATTCTACAGCACTTTTTGATACAGGTTCTGATTCAAATTGTATTCAGGAAGGATTAATTACTACCAAATACTTTGAAAAAACCATTGAAATGTTAAGTGCAGCTAATGGTTCTAAACTTAGAATCAATTACAAGCAGTCAAAAGCTTCAATAGAAAATCAAGGTCTCCAAGTTGAAACCTCCTTTCAATTAGTTAGAAATTTAAAGAATGAAATGATTCTTGGAACTCAGTTCAAAAGATTACTTTTCCCTCTTTCCACTACGCATGATTGAATCACAACTCAACATTTGGGAAAAGATATAGTTTTCCCTTTCATCAGAAAACCAATCATTCGAGATTTGAATTATCTCGATTATAAAATTAACCAAATCAATTTCTTGAAGGAAGAAATATCTTTTAAGAATATTGAATTACAATTACAACAACCTAGCATAAAAAATAAGATCCAAAGCCTCTCTGATGAAATTCAGAAATCTATCTGTTTTGATTTGCCAACAAGATTTTTGGAATAGAAAGAAATACGTTGTTGCCTTACCTTATGAACAAGATTTCAATGAAAGGCAAATCCCAACCAAGTCTACACCAGTCCAAATGAATCATGAACTCCTTAGATATTGTCAAAAGGAAATCAATGATTTCTTTAATAAAGGATTGATTAGGGAAAGTAAATCTCCCTGGACATGTTCAGTTTTTATGTCAAAAAGCAAGCTGAAATTGAGCGCGGTACACCCCGCTTAGTTATCAATTACAAACCTTTAAATCAATCCCTTAGATGGATACGATATCCAATTCCTAATAAAAAGGATTTGATTAACCGTCTAAACTCTGCAAAATATTCTCCAAATTTGACATGAAATATTGTTATTATCATATAGAAGTCAAAGAAAGTGATAGTTACAAAACAACGTTCAATGTTCCTCTTGGGCATTATGAATGGAATGTTATGCCATTTGGACTCAAAAATGCTCCTTCAGAATTCCAGAGAATTATGAATGAGATTTTCAACCCATATCCAGACTTTACACTCGTCTACATTGATAATGTATTAGTCTTTTCTCAATCAATTGATCAACACTTCAAACATGTGAAAATCTTCATAAGAGTGATCAAAAGAAATGGTTTAGCTGTGTCTAAAACCAAAGTCAGTCTTTTTCAAAAAAAAAAAAAAAGATTTATTGGTCATAATATTTACCAAGGGACTATTATTCCTATCAATAGAGCCATTGAATTTACGGACAAATTTGTGGACCAAATAATAGACAAAACTCAGCTTCAAAGATTCTTAGGTTGTCTTAACTATGTCGCTGATTTTGTTCCTAACCTTAGCAATATCATCAAACCTTTGCATAATCGTCTTAAAAAGGAACCACCTCCTTGGACGGATGAACATATAAAAGTGGTCTAAATTATTATGTCTCAGATAAAGAATCTTCCAAGTCTTTATCTTCCAAACCCTTCTGCCTTAAAAATTGTTGAGACCAATGCTTATGACATTGGTTATGGCGGTATTTTGAAACAAAGAATTTCAGAAAAAAAGAATATCATTGCATATACTTCTAAACATTGGAATTCTGCTCGAAAAAATTATTCTACTGTCAAAAAAGAGATTTTGGCAATAGTTTTATGTATTTCAAAATTTCAATCAGATTTACTTAATCAAATTTTTTTGGTTAGATTAGATTGTAAATCTGCAAAAGATATTTTACAAAAATATGTTGAAAACTTGGCATCAAAACAAATTTTTGCCAGATGGCAAGCAATTTTAAGTGCTTTTGATTTTCTAATTGAATTTCTCAAAGGCTCTTCTAATTCTCTTCCTGACTTTCTTACTCGTGAATATTTACAGGGTAGGTAAGAGTGTGAGAGTGGCAGAAATTCCAAAAACAACAACTTCCTCTAAAAAGGGGAAGAGGAAGGGTAAACTGGTCCTTGCAGGACTCCAACGCCAAGGTGCGTCCAAACAATCAGGGTCATCGACCAAATCTGGGTCATCAACCCAGAAACCAGCGACTAAATCTGGGTCATCAACCCAGAAACCATCAACCCAATCTGGGTCATCAACCCAACAAACAACCAAATAGTCAAAAGGAGAATATGGCATCCCTATTCAAACTTTGTTAGCCTTTCAAAATCAAGGCCTAACCAAACTCCCCAAAGGAACTTGGGGTGATAGAGTGGAGGAAGAATCAGGTTCTCCACCCCCTCTCAAAGGCCTAATCAAAGACTTAGCCTAAACAGCTATCCCTTTGAATGTTGCCAAACCTGATACAAGACTATCAGCTGACAGCACCAAAATCCCAGCAACTAACTATGTTGCTAAAAACCAAACTCAATTTGTTGTTCAAATGGAACCCGGATTTTGGGATACTAACCCTAAAAATAGAAATTTTTATGAGTTTATTTTGATTGATACAGATTCAGTCGCGATTACACATTATCGAGACTCCAAGGATCAACCATTATACACTTATTGAACTTTCCAAATTTTAAAGGTTTTAACATCTGAGCAATTCGGAAAGAATTTGAATGTTTTCAAAAAAAATTCTCAAACTTTTGATCCCATTGGTTTTAATTATTGGGATTATCAACAAGCTTGGTACAATGTTTTATGGTATCAAAACAAACATTCTTGGTTGATTTATTTCAAAAAGAATGTTAATTACAAGTTTCCTCAATGGTTCGTCCATTGACGGAGAATTCTTGGTCATATCAAACAGATCCTTCCTGCAGAAGTCTTAGAAGGATATCAAACATTTGAAAAATATTTTGACATCAAGGAAAGCCCTTTTGTTGTCAATCTAATATTTTTCTCAAAATTCTCCCTTGCATGGGTTTTCAGCTAGCAATACAAACACCAGAAGCAAGATCATTATCCTGGTATATTGCCCCTTTTGCAAAGATCAACTTATGTCAAGTGGTGGGCTCAATTCAATTATGCGGCAGCCACCAGTGACAATGTCAAGACATGGTTCCAGCAAAATCCTAAATGGATGAAAGCAACCAATCCAGAAATATGTGAGTTTTTGAATCAAAGATCACAAATAGTTTTAGTTTTGGCAGGATCCAAATCAAAAGAAAGTTTCCTTCAGAATATGGAGACTATCATAAAACTGGCAAAGGAAGAAATAGCCTCTTCATCGAAATCATCAAAATCATCCCAACAGAAGCTCCCCCAGTCTGATGAAGATGAAGGCCAGGAGGATACAAGCCAATGTTCGGATCCATTCTATCAGAATGAAGATGATTGCTATGTAATCGACACAACAGTCAACTTGAGTGATGATGAATAATTCCAGTCACTTGATAAACCGTTGGTTCATTTAGTTTTATGACTAGAAAGACCTCAATTTTAATACCAATTGTGCAAGTTCATTCTCGTTTTAGCCCAAATTTGACTTTAATTGTTCACAAGCAATTTCTTTTAGTCGTAGGGATAATTTTTAGTAATTTCTTTTAGTTTCTTATCAAAATAAAGAATCTAATGCTAATTTTAATTCCAGGTTAAAAGTGAAGCTCGAGGAAGCTAGGAAAAATAAAGGAAACAAGAAAAAGGCAAAAATTGGCTATTCGCCTGCTGAACAGAAGCTCGCCTCTCGAGCCAGAGGAGCGGATCAAGCAGGAACAGATAGCCATTCAGCCTCGCCTCGCGAGCCAGACTCAGTGAAATGAAGATCATTCTTCCTGGTCTCGCGAAACTTGTCTCGCCTGGCGAGAAGTCCAAATTTGAACTGGCGCCATCTTAAGATTCGCCTCGCGAATCCTTGTTCGCCCCGCGAGCGCACGTAGATTCCAAACCTTATAAATAGCTTGTTTTAGGTCAATGAGAGCAATTTTTGATTGGAAAAGTGTAATCCTAGTTTGCTTGGAGCTGTGTAGTGTGTTTTGAGTCAGTTCTTGAAGGATGAATGCATTTATTACTTTTTTCGTTGATTTAGTCTCTATGAGGAACTAATCCTCCTTTCTAAGGGAACGATGAAGCCACCTTTGATGGCATAGTTTATCCAAGTAATATTTTCTTAAACCCTTGTCTCTTTTCTTGTTCCTTAATTTTGTTTTGTTTGCGTTATCATGTGGCCAGTGGTTAACTTGTCTAGTGCGTTGAAGCTGGGAAGCGATTCGTGCTTAGGACTTGAATTAAGAACACCGTTTGAACATTACTAGGGATAGAATAGGAAAGCGGTGCAATCGTTGTAGGGAACCAAGAACTTAATAGGAAAGCGGCACAGTTGAAGATCGCCGTCACTTCCTTCAAGCAATCCGATGGTGAGACTTATAATGAGTCTTGGGAAAGATATAATTTGATTTTGATGAGATGCCCTTCTTCCTATTTTGACTTGGTAACAAAGGTTCGACACTTCTTTAATGGGTTGAAAGGGAGATATCATATGAATTGTGATGCCGCAGCTGGCGGTTCTTTATCTTATTTATCAGCTGAGGGTGCATGGGCTTTACTTGAGAAGATGTCCAGGAATGACTACAACCGCAATAAGGGCACTTCTAATGCTTCTGGACTTAGTACAACATCTATTGAAGCCATTCTTGAGTAGAACACACTTTTGAAGAAGCAGAATGAAGCACTGACAAACAAGATGAAGGTGAATGCGGTAAGAGAGGGTTTACCTCCGGGTTGTGACTTTTGTCAAGGTGATCATTGATAGTGCATATTGTCCGGGTAACCTTTATAAGGATCATTCAGATTCGTGTCACAATTTTTTTGACACGGTACCACAGCGTAACGACTATCAGAGGAATAAGCAGAACAACAACTACCATCAGGGGGAAAATTGGAATATCAGGAGAGATCATCCGGGTTTCTCTCAGAGCAGTACTAGTGGTGGTCTAGCCGGGCAAGAACAACAGAATTAGAGGCCAAACTATGGAATTCAACAACACAACACCCAACAGGTTCTCCCTCAACCTACTCAATTGCAAATCACAGATGGAGGAAAGCAACCTTGGGAATTGGCTATTGAGAAGACTAGTGCGACCATAGAGAAGCTGTCAGTAAACACAAACACATCCATTGACAAGTTGGCAACTCATACAGGGGCAGCAATTCAAAATCTTATGACTCAGATGGCACAGCTTGCAAAGCAACTGAATGCGCATCTTCCAGGCTCCTTACCAGGTAATACAGAGAACAACCCCAAGAGCCAATGCAATGCCGTGACAACTCGGAGTGGTAAGGTGTTGGAATTTAATGGGGAAGCAATCAGCTCTCAAGAGATTGAGACTCCAGAACAACCACAGGTGGAAAAGGAGCAAGCAAGGGAGGAGGATGTAGCCAGTGAAAAGGTGCCGGAGCAAGGAGGAAGATTGAAGTTAGTAGATAAAGAATTCCGAAGGAAGAAGTGGGTTGAGCCTCAAGATCTTCCTCCCTTCATGAAGGTACATTATCCCTAGAGATTGAAGAAGCCCTAGCAAGACAAGCAATTCAACAAGTTCCTTGATGTTTTCCGCAAGCTTCAAATTAATATTCCATTTGTAGAAGCCTTGGAACAAATGTCATCTTATGCCCATTTATGAAAGAGCTTCTCCAAGAAGCGGAAGATAGTGGATGAGGAAACGGTTGCTTTAACCGAGGAATGTAGTACAATTCTTTAAAGGAAACTACCGCCAAAGTTGAAGGATCCGGGTTCTTTTAGTATACCATGCACCATTGGGGAGGTAACTCTTGGGAAGGCATTGTGTGATCTAGGGGCAAGCATCAATTTGATGCCCTTTATCTATGATGAAGAAGCTAGTCATAAAAGAGGCAAAGGATACTAGGATGTCACTCCAACTAGCGAATCACTCTATCAAATATCCTTATGGAGTGGTGGAAGATTTATTGGTAAAGGTAGGCAAGTTCATCTTTCCGGCTGACTTTGTGGTGCTTGATATGGATGAGGATGCCGAGATCCCTCTCATTTCGGGTAGGCCTTTCTTAGCCATCGGGCGTGCTTTGATAGATGTGCAACAAGGGAAACTTACACTAAGAGTACAAGATGAGAACGTAGTCTTCAATGTCTTTGAAACAATGAAACACCCCGTTGAGTGATCGGATGTATATAGAGTTGATGTGGTGGAGACCATTGTAAAATCTATGGCCACAAGAGAAGCCCATGGTTCTTCACTTACAAAAGTGTTGGTAAAATCCCATGATGAGGAATAAGAAGAAGACCTTTTGGGGGATGAGGATTATCTTGAATCCTTAAAAAACATGGAAGCCTTGCCAAGTCTCCCAAAGGATGAATGTCAAAAAGAAAAGCTCAACAAAGAGGGAATGGAAGAAGACAACAAGACACCGGAATTAAAGCAACTCCCGGCTCACTTAAGGTATGCATTCTTGAGTGAGAAGGGACAACATCCAGTCATCATTAGCAATGCTTTGAAAAAGGATGAGGAAGAAAAGATTTTGAGAGTTCTTAGGGGAAACAAATCCGTCATTGGATGGAAGATTTCAGATTTAAAAGGTATAAGTCCTTCTCTGTGCATGCACAAAATTTTGACGGAGGATGATTTCAAACCGATGGTTCAACCACAGAGGCGGTTAAATCCCATCATGAAAGAAGCAATGCGTAAGGAAGTGATTAAGCTTTTGGATGCCGGAATCATCTATCCAATATCAGATAGCAATTGGGTTAGCCCGATTCATGTGGTCCCGAAGAAAGGCGGAACAACCTTGGTGGTCAATGAGAATAACGAAATAATTCCAACAAGGACCAACACGGGATGAAGGGTTTGCATTGACTATAAAAAGTTAAATGATGCAACAAGGAAAGATCACTTCCCTCTTCCATTCATTGATTAAATGATTGAAAGGTTGACCGGATATGAATACCTAGTTACAACCAAATTGTTGTGGATCCTCAAGACCAATAGAAGACGGCCTTCACATGCCCATATGGAGTTTTTGCTTATAAAAGGATGCCTTTCGGATTATGCAATGCTACCGTCACTTTCCAAAGGTGCATGCTTTCCATTTTGTCAGACATGGTGGAGAAATTCATTGAAATATTCATGGACGACTTCTCGGTCTTTGGGACCTCTTTTGATAATTGCTTGAAGAATTTGGCTTTGGTTCGTGAGAGATGCCAAGAAACCAACCTAGTGCTCAATTGGGGAAAATGTCATTTCATGGTCAAGGAAGGTATAGTTTTGGGGGACAAAATCTCCCAACAGGGGATTGAGGTTGATAGAGCCAAGATTGAGTTGATTGAGAAGCTACCGCCACCAACCAATGTGAAAGGGTTGAGGAGTTTCTTGGGCCATGCCTGTTTCCATCGAAGGTTCATTAAAGACTTCTCCAAGATCACGAAACCACTATGTGACCTTCTCGTGAAGGACGTATCCTTTGATTTTAGTGCTTCTTGCTTAAATTCTTTCAATACTTTAAAAAATATGCTTGTCACCGCACCCATAATCACTGCACCTAATTGGAATTTACCCTTTTAAATCAAGTGTGATGCTAGTGATTATGCGTTGGGGGCGGTTTTGGGTCAAAGGGTGGAAAAGTTAGCTCATGTGATTTATTATGCAAGTAAAGTTTTAAATGAGGCACAAGCTAACTATTCCACCACTGAAAAAGAACTCCTAGCTGTGGTTTTTGCTTTAGATAAATTTTGGTCCTACGTTGTGGGGTCTAAAATTGTTGTATTCACTGATCATGCGGCCATAAGACACTTGATGACAAAACAAGAGGCCAAAACTAGATTAATTCGGTGGATTCTTCTTTTCCATGAGTTTGATATTGAAATTAGGGATCGGAAAGGGTCAGAAAATTATGTGGCGGACCACTTATCAAGATTCGTCAATCCCGACATCGAGGAGAAATTACTAGACATCAAGAAAGAATTCCCTGATGAGAAACTATTCGCATTGTTTGAAAAATATTCACCTTGGTTCGCGGACATGGCCAACTTCAAGTCTTCAAATGTAGTTCAGCAAGGATAGACTAATCAACAAAGGAAAAAATTCTTCTCGGACGCAAGGTACTATGTCTGGGAGGACCCTTATCTCTTCAAACAATGCTCGGATGGGATCCTAGGGAGGTGTATTCCTCATGATCAAATCGGAAACGTGTTGTGGCATTGCCATAGCTCAGATTATGATGGGCATTTTGGGGGAAAGAAGATAGCAGAAAACGTCCTCCAAAGCGGGTTTTATTGGCCAACACTCTTCAAGGATGCCCACACTTTTGTTGAGAATTGTGATCGTTGCCAAAGGGTTGGAAACATCTAATTTTGATGACAAGAAATGTTGTTCAGAAGTTAGAAGTTGCTGCTGTTTGTTTGGCGCGCACAACTTTCTTTATCTTCAAATGATTTCATATGACATTGTTTTTCAGTTATACTCCACCTTACGAGAAGGGTGCCGGTCCATCTTGTACCAATCCTTACAAGTATTGGCATTCAAAATCAAAGCTTCCTCTTTGCATTCTCCAATGCTACGAGGTTATGGAGAGAAAGATAGTGGCTGGAACTACCTCTTGATTTTGTGATTGATCCTTTATTACTGGCTTATGCAAGTTATATGGAACCACCCTTGATTTTATTGTTTTGTTCTATGATATGTATTTTATTTGATTCTAGTATAAGAGTTTTTGTGTTAATGATATCGAATTGATTGGAAATGGATAAGGCATGTAGATAGAATCGTTTTGTTTTGTTGGCTTTTTATGTAGCAATACTAGATAGAAGGAAGTCCTTTTTATTCACATTGAAAAGTTTTTAAATACAAACCATCATTGTATCATATATTAAAATAGGTGTAAGTGTTATCTAAGGATTGTCATATCACAATTGTTATGTGTAAAGAAGAGGAGTATAAACCATGATAAGGTGATTAAAATCAGTTAGAGGGTAATTCAATCATTAGAGATAAAGAGAGAGAGGGAGAATCAAAAAATAGGACAAAACTTACATACAATACCATATATGCTTGTGTTCTCCAGTTACAATGTGACGTGCGGAAAAAAATAACATATGTAACCCGCCTATTGACATCGTTACCCACTCTCCGTCCGCAAAATCAAGGCTTCCTCTGAACCTTTCTTCACTTCTTCTCCATTCAATATGCCTTCCCAAATGAAATATCATACCAACTCACATCTATCCTCCATCACGTAGCCCACTATCCATACAACACTCCCAAATTAGTCTATGTCGGAAATGTCACTGCACGACCCATATAACAAAGATATTGATGGTGGCGTCTTGCATGATCATCCATGGCAAACCCAATCTTGCAAAAATTCACATTATCCCAACCCAAATTCTACACAAACCCTGTGATGCATGAAATTATATTTCTCATTGCTTGAAATTATAAAAGAAACTAGATAATGTATTTAATATCAAAAAATACAAGAGGATACTATATAGGTATTCACTCCATTAATACTATATATTTAAATAAAGTGTCTATTTATCTCAATGTGTTTTTGTCCTGTTATGTTGAACCTGATTATGAGTAATACTAATGGTTGATTTTTATTGTTTCAAAACAACTTTAAAGGGGCCACATAATTTTTTTTTTGAGGTCATCCAATATGGTTTTAATCCATAGTAGCTGATATACTCCTTAAGTCATAGCTCAAATGATCTATATATTGTATGCTTCTATGGTGAGCAGCCAAGGAAAATAAGTTCCTTACAATATTTAACTTTGCTACGGGAGCAAATGTTTCCTTATAGTCAATCCCATAGATGTGGATGTACCCTTTGACAACCAAGTATGCCTTACATTAATCCATGTTTTGTTCTTCTCCAATACACGCATCTTCCATGGCTTGAAACCAGATCCTATCCTTCAATGCTTCATGTACTAATGCAAATTTTTTGATAGAATCAATGAAACTCTTGATCCTTATGTTGCTAAGTGTGTCTTCTTAGGTTATTCTCTTGGCAAGAAGGGATGTAAACGGTATCATCCTTTGACTCGATGCTTCTTTGTTTTCATGGATGTTACCTTTTAAGAATCCAAACCTTTTTTCACTCAACTTTAACTTTACAAGGAGAACATTTTGAAAGTTGAGTATTTCTTTCTAGAGTCTTCTATATCTCTCGATTCTCCTTAGTCCTCTATGCTTCCCATGTTGCCTTTTAGTGCACAGGAATTAGCTTCTTCTGATTCTACACCTCAACCTGCAAAGGCCAATACACAAAACCGGTGTATCAGAAGAGGAACAAACTCGACCTCGTCCAATTGAAGCTTCAAATGTCGAAGCCTATAAGTACTGACTAATCCTAATGTTCTAGATTTTGGTACTTTTGATATTTATTTAAATGATTGTGACCCTAACCAAAATGACTAACCCATTGCCTTGGGAAAATCGAGAATGTCTTGTGCAAAGTATACGGTTTCACAATTTGTTTCTTCTAAATATTTTTCCTTAAGATACCACATTTCAAGTAAGTGACAATCTTTTCTTTCTACAACACCATTTTGTTGGAGAATACACTCTAAGGAATTTAGTAAAATCTTGGTTGACATCATCCCTATCATTCTCAGAATGTATGTGTTTGATTGGTTTTCCAAATTGAGTTTGAATCATATGATAGAAATGAACAAATAATAAGAACAATCATGGTTTATCTTTCATGAGGAAGAGTCAAGTCAACAAGTACAATAATCAATAAAATTAAGAAACAAAACATTTTTTCAGAAACACTAGGAATGGATGATGGTCCCCCTCACATTAAAATGAATAAGATCAGGAGGTTTAATATTTTTATTAGAACTGGGTAAAAAGATATTCAGTGATGTTTAGGAAACTAACAGACATTACAATGAAACGACTTAACAGACTCTTCCAAAAACAATGATGGGAACATGAACTTATGCAAAGGAAATGGAGGGTGAACAACACACTTGTGTTGAAGCCAAATTTTAGAAATAAGAGACTTTGAGCCAGTCTAATGACAGGAAGGTAGCAACTTCTAACCATAACCACGTGCAACATCAATGTTGAGGAGATAGAATAACATTCCTTGTTTCAAAGCAAATCCAATCGTCCTACTTGTGGTAAGATCCTGAAAGACACAATGAGAATTGGAAAAGATTATTGTACAGTTTAGATCTTTGGCAATCTTATAAATGGAAATAAGATTAATCGAAAGGTTGGAAACATGGAGCACATCCTTTAAGTGAAGGGAATACGGGAGTTTAATATTACTGCATCCCGCCTATTGATGCATGAGAGCCATCGACTACAATTATATGATGTTTATCCGTAGAAGATTGATAAGACGACAAATGTTGTTTCTTGTGGTCTAGAGGAATCTAATGATCAAGAGCTCTTCATAGTCATTCCACTTCTTGAAACACCATTAAATGTAGAATTGGCTTGAATAGTATGGGGTCACACCCTCCTTTTAACCATGTTTTCATTTCCCAATCCATCCTGAGAAATGTCAAATTGCCTCCGACCCTATAAATTCCTCCCACTATACACATATATGCATTTATTGATTCTATATGTCATTTTTTTAATAAGACATATATTTGGTTGGATATTCTCTTCAACTTAACACAAATGGATTATGGAAATCAAAGCTATCCTTCAATTTGATATAACCTTTCCAATTAGTCGGAGCAAGAAAGCCTTCAACATTTATTATATAAACAACTATGTATAGGCATGCCTTATTATAGGACACATGGAACCTTCCATCCTTTTTACTCTTCTGATAGGATTTATCACCTTCAGATACAGTAGCACGAGAGACACAATGGTTAAGAGATACTAAATGCACATGTGTTGTCTCTTTAATAACACAAATGGTATTCTAGCATAAAACTCTTTATAAATATTTGAAGTATATAATTAGGGTAAAACACCGATTAAATCCAACCTATCTACATAATAATATTCAATTCTCATATATAATTCAAAAATATCCGAAGTTAATTCTCATCGATATTATTTCATATTCATTTAACTTATAATCAATAAACAAATAATTAGAATTATAGGAAAAATGTTTAACTAAGTTTTTAGTGCGTGTAAAGTTCACTGATTTTGGTTTTAGTCTTTGTAAAAAAAATTCTTAGTATTTCGTCCATATAATGTCAAAAAATTTGTAAATAGTCCCTATTGTTACTCCCGAGTACTAGAAATCATACCAAATGAAAAATTTGTCAATTTTAACTATGTGATCCTAATGTATGATTTTTTTTCATTTACTAGCCAAATTTTGGAGCAAACAGGACAAACAAAAAATTACTTGGATACTCGTGAGTACTAAATATCATACAAAGTAAATGAATTTAATAATTTTAACCATGTGGTTAATTGTGACACCCTAAACTCGGTCATCACATGGTTACCCGTTTGCGGAAATAAAACTTAATTTTCTGGTTACTTTCGGAAAATAATATTTTCTCAACGTTCATCTTTTCAAAATATGGTGATAATTTTTTTTTTCTTTTTTAACCTCATAACAATAACAACTTAATCAAATCACACTTAACAACACAATGTATATAAATCTTACAACTATACTGCCTCATATATTTTCATACCTAAATCAACATCAGTTTTATCTTCAAAACATAATAGGACCTAAGCTGGTCGTAACTAACAGACACTACCGCCAACTGGAGCAGCACAACACGCTTCCAACTAGACAGCCTTCTTCTTCGTGTAGGGATCATACCCCTTGTAGGTCTCTGAGATGTGTTGTAAGGGTGAGACACCAATATACGGATTTATTACCATAACTAAATGCGCAACACAAAAGAAGGCACATACACATATACATATTTATAACAACATACTCATTCATATTATATGACATCATTTATCAATGGGTTTCACACCCCAAACATCAACGTTGAAAAACTATGCATGAACACTTCAAAACATCATCTAACATTCATACCTAATCTCATGAGATATCTCCAACCTCGTGGTGAGTTGATCAGACTCGATAGTTACAGGCACACACAACCACGGACACACGCAACGCACACGCAGCATCACACAATACAAAAAACCCATCACACACTGTCCAACATCGCGGCACAGGTGTCACAACGTAGATGGGGCCTCATTGTCCACTAGGCACAATAAGAACATCTTTATGATCTACCATGACGCCGCATGGTAATCACTCGTTTGATCATGGCACATCTGCCAAATGCATGCAATAAAAACCTTTTGTTCTCAACACTTTTCTTTGTGCTATATCTTTATTTGTCAAAGCTCTCAAAAGCTTTCGACCCATCATCGTTTTTAAACATCAAAGCTCTCAAAAGCTTTCAACTTATCATCGTTTTTAAACATCAAAGCTCTCAAAAGCTTTCAACTTATCATCGTTTTCAACATCGAATGCTCTCAAAAGCATCATCGTTTTCAACATCGAATGCTCTCAAAAGCATCAACCTTGAATGCTCTCAAAAGAATCATCGTTTTCAACATCGAATGCTCTCAAAAGCATCATCGTTTTCAACATCTTTACAACTTTTATTAACAACACAGGACCTCAAAGTCCGAGTGCTCAATCACGAAGCCCTTAGACCGTTGCAATCAGTCTTAGGTTCGTGGTAATAGAAAACTTCTCAAAACGTTTTAACTTATTTACGTAGATACCCAGTCTACAACACAACGAACCTTAATACCCCGACGTCTCGGTTATTAAGTTCCATAACATCGTTTTACATCGTTTTTGTCTGTGAAAAACAAATCCAAAATAAGACAACGTCATAAGAACACTAGCACCCCGACATCTCGGTTACTAAGTTCTATATCGTCGTTTAGTAAAACTCATTTACAGAAAATCATTTCTACTTGAAAACTCTTTTACTGAAACTTCAGCTTTAAAAATTAAATCAATTCCGATTAAACCTCTTCTCAAAACAAGTACTGCTATTTTTAAACTTTCACCGTAAATAATTTCAAAACTTGCCATCGTTAATCATTTTCCAAGAAAATATTTTTAAAGTCAAACTTTGACTTTTTATTTTATATTATTATTTTATTATTTTTATTTTTATTTTTATAAATATTTTTGAATATTAATTTCACAAAATAACTTTTTATAATATTTCGGAATTTCTTGCGTAAAAATTAGCAGTACTAAAAAAATTTCACGGTTACGCTCTCACCATGACTCATAAATTTCTTTTACACTGATAAATTATTAAAATAATAAGAGTTCTCAAAAACTCATTATTTTTCCAAAATAATACTTTCCACCATTATTATATTCCAACATTTCCCATAAAACATTGAATATAATTTTCACAACTTATTAAATCTTTTATCTGATTAATCGGTTGTGCACTGACCACTGTCAGACCTTTCAAACAACATTCAACATTCATCATTCAACAACATCATTATAATTATATCACCAGGCAGATCATGCATCATAGCAACATAATATACTACTGCAGATATTTAAATAAATTAAAAGCAGACAAATCACCGATACACAGATAAACAACACAACGTAAGCCACATAAACAAATAACCACAACCACATATCATTCATATAAATCACACTACACACAAATAGTTATAGAGAAAAATCCCTCAGGTAAGCTCCCCTTACCTGTTGAATACTCGAACTAAGGGTTTCAAATAATCTCCCGATTTGATCCGGTTTCCTCCGTCGGCTTTAGGTCAAACCAACCCGATCGATTCATTCATAACGAATTGCAACCAAAATAAATCAAAATCAAACAACAACACACTTAAATCAATGGGGGTAGGGTTCGGCTTCACCCAATTTTCTAGGTTAGGAAACTTAAAATTTGATTCACTTAGGGATTAATGATCCATAAGTTACTTAAGCATGATTAATCACTTTAACCATGATTATGAACTAAGAATCATGAACTAAACCCATCTAGTTATAAGAACTAGGGTTCGGTTTTCTCAAGATCAATAGGCTAGAAGTTTTAAAATTTCATCAACTCTAGAATTTAATCAACATACAAAGCTTAGAGTTGGATTCAAAGATTACAACAACTTTTGAATCACAAAATCATTAAGTGATCATACCTAGGGTTTCGGTTTTTGAAGAAACAAATAGGCTCAAGTTTGATTTTTGATCTTCTATATACTTGAATACAAGAACTATCAAGATATAATCATGAATCAAGACATGAAATTGAAACAAAACCTAAGAACACAACTTTAACCTAGGTTCGGCCCAGTCCATATTTTAGGGAAAGAAATTTCTCATGATCTTGTGCTTCTAGATGATGAAAATAGAGATGATTATAAGATCATAGCAATTGGTTTCATGTCAAAAGGTTTTTCTAGAATTAGTTATGAATTTTTGAATCTAGTTCCATGAACTTTGAACAAATGAAGAACATGTTGATCTAAGTCATGAATCTACAAAAGTGATGAAGAGAAATGATTTAAATGACAAGAGAATAAGTTATTACCTCTTGCTGATCCAAGAAAACAAAGTTTGGATGATGTTCTTCAAGGTTTTCTTATGGTGTTCTTAAGAAACTTAAGGGAGAAGATGAACATAGTTAGGGTTTAGAACAGTTTTAGTATTTTGAGTAGATCTCTCAACATACTTGTCCGTTTTGGATGATCTTTATGTCGTTGGAAAGAAGAGAGAAAGATGAACAACTTTCATGTTGAAAGTTTTTTGAGATTCAAAATAGAAACTGGTCAGAATTGCTAGGAAAAATCAGACGAATTATGAACACTTTGAAGAAAAGAACATGGAAATGGAAGAAAATGGTTAATGAAGAAGGCAACAACTTAATGAAGAAGGAACCAAACTTAATGAAGAAGGCATGGAGCTGTGGGTTTTGGGTAAGCTTTAGTCAACTTTTCCAATGGCATTTGCTTGCAATTGTCATATAAAGACAAGGGTAAAATGGTCATTTCATAGGAAAATTTCACTTTATCATAAATGTGCCATTATGGCCATTATGACTCGGATAAACTCGTCATAAATGCTCGTCAAGTCGGTCAAATCCATCATCTCTGCTATGTTGTCGACTCCTCGATTCATCTGGTGCAAGCTTTTCCTAGAGATATCTCGACGTATACGCCCGCAACAAATATAATATTTTAATTTTTTTACCAAAATTTTCAAAACTTCCAATATCGTAGTAAATACGATAAAAACATTTTTCATCTCGTTCACGACTCAAAATTAGGTCTTCTGAGCAAGAACTTTCTTGTCAGTGAAAACACAAAACGGTAGACCGGCTTCTGTTTGAATTTTCAACCAAAAACTTCCCCGTAACCTTATAAAAATAAGTATAACAAGGAAATGACCTTGGCTTATCCAAAATCATTTTCTATGTCTCGGATAAAAATATATATTTATATATTTATTACCGATATTACGAAGCAGCGAAAATCGGGGTGCTACATTAATAATATATGATTTTGTTTTTATTTTCCTGGTCCTAGAGTCTTTAACTTTGTCATGCAAACAAACTCATTTAAAAAAGTGATTTTAGTTGGCAGAGGGCATCTTCATCTTGCCGTGAAACAAATAAAGGACAACCTCTTTGAAAGGATGTTCAACAAGTCCAACCCTATCTACATAACATTCACACACAACATCATTTATCATATCATAATATCAGTTACCTACTTTAAGCCAGAGAGTTTTGAAATGTACAAACAACAATTTGTTGCTTCGGATTAAAATGTAAACAGACTTTTGAATCCATGAAAATGAAAAAACAAACATGCACTAAGTCTAAAACACGTTGCTTGTTAGCTTATCAATATATGTAAAATTTCATGCCCCAAATAAAATCACATAATCTTAACAAGATCATAAACATAAAAATAGTCTCAACATGAATTGTAGCTTTGGTGGTGATTTTAATGGTTTAGACTCCGTAGTTTTTTATATTATCGATCAATAATATATCACCTCATTTGTGACATTTAAGATGATTCTTATAAGATTCAAATATTTTAGTAATGTAATAATACATAATTGGTTGCCAGTATAAAAAAGACTTTTACAATGACAATATATTACAATTAAATTCTTGAACTTTTACTTATAAATTTGGTAAGTAAAATAAATTTAAATTTTATCTAATGAAATATTGAGCCATCTTAATCAATCCAATGGATTAAGAATAAATACAACCCTTCTTAGTTCCTGTTAATAGAATCAAGGATCATGCATCTCTAACATAGTGTTTGGTTGGAGGTCAATTGAGGGGAGGGGAGGGGAGAAATTACTTTTAAATCTTTAATGTTTGGTTCAACTTTTTGAAGGAGAGGGAGGGGAATGAAGGGGAGCAAAATCCCTCCTAACTCAAATTTTTTTCCCTTCTAATATTAAGGGGATTTGGAGGGGAGATGAGGGATTTCAAAATATTTTACATGCATCGATTAAAATATCGTCACTCGTGTATTTTAAAATAAATAATTGTAAGGGTGTAAAAGTAAATTTGTTTTAAAATCTCTTCACTCCTTGCGAACCAAACCTTAATAATATTATTTCCTCCCCCTCCATTAAAATCTCTCCTCTCTCCTTCTATCAACCAAACACAATATCTAATTAAAATTATTCGCCTCCCTTCTCCTCTCCTTTGTCCATTAAAATCTCTCTAATTCTTTATATCAAACATAATCTAAAGTGAACAAATGTATAAAATAAAAAAGAAAAAAATGTTAAGAACACATTCTTTATCACACTCCCATTCAAAACACTCACTATTTTTGGGTGGATTTCATGTATGACCATTTATTTTGATAGGTCTCACATGAAATTCAATTAATAATACTAATAATAAAGAGTGTGTTAAAAGAAATGTGACAAAGAGTGGTAAGCAAAGTCCATAACTTTTTCATGCAAACAAACTCATTTAAAAAAGTGATTTTAATTGGCAGGGCATCTTCATCATGCCGGGAAACAAATAAAGGACAACCTCTTTGAAAGGATGGACAACAAGTCCAACCCAACAACAAACATCATTTATCATATCAAAATATCAGTTACCCACTTTATGCCAGAGTTCAGCAATATCGAATTCAACAACCCCTTCAAACACAACAAACTACTCTACTTTGAAGTGAAAGCTCAAAGCAGAACTCTTATATGGCAATCTTTTGGGTTATCCTCAACGGTTTCAACATGGCCTGGGATCAAGGTATTACTAAGGTTTTTATAATAATTAACTATGAAATTTTATTTGAGTTTTCTTAATACGAGAAAAATAAACTTTAACGCATCCCCTTTTATGTTTCTTCCTAATATGGCTGTTCGTGAAGATTCATCTGGTGCAGATGAACCCCAATTGGGTTGTATTACAAGCCCTAATCCTAATGCTTTTATTCGCACTTGCGCCGTACAGAGCAACGAAGCCACCTTTGCTACTCTCACTGCACGAACAGTACCCATTTCCCTCAAATTGAAGAGAAAAAAGAGAAGCTGCTTTTGCTCTCTCTGCTTTCATCAAACCCTAATTCCTATTGGATTCAAATTGGGGTCGTAGCATTAGCAGACGGAGAAAAATTTTGTACCAGCAGTGAGGTTTTAACTGATTCACCCTTTCATCTTCTCAATTTTACTTGATCTTTGTGCTGTATGTGTTTATTTTGCTTCTTATTCTCCTATTCTGTGCTTAGGTTTCAAAGTTTATATCTTTGAAGGGACTTTAAATTTGGTATCTGTTGTTTTTTATTGTAAGAGATACAGAAAGGCTGCAGCAAATTTGTGAAGTCAATTTAAAACCATGTGCAAATAATAATCTTAATTGAATTAGATTAAAATTAAAATGAACTAGAATCAAGTTTGAATTGTGCAATGTTCAAGTCATTTTTTTTACTGTAGGAGAAAGCAGTAAGGTTAAACTCGAAATGGAATAGTTTGTTTTTAGATTGATCGATCTGATAACTGACGGTTTAATATAACTCTACTGCAGCGGATATAATAGTGGTGTACGAGGGTTTTTCTTCGGCAGTAGTTGAAGGGGCACCAGAAAATCGTGTTGTGATATATCCTATAACAATAAGTCTGTTATGGAGGGTTTAGGTTTTACCTGGTTCGATGGTCTCACAATGTTGTTAGGAGGAAGAGGAGTCAAACGTCGTGCAGGCCTCGTCCTGTTTCGCTGTCCTCGTCTGGGAGACCGTTTTAAAAGGTCAGACTCAAGTTTGGTGGTGTGACCGTACCATTGAAGCCAAAACTACATCTAACAGTGCTTCAGGCGAAAAGCAACAGGTATTTCTCTTTTGCATGTAACAGTTGGTTTTATCCGAATTTACGACAACATCTTACTCCTCAACATGCTTTTATACAATATGTTGATATTAGGGATGTAAAGCCTGTCAAGTGCTTCTGACTGAAAGCTTAAGCTTTTAGAAGAGTTGATACGAGCCTATCTGACCTAGTTAGGAATCCGATCCTTGCTGCCCTGATTCTTCATAATTAAATTTAATTTCAAAATTAAGTAAATTGGGCTGGTACATTGTCCATGCTTCAGCCCAAAGGGCTCTCGCATGAGGAGGCTTCATGTAGATTTTCCGCCTCAAAGTTTAGTTGGTCCTTGATACCTTGTATGGCTATTGGTCATAGGATATTTGGCTTTTTTAAATATCAATCATTAGTAGGTGAGAAATTTCTAGAAAGTGTTATTTCGCGATATTATTGAGGCATATCTTACATGAGTTGCCTGCAAGGATGGTATTTATGGAAAAATATTTCTGGTCTTGATTACTTGTCTATAAACGAAATATTTCTTTTTAACCTATAGAATCTCATTTGATTGCTCTCATCAAATTGTGTTACTGCAGAGTAATTCAGACAATAATCACTCTCCTTCTGATAAGAGGAGTGGGCTACAAGGCCTTCCGTGGAAGAATTTCTCAAAGGGTGGTTTTGTTCTTGGGAAGGAGGAGACATTGATGGGGAGGTTATCTAGAAAGAACGCCTCTAAGGACGGTGATAAGTCTGAACAAGTTCGTAAGAGCAAGCGAGTACCAAGAAGGCGTGTACTTGATAGAGTGTATGAGGATGAAGAGGAGCCGGGATCTGATGTTGAGCTTGAGGATAAGAAAAAGAAAAAACAGAGGAAGGAATCTGTTGATGTATTGATGGACAGTATGAGGGAAATGACTCTTACAAGGCGTCAACGGGCCCTTTTGTCAAACAAAGATGCCTCTGCATCTCGTGCAACTTTAATCGAGTTTCCTCATGGATTACCACCTGCCCCACCTAGAAGTGAGCATTTATCTGTACTTTATTTTCTGTTGTCCATTTCATACTGAGTCGTTAACTATGTAGCTTAATTTATAACATTATATCTTATCTACAGAGCAAAAGGAGAAGCTTTCTGAAATGGAGCTACAGCTGAAGAAAGCTGAGGCTGCTCAGAAGCGTAGAATGCAAGTTGAGAAGGCTGCCAGGGAATCTGAGGTTTGTTTTTTTTTTCCCTCTCTCCTAGTTGCAGTTTTCTTTCTCATTGTGTTCGATTTTACACAGAAAGGCAAGTCCATTTGAATTTGTTTTGTAGGCTGAAGCTATCAGAAAAATACTTTGTCCAGATTCCAGTAGGAAAAAGAGAGAAGAGAAAATGAAGAAGCGCCAAGAAGAACTGGCACAGGTTTTGCAGCATTAAATGAATTTCCCACGCTAATTTTAATTTTTCTGTACTGCTTTCTGATTTTATTGAATTATTCTTTGCAGGAGAAGGCAGCCAATGCGCAAGTGCTTGCACCAAACACCATCAGATATGTGATGGGTCCTACCGGGACAACTTTGACATTTCCTGAGGAAATGGGGCTCCCCAGCATATTTAACTCCAAACCCATCAGGTATCAGGTTATGCTGATTTGATGTATGGTACCTGTCAGACTGTCTTCCTGATACCTTGTTTAGATATGGGTGGCAAATAAAATGGGAGAATGAAATTGAGAGGAATTAAAATTGATATAAAAATTTGTAATTTACTGAAATAGGAAATCTGTTTGACTTTGGCTTTTAGATGTTTCCATGATTTTGTCAACAACAAACATTGGCCAAAAATTCGATAATCGTGCATTTAAGGTGTATGTGCTTTGCATTTGCTAATTTGATGCATGGTACCTGGGATAGACGATCTTCCTGCGAATTTTGTAAAGACATGTTTGGCAAATAAAATAAGGAGGGAAAACATAAATTGGGAAGAATAAAAATTAATGTTATAAAAATTATGCTGTTTATCAAAAAAGAAATCTGTGTTTTGCCTTGGCTTTAGCTTTTTCCTAATGGACCTTTAAATCAAGGGCCTCCAACTCAGGTGGTAGATTGGGAAATGAGATGGAAGGTATAGTGGAGGAGTGTCTTATGCTAGTTAAAGATGTTTCTAACTGCATGGACGGGTGGCAGCAGGAAATTGGCAGTTGGGTCTGCAATCATGGATGTGGATGTCTATAGAAAGAGAATGAAGAGTGGTGTGAGTAGGGAGGTCTTCATTTGGGTAGTTTTGGGGTGGCTATGCTTCTCTGATATTTTTGTGTGTTTTTCTATACTGTTTTTCTGCATTCTTAGCTTGTGTTCTCTTTAATTGGAGCTTTTTCCTTCTCTGTTTTCAACTATTTCTCTTCTTAATATCAGTTCCTAACATTTCCCTGATCTTGACAACAAGAAACATTGTTCAGAAGTTAGAAACTGTTGCTGTAAGTTTATATAGCGAACACAATCCAACATTCTTCTCCACAAATTATATCATTGGTTTTGTTTCAGTTATCCTCCACCTCGCGAGAAGTGTGCCGGCCCTTCTTGTACCAATCCATATAAGTACTGGCATTCGAAATCAAAGCTTCCTCTTTGCAGTCTCCAATGTTACAAGGCTGTAGATGAGAAGATGGCGGCTGAAACTACCTCTTCCTCTACCTCTTGATGTTGCGAATAATCCTTTATCACTGGCTAATGCCAATGGAACCCTTGATGGTTTTTTGTCTGGGGCTTTTAGCAAAGACCTCATATTGGAGATTGGTCATTTGCTCTATATCACTGACTTTTTAAGTAGCAATTACTAGAAAAAAGTTGTTTTGGCTATGCTTGCAATAAGGAAGATTAAAGAAACTTCTATATACTTTGAATGCTTGATTACAACTTTTCAAAATTCGGTAAGCTATTGTTATTAAATACTTTGATGTTGCATATGATTCTCTATCAGTATCACCGATTTATGGCAGTTATATGTCACCTTCGATGTTTATATCTCAGGTAGATGCTCTAGTTCAGTTGAGCTGCTTTTGGTATTGAGCTCGTATCGTGGGTTGGTTATTTGCTGTATTATGATGCATTTTCTTGTGCAGGTGTAGGTGTTGATATGATAATGATATCCAATGAATTAGAAACGGGTTCAGGGTGGACAACTTGTCTTGTTCTGTCTGTTGCTCCTCTGACAGTTTTAGTTGCAATACTGCAAATAATTAATTGACAATATCTACTTATCGATTTTTTTATATTTCGAGATTTTGAATGAAATTAATTTTTTAGAATTGATTTGGTTACAACTAAGTTTAAAGGAAGTGATATATATTTGAATATTTTTATTTTAAAATTAAAAGCAAGTTTAAAGGAAGTGATTTATATTTGAATATTTTTATTTTATGATTGTTAAGTTTAGGATTAAGATTAGGAATGAATGTATTAGAGAGAAGCCTTAGGCCTCTTTAGTATGCTTGAATATGATAGGATAAGTTCAGTAAGATAAGGTTTGATAAAAGAATATTTGATAAGATTTTAATATTATAATATGTTTAATCTAACATTTAATAAAACATTGGGACTGTTTGTTTAGTGATTCTCCATGACGTTTTTGGCAATAATTATTTATGTTAAAGTGATTTTAACCAACATATGGTTGATCCAAGTGGTAAGGGATTTGGGCATCTTAAACATGTGGTCAAGGGTTTGAATCCTGTCTTTCGTGTATGGAGAAAACCTGGTTACCAAAAAAAGAAAGTGATTTTACTTTCAAAATTGATTTTAACTTTTTTTTTCTTGTACATCTAAAAAGAAAACAAGAGCACCTAACCTCTCCTAAAGAGAGTTCCTACAGAATCAGCAAAAAGAAAGGGGTAAATCCCCCGAGGAGCAACATTCAACACATCGAAATCAGAGGATCCTTTTGCGCCACTCTTAGCAAGAAAATCAGCGCTAGCATTAGTTTCACCATAGACATGAACCTGATGAACCTCCTAGTGCCAATGCAACATCGAACGAACTTCCACAATCACAGATCCATGAATGTGGAACTCACCCATCTCATTGGAAACTAACCGCACTGCCTTTAGACAATCACTTTCACAAATCACCCTTCTAAATCCCTTCTGCCATGCTAACATGAGACCATGCTGAATTGCCTTCAACTCAGCAACAAAAATCTTAAAATTACCAATATTGCCTCTAAAACCTGCGATCCATTCACTATTAGAGTAACACAGAAGTCCCACGATCCTTGTTGCCCCGGGATAATTAAGAGAGCTCCCATCCACATTGTTATTGATAGTGCCCTGCGGAGGAGGAGATCAACCAACCATGGCGGGTTTATTATTAATGGAAGGCTCCCTTGAGTAACACCCCATTTTTCGTATATATGTTTTCATGTGTTGTATATAGATGTATGTTGTGCTAGATTATTAAAAAGTGCTTTAGGGAATTTAAAATGGGGTTAAGTGGGTCTGGTCAGAAATCCATTCTTAACGCATATGTTTCTCTCTCCTGGAGTTTTCCCGATAGAAACAATTGTGTCTAACTCTCTAAAATGTTTTTCTGGCCTGGGACACAGATGTGTCTCCTGATAGACACAACTGTGTCTAATTCTCGTAAGCATTGTTTTGGCAGGGACACAGCTGTGTCTCTTGATAGACACATGTGTGTCTAATTCTCGAAAACGCTGGCCGAGACACAGCTTTGTCTCCTGATAGATACAGCTGTGTCGAATTCCCAAAATCGTTGTTTTGGTAAGGGACACAGTTGTGTCTCCTGATAGACACAGCTGTGTCTAGTTCTCAAAAATGCAAATCTGACCAGGGACACAGTTGTGTCTCCCGATAGACACAGCTGTGTCTAATTCCCAAAGACAATTTTGCCTGCAATATAAATAAGTGAGTTAGGAGGGTTACAAGTTACAACTCTCAAATTGGCACTTTAGGCAATCCTAGTACGACATAAACCTTTCACCTTTCCCTTCCTTTGAACCCAACCAAGTTCTTGCTCAAGATTGGGGAGAGAAGTCACACGCTAGTGTCATCAAAATGTAATGTAGTCTTCCCTCATCAATCTCCTTTTTCTCTTTAAGTTAATTGGAGATAAATTGGTTAATTGTTTGTGTTTGGCCAAGGCTTGAAAAGTTCGTCTTGCCGTTCGAGGGAACGACACCAATTTCGTTTACGCTTAGCTAAGGGGTTTGATCTTTATACCAGGTATGGAGAGAAGGAATAATATTAACATGTAGGCGTTGGGGATAGCGTAAGATGAAGGGTTAACCCATGACCCTGTCATATGTTGTTTATCTCTTTGATGTCAATTGATATATGTATGATGTAATTCCAATGTTAATGGCATGCTTTAATTATTGTACTATTTGATGTTAATATTGATGATGTATGAGTGAATGTTATTTGTATTCCTAATTGCGTATGATGTTTAATTATGCCATGAATGTTCATGATGTTTAATGATGCTGTTATGATAATGAAGATACTGTTATGATGATGATGAATGCTGTTATGATGGTGATGTTGTTGTGCTCTGAATGAGTGTTGATTGTTGACGATGTTAATGCCAACAATGATGTTAATAAGACTCTAACTAACCAATAGGGCTTATTAATGATGTTAAGACGTTAAAATATGTTAACAATGATAAAAGAGAATTAAGGGATGTTTTCCCAGTTTGTTCATAAGACATGAATGTAGCATGAGAGACAAGGTTATGTTCATAGGACTTAGTTGAAGACCCTATGATTGATTAGTGAGTGTTTTAGGGACGTTAGTAATGAAGCTGGAAGTAAAAGACATGGGAACAATTAAAGATAATGAAACTAATGATTGATGGTGTAGTTTAAACCAATAGATTTGATCTTTGAATGTCCTAGGAAACTTAGTAAGGGTTGTTAAACCCTTCTGCCCAGAAGCAGTACGACCATGCTCCATTGAGCACGGTCGTGCTCAACAGTCAGTACGACCGTGCAGGGTTAGGCCAAGTTCCTTTAGGGAGTTTGGTTAGGCCTTGATTTTGAAAGGCTAACAAAGTTAGAATAGGGATGCCATAGTCTCCTTTTGACTGTTTGGCTGTTTGCTGGGTTGATGACCCAGATTGGGTTGATGGTTTCTGGCTTGATGACCCAGATTTGGTCGATGGTTTTTGGGTTGATGACCCAGATTTGGTCGACGACCTTGTTTGTTTGGAAGCACCTTGACGTTGGAGTCTTGCAAGGACCAATTTACCCTTCCCCTTCCCCTTCCCCTTTTCAGAGGAAGTTGCTGTTTTTGGCATTTCTGCCACTCTCACACTCTTACCTACCCTATAAATATTCACGAGTAAGGAAGTCAGGAAGAGTTGATCAGTGACATAGAGCAATTGAATTGCTCTATTGATAGGAATTCAATTGCTCTATTGATAGGAATAAGAGTGTGAGAGTGGCAGAAATGCCAAAAACAATAACTTCCTCTGAAAAGGGGAAGGGGAAGGGTAAACTGGTCCTTGCATTACTCCAACGCCAAGGTGCATCCAAACAAACAAGGTCGTCGACCAAATCTGGGTCATCAACCCAGAAACCAGCGACTAAATCTGGGTCATCAACCCATAAACCAGCAACCCAATCTGGGTCATCAACCCAGCAAACAACCAAATAGTCAAAAGGAGACTATGGCATCCTTATTCAAACTTTGTTAGCCTTTCAAAATCAAGGCCTAACCAAACTCCCCAAAGGAACTTGGGGTGATAGAGTGGAGGAAGAATCAGGTTCTCCACCCTATCTCAAAGACCTAATCAAAGACTTAGCCCAAACAGCTATCCCTTTGAATGTTGCCAAACCTGATACAAGACTATCAGCTGACAGCACCAAAACCCCAGCAACTAACTATGTTGCTAAAAACCAAACTCAATTTGTTGTTCAAATGGAACCAAGATTTTGGGATACTAACCCTAAAATAGAAATTTTTATGAGTTTATTTTGATTGATACAGATTCAGTCGCGATTAAACATTATCGAGACTCCAAGGATCAATCATTATACACTTATTCAACTTTCAAAATTTTAAAGGTTTTAACATCTGAGCAATTCGGAAAGAATTTGAATGTTTTCAAAAAAAATTCTCAAACTTTTGATCCCATTGGTTTTAATTATTGGGATTATCAACAAGCTTGGTACAATGTTTTATGGTATCAAAACAATCAAAACAAACATTCTTGGTTGATTTATTTCAAAAAGAATGTTAATTACAAGTTTCCTCACTGGTTTGTCCATTGGTGGAGAATTCTTGGTCCTATCAAACATATCCTTCCTACAGAAGTCTTAGAAGGATATCAAACATTTGGAAAATATTTTGACATCAAGGAAAGCCCTTTTGCTGTCAATCTAATATTTTTCTCAAAATTCACCCTTGCATGGGTTTTCAGATAGCAATACAAACACCAGCAACAAGATCATTATCCTGGTATATTGCCCCTTTTTCAAAGATCAACTTATGTCAAGTGGTGGGCTCAATTCAATTATGCGGCAGCCACCAGTGACAATGTCAAGACATTGTTCCAGCAAAATCCTAAATGGATGAAAGCAGCCAATCCAGAAATATGTGAGTTTTTGAATCAAAGATCACAAATAGTTTTAGTTTTGGCAGGATCCAAATCAAAAGAAAGTTTCCTTCAGAATATGGAGACTATCATAAAACTAGCAAAGGAAGAAATAGCCTCTTTATCAAAATCATCAAAATCATCCCAACAGAAGCTCCCCCAGTCTGATGAAGATGAAGACCAGGAGGATACAAGCCATTGTTCGGATCCTTTCTATTAGAATGAAGATGATTGCTATGTAATCGACACAACAGTCAACTTGAGTGATGATGAATAATTCCAGTCACTTGATAAACCGTTGGTTCATTTAGTTTTATGACTAGAAAGACCTCAATTTTGATACCAATTGTGCGAGTTCATTCTCGTTTTAGCCCAAATTTGACTTTAATTGTTCACAAGCAATTTCTTTTAGTCTTAGGGATAATTTTTAGTAATTTCTTTTAGTTTCTTATCAAAATAAAGAATCTAATGCTACTTTTAATTCCAGGTTAAAAGTGAAGCTCGAGGAAGCTAGGAAAAATAAAGGAAACAAGAAAAAGGCAAAAATTGGCTATTCGCCTGCTGGACATAAGCTCGCCTCTCGAGCCAGAGGAGCAGATCAAGCAGGAACAGGTAGCCATTCAGCCTCGCCTCGCGAGCCAGACTCATTGAAATGAAGATCATTCTGGCTCGCCTCGCGAAACTTGTCTCGCCTGGCAAGAAGTCCAAATTTGAACTGGTTCCATCTTAAGATTCGCCTCGCGAATCCTTGCTCGCCCCGCGAGCGCACGTAGATTCCAAACCTTATAAATAGCTTGTGTTTAGGTCAATGAGAGCAGTTTTTGATTGGAAAAGTGTAATCCTAGTTTGCTTGGAGCTGTGTAGTGTGTTTTGAGTCAGTTCTTGAAGGATGAATGCTTTTATTACTTTTTTCGTTGATTTCGTCTCTATGAGGAACTAATCCTCCTTTCTAAGGGAACGATGAAGCCACCTTTGATGGCATAGTTTATCCAAGTAATATTTTCTTATACCCTTGTCTCTTTTCTTGTTCCTTAATTTTGTTTTGTTTGCGTTAATCATGTGGCCAGTGGTTAACTAGTCTAGTGCGTTGAAACTGGGAAGCAATTCGTGCTTAGGACTTGAATTAAGAACACCGTTTGAACATTACTAGGGATAGAATAGGAAAGCGGTGCAATCGTTGTAGGGAACCAATAACTTAATAAATCTAGTTGTGGGTTGAATAAATTGGGAAATTGACGACTTGCAATTGTAGATAATTCCTTTTAAAAATCGGAAGTGACATTAGGATAATTGAGGGTTCCCGGTTGACAAGAAATTAAATTGAAACTAGGGATAATGAGATAAAACACTTGGGTAACTTGCTTCATAGGGTAGGTGAATTTGTGACCTTAGAGCCTTAATCATAATCAAATCTCATCACAATCTTTTAGTATCTTTTATTTAATTTTTTCTCTCTTAATAACTACTTCTCTTTGACTTGGTCAAACGCTTCGAAATTCCTTATTAAATTGGTTAAATTGGTCTTCCAATCCTTATGTTTGACATCGGTATTTACTTACCGTGTTTTATTACTTGCAATGAAATGGTACACTTGCCGGTTCGTCACCAAGTTTTTGGCGCCGTTGCCGGGGATTGGCACAACCAGTTTTCCTAATTTTTTGGGAATTTGATTCTTTTGATATAGCAATTTTTAATTCAATTTTCTGAAATTTTATCTATTTTTACTTCTTTGATCCCACTTGGTCTTGCCTTGTTTTTGTGCATGCGAGGTACCCTTCCACAGGAGAACTTGCTATTTGATCCCGAGATCACAAAGACTGAGAAGAGGTTGAGGAAGGAACTTAAAGAGAGGAGGCTACTTGAAACAAACCAACCCATCAATCTTGAAGAGATGGCGGAAGAAAATCCACCACCTACCCCTCCTCCTTACAAGCCCCTTTATGAGTACAATCTTCCTAACTCGGATGATTGTTTTTCTAGTGTTGTCAAGCCTCCCATCATGACTAATTCATTTTAGATGAGGGAATCTGCCCTACATATGGTGCAAAGAGAACAATTTGATGGGAGTCCACACCAAGACCCTCACCAGCACATCACTCACTTCTTGGAGGCTTGCGAAATGTTCAAATATCCAGAAATATCAGAAGACGCCCTTCGTTTACAGCTATTACCTTTCTCTCTTCAGGATAGAGCACGTGGTTGGTTGGACTTACACTTGGATCGTGCGAGCATCACTACTTGGGAACAGATGGCTTATAAATTCCTCGCAAGATTCTTTCCTCCTCAGAAAGTGACACAGTTGAAGATCACCGTCACTTCCTTCAAGCAAACTGATGATGAGACTTATAATGAGGCTTGGGAAAGATATAATTTGATTTTGAGGAGATTCCCTTCTTCCTATTTTGACTTGGTAACAAAGGTTTGACACTTCTTTAATGGGTTGAAAGGGAGATATCATATGAATTGTGATGCCGCAGCTGACGGTTCTTTATCTTATTTATCAGCTGAGGATGCATGGGCTTTACTTGAGAAGATGTCCAGGAATGACTATAACCGCAATAAGGGCATTTCTAATGCTTCTGGACTTAGTACAACATCTATTGAAGCCATTCTTGAGTAGAACACACTTTTGAAGAAGCAGAATGAAGCACTGACAAACAAGATGAAGGTGAATGCGGTAAGAGAGGGTTTACCTTCGGGTTTTGACTTTTGTCAAGGTGATCATGATAGTGCATATTGTCCGGGCAACCTTTATAAGGAGCATGCAGATTCGTGTCATAATTTTTATTACACGGTACCACAGCATAACGACTATCAGAGGAATAAGCAGAACAACAACTACCATCAGGGGAAAAATTGGAATATCAGGAGAGATCATCCGGGTTTCTCTTGGAGCAGTACTAGTGGTGGTCTAGCCGGGCAACAACAACAGAATTAGAGGCCAAACTATGGAATTCAACAACACAACACCCAACAGGTTCTCCCTCAACCTACTCAATTGCAAATCACAAATGGAGGAAAACAACCCTGGGAATTGGCTATTGAGAAGACTAGTGCGACCATAGAGAAGTCACAAGAAAACACAAACACATCCATTGACTAGTTGGCAACTCATACAGGGGCATAAATTCAGAATCTTGAGACTCAGATGGCACATTTGATGAGTGTGATTTCACCTCATATTTCATGTACATTCTGCATGCATTTCCATATAGTTTAGGCATATTTAATTTGATTTTTGGATAGTTTTTACTGTGGAACGGGTTAGGCGGTGTTGTGATGTTGTTTTGCAGGAATTAATGATTAAATGCTCAAAATTAGCCTTGATGGAGCTTGGATGGAGATAGAGCTTGAAAAGTGAAGATAATGAGCCAAGCAGAGCCCATCACAGCCGTGATCAAGCAGAGCTGGAAAGAAAGAAGGCAAAAAGTCAGAAGCTGTCACGGCCTAGCCGTGATGCCCATCACGACCATGACAAGTTAATGGAACCAGACCCCTTCTAGGCCGAATCTATCACGGCCTAGCCGTGACGAGCATCACGGCCGTGATGGCCATCACGACCGTGACGCACGCCTATTCTATAAAAACGCATCTGGGCAGAACAGAAAGGGGATCCTGAACCCTAAAACATACTCTCTGGCTGCTGTGGTTGTTGTGGATCCGTCCATGGAGTTCTTTCCTTCCTTTGTTCTTATTTGTTTTCTTTTGTCTTTCTTTATGAATATGTGTAGCTAAATCCCCTTTTGTTGGGGTTAGATGATGACTTTTCTGAACTTGGTTGTCTCATGATTTGATTGTAATACAAATTCCTATTTCTTTATGAGTATTTGATTCCATGCTTATTACTTTCCTAGGTTTGATCATCCTTGGAATGATTTGTTGCTTTGATAGACAATTGAAAGATTGATGTTAAGGCATGCTCATGAATCAAATGCCAAGTAGTTCATGAACCTAGACATAGGTCTTGGGGTGCTTGCAATCGTATAAATCTTGGTTCTTTATGCAAAATCTCATGTTAATCCACCTAAGACATTAAGGTTTAATTTGGGGTTTTAGGCTCATTCCACCTAAGACATTAGGGTTTGAGTATTTCAGAAGATTTGATTGTCATAAATGAATTAGGAATTGTGTTATTAACCATTTCATTACAATCAAGGGAGGATTAGTATAGTCTAACCCTGGCAATTTTACCCATTTGTTAAACACATCTCTATTTGCTTGTTAAGTGTTTGTGAAAATTCCTAAAAGAACAAAAACATTTTATTCTTGTTTGTTTTGTTACATGTTTAGAACTCCCTTCCATCCAAACGATCGTCTAGATAGTAGTCCAATTTGCGAAGTGGTACTTGTCCATGATCCCTGAGAACGATATCCGGTCTCACCACCGTATTATTTGTTTGCGACTAGGTATACTTGCCGAAATCGTATCAAGTTTTTGGCGCCGTTGCTGGGGATCGGTGTGCCAATATCACGAGTACCAAAGGGGACTCCTAATTTAGACATTTTTTTTTTCTGTTTTTTGTTTTTCATTTTCTGAGATCGAGAGACTTTGTAGAAGGAATAGAAAGGAAGCCAAGGCAAGAGAGAACTGAGGAGAAGTATCTTCTAGAGTACAAGAACCACAAGTCGAGTTACCAAGTTTGTAAGAACTGCAAGTTGAAGTAGCAATTGTCACCATGGCTGACAACAATGAACAAAGGAGGACAATGGGGGACTACACTTCCCCTAAAGGCGATAGATGTGGAACTCCAATTGTTAGACCTGCAGTGGCTTGCAACAACTTTGAAATCAAGGCATCACTTCTCAATCTTGTGCAGCAAAATCAGTTTGGAGGTTTAGAGAGTGAAGACCCTCATTCTCACATTGGCACATTTATTGAGTTGTTTGACACTATCAAGCTGAATGGAGCTTCCGATGAGGCTATTCGTTTAAGTCTTTTCCCTTTCTCTTTGAGGGATAGAGCTAAGTCATGGCTGCAATCCCATCCTCACGGGAGCATTATCACTTGGAGTGATTTGGTGAGCAAGTTTTTATCTCGTTTCTTCCCTCCATCAAGAACGATCAAGTTGAGATCGCAGATCAATGCTTTCGCACAGAGGGATGGGGAATCACTTTATGAAGCATGGGAGAGGTTCAAATCTTTGCTTACCGCTTGTCCAAATCATGAGTTGGAAACATGGCAGCAAGTGGCAACCTTTGTCAATGGTCTCAGCCGAAATTCCAGAAGTATGATTGAAGCGGCTGCAGGTGGGACATTGTGTCAAAAGACACCCGGTGAAGCAAAGGACTTGATTGAGACTATGGCTAATAATGATTATCAAATGCCTAGTTCTCGATCATTGGCCAAGAGAGGTATTTTGGAGCTTGATGAATTTGGTTTTCTTAAGGCGCAAATGGCCGCTCTTACCAAGCAATTGGGGTCCGTTCAATTGCAGAATTCTCAATTACAAGCAGTCCAAGTTCAAGCTGCCTCAGTGCATGACTTTTGTGGAGGTAACCATGCCAACGACAATTGTGAAATTAATGTGGTTGGAGGTTCTGGGCAAGAAGAAGTGAACTACATGGGAAACCAAGGGCCTAAGCTTGACCCTTTCTCTAACACCTACAATCCGGGGTGGCGTAGCCATCCTAACTTTGGTTGGAGACAAGGGCAAGACTCAAGTTATCAAGCAAAGCCTCCTCAAGAGAATTCAAGCAATTTGGAGAATATTCTAGCCCAATTCATGCAAGCAACTCAAGCTAATATGCAAGTAACTCAAGCTAATGTGAAGAATCAAGATGCCTCCATCAAGAATCTAGAGCACCAAATAGGCCATTTGGCAAAGCAAATAATGGAGAGAGCTCAAGGACAATTGTTGGGAGATACCGAGAAGAATCCAAAGGAGGATTGCAAGGCAATTACTACAAGAAGCGAGAAGGTGGTAGTACCACAAGAAAAAGAGGCAGAAGACAAGAGAATTGGTGAAGGAGTTGATGAGGTGATCGTTGAAGATGTAACCAATGAAGAACAAGAGACTTCCCAAGCCACTACCTCTAGTCCTATTGTTATTGAGGTTGAAGAATCAAAGAGACAAAAACTGGTGGATGAAGAGTTTGCAAGAAAGAAGACTAAAAGGAAAATTCTTGAAGAAGTTGACAATCCTAAGGAGTTGCCACCGTATTTCAAGATACCCTATCCTCAAAGGTTGAAGAAGGAGGTAAAGGATCAACGATTCTATAAGTTCTTGGATGTGTTCAAAAAGCTGCAAATTAACATCCCCTTTGCCGAAGCTCTTCAACAAATGCCTTCCTATGTTAAGTTTATGAAGGAGATTCTTACCAACAAGAGGAAGTGGAAGGAGGAGACGGTCATGCTCAAGGGAAGAATGTAGTGCCATACTCCAAATGAAGTTACCAAGAAAGATGAAGGATCCGGGTAGCTTTACCATTCCTTGTGCTATTGGTCATTTGAACATTGGAAGAGCCTTGTGTGATCTTGGTGCAAGTATCAATCTTATGCCTCTCTCCATTTTCAAGAAGTTGGGAATTGGTGAAGTCAAGCCAACCGGGATTTCTCTCCAATTGACGGATCGTTCCATTACTTATCCTTATGGTGTAGTGGAGGATTTGTTGGTAAAAGTGGACAAGTTCATCTTCCCGGTAGACTTTGTGGTGTTGGATATTACGGAAGATAGTGAGACTCCATTGATTCTTGGAAGGCCATTACTATCCACGGGTAGGGCTTTGATCGACGTAAATCAAGGGAAGTTGGTGCTTAGAGTCCAATATGAAGAGGTCACCTTCAATGTCTTTGAGGCAATGAGACATCCCAGTGACAAAGATAAATGTATGAGTGTGGACCTTGTTGATTCATTGACTAACAAGAGTGCTCAACAAACTTTTGAAGATTCATTGGAAGCGGCTCTTATGGTTGAGAATTTAGAAGAAGAGATATGTGAGGAAGAAGTTGAGGTCATGATTAAATCTCTTGAGGCTTACCCTGTTTTGAATAATGATGAAGACAAAGTTGTGGAGGATGTGCGGATTGAAGACAAGGGTGAAACACCTATGCTAGAGTTGAAGGAACTTCCATCCCATCTCCGTTATGCTTTCCTTGGAGTGAATTCTTCATTCCCGGTGATCATTAGTAGCGGATTCAACTCCTTGGAGGAAGAGAAGTTGTTGAGAGTGCTTAGAGAGCACAAATCCGTAATTGGGTGGTCGATATCCGACTTGAAAGGGATAAGTCCCTCATTTTGTATGCACAAAATCCTTTTAGAGGAAAACTTCAAGCCGGTCAGACAACCCCAAAGAAGACTCAACCCAAACATGAAAGAAGTTGTAAGGAAGGAGGTTGTGAAGCTTTTGGATGCGGGCATAATCTATCCAATCTCCGATAGTCCACGGGTGAGTCCGGTCCAAGTTGTTCCAAAGAAAGGGGGATGACGGTTGTTGCAAATGATAAAAATGAACTCATTCCCTCAAGGACCGTTTCCGGATGGTGGGTGTGTATTGACTATAGAAGATTGAATGAGGCCACCAGAAAAGATCATTTTCCCTTGCCTTTCATTGATCAAATGTTAGAGAGATTGGCGGGCCATGCCTTTTATTGCTTCCTTGATGGGTACTCTGGGTATAACCAAATTGTGGTTGACCCTAAGGACCAAGAGAAGACTGCTTTCACTTGTCCCTATGGCGTCTATGCATATTGAAGGATGCCATTCGGGTTGTGTAATGCACCCTCCACTTTTCAAAGGTGCATGCTTTCCATATTCTATGATATGATTGAAAAATTCATTGAGGTATTTATGGATGATTTCTCTGTGTTTGGTAATTCTTATGATGATTGTCTGAAAAATCTTGCATGTGTTTTGAAAAGATGCCAAGAAACTAACCTTGTCCTAAATTGGGAAAAATGTCATTTCATGGTTAGGGAAGGTATAGTTCTTGGTCATAAGATTTCATCAGGGGGGATAGAAGTTGATAAGGCAAAAATTGAAGTAATTGAAAAACTTCCCCCTCCCATAAATGTGAAAGGTGTTAGAAGCTTCTTAGGGCATGCGGGTTTCTATAGGAGATTTATAAAAGACTTTTCAAAGATTGTGAAACCCTTGTGCATGCTCTTAGTAGTTGATACTCCTTTTGTGTTTGATAATGATTGCATGCTTGCTTTCCAACTTTTAAAGGAAAAACTCACCACCGCACCGGTCATTGCACCTCCAGATTGGAGTTTACCATTTGAGTTAATGTGTGATGCAAGCGACTATGCGGTGGGAGCAATTTTGGGCCAACGGAAAAATAAAGTGTTGCATGTTATTTACTATGCCAGTCGTGTGATGAATGATGCTCAATTAAATTATACCACGACTGAAAAAGAATTGCTTGCTGTGGTGTTTGCATTTGATAAGTTTAGATCCTACTTGATTGGCTCTAAAACCATTGTGTACACTGATCATTCTGCTTTGAAGTATCTCATGACTAAACAGGATGCCAAGACAAGGCTCATTAGGTGGGTACTGTTGCTCCAAGAATTTGATCTGGACATAATGGACAAGAAAGGAGTGGAGAATGTGGTAGCCGACCATTTGTCTAGGCTTCCACAAGAAGATATTCAAGCAAAGAATGAGTTGCCAATTCAAGAAGAATTCCCGGATGAGAGGTTGTTTAGTGTTCAAGTGGCACCTTGGTTTGTGGATATTGCAAATTACAAGGCCGCCAACAAGATTCCGAAGGACTTCAATGCACAACAAAGGAAGAAGCTCATCCATGATTCTAAATACTATGTATGGGATGAGCCTTACCTTTTCAAAAGAGGTTCGGATGGAATTCTGAGAAGATGTATTCCGGAAGAAGAGGTTAATGGGGTTTTGACTCACTGCCAAAACTCACCTTATGGAGGACACTTTGGTGGTGAGAGAACCGCCATGAAAATCTTGCAAAGTGGTTTGTTTTGGCCTACCATCTTTAAAGACTCCAGAGCTTGGGTGATGAAGTGTGACAAGTGTCAAAGAACCGGAAGTATATCCAATATAAATGAGATGCCCTTGAAGGGTATTCTAGAGGTGGAGCTCTTTGATGTGTGGGGGATCGACTTCATGGGTCCTTTCCCATCATGCCACAACAACAAATATATTCTGGTTGCGGTTGACTATGTGAGCAAATGGCTAGAAGCTGTCCCCACTATGAAAGATGATGCAAAAACAGTGATCAGTTTTGTGAGGAAGAACATTTTCACCCGATTTGGAACCCCCGGAGCCATTATTAGTGATGGGGGTACTCATTTTTGCAACAAAGAGTTCAATGCAGTGCTTGCCAAGTTTGGGGTCAATCATAAAGTTGCCACACCATACCACCCGCAAACCAGTGGGCAAGTGCAGTTGTCCAATCGGGAATTAAAGAGGATCTTGGAGAAAACAGTGAATGGTGCAAGAAAAGATTGGGCAAAGAAGCTGGATGATGCACTTTGGGCCTATCGGACTGCATATAAAACACCTATTGGTATGTCACCTTACCAATTAGTGTTTGGAAAATCATGTCACCTTCCGGTAGAGCTCCAACATCGTGTTTTTTGGGGCAGTGAAGGCCTTGAACTTTGATACGAAGCTAGCTATGGACAAGAGACTGTTGCAATTGAATGAGTTGGATGAATTCCTACTCTTGGCATATGAGAGTGCAAGAATCTATAAGGAAAGAACAAAATTTTGGCATGATAAGTACATTCGTCCCAAGCATTTTGAAGAAGGCCAATCAGTTTTGCTCTTTAACTCACGTCTCAAGCTATTTCCGGGCAAGTTAAGATCAAGGTGATCGGGTCCATTCCATGTCAAGTTAGTTTCCCCATTTGGTGCGGTTGAATTGGAAGATCCATCGTCCGGAGATACTTTCATTGTTAATGGGCAAAGGCTCAAGCACTACCTTGGAGGAAACTTTGATCGTCAAACAGTCTCCATCCCTTTTACAACACCCTCATAGAGGACTGTAACCCGTCAAGCTAGTGACGTTAAAGAAGTTCTTATTGGGAGGCAACCCAAGTTTCCTTTTCCTTTTGTTTTTTATTTTACCTCTTGAATAATTTGAGAAGATCAAGAGGACAAAAACCATAAATTAATAGATTTGTTAAGTGCTTTCAGGCTTAGAAGGAAAGAAGAGCAAAAAGGGCAGGGAGAAACAAAGTCAGCAACCATCACGCCCATGCCGTGACACTGGTCACGGCCGTGATGAGCCAACCATGAAGATCAGAAAGGATCACGGCCCAGCCTTGATACCCATCACGGGCATGATGGAAGGACCCTGAAGATCAGAGAGCATCACGGCCTAGCCGTGATGGAGGTCACGGCCGTGACAGGCTTACCCCTATTGACAAGAATTGATCACAGCCTGCCCGTGATGAGTGTTGACGGATCTGGGCAAGTATACCCAGTCGTGCAAGTAATACGGTGGTGAGACCGTTTATCGTTCCCACGAGGACTGATACAAGTACTAGCACTTACCAAACCAATCACTATCTAAGCGGATTTTTGGATTGAAGGAAGTTCTATACTAACAAAAGTTAAAACTAACAAAATAGAAAGAAGAAGTTCTTTGAGGAATTTTGTCAAACAGTTGAAGTGCAGGAAAATGGATTTTCAAATATGATAAAAGGCGCTGGGATTAGAATTCACTAAACTTCATCCTCATGCAATGAAATGACTAACAAACAGTTTCTACTTCAAATATGACAATCAATCCACTAAATTACTCAAGCCCCGATCTCTCGGATGACAGGAGCCTAAATCCACTAATAGGCCCTAATTCCTTAGGTGGCCTAGATTAATGAATTTGCATTAGGATTAGGGATTACACGATTGCGAATAAACCCAAATCCATCCCTAGATACAAGGTTTATCAGGTGGTTGATTTCAATTCCGGTTCCAATACGAATTTTTCAATTGCATGTCAAAACACAAATCGAGTGCACAACAAGCATTAAGCATGGAAAATCAATCACTCATAAAGAAGTAAAAACTGTATTACAAATCAAATCAAATACATGGAGAATTCAGGGATAGCTACATCTAATCCCAACTATGGGAGTTTAGCTACTCATGATCATAGCTAAAACCAAAGAAATAAAGATGAAGGAAAGAAGGGATTCCATGGGGGCAATCCTCAGTAACCGCCTCTGGTTCAAAGAGTGTGTTTTAGGGTTCCAAACTGATCCCGCAATCTCCTTTCGTTCTGCCCTGATGCCTCTTTATAAATCAGGATTCACGTCACGGCCGTGATGGCCATCACGGCCAGGCCGTGACGGTTTCTGCCTTGGGCGCGCTTGCAACTTTTCATCTGTCACGACCGTGACACTCATCACGGCCAGGCCGTGATAGCTTCTGTCTGTGAGGGTCTGGTTGTGACGGCCGTGATGCTCATCACGGCTAGGCCGTGATAGCTTCTGTCTGTGAGGGTCTGGTTGTCACGGCCGTGATGCTCATCACGGCTAGGCCGTGACCAGTTCTGCCTGTTTGCCTTCTTTTCTGCTCTGCTTGATCACGACCGTGATAGTCATCACGGCCAGGCCGTGATGGGCTCTGCTTGGCTAATTTCTTCACTTTTTAAGTTCCATCCTCATCCCAGCTCCACCATGGCCAACCTTGAGCATTTTTCCTTAAGTTCCTGCAAAACAACACCAAGAAACCGCTTCACCCGTTCCAAGGGAAAAACTAAATAAAATCAATTTAAATATGCCTAAACTATATGAAAATGCATGCCGAAATGTACAAGAATTATGATGTGAAATCACACTATCAATGAGGATCACGGCCGTGACACAATTTGAGCCTATCTGTAACTAGGCATGTGATCCAACACCTGCTACCACCTCGGTGAGTTGTTCCATTTTTATTTTTTTTCTTTCTCCTCTCTCCAACTTGATTATTTACATTGGGGACAATGTAAGTTTTTAAGCTTGGGGTAGGGGTATTTTTGTAATTTTTTGAATTTTTGCATTTTGCATTCATTTAGACATAGTTTTGCATGATCACATGATTCAATTACCCCGTTTGCTAAGATTATGCATCCAATTGTGAGATCCGAGTGCCAAATAAATTTTGATAATGAATTGTTGAACCCAATTTTTTTTATTATTCTTGTGATAAGGCTACAAATAAAAATTCTTAAGATGATCCTTGATAGTTGATAATTAGCATATGGTTCCGTATGTTTGTGTTTCTCACTGATTTTGAACTACAAAATGTGAGATTTTGAGCCAAAAAGGGGTACTCATTAAATCTACCCCATTCTTTGTGATAGAGTGTTATTCCTCTTGGATTGTATTTCTCTAGAACTTGACTTGAAACCATTCTGAAGCTTAAAAATTTTTGAAAACATTTTTTGAAAATGATTGAGGCACTAGGTATTTTTCCGGCCTTTTGAGCTTCGATTGACTAAATGCTACCCCTTAGTTACCCAATTTTGAGCCTACAGAAAAATAAAATACTTTTCTTGGTCCCTTGAAATTTTTTTTGATGAATGATGCTTGATGAAGAGACCTTCTAAAGTATTGTACAAAAAGGGTAAAAAGGTAGTTGAAAAAGTATGGGATGAGAAAGTAAGAAAAATATTTCTCGTAAGCAGAAAATCTCCTCTTCTCCAAAAGAAAAGAAAAGAGAAAAAGAAAAAAAATCTATAGAGAAGGGGATGACAAAAAAGAAATGAGAAATAAAACAAAAAGAGAAGAAGAAAGGTGGAAAAATAAATCAAAACCCAAAAAGGTATTTTAGAAGGTCATGCTTAACAATGTTTGATATTTTGTGTAGCCTTTTGAAAATTCCTTTCTTTGATTTCCCCACCAAACAATTGATCCCATGGCCCCGTTACAACCAAAGTAAAAGACCTCTTGATTCTTAGGTGTTTTCATTAATAAAGTAGAGATTTGGTTGTAGTTAAGCTTATGGTAGAATTCATTCCTTGAGGAAATTGAGCGAATTATCCTATAATCCTAAACACTTGAGTGAGGTGAGAAAGAGTGCCCGAATATGTGAGAATATGAGTCTAGGAAACCTAAGCCTCTAATTGGACTTGAAATTGATTGTCTCTTGCTGAATTATTTGAAAATGCCTGTCACTTGGATTAGTTGCTCGGGTTCTTGGTTCACTATCCATGCTTTGATTTTTTATATCTTCTGGCCTTATTTTTTGCTTGAGGACAAGCAAAGTCATAAGCTTGGGGTGATTTGATGAGTGTGATTTCACCTCATATTTCATGTACATTCTGCATGCATTTCCATATAGTTTAGGCATATTTAATTTGATTTTTGGATAGTTTTTACTGTCGAACGGGTTAGACGGTGTTGTGGTGTTGTTTTGCAGGAATTAATGATTAAATGCTCAGAATTAGCCTTGATGGAGCTTGGATGGAGATAGAGCTTGAAAAGTGAAGATAATGAGCCAAGCAGAGCCCATCACGGCCTAGTCGTGATGGTCATCACGGCCATCACGGCCTAGCCGTGATGACCATCACGACCGTGATTAAGCAGAGTTGGAAAGAAAGAAGGCAAAAAGTCAGAAGCTGTCACGGCCTACCCGTGATGCCCATCACGGCCGTGACACGTTAATGGAGCCAGACCACTTCTAGGCAGAATCTATCACGGCGCCTATTCTATAAAAACGCATCTGGACAGAACAGAAAGGGGATCCTGAACCCTAAAACATACTCTCTGGCTGTTGTGGTTGCTGTGGATCCTTCCATGGAGTTCTTTCCTTCCTTTGTTCTTATTTCTTTTCTTTTGTCTTTCTTTATGAATATGTGTAGCTAAATCCCCTTTTGTTGGGTTTAGATGATGACTTTTCTGAACTTGGTTGTCTCATGATTTGATTGTAATACAAATTCCTATTTCTTTATGAGTATTTGATTCCATGCTTATTGCTTTCCTAGGTTTGATCATCCTTGGAATGATTTGTTGCTTTGATAGACAATTGAAAGATTGAAGTTAAGGCATGCTCATGAATCAAATGCCAAGTAGTTCATGAACCTAGACATAGGTCTTGGGGTGCTTGCAATCGTATAAATCTTGGTTCTTTATGCAAAATCTCATGTTAATCCACCTAAGACATTAGGGTTTAATTTGGGGTTTTAGGCTCATTCCACCTAAGACATTAGGGTTTGAGTATTTCAGAAGATTTGATTGTCATAAATAAATTAGGAATTGTGTTATTAACCATTTCATTGCAATCAAGGGAGGATTAGTATAGTCTAACCCTGGCAATTTTACCCATTTGTTAAACACATCTCTGTTTGCTTGTTAAGTGTTTGTGAAAATTCCTAAAAGAACAAAAACATTTTATTCTTGTTTGTTTTGTTACATGTTTAGAACTCCCTTCCATCCAAACGATCATCTAGATAGTAGTCCAATTTTCGAAGTGGTACTTGTCCACGATCCCTGAGAACGATATCCGGTCTCACCACCGTATTACTTGTTTGCGACTAGGTATACTTGTCGAAATCGTATCAACAGCTTGCAAGGCAACTGATTGAGCATCTTCCAGACTCCTTACCAGGTAATACAGAGAACCATCCCAAGAGCCAATGCAATGCCGTGACAACTCGGAGTGGTAAGGTGTTGGAATTTAATGGGGAAGCAATCAGCTCTCAAGAGATTGAGACTCCAGAACAACCATAGGTGGAAAAGGAGCAAGAAAGGGAGGAGGATGTAGCCAGTGAAAAGGTGCCGGAGCAAGGAGGAAGATTGAAGTTAGTAGATGAAGAATTCCGAAGGAAGAAGTGGGTTGAGCCTCAAGATCTTCCTCCCTTCATGAAGGTACCTTATCCCGAGAGATTGAATAAGCCCTAGCAAGACAAGCAATTCAACTAGTTCCTTGATGTTTTCGTCAAGCTTCAAATTAATATTCCATTTGTAGAAGCCTTGGAACAAATGTCATCTTATGCCCGATTTATGAAAGAGCTTCTCTCCAAGAAGCGGAAGATAGTGGATGAGGAAACGGTTGCTTTAACCGAGGAATGTTGTGCAATTCTTTAAAGGAAACTACCGTCAAAGTTGAAGGATCCGGGTTCTTTTAGTATACCATGCACCATTGGGGAGGTAACTCTTGGGAAGGCATTGTGTGATCTAGGGGCAAGCATCAATTTGATGCCCTTTATCTATGATGAAGAAGCTGGGCATAAAAGAGGCATAGGATACTAGGATGTCACTCCAACTAGCGAATCGCTCTATCAAATATCCTTATGGAGTGGTGGAAGATTTATTGGTAAAGGTAGACAAGTTCATCTTTCCGGCTGACTTTTTGGTGCTTGATATGGATGAGGATGCCGAGATCCCTCTCATTTTGGGTAGGCCTTTCTTGGCCACTGGGGCGTTTCTTTGATAGATGTGCAACAAGGGAAACTTACACTAAGAGTACAAGATGAGAATGTAGTCTTCACTGTCTTTGAAACAATGAAACACCCTGTTGAGTGATCGGATGTATATAGAGTTGATGTGGTGGAGACCATTGTAAAATCTATGGCCACAAGAGAAGCCCATGGTTCTTCACTTGCAAAAGTGTTGGTAAAATCCCATGATGAGGAAGAAGAAGAAGACCTTTTGGGGGATGAGGATTATCTTGAATCCTTAAAAACATGGAAGCCTTGCCAAGTCTCACAAAGGATGAATGTCAAAAAGAAAAGCTCAACAAAGAGGGAATGGAAGAAGACAACAAGACACCGGAATTAAAGCAACTCCCGACTCACTTGAGGTATGCATTCTTGAGTGAGAAGGGACAACATCCAGTCATCATTAGCAATGCTTTGAAAAGTGATGAGGAAGAAAAGCTTTTGAGAGTTCTTAGGGGACACAAATCCGTCATTGGATGGAAGATTTCAGATTTAAAAGGTATAAGTCCTTCTCTGTGCAAGCACAAAATTTTGATGGAGGATGATTTCAAACCGGTGGTTCAACCACAGAGGCGGTTAAATCCCATCATGAAAGAAGCAATGCGTAAGGAAGTGATTAAGCTTTTGGATGCCGGAATCATCTATCCAATATCGGATAGCAATTGGGTTAGCCCGATTCATGTGGTCCCAAAGAAAGGCGGAACAACCGTGGTGGTCAATGAGAATAACGAAATAATTCCAACAAGGACCAACACGGGATGGAGGGTTTGTTGGTGTAAGCCCTAGAGGCCAATGTATTTCTTTAGACTTACATTTGTATCTTGCTACTTCATATATATATATGATATGAGGCATTCCAGTTTATTGTGTTACTTGTTTAAACATAATAAAGTCCTTAGAATAGAAATTTTTGTTCAATAGAATATCAAGTATATGACTTGATCGTGAGACACTATTGAACAATGAAATCCTATTCTTAAATATCCGTAGTCAAGTATTTTATTAATAAGGACAATAATAATACAATTGAGACTATTATGTGTGCAGACTGATGACCACATCTCACGGGTCATAGATATGAGATATCGAGTTGCCACATAGGTACGCATTAAGGTAATGATGTACTGGATTGACCCACCATGAGAACACTACATGGAGCGTTATGTGAGTGTCATAAGTAGTTCTCATAGTGACAATGGTGTATGTAATCCTTCGACCTGAAATCACTACGATCCCTACATGAGGAGTCGTGTGCTTTAATATCGTCAAACGTCATCTGTAATAGGAGGATTATAAAGACGGTCATTGGGCATACCACGAGCCATGCAGAGGGATGTGAGTGACCTAGATGGGATTTGTCCCTCCTACATGACAGGAGTAATATCTGTGGGCCCCCTGATAGAGTGAGACCGTAAAATGCATGGCCATGCTGAAATGAGTCAATATGAGATATTGACCTCATTTGTTGTTAAGTCTACTCGGGTATCAGGGAACATGATATTGAACTATACAAGGGTGACACATTCTATGACTTGTGTTCAATATAGATATATGGACAAAGGGATAATAATGCACATGAATATTTGTCACGTAAAGGTTTCATCAAATCATCGACTTTCTCACTACTTAGGTAGCAGTGATGTATTGCTAGATACCGCTCACTGTTTGTAATATTAAATGGGATTTAATATTACTGCTAACGTATTGGGAACCTATAGGGTCACACACAAAAGAGCGGATTAAAAGAAGCATTAAAGGAAAGTTGGACTTTCCTATTGGGCCTAGCGCATAGTAGATGGGCTTAGGGTCAAATGCTGCTCACTAACTCACTTAAGGAGGTGCTACTATAAGTAGACCACTTAAGTTGTTGTGCCCAGACGGTGGATAACCTAGCCGCACAAAAGAGAGTAAGTGTGAACAACAAAGTCTCGGTTTTGAAGCTAGCACTGTGAGACAGAGACGCTTCGGTTCGTGACGTTGGACGCTCACGGAATCCGCTCGTGTGGATACCTCTAGAGACACCGTTCGTGCGGTGTTCGTGATAGACGAATTTCAACAAACAGCCATCGCTTCAAGAGGTAAACTTTCGAATAATGAATCATGACCATTCGCAAGGATCCTTCGATGGGAATTTTTCCGCTGCGTTTCTTTTTGTTTTATACGCAAATTCCCAACAAAGGTATCGAGAGCCGCTTGAAAACCATGATTCTATTACGTGGTTTATCTGTTATGTATGATAACATGTTTGTAATGTGAATCGTTTTCTGAAAATTGTTTTTGAAAATCGTTTGCATCTGGTTTGCGAAACCTTGTTTCTGTGATTTTCGTATGTATATGATATATATGTCTATTGCATGTTTGTGTATATATGCGATATGTACATTGGTTCTGAATCCTTATTATGTTCTCACGATGGCATCAAATGTTGATGTTAAACATGATTGTTTTCGGTTCGTGTTGGCGGCGTTAAGGGGTTTCGGATACATGAAAAGTTCATGTTGTTGCGGCTGAGGTTCCAAGTGTTGAAACCGTAGCCGTCGTTCCTTGCAACGTGAAGTGTTCACGGGCCTTGCGGTTTTAGGGTTGAAAGGTTGACGCCCTAGCCACCAAGGAAGCGAGGCACACTTCGGAATTTCGGAATTTCCAGCGGGACCCCCGTGCTACCTCTGCGTAGTGTGTAATTTCGAAATTCAAATTTTGAAATTTTATGTCACCATTTAATAATTATATCAATCACAATAAATGTGATTTATAGTAACATCAATTATAATAAATGTGATTTATTATATATATGTTACGGTTTCAAAATTCAGATTTTGAAATGTGATTTATATCAATTACAATAATTGTGATTTGTTACAATAAATGTGATTTATGTTAATTGAATAAATGTGATTTATGTCAATTACAATAAATGTGATTCGTGGTAACAACAATTGCAATAAATGTGATTTATGTCATTTACAATAAATATGATTTATAATAAATGTGATTTGTGGTAACAACAATTGCAATAAATATGATTTATAGTAACATCTATTATAATAAATGTGATTTATTATATATATATGTTATGTTTTCAAAATTCAGATTTTGAAATCTCTAATTTATGAAATTAATAATAATAATGATTATGTGTTATTATTGGTTGTTACTATTTATTTGGTGATGTATGGTGAATGGTTATGGCCTTAGTCCTTTTACCTTTTGGTTTATATTTTGAAATACGGCCTGCGTGCTGTGCCTTTCTCTTATATTCCATATGTATATTCTTTTCTCATCTCACTCCCCTCATATGTAAAATGAGGTTTCTGTTTATGTAATGTAATGATGGAGACAAGAAGACGCTATCACGTGGGAGATCTTGCTTGGAGAAGCTTGGACGCTCCTAGGTTTTAGTTTAGATTCTCTCATTGGCTTGGGAGAATCAATGCGTTAGGGGCCATAACCATATCACATTTATTTACCTAATATATGTATGAGATGCATGTATGTATATAGTATGTGATGAGCCTCTGTTTGACTGGTTTTATAACTAGTAAAGACCTTGGCTTTGTGCTAATTTTATATCATTTTCACCCAAATTAGACTTGATTGTCCTTAAGTAGTACTTTGAGTCTATAAAGTATTTTTAGGTTAATTTAGTTGTTTTAGAGTTAAATAAATCACTTATGTTATTTTCTTATTTTCAGGTTAATAAATAGGAAATAATTCCTAGGTTCATCACGAAGGATATCTCGCGTCGCGAGTCACCCAGCCCTGAAAAGTCAGAGACGATCACGGCTTGCCCGTGTTGAAGATCACGGCCGTGGCAGTTTTGAAGTTGAAGCGTTCGCCTCGCGAGCATCCATTCGCCTCGGAGTCCGGGAAGTCGAATATAATTGCTGTCACTGGAACCTGAACTGGTCATGAAGATTGGGCCATAACTTGGGCTGTAGATGTCGGTTTGAACTGAAACCGGTGGCAAATGAAAGATAAAACAAAGAGCTTTAACTCTCATGAAGACCATTATTCCAAACAGAGCCGTTTTGAAGGTCTTTAATCCTTGTGAAGTCAGAGGCGTTTCAGCTGCCCTATGAGTTGAATGTGGACATAACTCCCTCATCTTAATTCATAATTAAGCAAATTAAGTGGTTTTGGAAAGCTAAGAGGCAGAGGTTGAAGACAACTAAAGGAGCATTCAGATATTGAGAGAATATATATAAATAGTTAGTCATAGTTAGTCATAGAGAGGTTAGTCAGAGAGTTAGCCAGCTTTTGGCTAGTCTTTGGTAGTCAGTAGTAGTAGTTTATTTTCCTTTCTCTTCTTTTGTGTTTAAGTCTGTAATGGAGAACTAGTCTCCTTGATTAATCTACTGGGATTGGTTTCCATTTACATTTGAGGTTCTGTATTTCCTGTTTTTATTGCTTTTCTCTTTTCAATACTATGTTATGCATTTCTGTTTGTTTAATTCAGGAGTGTATAGTATTGTATTGATTCGTTTCGGTGATATCATGTTCCTATAATTAATCGCGTTTGTTTAATTCGCGTGTGTTCATTCATGTTCGATTAGTTCATGAGAGCTTAACCCCGCTTGTTTAATTCGGGAATAGGAACATATATCCGTAGTAGCGATTTCGTTTGTTAATTGTTGCTACAAATCGAAAGGGGATTAGAATCTGCTTAGGGCTTGGATTTATATGAACCAATGATAGTGGGAAACCGAGAACAGTAGGGTTAATCGTCTTTAGTTTATTTGCTATTCTCTTTAACTCGCTTTGTTTTCATTGTTTTGTTTTCTTTATTTTATTTCAATCTCAAAACCCCCAAAAACTAACTTTTGATTTTCTCGTTAATAATAACAACACTAAAGAGTCCTTGAGAGACGATATCCGAGTTGTCGCTTCTATACTACATTATTTTAATAATCGCCGTTCTTTTTTGGCGCGTGGCGGCAGCCGGTCAAAAATTGGCGCCGTTGTCGGGGACTCGGTTTGTTGTTATTAGCAGAAAATAATTTTTGAAAAAAAAAAAAAACTTTTTGCTTTGCTAATTAGTTTTGTCTGCTTTGTCTGGTCTGTAAATTTTATTTTCCCCCATGGATAATTACATGTATGGATATTTGCCTAATGTTTATTATGAACCACCACCTTGCATGTATTATCCTAATTTTAGTGAGCCACCACCATACTATCCTAGCCAAGTGACCACCTCTGCACCTTCCGAAACTTCACAGAGCACCTTGGATGAGATTGCTTCAATGCTACAACAAATGGAAGAGAACAATCAACGGATGGCATACAATCTTGAATTTCAACAGAGGATGGAGGCAATGGAGGCAAGTAATCGTGAAGCCCAACAGAGGGACCAAGCTGAATCTCAAAAGTTGTGGGCTCTGATTGATCAAGTTACCGCCAACTCAGCTGCAATGTTAACTCCACAGCCCATTGAGGAACATAAGGATTCACAGATGGTTATTCCTGAAAATACTTTTGATGATAATTCTGATGATGATATTTCTGTTGACGATGAATTATGTGTTGAATCCCCTGATTCTAATGATTGTTATTGTGATGGTACTGCTGCTTTGTGTATACACTGTTATGCAGGTTTATACTTGAAAGGAAACAAAGAAAATGAGGATCAGGAGGATCAAGAGAACATTCGCTCCACCGTGCTTGAGGATAAAAAAAAATCTTTGGTTTTAGATGCAGGTGTTGAGAGTGATGGGGTGGATGAACCGTGTGCAGAAAGTCCAGACAATCATATCTTTACTAACTTAGTTTCTTTTACTACATGTACTAACTGTACTGACACTAACCCGTGTGCTGTTTGTGGCCAGTTTCTTGACTCTATTTTGCAGGATGATAGTGAGAGTGATACCGATTGTTCAGCCGAAGTTCCAAATACACTATCCATTGAGCAGCTACCTCCCCCTGAGGAACCAGTGATGGAGTTTAAACCCTTGGATTTTGCACCATGGCCGGTCCAAGAGGTTGAGCCCCACTTCTATTGGGGAGACTTTGTAGATAAAGAGGTCACCGTGGACCCGGAGGGGGAGTGAGAAGTCCGCCGCACTGGGTGGAGTTATTATAATTGTCAAGTGCTCACCTCCGCATCAAAGCTGCAAGTTAGGGAGGCTTGGAATGAATTTCAGTTCTTTGTCCATCATGTGGGACCTATGCTACAAGCAGTGGGATCCTGGTGGAACCGCCCTTCAATGAGTTTTTCTTACCCTTTCTCCTTTTTAATTTTCTTTTTCTTGCTTTATTTGTTTTATTTTCAATAAAAGCTCCTGAATAATTTGAGAAGCTCGGGAGTTGTGTTTGTGTCTTGATTATGGCAAGTTTATTGGATTTTATTAATTTTTGCATAGATTGATTGCATGATAGTGTTGACTGTTTTCCCCCTAGGATTTGGAAATTTTTTGAAAAATGATCCCCATATGATTGAAAACTGAACTTTGAGATTTTTATTATGATGGCATGATTTATGATAAGTTTGGGGTGATAGGAAGCACACACTAGGGATAGTATCTCTGTTCAAATAATTTGCAAAAATGCCCAGGTGAGGTTTTGAGCCTCCAACATGTTTTAAATTGTGTGAAAATCACTTTTAAAGTTGCACTTTCCTGAATTTGCTTGAATCTCTTTTTGGTTTGCATGATTATGTGTTTGCTTCAAATGATTTAGGCATTTTCTTTGTAAATAGCTACTTGGCCTAAAATAACCAATTCCTAATGCATGTTCCCTAGTTAGCCCATTGAGCCTATTAGCCTACTAATTCTTGATAACCTAATGTTATAAGCCCAAAAATCTGGAAAACCATGTTAACCCGATCTTAGGATTAGGAGAGCATGTAATCTTAGAATGGGTGCAAGAAACCAAAGTTTGGGGTGGCTACCCGGTGCAATGTGTTGTTTGGGATTGGGAAAAAGAAAAAAAATAATAACATAAAAAAAAAATTTGTGAAAAACAAAAAAGAAGTGAAAAAAAAATTATATAAAAAAAAATAGAAAAGAAAAAAAAAGTGTAAAAATGTAAAAAAAAAAAGTATTAGAAATAAAAAGGTTGTAGTCACCCAAGGCATAAAGAAAAAATTAAGAAAGGAACTTGAGTGAATTTCAAAGTGTAAATAATGTTCATGCTCTCTTAGTTCCTAGGGTCTTCAGCCTAGTTCCTTTGTATATCCTACCCTTAGCCAGGCCCCATTACAACCCATAAAAGACCTTTTGATGTTGCTTGCATGTTTTCTGTGGGAATCATTTAGAGATGAAAATCAAATTTATGGGAAGTGCTTCTTAAAAGTGAAATTGAGTGCAATGTTAATAGCCTGACACAAACTGAGTGATTGAGTGAACACAAATTTCCCTTGTGAGGAAGGCAGTTGTTTGAATTTGGTGATCTCCCTTTTATGTGTAACTTAGACCCCCTGCTTAGATTTATGATTGTCTGAATGATTAAATTCTCAATTGTTTAGAATGAAAGATTTTGGGGATTGTTTTGCTTGTAAGGGGGGAACATTGAAAGAAAAATTCTTTTGAAAAATTGCTTGAAATCTATGGAAAGTTGATTGAATTCTTAGGCTTGCCATGTTTTGCCAGGTCTTGAGTCTTTTTAATTTTTTGAGTTTTAGTTTGCTTGGGGACAAGCAAAGTTTAAGTTTGGGGTATTTTGATGAGCCTCTGTTTGACTGGTTTTATAACTAGTAAAGACCTTGGCTTTGTGCTAATTTTATATCATTTTCACCCAAATTAGACTTGATTGTCCTTAAGTAGTACTTTGAGTCTATAAAGTATTTTTAGGTTAATTTAGTTGTTTTAGAGTTAAATAAATCACTTATGTTATTTTCTTATTTTCAGGTTAATAAATAGGAAATAATTCCGGTTCGCCCCGCGAAGGATATCTCGCGTCGCGAGTCACCCAGCCCTGAAAAGTCAGAGACGATCACGGCTTGCCCGTGTTGAAGATCACGGCCGTGGCAGTTTTGAAGTTGAAGCGTTCGCCTCGCGAGCATCCATTCGCCTCGCGAGTCTGGAAGTCAGAATATAATTGCTGTCACTGGAACCTGAACTGGTCATGAAGATTGGGCCATAACTTGGGCTGTAGATGTCGGTTTGAACTGAAACCGGTGGCAAATGAAAGATCAAACAAAGAGCTTTAACTCTCATGAAGACCATTATTCCAAACAGAGCCGTTTTGAAGGTCTTTAATCCTTGTGAAGTCAGAGGCGTTTCAGCTGCCCTATGAGTTGAATGTGGACATAACTCCCTCATCTTAATTCATAATTAAGCAAATTAAGTGGTTTTGGAAAGCTAAGAGGCAGAGGTTGAAGACAACTAAAGGAGCATTCAGATATTGAGAGAATATATATAAATAGTTAGTCATAGTTAGTCATAGAGAGGTTAGTCAGAGAGTTAGCCAGTTTTGGCTAGTCTTTGGTAGTCAGTAGTAGTAGTTTATTTTCCTTTCTCTTCTTTTGTGTTTAAGTCTGTAATGGAGAACTAGTCTCCTTGATTAATCTACTGGGATTGGTTTCCATTTACATTTGAGGTTCTGTATTTCCTGTTTTTATTGCTTTTCTCTTTTCAATACTATGTTATGCATTTCTGTTTGTTTAATTCAGGAGTGTATAGTATTGTATTGATTCGTTTCGGTGATATCATGTTCCTATAATTAATCGCGTTTGTTTAATTCGCGTGTGTTCATTCATGTTCGTTTAGTTCATGAGAGCTTAACCCCGTTTGTTTAATTCGGGAATAGGAACATATATCCGTAGTAGCGATTTCGTTTGTTAATTGTTGCTACAACTGAAAGGGGATTAGAATCTGCTTAGGGCTTGGATTTATATGAACCAATGATAGTGGGAAACCGAGAACAGTAGGTTAATCGTCTTTAGTTTATTTGCTATTCTCTTTAACTGCTTTGTTTTCATTGTTTTGTTTTCTTTATTTTATTTCAATCTCAAAACCCCCCAAAAACTAACTTTTGATTTTCTGTTAATAATAACAACACTAAAGAGTCCTTGAGAGACGATATCCGAGTTGTCGCTCTATACTACATTATTTTAATAATCGCTCGTTCTTTTTGGCGCGTGGCGACAGCGCGGTCAGTATGTTAAAAGATGTTTAACTAATATATGTATGAGATGCATGTATGAAAATAGTAAGTTAAAGAGTTTAACAAATGATGAGATCAAGTTTTAATCAAATCCCTCAAAAGGAAATATTAAGTCACATTTAAAGGCCTTCCGATGCATGGCACTCGTCAAGACTACTATCGATTAAGTGTGGGTCCGCCAAAGCGGGGTACCTTTATCTATAATAGTAAGGCGCAATGGGACAAGTGTAATGTTCAACTGCTATCCATTGGGTCTGACTTAACTAAGCCAACTTCAATAGGATTGAAAGGCTTAGAGGCTCATAAGTTGGGCTTTAGTCCATGTGATGGATTAGAATAAGAGTTATTCACCCAACTATCCAAGAGTTGCATGAGATGCAATCGGAAAGTGTTTCCTACCTAAATAACCGAATTTTGGGTGATCACCAAAGCCGACTTAAAGCTAGGTGAAATATGGATCTTGGCCCACTAGAAAATCTTCCAACGGGATTTTCCGAATCAATGATGAGGGTCATTGTTTTGAGTAAAATAGTGGGAGGCGTATTTAATTAAAGACCTTATTAAATAACTTCATGGCATGATACTTATACTTTGCATATTTATCTCTCAGAGATTACCATGGCATCAAACACATCAAGTAACCTGTCATTGCGATCCGTCCTTTAGAAGGACAAACTATCCGGAACGAATTTTCTGGACTGGTACAGAAACTTGAGGATTGTCCTCAAACATGAGAAAAAGCTGTATGTTCTTGAGGAGCCTATTCCTGAGAAGCCACCGGCTTCAAGTGCTCCTAGGGCTGACAGGGATGCTTATAAGAAGCATCAGGATGACGCCTTAGACGTGGGCTGTCTTATGCTTGCTGCCATGACCTCTGAGATGCAAAAGCAACATGAGACCATGGAGGCGTACGATATGATCGTGCACCTCAAGCTGCTCTACCAAGAGCAAGCAAGCAAGAGGAACTGCCCAAAATACCTGGAAGAAAGCAAGAAGAAGAAGGGAAGTGAGACTTCCACTTCAGGTATGTTTGTTATAGAAGTCAATTTTTCTACTTCTGCATCATGGGTATTAGATACCGGATGTGGTTCTCACATTTGTACAAATGTGCAGGATCTAAACAGGAGTAGACCATTGGCAAAGGGCGAAGTCGACCTACGAGTTGGAAATGGAGCAAAGGTTGCTGCTTTAGCCGTAGGGACTTATGTATTGACTTTGCCCACTGGGCTTACTATTCAGTTAGAGAACTATTATTTTGTGCCTGCAATTAGCAGGAATATCATTTCCATTTCTTGTTTGGACAAGATTGGTTTTTCTTTTATAATAAAGAACAAAAGTTGTTCTATTTATTTGGATGATATTTTCTATGCTAGTGCACACATGAGTAATGGACTTTATGTCCTTGATCTTGAAATGCCCATCTATAACGTAAATACTAAGAGGATCAAACCAAATGAGTTGAACCCATCTTATCTTTGGCATTGTCTTTTAGGCCATTTAAATGAGAAGCGCATTTCGAAGCTCCATAAAGATGGACTCTTGGACTCATTTGATTATGAATCATATGAGATATGTGAGTCTTGTTTATTGGGAAAGATGACTAAAGCTCCATTCACCTAAGCAAAGGTGAAAGAGCCAACGATCTTTTGGGTCTTATACATAGCGATGTATGCGGACCCCTAAACACATTAGCTAGAGGTGGTTTTCAGTACTTCATCACATTTATCGATGATTTCAGTAGATATGGATTTGTGTATCTTATGAAACATAAATCGGAATCCTTTGAAAAGTTCAAGGAATTCAAAAATGAGGTACAAAACCAACTTGGTAAAAATATTAAAGCTCTTCGATCAGATCGAGGTGGTGAATATTTGAGCCTAGAGTTTGATGATCATCTGAGAGAGTGTAGGATTTTATCTCAACTCACTCCACCTGGAACACCACAATGGAATGGTGTTTCTGAGAGGAGAAATCGAACCTTGTTGGACATGGTTCGGTCTATGATGAGTCATGAAATCCTTCCAAACTCCTTTTGGGGATATGCTCTATTGACAACAGCTTTTACACTTAACCGTGTTCCATCCAAAACGGTAGAAAAGACACCATATGAGATATGGACTGGTAGACGACCCAGCATGTCTTTTATGAAGATTTGGGGTTGTGAAGCATATGTAAAATGTCAAGTTTCTAATAAGCTTGATCCCAAGTCTGATAAATGCTTCTTTGTGGGGTATCCCAAAGAAACCAAGGGATACTATTTCTATAATCCTTCCGAAGGCAAAGTGTTTGTCGCACGGACTGGTGTATTCCTAGAAAAGGAGTTTATCTCCATAGGAACCAGTGGGAGGAAGATAGAACTTGAAGAAATTCAAGACAGAGTAGTGACCTACCATTGGTGGAACAGGAGCAACCTTCACAGAATGCTGTGGAGGAACAACCCGCTCCAGTAGCACAAGACCAGCGTAGGTCTAACAGGATACGTCACCGACCTGAGTGATATGGATTTCTCATGACTCCACAAGGTGATGTATTGCTCATGGATCAAGATGAGCCTGTGACCTACCAGGAGGCCATTACTGGCCCAGAATCTGAGAAGTGGCTTGAGGCCATGAAATCTGAGATGGATTCCATGTACACCAACCAGGTATGGACCTTGGTAGAGCCACCTGAAGGGGTAAAACCTATAGGGTGCAAGTGGGTTTTCAAAAAGAAAACTGACATGGATGGTAAGGTACACACCTTTAAGGCGCGATTGGTCGCTAAGGGTTTCAAGCAAATTCATGGTGTCGACTATGATGAGACCTTTTCACCTGTTACGATGCTTAAATCCGTCCGGATCTTACTTGCTATCGCTGCATACCATGATTATGAGATATGGCAGATGGATGTCAAAACTGCCTTCCTTAATGGAAAGCTTCTTGAGGATGTGTACATGACACAACCTGAAGGCTTTGACATTTCAGAGGATGCCCGAAAGGTATGTAAATTGCAGCGGTCAATCTATGGATTGAAGCAAGCTTCCAGAAGTTGGAACCTTCGTTTTGATGATGCTGTAAGACAGTACAGATTCATCAAAAATGAAGATGAACCTTGTGTCTACAAGAAGGTTAGTGGGAGCATTGTTGTTTTTCTGGTGTTATATGTAGATGACATATTACTCATTGGAAATGACATCCCTACACTACAAAATGTAAAGACATGGTTAGGGAATTGCTTCTCTATGAAAGATTTGGGTGAGGCTACCTATGTGTTGGGAATCAGGATCTATAGGGATAGATCGCTGAAATTGCTTGGCCTAAGTCAGAGTACATACATAGACAAAGTGTTGAGACGCTTTAACATGCATGAATCCAAGAAAGGACTTTTGCCTATGTCACATGGTATATGCCTATCAAAGGCACAATCCCCTTCCACTCAAGAAGAAAGGGATCGCATGAGTAAGATTCCATATGCATCCGCAATTGGATCTATCATGTATGCCATGTTATGTACTCGACCAGATGTATCGTATGCTTTAAGCATAACGAGCAGGTACTAGTCTGATCCCGGTGAAAGTCACTGGTCTGCTGTCAAGAACATCCTTAAGTACTTGAGAAGAACTAAGGATTCGTTCTTGGTGTATGGAGGCGAGGAAGAGCTTGCTGTAATAGGTTACACCGATGCTAGCTTCCAGACCGATAAGGATAATTCCAGATCGCAATCTGGTTATGTGTTCTGCCTGAATGGCGGGGCTGTGAGCTGGAAAAGTTCGAAGCAGGAAACAGTTGCCGATTCTACTACAGAGGCTGAGTATATTGCTGCCTCCAATGCAGCAAAGGAGGTTGTTTGGATCAGGAAGTTCATTACTGAGCTCGGTACGGTTCCTGGTATTGTGGACCCCATTGATCTCTATTGTGATAACAATGGGGCCATTGCACAAGCTAAGGAACCTAGATCTCATCAGCGATCCAAACATATACTTAGGCACTTCCATCTCATTCGAGAGATTATCGATAGAGGAGATGTGAAGATATGCAGAGTACCAACGCTTGATAACGTTGCTGACCTACTTACGAAACCTCTTGCTCAACAGAAGCATGAAGGTCACACTAGATCGATGGGCATTAGATTTATGCCTGATTGGCTCTAGTGCTAGTGGGAGATTGTTGGTGTAAGCCCTAGAGGCCAATGTATTTCTTTAGACTTACATTTGTATCTTGCTATTTCATATATATATATGATAGGAGGCATTCCAGTTTATTGTGTTACTTGTTTAAACATAATAAAGTCCTTAGAATAGAAATTTTTGTTCAATAGAATATCAAGTATATGACTTGATCGTGAGACACTATTGAACAATGAAATCCTATTCTTAAATATCCGTAGTCAAGTATTTTATTAATAAGGACAATAATAATACAATTGAGACTATTATGTGTGCAGACTGATGACCACATCTCACGGGTCATAGATATGAGATATCGAGTTGCCACATAGGTACGCATTAAGGTAATGATGTACTGGATTGACCCACCATGAGAACACTACATGGAGCGTTATGTGAGTGTCATAAGTAGTTCTCATAGTGACAATGGTGTATGTAATCCTTCGACCGAAATCACTACGATCCCTACATGAGGAGTCGTGTGCTTTAATATCGTCAAACGTCATCTGTAATAGGAGGATTATAAAGACGGTCATTGGGCATACCACGAGCCATGCAGAGGGATGTGAGTGACCTAGATGGGATTTGTCCCTCCTACATGACAGGAGTAATATCTGTGGGCCCCCTGATAGAGTGAGACCAGAAAATGCATGGCCATCTTTGAAATGAGTCAATATGAGATATTGACCTCATTTGTTGTTAAGTCTACTCGGGTATCAGGGAACATGATATTGAACTATACAAGGGTGACACATTCTATGACTTGTGTTCAATATAGATATATGGACAAAGGGATAATAATGCACATGAATATTTGTCACAGAAAGGTTTCGTCAAATCACTGACTTTCTCACTACTTAGGTAGCAGTGATGTATTGCTAGATACCGCTCACTGTTTGTAATATTAAATGGGATTTAATATTACTGCTAACGTATTGGGAACCTATAGGGTCACACACAAAAGAGCGGATTAAAAGAAGCATTAAAGGAAAGTTGGACTTTCCTATTGGGCCTAGCGCATAGTAGATGGGCTTAGGTCAAATGCTGCTCACTAACTCACTTAAGGAGGTGCTACTATAAGTAGACCACTTAAGTTGTTGTGCCCAGACGGTGGATAACCTAGCCGCACAAAAGAGAGTAAGTGTGAACAACAAAGTCTCGGTTTTGAAGCTAGCACTGTGAGACAGAGACGCTTCGGTTCGTGACGTTGGACGCTCACGGAATCCGCTCGTGTGGATACCTCTAGAGACACCGTTCGTGCGGTGTTCGTGATAGACGAATTTCAACAAACAGCCATCGCTTCAAGAGGTAAACTTTCGAATCATGAATCATGACCATTCGCAAGGATCCTTCGATGGGAATTTTTCCGCTGCGTTTCTTTTGTTTTATACGCAAATTCCCAACAGGGTTTGCATTGACTATAGAAATTTAAATGATGCAACAAGGAAAGATCACTTCCCTCTTCCATTCATTGATTAAATGATTGAAAGGTTGACCAGATATGAATACCGGTTACAACCAAATTGTTTTGGATCCTCAAGACCTAGAGAAGACGGCCTTCACATGCCCATATGGAGTTTTTGCTTATAAAAGGACGCCTTTCGGATTATGCAATGCTCCCGCCACTTTCTAAAGGTGCATGCTTTCCATTTTGTCAGACATGGTGGATAAATTCATTGAAATATTCATGGACGACTTCTCGGTCTTTGGGACCTCTTTTGATAATTGCTTGAAGAATTTGGCTTTGGTTCGTGAGAGATGCCAAGAAACCAACCTAGTGCTCAATTGGGGAAAATGTCATTTCATGGTCAAGGAAGGTATAGTTTTGGGGCACAAAATCTCCCAACAGGGGATTGAGGTTGATAGAGCCAAGATTGAGTTGATTGAGAAGCTACCACCACCAACCAATGTGAAAGGGGTGAGGAGTTTCTTGGGCCATGCCGATTTCTATCGAAGGTTCATTAAAGACTTCTCCACGATCACGAAACCACTATGTGACCTTCTCGTGAAGGACGTATCCTTTGATTTTAATGCTTCTTGCTTAAATTCTTTCAATACTTTAAAAAATATGCTTGTCACCGCACCCATAATCACTGCACCTTATTGGAATTTACCCTTTGAAATCAAGTGTGATGCTAGTGATTATGCGTTGGGGGCGGTTTTGGGTCAAAGGGTGGAAAAGTTAGCTCATGTAATTTACTATGCAAGTAAAGTTTTAAATGAGGCACAAGCTAACTATTCCACCACTGAAAAAGAACTCCTAGCTATGGTTTTTGCTTTAGATAAATTTAGGTCCTATGTTGTGGGGTCTAAAATTGTTGTATTCACTGATCATGCGGCCATAAGACACTTGATGACAAAACAAGAGGCCAAACCTAGATTAATTCGGTGGATTCTTCTTTTGCATGAGTTTGATATTGAAATTAGGGATCGGAAAGGGTTATAAAATGGTGTGGCGGACCACTTATCAAGATTCGTCAATGCCAACATTGAGGAGAAATTACTAGACATCAAGAAAGAATTCCTTGATGAGAAACTAAAAATATTCTCCTTGGTTCGCGGACATGGCCAACTTCAAGTCTTCAAATGTAGTTCCGCAAGGATAGACTAATCAACAAAGGAAAAATTCTTCTCGGACGCAAGGTACTATGTCTGGGAGGATCCTTATCTCTTCAAGCAATGCTCGGATGGGATCCTAGGGAGGTGTATTCCTCATGATCAAATCGGAAACGTGTTGTGGGATTGCCATAGCTCAGATTATGGTGGGCATTTTGGGGGAAAGAAGACAGCAGAAAACGTCCTCCAAAGCGGGTTTTATTGGCCAACACTCTTCAAGGATGCCCACACTTTTGTTGAGAATTGTGATCGTTGCCAAAGGGTTGGAAACATCTAATTTTGATGACAAGAAATGTTGTTCAGAAGTTAGAAGTTCCTGCTGTTTGTTTGGCACGCACAATGATCAGCCTCTGGCTAGTCTAGTTTTATAACTAGAAAAACCTTGGCTTTGTGCTAATTTTATATCATTTTCACCTAAATTAGGCTTGATTGTCTTTAAGCAGCATTTTGAGTCTGTAAAGTATTTTTAGGTTAATTTAGTTGATTTTGAGCCCAATAAAGCATTTACTGCTATTTTATGTTTTCAGGGCAATAAGAAGAGCAAGCAGGGAAGTACACCTGAAGCAGAGGCCATCACGGCCGTGACGCGCGGCCCTCTTATAAAAACAGAAACGCAGGAGTCAGAACAGGAAAGCTAAAAGGAAGCCCAACAACTTTCATGAAGAACTCAGATGCTGAATTGGATGTATAGTGGGTCACATTGGGCCTTGAAGTCAGAACATAATTGCTGTCACTACCTGAACTGGTCATGAAGATTGGCCCATAACTTGGGCTGTAGGTGTCGGTTGGAACTGAAACTGGTGGCAAATGAAAGATCAAACAAAGAGCTTTAACTCTCATGAAGACCATTATTCCAAACAGAGCCTTTTTGAAGGGCTTTAATCCATGTGAAGTCAGAGGCGTTTCAGCTGCCCTATGAGTTGAATGTGGACATAACTCCCTCATCTTAATTCACAATTAAGCAAATTAAGTGGTTTTGGAAAGCTAAGAGGCAGAGGTTGAAGTTAATAAAAGGATCATTCAGATATTGAGAGAGGAGTTAGTCATAGAGAGTCAGAGTTAGCCAGTTTTGGCTAATCTTTGGTAGTCAGTAGTAGTAGTTTATTTTCCTTTCTTTTCTTTTGTGTTTAAGTCTGTAATGGAGAACTAGTCTCCTTGATTAATCTACTGGGATTGGTTTCCATTTACATTTGAGGTTCTGTATTTCCTGTTTTTATTGCTTTTCTCTTTTCAATACTATGTTATGCATTTCTGTTTGTTTAATTCAGGAGTGTATAGTATTGTATTGATTCGTTTCGGTGATATCATGTTCCTATAATTAATCGCGTTTGTTTAATTCGCGTGTGTTCATTCATGTTCGTTTAGTTCATGAGAGCTTAACCCCGTTTGTTTAATTCGGGAATAGGAACATATATCCGTAGTAGCGATTTCGTTTGTTAATTGTTGCTACAACTGAAAGGGGATTAGAATCTGCTTAGGGCTTGGATTTATATGAACCAATGATAGTGGGAAACCAAGAACATTAGGTTAATCGTTCTTTAGTTTATTTAATCTCTTTTAACTGTCTTGTTTTATTGCTCTGTTTTTATTTTTTTTTCTTTATTTTATCTCAATCCAAAACCCCCAAAACTAATTTTTGATTTTCTGTTAATAATAACAACTAAAGAGTCCTTGAGAGACGATATCCGAGTTGTCGCTCTAAACTACATTATTTTAATAATCGCTCGTTCTTTTTGGCGCGTGGCGACAGCGCGGTCACACAACTTTCTTTATCTTCGAATGATATCATATGACATTGTTTTTCAGTTATACTCCACCTTACGAGAAGGGTGTCGGTCCATCATGTACCAATCCTTACAAGTATTGGCATTCAAAATCAAAGCTTCCTCTTTGCATTCTCCAATGCTACGATGCTATGGAGAGAAAGATAGCGGCTGGAACTACCTCTTGATTTTGTGATTGATCCTTTATTACTGGCTTATGCAAGTTATATGGAACCACCCTTGATTTTATTGTGTTGTTCTATGATATGTATTTTATTTGATTCTAGTATAAGAGTTTTTGTGTTAATGATATCCAATTAATTGTAAATGGATAAGGCATGTAGATAGAACCGTTTTGTTTTGTTGGCTTTTTATGTAGCAATACTAGACAGAAGGATGTCCTTTTTATTCACATTGAAAAGTTTTTAAATACAAACCATCATTGTATCATATATTAAAATAGGTGCAAGTGTTATCTGAGGATAGTCATATCACAATTGTTATGTGTAAAGAAGAGGAGTATAAATCACGATAAGGTGATTAAAATCAGTTAGAGGGTAATTCAATCATTAGATATAAAGAGAGAAAGGGAGAATGAAAAAATAGGACAAAACTTACATACCATACCATATATGCTTGTGTTCTCCAGTTACAATGTGACGTGCGGAAAAAAATAACATATGTAACCCGTCTATTGACATCGTTACCCACTCTCCATCCCCAAAACCAAGGCTTCCTCTGAACCTTTCTTCACTTCTTCTCCATTCAATATGCCTTCCCAAATGAAATATCATACCAACTCACATCTATCCTCCATCACGTAGCCCACTATCCATACAATACTTCCCAAATTAGTCTATGTCGGAAATGTCACTGCCACGACCCATATAACAAAGATATTGATGGTGGCGTCTTGCATGATCATCCATGGCAAACCCAATCTTGCATAAATTCACATTATCCCAACCCAAATTCAACTCAAACCCTGTGATGCATGAAATTATATTTCTCATTGCTTGAAGTTATAAAAGAAACTAGATAATGTATTTAATAACAAAAAATACAAGAGGATACTATATAGGTATTCACTCCATTAATACTATATATTTAAATGAAGTGTCTATTTATCTCAATGTGTTTTTTGTCCTGTTATGTTGAACCTGATTATGAGTAATACTAATGGTTGATTTTTATTGTTTCAGAACAACTTTACAGGGGCCACATAATTTTTTTTTGAGGTCATCCAATATGGTTTTAATCCATAGTAGCTGATATACTCCTTAAGTCATAGCTCAAACGATCTATATATTGTATCCTTCTATGGTGAGCAGCCAAGGAAAATAAGTTCCTTACAATATTTAACTTTGCTACGGGAGCAAGTGTTTCCTTATAGTCAATCCCATAGATGTGGATGTACCCTTTGACAACCAAGTATGCCTTACATTAATCCATGTTTTGTTCTTCTCCAATACACTCATCTTCCATGGCTTGAAACTAGATCCTATCCTTCAATGATTCATGTACTAATGCAAATTTTTTGATAGAATCAATGAAACTCTTGATCCTTATGTTGCTAAGTGTGTCTTCTTAGGTTATTCTCTTGGCAAGAAGGGATGTAAACGATATCATCCTTTGACTCGACGCTTCTTTGTTTTCATGGATGTTACCTTTTAAGAATCCAAACCTTTTTTCACTCAACTTTAACTTTACAAGGAGAACATTTTGAAAGTTGAGTATTTCTTTCCAGAGTCTTCTATATCTCTCGATTCTCCTTAGTCCTCTATACTTCCCTTGTTGCCTTTTAGTGCATAGGAATTAGCTTCTTTTGATTGTACACCTCAACCTGCAAAGGCCAATACACAAAACCGGTGTATCAGAAGAGGAACAAACTCGACCTCGTCCAATTGAAGCTTCAAATGTCGAAGCCTATAAGTACTGACTAATCCTAATGTTCTAGATTTTGGTACTTTTGATATTTATTTAAATGATTGTGACCTTGACCAAAATGACTAACCCATTGCCTTGGGAAAATCGAGAATGTCTTGTGCCAAGTATACGGTTTCACAATTTGTTTCTTCTAAATATTTTTCCTTACGATACCACATTTCAAGTAAGTGACAATCTTTTCTTTCTACAACACCTTTTTGTTGGAGAATACACTCTTTAAGGAATTTAGTAAAATCTTGGTTGACATAATCCCTATCATTCTTAGAATGTATGTGTTTGATTGGTTTTCCAAATCGAGTTTGAAACATATGATAGAAATGAACAAATAATAAGAACAATCATGGTTTATCTTTCATGAGGAAGAGTCAAGTCAACAAGTACAATAATCAATAAAATTAAGAAACAAAACATTTTCTGTCAGAAGCACTAGGAATGGATGATGGTCCCCCCTCACATTAAAATGAATAAGAACAGGAGGTTTAATATTTTTATTAGAACTGGGTAAAAAGATATTCAGTGATGTTTAGGAAACTAACAGACATTACAATGAAACGACTTAACAGACTCTTACAAAAACAATGATGGGAACATGAACTTATGCAACGGAAAGGGAGGGTGAACAACACACTTGTGTTGAACCCAAATTTTAGAAATAAGAGACTTTGAGCCAGTCTAATGACAGGAAGGAAGCAACTTCTAACCATAACCACGTGCAACATCAATGTTGAGGAGATAGAATAACATTCCTTGTTTCAAAGCAACTCCAATCATCCTACTTGTGGTAAGATCCTGAAAGACACAATGAGAATCGGAAAAGATTTTTGTACAGTTTAGATCTTTGGCTATCTTATAAATTGAAATTAGATTAATCGAAAGGTTGGAAACATGGAGCACATCCTTTAAGTGAAGGGAATACTGGAGTTTAATGTTACTGCATCCCGCCTATTGAGGCATGAGAGCCATCGACTACAATTATATGATGTTTATCCGTAGAAGATTGATAAGATGACAAATGTTGTTTCTTGTGGTCTAGAGGAATCTAATGATCCAGAGCTCTTCATAGTCATTCCACTTCTTGAAACACCATTAAATGTAGAATTGGCTTGAATAGTATGGGGTCACACCCTCATTTTAACCCTATTTTCATTCCCCAATCCATCCCTAGAAACGCCAAATTGCCTCTGACCCTATAAATTCCTCCCACTATACACATATATGCATTTATGGATTCTATATGTCATTTTTTTAATAAGACATATATTTGGTTGGATATTCTCTTCAACTTAACACAAATGGATTATGGAAATCAAAGCTATCCTTCAATTTGATATGACCTTTCCAATTAGTCAGAGCAAGAAAGCCTTCAACATTTATTATATAAACAGCTATGTATAGGCATGCCTTATTATAGGACACATGGAACCTTCCATCCTTTTTACTCTTCTGATAGGATTTATCACCTTCGATATCTGAGTAGCACGAGAGACACAATGGTTAAGAGATACTAAATGCACATTTGTTGTCTCTTTAATAACACAAATGGTATTCTAGCATAAAACTCATTATAAATATTTGAAGTATATAATTAGGGTAAAACACCGATTAAATCCAACCTATCTACATAAAAATATTCAATTCTCATATATAATTCAAAAATATCTGAAGTTAATTCTCATCGATATTATTTCATATTCATTTAACTTATAATCAATAAACAACTAATTAGAATTATAGGAAAAATGTTTAACTAAGTTTTTAGTCCGTGTAAAGTTCACTGATTTTGGTTTTAATATCTGTAAAACAAATTCTTAGTATTTCGTCCATATAATGTCAAAAAATTTGTAAATAGTCCCTATTGTTACCCCGAGTACTAGAAATCATACCAAATGAAAAATTTGTCAATTTTAACTATGTGATCCTAATGTATGATTTTTTTTTCATTTTCTAGCCAAATTTTGGAGCAAACAGGACAAACAAAAAATTACTTGGATACTCGTGAGTACTAAATATCATACAAAGTAAATGAATTTAATAATTTTAACCATGTGGTTTATAATATATGATTTTTTTTTTTATTTTCCTGGTCCTAGAGTCTTTAACTTTGTCATGCAAACAAACTCATTTAAAAAAGTGATTTTAGTTGGCAGGGCATCTTCATCTTGCCGTGAAACAAATAAAGGACAACCTCTTTGAAAGGATGTTCAACAAGTCCAACCCAATCCACATAACATTCACACACAACATCATTTATCATATCAAAATATCAGTTACCTACTTTAAGCCAGAGAGTTTGGAAATGTACAAACAACAATTTATTGCTTCGGATTAAAATGTAAACAGACTTTTGAATCCATGAAAATGAAAAAACAAACATGCACTAAGTCTAAAACACGTTGCTTGTTAGCTTATCAATATATGTAAAATTTCAGGCCCAAATAAAATCACATAATCTTAACAAGATCATAAACATAAAAATAGTCTCAACTTGAATTGTAGCTTTGTTGGTGATTTTAATGGTTTAGACTCTGGCAGTTTTTCTATATTATCGATCAATAATATATCACCTCATTTGTGACATTTAAGATGATTCTTATAAGAATCAAATATTTTAGTAATGTAATAATACATAATTGGTTGCCAGTATAAAAAAGAGTTTTACATTGACAATATATTACAATTAAATTCTTGAACTTTTACCTATAAATTTGGTAAGTAAAATAAATTTAACTTTTATCTAATGAAATATTGAGCCATCTTAATCAAGCCAATGGATTAAGAATAAATACAACCCTTCTTAGTTCCTGTTAATAGAATCAAGGATCATGCATCTCTAACATAGTGTTTGGTTGGAGGTAAATTGAGAGGAGGGGAGGGGAGAAATTACTTTTAAATCTTTAATGTTTGGTTCAACATTTTGAAGAAGACGGAGGGGAATTAAGGGGAGCAAAATCCCTCCTAACTCAAACTTTGTTCCCTACTAATATTAAGGGGATTTGGAGGGGAGATGAGGGATTTCAAAATATTTTACATGCATCGATTAAAATATCGTCACTCGTGTATTTTAAAATAAGTAATTGTAAGGGTGTAAAAGTAATTTTGTTTTAAAATCTCTTCACTCCTTGCGAACCAAACATTAATAATATTATTTCCTCCCCCTCCATTAAAATCTCTCCTCTCTCCTCCTATCAACCAAACACAATATCCAATTAAAATTCTTCGCCTCCCTTCTCCTCTCCTTTGTCCATTAAAATCTCTCTAATTCTTTATATCAAACATAATCTAAAGTGAACAAAAGTATAAAATAAAAAAGAAAAAAATGTTAAGAACACATTCTTTATCACACTCCCATTCAAAACACTCTCTATTATTGGGTGGATTTCATGTATGACCATTTATTTTGATAGATCTCACATGAAATTTAGCTAATAATATTAATAATAGAGAGTGTGTTAAAAGAAATGTGACAAAGAGTGGGAAGCAAAGCCCATAACTTTGTCATGCAAACAAACTCGTTTAAAAAAGTGATTTTAATTGGCAGGGCATCTTCATCTTGCGGGAAACAAATAAAGGACAACCTCTTTGAAAGGATGGACAGCAAGTCCAACCCAATCTACATAACATTCATACACAACAAACATCATTTATCATATCAAAATATCAGTTACCCACTTTAAGCCAGAGTTCAGCAATATCGAATTCAACAACCCCTTCAAACACAACAAACTACTCTACTTTGAAGTCAAAGCTCAAAGCAGAACTCTTATATGGCAATCTTTTGGGTTATCCTCAACGGTTTCAACATGGCCTGGGATCAAGGTATTACTAAGGTTTTTATAATAATTATCTATGAAATTTTATTTGAGTTTTCTTAATACGAGAAAAATAAACTTTAACGCATCCCCTTTTATGTTTCTTCCTAATATGGCTATTCGTGAAGATTCATCTGGTGCAGATGAACCCCAATTGGGTTGTATTACAAGCCCTAATCCAAATTCTTTTATTCGCACTTGCGCCGTACAGAGCAAAGATGTAACACCCTGTTTTTCGTGTGCTTAATTATTAGTAAATGCATGCTTTAATGTATTTAATTGTGATAAAATCCAGAGGATGATTTTATTTTAAATAAAATCATTTTCTTGTGTTATTTTACTGTATGAAGTCACAGTAAAATTTTCGGTATAAAATTCAGACGAAAGCCGGTGCAGGTTTTCAAAACCAAGATCGAGTTTACTGAGCTAGAGACCTAATATTGACTCGTGAACGAGACGATTAGTGTTTTTTTTTATGTTTTGTGTGGGTTTGGAGTGTTTTGAGAAATCTTGTTCGGGGCCGAATTTCCGAGTATTACCCGGGCGAATCGTCGGGAAATACGATCGGGAAATTCATCTGATGCATGTTGGAGCAGAGCAAAAATGGAGTAGATTGACTGATGTGAAGGCTATGACATAGGCATGTCCATGGCCATACCTTCCTTACACCAATCAAGTCAAATCACCATACTTTCTTACACACACCTTACCTACACCATACCTCCTTTCTTCTCAACCAAGTCAAGCTCTTCTCTCCCCTCCAATCTGCCCCAAAACTGACGCCCTCACCCTCTCTTTTCCTTCTTCTATTTAAGTTTCAAAGTGTAGCCATTTCACACTTTTGCTTCCTTTCACAAAAACACTTTTTTACAACTATTCATCTTCTTCTTCACACAACTAAAGGTACCATTTTTACTAAGTTTTTCAAGTTGTGTTCTTCATCAAAGTTGTTCATATTGGTAAGGGTAATGTCCCTATACCATTTGTTTTTCAAGTTTTGGCTTTATTTTCATAGTTGATGTTTTGGGTTCATAATATGCTTTTAAACTTCAAAAAATTCTCAAAAATTGTAGAAAACTCCGATTGAGGTGAAACCAATTTTTATATTCTTATTTTTACTTCCTCTACAACATACTAAAATCTTGTGGAAAACAAAAATCTCGAACACCATTTTCTGTACTGGACAGAATCTATGTCTTTTGTGCCATATGAGTTTTGTTTCATCTTTGCTTGGTTAAGCTTGTGTTTGAGTGTTATTCCAACATGATCATGACCAAGAGCTCCTATGTACATAAGGATGCTAGGTTTAAGTGATTGGAAAAGTTTAGAAACTTTTATGTATTTTCATGAAGAAGTGAAAACTCTAAGTGTTTTGTTATATGTACTTTGAGGTTTTTCCAAAGTGATCATGGATTTGGGCTCCTTGATTTATAAGGATGCTAGATCCAAGAGATTGGAAAGTTTGAAAACCTCTAACCCTCATCTTTACTCAAGGCCGAATGGTAGTGTTTGTGGCATAGGGTATTTGATTTTTTCATTTTTCCAAAATGATCAAGGTTTTAGGCTCCTTACTAGGTATGGATGCTAACCTAAAGAGATTGGAAAATTTAGAACATCCTAACCTATTTTAGAGGATGAAAACCGAAACCCTAAGTTGATGACTTAGTGGGATTCTTGATTCAAACTTGTTAAACTTTTGGTGTTTAAGAACTCCTAGCACTTAAGGATCATAATTCCATAAGTTGCATGATTTTTGGAAACCTTAATCCAAAACCATTGTTGAAAACCGAACCTATGCCTTGTGGCTAGTGTTCTTTGATTAAAAATCTAACCTATGGTTTCATGTGTGTAACCTTAGATTCGATTCTGTGTGGGACGTTCGTGATCCTTAGTTTTCGTAGTCGGAACCCTTATCGTCTTTTGAGGTAAGAGGGGATTTCCGAAAGATATTCAATAACTGTATGCATGTGTGTATTTGATTAATTGTTTACTTGACTGTTATTGAGTTACTGGATTATTTGAAATGTTATGCTATTATATGAAGTTGAACTGTATCGTTATATATGTTGAGATGTATAACTGTGATGAACTGTGATATTAGCATTGAACTGTGAATATATATATGTGTACATACTGCTGTTGTTGTTTGAAGTTTGCTAAGCCGGACGTGTGTCTGTGCTCAATCATTAATAAGGATTAAAAACCTTAATAAGCTTTGAAGATGAAAGGATGGGTGTTCTTTTCCAAAAAGCTTGAATGTTTAAAAGTACTTGTTTTATGTGACAATATAGTTTTAGTGATTTCTAGAATGCAAGAGAAAAACCCTTTTCGAACTATGTGTTTTAAGTGAAAACTTTCGAAAATATTTTACAATATCCTATTGGGGATTTTCAAAGTTAAAAGTGTTTCAAAAACGTTTTATAAAGGATTTTCAAAAGAAAAGGTTTTCTCCCAAATGATTTAGAAACTTTCCGATAGCTAGCATAGGTTATCGAGGCTTTCGATTTCAAAAATTGTTTTCGTCAAATGAAAGATAAGTACTAAAAGAATAGGAATCTAGACGTGAGACGTCGCCTCTAGTTTTCCATGCTTAGCACGTGATCTTGGATTTGTGTTAATTCGGGACCGTAAAGTCCTATTCGTAATGTTAGGGACTTCAAGTCCAATTCGCGGAATCGAGGACAGTTCGTTCTGATTTCCGTTGTTGTGGGCTATTGTCCTTAGCATGATAAGTAAAACATGACTAAAAGTATATTGATTTCCATTACCACAAACCTTGACTGCGGCCACGGTCTAGGTGTTGGGATTGAGCATTCGGACTGTGTGTCCTATGTTTCTAAGTTTTCAAGTGATGGGGAAATAATGTTAAGTCATTAGCTTTGAGCTTTGACAGTGAAATATTTACACAAAGAAAAACCTTAAAAGGAAAGTTTTTATTCATATGCATTTCCCTTGGCAGACGTGCCTTTGCTTATTGAGGATACCCATGGGGTATCTGAGAGTCAGTCACATTGCTAGCTGTTTCGTTAAGGGCATGTGGCGTTGTCTGACCAAGAGGCCTGGTGCATCAGGATGCGGTGGCAACAGCCTGGTGGGTAGAGCTTGACCAACTCTATCTTCTCCAGTGATAACATGGTGTTGTGATCTCATGAGATTAGGATAGAGCCTGATATTGAAGTGTCATGCACATTTTCGAAAACTGATTGTACGGGCTTGAGGACCCCTTGATATAACACTGTTATATTATGATGATTATGCATGCTTTAACTGTTGATATGATTTCGTGTTGCATGTATCATGTATATGGTTGTTGTGGGATATATCTTATGATGGTATCTCACTCTTGCATGTCTGTATGTTCTTTTATTTTCCTCGTACCGGGTATGCGTATGCTTTAGATGGACCCTCTTGTCCCTCTTGTACCTGAGGTCACACGGACAGAGACTTTTGACGAGGCCGACAGGATTGGGAATTGGAGGATGGATGCGAATGCGACTACGGCGACGTACCGAGGGCCAATCACTACTACTGAAGCTAATATACATGGAGAGCCTTCTAGGAGGATCCACTCGGTGGAATCCAGGAACGTGATTCTTCCACCGCCATGGTTGTACCTGAACACGCTACAGGGAGCCGGTCTACTTCACCCTCACGTTGAGCCTGCCGAGCCAGAAGAGGAGGAACCGATGGAGGAAGATCCCGAAGAGGATCCTGAGGAGGAGCCTCATGAGCTGGTAGACGACTGGTGGGATGAGGAGCTCGAGGCGGGTTATCACCCTTTGGATATTGAGGAGGAGGATGTCCCGTTGGATGACGGAGGAGAGGTGATTGACCCGGAGCCGGAGACTTCTTCTTGTGGGAGCGTTTGTGGCCACTCCGAGTGTCGTAGGCATTGGTAGTGGTTGGAGGCTTTGTTTTGAGTGGTCCGTTAGTCTTGGCTTTTGAGCTTTTCTTTTGAATTTAGATTCCCAGATTCCCATTCCCAGTTGGTGTTTTATTTACCTTATCTTCTCAGTTATGTTTCAGTTATGTTTTCGTTTCTGTTGGCCATATAGATTAAGGCCGTGGTGTAATGTTAAAACCTAAGACCTTTCGAGGCAATATTATATGTATGTATCTGTTGTCATTTTCAAGTTGTGAGTTTCTTTACCTTTTACTTCTTTTCTTTAAATAAAAAAAAATTAAGTACCTTTTTGGTAACCTTGTGTATGTTGAATAATCTTTTTCCGAAAGCGACCAGCATTTAAACGAGCATTTTTCCGCAAAAAGGGTAACCATGTGATGACCAAGTTAGGGTGTCACAAAAGAAGCCACCTTTGCTACTCTCACTGCACGAACAGTACCCATTTCCCTCAAATTGAAGAGAAAAAAGAGAAGAAGCTTTTGCTCTCTCTGCTTTCATCAAACCCTAATTCCTATTGGATTCAAATTGGGGTCGTAGCATTAGCAGACGGAGAAAAATTTTGTACCAGCAGTGAGGTTTTAACTGATTCACCCTTTCATCTTCTCAACTTTACTTGATCTTTGTGCCGTATGTGTTTATTTTGGTTATTATTCTCCTATTCTGTGCTTAGGTTTAAAAGTTTATATCTCTGAAGGGACTTTGAATTTGGTATCTATTGTTTTTTATTGTAAGAGATACAGAAAGGCTGCAGCAAATTTGTGAAGTCAATTTAAAACCATGTGCAAATAATAATCTTAATTGAATTAGATTAAAATTAAAATGAACTAGACTCAAGTTTGAATTGTGCAATGTTCAAGTCATTTTTTTACTGTAGAAGAAAGCAGTAAGGTTAAACTCGAAATGGTATAGTTTGCTTTTAGATTGATCGATCTGATAACTGACGGTTTAATATAACTCTACTGCAGCGGATATAATAGTGTATGAGGGTTTTTCTTCTGCAGTAGTTGAAAGGGCACCAGAAAATCGTGTTGTGATATATCCTATAGCAATAAGTCTGTTATGGAGGGTTTAGGTTTTACCTGGTTCGATGGTCTCACAATGTTGTTAGGAGGAAGAGGAGTCAAACATCGTGCAGGCCTCGTCCTGTTTCGCTGTCCTCGTCTGGGAGACCGTTTTAAAAGGTCAAACTCAAGTTTGGTGGTGTGACCCGTACCATTGAAGCCAAAACTACATCTAACAGTGCTTCAGGCGAAAAGCAACAGGTATTTCTCTTTTGTATGTAACAGTTGGTTTTATCCGAATTTACGACAACATCTTACTCCTCAACATGCTTTTATACAATATGTTGATATTAGGGATGTAAAGCCTGTCAAGTGCTTCTCATTGAAAGCTTAAGCTTTTAGAAGAGTTGATACGAGCCTATCTGACCTAGTTATGAATCCGATCCTTGCTACCCTGATTCTTCATAATTAAATTTAATTTCAAAATTAAGTAAATTGGGTTGGTGCATTGTCCATGCTTCAGCCCAAAGGGCTCTTGCATGAGGAGGCTTCATGTAGATTTTCCGCCTTAAAGTTTAGTTGGTCCTTGATACCTTGTATGGCTATTGGTCATAGGATATTTGGCTTTTTTAAATATCAATCATTAGTAGGTGAGAAATTTCTAGAAAGTGTTATTTCGCGATATTATTGAGGCATATCTTACATGAGTTGCCTGCAGGGATGGTATTTATGGAAAATTATTTCTGGTCTTGATTGCTTGTCTATAAACGAAATATTTCTTTTTAACCTATAAAATCTCATTTGATTGCTCTCATCAAATTGTGTTACTGCAGAGTAATTCAGAAAATAATCACTCTCCTTCTGATAAGAGGAGTGGGCTACAAGACCTTCCATGGAAGAATTTATCAAAGGGTGGTTTTGTTCTTGGGAAGGAGGAGACATTGATGGGGAGGTTATCTAGAAAGAACGCCTCTAAGGACGGTGATAAGTCTGAACAAGTTCGTAAGAGCAAGCGAGTACCAAGAAGGTGTGTACTTGATAGAGTGTATGAGGATAAGGAGGAGCCGGGATATGATGTTGAGCTTGAGGATAAGGAAAAGAAAAAACAGAGGAAGGAATCTGTTGATGTATTGATGGACAGTATGAGGGAAATGACTCTTACAAGGTGTCAACGGGACCTTCTGTCAAACAAAGATGCCTCTGCATCTGGTGCAACTTTAATCAAGTTTCCCCATGGATTACCACCTGCCCCACCTAGAAGTGAGCATTTATCTGTACTTTATTTTCTGTTGTCCATTTCATACTGAGTCGTTAACTATGTAGCTTAATTTATAACATTATATCTTATCTACAGAGCAAAAGGTGAAGCTTTCTGAAATGGAGCTGCAATGAAGAAAGCCGAGGCCGCTCGAGGCCGTAGAATGCAAGTTGAGAAGGCTGCCAGGGAATCGAGGTTTTTTTCCTCTCTCCTAGTTGCAGTTTTCTTTCTCATTGTGTTCGATTTTACACGTAAAGGCAAGTCCATTTGAATTTGTTTTGTAGGTGAAGCTATCGAGAAAAATACTTTGTCCAGATTCCAGTAGGAAAAAGATATAAGATAAAATGAATAAGCACCAAGAAGAAGCGGCACAGGTTTTGCAAGCATTAAATGAATTTCCCACGCTATATTTTAATTTTTCAATCTGCTTTCAGATTTTATTGAATTATTCTTTGCGGGGAGAAGGCAACCAATGCGCAAGTGCTTGCACCAAACACCATCAGATATGTGATGGGTCCTACCGGGACAACTTTGACATTTCCTGGGGAAATGGGGCTCCCCAGCATATTTAACTCCAAACCCATCAGGTATCAGGTTAAGCTGATTTGATGTAGGGTACCTGTCAGACTGTCTTCCTGATACCTTGTTTAGATATGGGTGGCAAATAAAATGGGAGAAAGAAATTGAGAGGAATTAAAATTGATATAAAAATTTGTAATTTGCTGAAATAGGAAATCTGTTTGACTTTGGCTTTTAGATGTTTCCATGATTTTGTCAACAACAAACATTGGCCAAAAATTCGATAATCGTGTATTTAAGGTGTATGTGCTTTGCATTTGCTAATTTGATGCATGGTAACTGGGATAGACAATCTTCCTACGAATTTTGTAAAGACATGTTTGGCAAATAAAATAAGGAGGAAAACATAAATTGAGAAGAATAAAAATTAATGTTATAAAAATTATGCTGTTTATCAAAAAAGAAATCTGTGTTTTGCCTTGGCTTTAGCTTTTTCCTGATGGGCCTTTAAATCAAGGGCCTCCAACTCAGGTGGTAGATTGGGAAATGAGTTGGAAGATATAGTGGAGGAGTCTCTTATGCTAGTTAAAGATGTTTCTAACTGCATGGACGGGTGGCAGTAGGAAATTGGCAGTTGGTTCTGCAATCATGGATGTGGATGTCTATATGAATAGAATGAAGAGTGGTGTGAGTAGGGAGGTCTTCATTTGGGTAGTTTTGGGGTGGCTATGCTTCTCTGATATTTTTTTATGTTTTTCTATACTGTTTTTCTGTATTCTTAGCTTGTGTTCTCTTTAATTGGAGCTTTTTCCTTATCTTTTTTCAACTATTTCTCTTCTTAATATCAGTTCCTAACATTTCCCTGATCTTGACAACAAGAAACATTGTTCAGAAGTTAGAAACTGTTGCTGTAAGTTTATATAGCGAACACAATCCAACATTCTTCTCCACTAATTATATCATTGGTATTGTTTCAGTTATCCTCCACCTCATGAGAAGTGTGCCGGCCCTTCTTGTACCAATCCATATAAGTACCGGCATTCGAAATCAAAGCTTCCTCTTTGCAGTCTCCAATGTTACAAGGCTGTAGATGAGAAGATGGCGGCTGAAACTACCTCTACCTCTTCCTCTTGATGTTGCGAGTAATCCTATATCACTAGCTAATGCCAATGGAACCCTTGATGGTTTTTTGTCTGGGGCTTTTAGCAAAGACCTCATATTGGAGATTGGTCATTTGCTCTATTATACTTTTGATGAGTGTGATTACTACTCATATTTCATGTACATTTCTGCATGCATTTTCATATAGTTTAGGCCATTTTAGTTTGATTTTGGATAGATTTTACCATGGAACGGGTAAGGTGGTTTAGTAGTGTTGTTTTGCAGGAATTTAGGATAAAATGCTCAAAATTGACCATGATGGAGCTCGGATGAAGATAGAGCCTGAAAAGTGAAGACAATGAGCCAAAACAGAGCCCATCATGGCCTAGCCGTGATGAGCATCACGACCATGATCAAGCAGAGCTGAAGAGAAAGAAGGCAAAAGTCAGAGATGGTCACGGCCTAGCCGTGATGAGCATCACGACCGTGACAACCAGACCCTCACTGGCAGAACTGATCACGGCCTAGCCATGATGAGCATCACGGCCGTGATGCTTCAAAATTGAAAGCGCGCCCATGACAGAACCCGTCACGGCCTGGCCGTGATGGCCATCACGGCCGTGACGCGCGCCTAATCTATAAAAGGGCATCTGGGCAGAACGAACAAGAGACTTTTTTGGGAGAGAACTTTCACCCTAAAACAGACTTAGACGTAATACGTGTTCTCTGCACCAGGGGGCTGCTGTGACGGATGTGGAAAGCTTCAATGGAGCTTCTTCCCTCCTCTGTTTGTATTGTTTTGGTTTTGGCTTTCCCTGTTATCATGAGTAGCTAAATCCCTTTTTGTTGGGATTAGATGTAGCTAAACCGAATTTCATGTAATTGCTTTGATTTATCAATCCGTGTTTATGCCTCTCTATTAGTGTTTAATTCCTACGCTTAATGCTTTTTGTGGTCTGATCATCCATGAACTGATTTTGAGATTTGATTTGCAATGGGGACGTTCTTATCGATTCTTGATCTGGAATTAATCACCTAGTAAACCTTGCATCTAGGAATGGGGTTTGGTTTATTAGTAATCGTGTAATCTCTACTCCTAATGCAAATCCACTAATTAGGCCACCTAAGGAATTAGGGTCTATTAGGGGATTTAGGCTCTTGTCATCTAAAGAATTAGGGCTTGAGTAATCTAGTGGGTTCATTTTAATAATTGAAGAATAAACTGGATTGGTAGTCTTGGTATTGCATGAGGCTAAGGTTTAGTGAAATTTAATCCCAACATCTTTATCTTATTTGAAAATCACCTTTTTCTGCACTCCAAGTATTTGTTAAAAAACAAAAAAGAGTTTGTTCCTTTTCTTTTGTTTGTTTTGGGCTTGGTATTTTATATTGAGCTCCCTTCCATCCAAAGGTTCGCTTAGATAGTAATTGGTTTGGTACGTGCTAGTACTTGTCTCAGTCCTCGTGGGAACGATATCGGTCTCACCACCGTATTACTTGTACGACTAGGTATACTTGCCTAGATTTCATCACAACAAGTTTTTGGCGCTGTTGCCGGGGACTGTGTTTCAATACTAGCATACTCATTTCAATTACTAATTTGAGCACAATTTTATTTTTCTGTTTTACTAATTTGTTTCTCTTTGCTGTCATTTAGTGCTAACATTCTTGGTGTGTAAGCTTTTGTGCATGCGAGGTACTGTCCCAGCTGACTAACTTCTCTATGATCCTGAGATAGAGAAAGCATCTAGGAAGAATCAGAGTCAAACAAGACAGCAGAAGTTATTAGCACAGCAGGAAAGAGAACAAGAGACCTCCACTTCTCAAGTTCAGCAAGAACCACTTGAGATGGCAGGCAATGGTGAGGGTGCTCCACGGAGGACACTTGGCGATTATGCCAACACAAATGTCAACCGGCATGTCACTAGCATAGTGAGGCCTCCAGTGAATTGCAACAATTTTGAAATCAAGTCGGCTTTCTTGAATATGATTTCACAAAATCAAGTTGCCGGGATGGAGAAGGAGGATCCTAATAATCATGTCTCCAACTTCCTTGAGTTATGTGATACGGTGAAGATAAATGGTGCTAGCGATGATGCAATTCGCCTAAGGTTGTTTCCTTTATCTCTAAGAGATAGAGCCAAGTCTTGGCTCCAATCTCAACCAAGGGGGAGCATCAATACATGGGATGATCTAGAGGCTAAATTTCTTGCAAGGTTCTTTCCTGTCTCAAGATTTATGTAGACACGGGGTGATATCACAAGCTTTGCTCAACAAGAGGGTGAGACTCTTCATGACACATGGGAAAGGTTCAAAGACTTGCTCCGAAGATGTCCAAATCACGGGTTTGATGATCTTGTCCAAATACGAACATTTTGCAATGGATTGAGGCCGTCAACCAAGTTTATGTTGGATGCCTCAGCTGGAGGTTTCGTGAACACAAAGACACCGGAGGAAGCATTGGCTTTGATAGAAGCTATGGCATCTAATGACTATTTGATGCATCATGATCGAGGTCCCCCATCAATAAAGGGAGTGTTGGAGTTAGACTCAAAAACTGCACTTTTGGCTCAGAATAAGCTTATGACACAACAACTTGAGTCCATCACCAAGCAACTAGCTCAACTCCCACAACAACTCCAAACCATGCCACCTCAACAGGTAACGAGATGTGATTTTTGTGGAGGAGATCATGATAATGGAAATTGTGAGGCAACACCTAGTTCCCATGAGGAAGCTAATTATATGGGGAACTATGGGCGGCAAGGTAACAACCAATATTCCAACAATTACAACCAAGGGTGGAGGAATCAAACAAGTTTTGGTTGGAAACAAGATGTCGGACAAGCAAGCAAGCCTCTTCCCACACAACCGCCTCAAGACCGGACTTCTATCTTGGAGAACACCCTCAATCAATTCATGCAAATGTCCATGTCAAACCAGAAAAACACCGATGCTTCCATAAAGAACTTGGAGATTCAAGTTGGACAAATTGCAAAGCAACTAGCGGAACAATCTAGCAGCAGTTTTTCCGGTAATACACAAACAAATCCTAAAGAGCATTGTAAGGCTATTGTTTTGAGGAGTGGTAAAAGTCTTGAGAAAGTGAGTGGTGAGCTTTTGTTGAAAAATGAGAGAGTTGCTGAAAAAAGAGTTGAGTGCTGAAAAAACTGAGTTGAATGAGGAAAAAAGCAAAGAGGTTGTAATAGAGGAAGAAGAGAAAGAAAGTTAAAAAGACAAGAGAGAAAAGTTAGTGGATGAAAATTCAATTTTGAGGAAGAGTAAAATTCAGCTTTTGAAAGATGGAGACAAGCCTCAAGAGATCCCTTCTTATGTAAAGTTGCCATATCCTCACTTAAGCAAGAAGAAGGAGAAGGAAGAGCAGTTTGCCAAAAAGAAGATTTACAAATCAACATACCCTTTGCTAAAGCACTAGAGCAAATGCCCACTTATGCCAAGTTCATGAAGGAGTTACTTACGAAGAAAAGAAGATTTAAAGAAGGTGAGACTGTTGCCTTGACGGAAGAATGTAGTACGATACTTCAAAGGAAGCTACCTCCAAAGCTTAAAGATCCTGGTAGTTTTACAATCCCTTGCACAATTGGGAGTGTTGCTATTGGGAAGGCCTTGTGTGACTTGGGGGCGAGTATCAATTTGATGCCGCTTTCAATCTTGAATAAGCTTGGAGGTGGTGAAGTGAAACCAACAAGGATGGCATTGCAACTAGCAGATAGATCAATCAAGCATCATTTTGGTATTCTGGAAGATGTTTTGGTTAAAATGGACAAGTTTATCTTCCCAGCGGATTTTGTGATATTAGACATGGAGGAGGATGCAGAAGTTCCACATATATTGGGGAGACCTTTTCTAGCAACTGGTCGTGCTTTGATATATGTACAAAAAGGCCAACTTTGACTCAGAGTGCAAGATGAAGAGGTTACTTTCAATGTATTTGAAGCTATGCATCGCCCGAGTAATGAAGAGAATTGTTTCCTCGTGGACATTGTGGATGTAGTGGCTAAAGAAGCCTTTGGACATCAACACCACTCCTCTACTCTTGAGAAGGTAATTGTGAACTCTATTGAAAATTTTGATGAGAAAGAGGAGAAGGAAATAGATGATTGTTTGCGTGATTTGGAAGCTCAACCCAATCAACTTGCTGTCAATACTAAGAAAGAAGAGCTCAAGAAGGATGAAGTCCAGGAGAAGCTCAAGTTAGAGCTTAAACATCTACCTCCCCACTTGAAATATGTGTTTCTTGGTGAGAATGATGAAAATCTTGTCATAGTGAGCAATGTATTGTCCAAATTGGAAGAGGAGAAACTTGTAAGGGTGCTTCGAGAGCATAAAACAGCCATTGGATGGTCCATCTAAGATTTGAAAGGTATTAGCCCCACATTTTGTATGCACACGATCATGATGGAGGCTGAATTTAAACCGGTGGTCCAACCGCAAAGGAGGCTCAATCCTACAATGAAAGAAGTGGTAAGGAAGGAGGTGCTGAAACTCCTTGAAGCCGGAATGATCTATCCGATTTTTGATAGTGCTTGGGTGAGTCCGGTGCAAGTGGTTCCCAAGAAAGGTGGCATGACCGTCATGAACAACGAGAAGAATGAGTTGATCCCAACTAGAACGGTCACTGGTTGGCGAATGTGTATAGATTACTGGAAGCTAAATCAAGCTACTAGGAAAGATCACTTCCCACTTCCATTCATGGACCAAATGTTGGAGACGTTGGCTGGGCAAGCTTATTATTGTTTCTTGGATGGTTATTCGGGTTATAACCAAATTGCGGTTAACCCGGAAGACCAAGAGAAGACTGCTTTCGCATGTCCTTTTGGAGTCTTTGCCTATCGGAAGATGCCTTTCGGTCTTTGTAATGCGCCTGCAACATTTCAAAGGTGCATGCTTTCCATTTTCCCTGATATGGTAGAAAAATACATTGAAGTTTTCATGGATGATTTTTCTGTTTTCGGTTCCTCTTATGATAATTGTTTGTCTAACCTTGCTGCTGTGTTAAAGAGGTACATGGACACCAATTTAGTCTTAAATTGGGAGAAGTGTCATTTTATGGTGCAGGAAGGCATTGTGCTTGGGCACAATATTTCAGCTAAGGGGATCGAAGTGGACAAATCCAAGATTGATGTAATTGAGAAACTACCTCCACCAGTGAATGTCAAGGGTGTGAGGAGTTTTCTTGGGCACGCAGGCTTTTACCGGCGATTCATCCAAGACTTCTCAATGATAGCCAAGCCGTTGTGTAGCCTTTTGAACAAGGACACTCCATTTGTGTTTGATACTGCTTGTCTTACTTCTTTTCAGATTTTGAAAGACAAGTTGATCACCGCTCTCATTCTTGTTGCACCTAACTGGGAGTCACCATTTGAATTAATGTGTGATGCCAGTGACTACGCAGTTGGGGCAGTTTTGGGACAACGAAGGGAAAAGTTTTTCCATGCCATTCACTATGCTAGCAAGGTTCTCAATGAAAACCAAATAAATTATGCAACAACTGAAAAAGAGTTGCTTGCCATAATGTTTGCATTGGAAAAATTTCGTTCATACTTGATTGGGTCCCAAGTCACTATTTTTACTAATCATGCCACAATTAAATATTTGTTGACTAAGTTAGATTCAAAACCAAGACTTATAAGGTGGATTCTATTGTTGCAGGAATTTGACTTAGTCATTAAGGACAAAAAGGGCAGCGAAAATGTGGTGGCTGACCACTTATCTCGGCTAGTGAATGAAGAGGTTACTGCAAAAGAGAAGGACATTCAGGATGAGTTCCCGGATGAGGCCTTATTTCTAGTGCATGGAAGACCATGGTTTGCCGATATGGCAAATTTCAAGGCAGCCAACATTGTTCCAGAGCACCTCACTTGGCAACAAAGGAAAAAATTCTTCCAGGATGCCAACCATTTCATGTGGGATGACCCATTTTTGTTCAAGGTTGGACCGGATGGCTTATGGAGGAGGTGTGTTAGTCAAGAGGAAGCGAGGAGTATTTTGTGGCATTGCCATAACTCTCCATATGGTGGACATTACAATGGGGATAGGACAGCGACAAAGGTCCTCCAATCTGGGCTCTTTTGGCCCTCAATCTTCAAGGACTCTTACAATCATGTGAAGAGTTGTGACAAGTGCCAAAGGACCGGGAACATATCTAAAAGGGATGAGATGCCACTGCAAAACATATTGGAGATTGAAGTATTTGATTGTTGGGGCATAGATTTTATGGGTCCACTTCCACCTTCATTCTCCAATCAATATATCTTGGTGGCGGTGGGCTATGTTTCTAAATGGGTGGAGGCCATTGCAACACCTAAGAATGATGCATAAACAGTGATTAAGTTCATCAAGAAGAACATTTTTTCCCGGTTCGGTGTCCCAAAGGTCCTTATAAGTGATGGGGGATCTCATTTCTACAACTCACAATTGAAAAATGTGTTGGCCAAATATGATGTGAGGCATAAGGTAGCAACTCCATATCATCCGCAAACAAATGGGCAAGCGGAGGTCTCTGTTGATGATGCCGACAAGTGTACCGGGTCGTCGCAAGTAATAAAATAAACACGGTAAGTAATTACCGAGGTCGAACTCAGGGATTGGGCTACCAATTCGACTAATCCGCGGGAAATCCGATACGTTTGGTCAAGTGAGGAAAGTGGTTGAGAGAGAGAGATTATGATCAAAATTTCAAGTAACAAATCGATTAAAACTAAGGTGATTAAATTCAGAAATTAAAATATCCAAGGTCACAGCCGTGACCTTAATCACGGCTATGCCGTGATAGTCTCTGTCTTGCAGGTCTTCAGACTCTCGAGAGGCGAGATGCTTTCGCGGGGCGAGATTCAATTCTAGGCTGTGACCTTCATCACGGCTAGGCCGTGATGGTCTCTGACTTCCAGGTCTTCATGATTCGCGTGGCGATCAGACTGTTCGCGGGGCGAACCAGAGTGATGACTGTTTCTGCTTTAACTGATGTTCAGGCTCGCGAGGCGAGCATCCACTCGCGAGGCGAGCATCTCCAGAAGTACTTTTTCCACTGCTTCTTGACTTTCCTTGACTCCCGGAGCTTCACTTATCGACCTGAAAACACCAAAAGCAACCAAAAGCATAATTCTATCCAAAATAAGATAAAAACTACACAAAAGACGCAAAACGAGTCAAAGTCCAACTTAAGAACAAAACAAGGAAAATTTGGGCGAAATCGAGAGTGAACTCGAATAATTTGCACAAAAACCACGGTCCATCTAGTTATAAAACTAGATAAGCCGAAGGCTTATCAAAACACAAAACCTTGCTTGTCCCCAAGCAAGCTTAAAACTCAAAAACGACTCAAGACTTGGCAAGCCTAAAGGAATCAATCGATTTCGCACAAATTTAATGCAATCAAAACTGTTTTTCTCCAATGATCTCCCCCCCTATATTAACGTAATCCCCACATTCATTTACTTTAAACATTTGAGAACTTCATCATTCATGCAATCATTAATCTAAGTTGAGGTTCAGAGTCACACACAAAAAGAAGATCACCAATTTCAAACAATTGCCATCCTCACAAGGGTATGTAAAATTTCACTCATTCGCTCAAATTCGTTTAGGCTTTCAACTTTTTCACTCAATTTCACTTATCAAGAGCACTTCCCATGAATTTGATTTTCATCTCAAAAGTAGTTCCCACGTAAACATGTATGCAACATCAGAAGGTCTTTTAAAGGTTGTAATGGGGCCTGGCTCAGGGTAGGATATACAAGGATAGAGGCTAAGTCCCTAGGATCAATGAGAGCATGAAACTAATATCACAACAATTGAATTCACTCTCATATTATTCTCTTCCTTGCATTTGGTGGCTACACACCTCTTCCTTTTTATATTTTATTTTTTTCTTTGCCCTTTTTGGCACATATTCAATGCTTTTCATCACCTTTTTTTTTTTCAAGCCTTAGGCCCTTACTTCCGTTTTTCTTTTTCTCAACTATGATCCATGAACTTGTAGCCAACCCAAACTTAGTTCCACAACAACACTCACAAAGCTAAAATTCCATACTCTCCTAAATCCTAGGATAGGGGAAAATCATGGTTTTTCTGAGTTAATGGCTTGTAATGTAAGGTTATCAAGAACAATAGGCTTCAATGCTCAATGTGGCTAACTAGGGATCATTCATCAAGGTTGGTTCAATTTATGGCCAAGTAGCTAATTCAAAGAAAATTGCCTAAATCATTTGATGCAACACATAAACATGCAAACCATGAAGAGATTCAAGCAAATTCGGGAAAGTGCAACTTAACAGTGATTCACACATTCAAAAACAGAGTTGGAGGCTCAAATCCTCACCTGGACATTTTGCAAATTGTTTGACCGAGATACAATTCCTAGTGTGTGCACCCCCTCACCCCAAACTTATCATAAATCAAGTAATCACAATAAAATTCTCAAAGTTCAGTTTTTAATTTTTAAGTGGGGATCAATTTTCTAATTTCAGAACCTAGGGGGAAATCATCGATGGTCAATATAATTCATGCAATCAATCTATGCTCAATTTAATCAAAATCCAACAAGCTTGCCGACACACTATTCATACAACAACTCTTGATCTTCTCAAATTATTCAAGAGTGACAAACAAAAACAAACACACAAACAAAAGCAAAAACAAAAGTGAGGAAAGGCGAGGGTGCTCCCTGATGAAGTTCTTATGGTCTGCTTCCTCATCCAATTGGTCTCACGGGCTCCCTTCTGTTGCATATCATCCTGCAAGAACTCCTGCAAATAAAAACCTTAAGTGCAGATTCACGAGGCGATAGACCACTCGCGAGGCGAATCTGGAAAAATTGTTTTCACACATTCCAGAATCGCGAGGCGAGTAGTAACTCGCGAGGCGAATATGGAATTCCAGCAGCTGATGATGTCCAGAATAACGAGGCGAAATAAGCCCTCGCGACGCGAGACAGAAAAGTGAGCAACCCCAGAGATTCAGGGCTTCTGTCTCGCGCGGCCAATGTGGATTCGCGTGGCGAATCAAGTTTTTTTTTTATATGTGAAAATGACAGAAACTAACAATAAAGGATACTAGCTTGGGTTGCCTCCCAAGTATCGCTTGTTTAACGTCCCGAGCCTGACTCAAGTCACCCTTAAGGGTTAATCCGGACGTAGATCTTGCTTGCCATTCCATGCCTCAGTCCGTATTCTGTAGGCTCTTGCCCTTTCATAAGCTCTCCTACTGTTCCCGGACAGCTCATTTAAGTCCAGCATCCTTCTATAATCAGCACGAACTCTCCACTCCGTGATGGTCCTTTTTGGGATCAACTCGTTGTCTTTATTGACCACCACGGTCGTGCCACCTTTCAACTTCGGTGCTTTACCAGTCTTTTTCTTGCCTTTGTTGCTGAGCTCCTTCTTTGCACATTCTTCCCCTGGGAGACTCGGTAAGGCTTCCATGTCTTTCAACCACTCGAGATAGACCTCATCCCCCAAAGGGCCTTTTTTCTCACTGTCCCCATCATGGGATTTTACCGACACTTGAGCAAGTGAAGAACCATGGGCTTCTCTAGTTGCCCTTGCCTTGGCAGTTGGATCCACCATATCCAATCGATACACTTCCGTCCTCTCTGCAGGGTGCTTCATTGTTTCAAAGAGATTGAAGACTACCTCCTCATCTTGCACCCTTAGAGTGAGTTTCCCTTGTCGCACATCTATCAAGGCACCCCCAGTGGCCAAGAAGGGCCTACCCAATATGAGAGGGATCTCGGCGTCTTCATCCATATCAAGCACTACAAAGTCCGCCGGAAATATAAGCTTGTCCACCTTCACTAACAAGTCTTCGACCACCCCATAAGGATATTTTATAGAGCGGTCGGCCAGTTGGAGCGACATCCGTGTATCCTTGACTTCTTGGATCCCCAACCTCTTCATCATAGAGAGGGGCATCAAGTTGATGCTTGCCCCTAGATCATACAATGCCTTCCCTACAGTCATCTCCCCAATGGTACATGGTATCGAAAAGGAACCGGGATCCTTCAACTTTGGAGGGAGTTTTCTCTGAAGGATGGCACTACACTCCTCGGTCAAAGCAACCGTTTTCTCATCCTCTATTCTCCGTTTCTTGGTGAGAAGATCCTTCATAAACCGGGCATATGATGGCATTTGTTCCAAGGCTTCCGCGAATGGAATGTTAATCTGAAGTTTGCGGAAGACATCAAGGAATTTGTTGAACTGCTTATCCTGATGAGGCTTCTTCAATCTTTCAGGATACGGTACCTTCATGTAAGGTGGGAGGTCTTGGGGTTCAACCCACTTCTTCTTTCGGAACTCTTCATCCACAAGCTTCAGCCTTCCCCCTTGCTCCGGTTCCTTTTCACTTGCTAACTTCTCTTTTTCAGGTTGCTCTTCTTCAACATGTGGTTGTTCTGGGGCCTTGTCATCCTGAGAACTAGTTGCACCCCTGTTAGGTTCCAACACCCTTCCGCTTCTAGTAGATATGACATTGCATTGTCCCTTGGGGTTGTTCTCGGTATTACCTGGGAGAGTGCCTGGGAGACGCTCACTAAGTTGCCTTGCGAGCTGGGCCATCTGTGTCTCTAGATTGTGAATTGCCGTCCCTGTATGCGTTGCCCACTTGTCAATTTTCGCATTTGTGTCGATTGACAATTTCTCCATTGCTGCATTCATCTTCTCAAAAGTTGTGCCTGTAAAGGTTGACAACTTCTCAAAAGCCAGCTCCCACGGTTGTCTTCCACCATCTGTTATTTGCAACTGATTAGGCCCTGGAAGAGCCTGCTGGGTATTGCACTGCTGGATTCCAATGTTTGGCCTCAGACCCTGTGGAGGTTGTTGCCAATTCTGTTGAGGATGTTGCTACCCGGATAGACCACCACTAGCATTACTCCAAGTGAAACCCGGATGTTCTCTCCTCATATACCCCCTATTCTGATTCTGACTGTAGTCATTCTATCTGTTCCTCTGATAGTTGTTCTGGGGCACAGTGTCATAGAAGTTGTGGCATGAGTCCACATGTTCATGAGAGAAATTTAGCGGGCAAATCTGAGTGTCATGATCTCCATTACAATTTGCACAACCCGGAGGCATCCCCTCGTGTATCGCATTAACTTTCTTGTTCCCAGACAAAACCTCAATCTGCATCTTCAACAATCTGTTTTGCTCAAGAATGGCCTCCATTGTCCCAGAACTGATTCCATTTGAGGTTTCCCTTCCACGGTTGTAATCATTATACGACATCTTCTCCAATAATGCCCATCCATCCTCAGCTGATAAGTAGGAAAAAGAGCCGCCAGCTGCGGCATCACAGTTCATTTGATAGCGTCCCCTCAACCCATTAAAGAAGTGCTGAACTTTGGAGACGAGGTCAAAGAACGCTGAAGGGCATCTTCTCAATAAGCCATTGTACCTCTCCCAAGCTTCATTATATGTTTCATCCTCTGTTTGCCTGAAAGATGTAACGGCTATTCTTGCTTGTGCCGCTTTCTGAGGAGGAAAATATTTGGTTAGGAACTTCTGTGCCATTTGCTCCCAAGTTCTGATGCTGTTCTTATCCAAGCTGTCAACCCAATCGCGAGCGACATCCCTAAGAGAGAGAGGGAAAAGCCGCAAGCGAAACTCATCTTGTGAGACTCCTCTTGTCTTCTGTAAGTCACAAGCTTCAAGGAAGCGAGTGATGTGTCTATGAGGGTCCTGTTTGCCACTCCCATCAAACTGATTCTCGCGGATCTGGAATGTGACACATGCTTCCACTCTGAAGGAGTCTCTATTCAGGTTGCCCCTCACGATAGAAGAGTCACAATCTCCCAAGCTGGGTAGATCGTACTCGAAGAGAGGCTTGTAACGAGGAGGAGGAGGAGGATTTTCTTCGGCCATGTCCTCAAGATTAATCGCTTCAAGCCTCTTTCTTTCTCTGACTTCCTTCCTTAAGCGCTTCTCGGTCTTGGTGATCTCCGAATCAAATAGCAGGTCCTCTTGTGAAAGGGTACCTCGCATACAAAAACACGGCAAGACCAAGTGGAATCAAAGAAGTAGAGAGAAATAATAACGAAATAACAGAAAAATAAAATAAAAAATAAAATCAACTTAACCAATCAATCAAATTTCCTAAAAATTAGGAAAATTGGTTGTGCCAATCCCCGGCAACGGCGCCAAAAACTTGTTGATGACGCCGGCAAGTGTACCGGGTCGTCGCAAGTAATAAAATAAACACGGTAAGTAATTACCGAGGTCGAACTCAGGGATTGGGCTACCAATTCGACTAATCCACGGGAAATCCGATACGTTTGGTCAAGTGAGGAAAGTGGTTGAGAGAGAGAGAGATTATGATCAAAATTTCAAGTAACAAATCGATTAAAACTAAGGTGGTTAAATTCAGAAATTAAAATATCCAAGGTCTCAATTCCACCTACCCAATCATGTATAGTACCCAAGTGATGATGTATTTCTCCCTAGGTTCGATTATAATGTCAACCAGGACCCCCAAATTCTCCTATATCCACTGTCGTGCTCAATAGGACGTATTCGACGATTGGATTAATTACTTACTAGGTCTCATAATCCTAATCTCGAATTCTATTAAACCTTGTTCCCTATCTGGTTGCACTAATCAAATAAATCCACTGTCGTGCTCATTATTCAATTAATGATTCCAATTCAAGTTCTAAAACGCGACTCGCCGTTCGGCCTCAAACACGTTAACTAGTTAATCACGCAACACATATGATCAACGCAATCAAAACAGAATTGGAAAACATTCATAAGAGAAGGGGAGAAAAACATACATCACAAGAACACTACACCACCATGGGTGGCTTCATTGATCCCTCGGACGAGGGGATTAGTTCCTCATGCCCGTGACGACGCACAAACAATCGGCAATAATCTCCATAATAATAAACTAAAAGAAGAAAAGAAAACAGAAGGGAGACGCAGCTCCAGAAACAAGGATTCGCACTACAGTTCTAAACAGTGGCTAACAACTTGATACCTAATTCTGATCTGAGACAACCTTTAAATAAGGATTCTGTTTCTCACCCACTCGCGGGGCGAGCTTACTCTCGCGACGCGAATTTTAGTTTTGGCGCGCATTCAAGTTTGGATTTTCGCGTGGCGAGGGTGTGTTCGCGGGGCGAGTCTTCCAACTTCATCTGTCACAGCCGTGACATTCATCACGGCTGGGCCGTGATGTTCTCTGTCTTCCAGGGTCTTCAGGCTCTCGCGAGGTAAACTTTCTCTCGCGGGGCGAGACTTCAAACCTAAATTTGTCACAGTCGTGACCTTAATCACGGCTATGCCGTGATAGTCTCTGTCTTGCAGGTCTTCAGACTCTCGCGAGGCGAGATGCTTTCGCGGGGCGAGATTCAATTCTAGGCTGTGACCTTCATCACGGCTAGGCCGTGATGGTCTCTGACTTCCAGGTCTTCATGATTCGCGTGGCGATCAGACTGTTCGCGGGGCGAACCAGAGTGATGACTGTTTCTGCTTTAACTGATGTTCAGGCTCGCGAGGCGAGCATCCACTCGCGAGGCGAGCATCTCCAGAAGTGCTTTTTCCACTGCTTCTTGACTTTCCTTGACTCCCGGAGCTTCACTTATCGACCTGAAAACACCAAAAGCAACCAAAACCATAATTCTATCCAAAATAAGCTAAAAACTACACAAAAGACGCAAAACGAGTCAAAGTCCAACTTAAGAATAAAACAAGGCAAATTTGGGCGAAATCGAGAGTGAACTCGAATAATTTGCACAAAAACCACAGTCCATCTAGTTATAAAACTAGATAAGCCGAAGGCTTATCAGTCTCTAACCGGGAGATCAAGCAAATTCTGGAAAAGACTGTGACCACTTCAAGAAAAGATTGGGCAAAGAAGCTTGACGATGCCTTGTGGGCTTACCGGACTGTACTGAAAACTTCTGTGGGGTTATCTCCATTTCAGATGGTCTATGGGAAGGCATGTCATCTACCCGTAGAGTTGGAGCATCGAGCCTTTTGGGCATTGAAGTTCTTAAATTTTGATGCCACTCCGGCAGGTGAAAAAAGAGTCAATCAGCTGCATGAATTAGAGGAGATGCGCCTTAATGCATATGAGAATGCAACCATTTACAAGCAGCGAGTCAAGACTTATCATGACAAGAGGATCGTGATGAAAACATTCCAGCCAGGCCAACAAGTTTTATTATTCAATTCCCGACTGAGATTATTTCCGGGCAAGTTGAAGTCTAAGTGGTCGGGATCGTTCATTGTCAAAGAAGTCTCACCTTATGGAGCTATAGAAGTGGAGGATCCTACTTAAAAAAGGACCTTCAAAGTCAATGGCCAAAGGCTCAAGGCCTACTTGGGTGGTGACATCGAGAGATTGACCACAACTGTGCACCTTCGTGATCCTTGAGATCACCGACCCGTCAAGCTAGTGACGTTAAAGAAGCGCTTATTGGGAGGCAACCCAAATTTCCTTTTCCCTTTTCCATTTGTTTTTGAATTTAACTCTTGAATAATTTGAGAAGATCAAGAGGAAAAAAATCATAAATTAATAGATTTGTTAAGTGTTTTCAGGGTAAGAAGGAAGGAGAAGCAAAAAGGGCAGGGACACGCAAAGTCAGCAACCATCACGCCTAGGCCGTGACACTGGTCACGACCGTGATGGGCCAGCCATGAAGATCAGAAAGGATCACGACCCAGCCGTGATGGCCATCACGGGCGTGATGAGAGGACCATGAAGAACAGAGAGCATCACGGCCTAGCCATGATGGAGGTCACGGCCGTGACAGGTCAGCTCCTGTGGACCAGAATTGATCACGGCTTGCCCGTGATGAGCATCACGGCTGTGACATATTTTCCAGCCTCTCTTTGTCTAGGCATGTGAGCCAGCCTGCTACCGCCTCGGTGAGTTGTTCCATTTTTTCTCCTCTCTCCGATTTGATTATTTACATTGGGGACAATGTAAGTTCTTAGGCTTGGGGTAGGGGTATTTTGGCAAATTTTAGAATTTTTGCATTTTTCATGTTGCATTCATATCGGCATAATTTTGCATGATCACATGATCAGATTACCCCCTTGCTTAGGTTATGCATCCAATTGTGAGAACTGAGTGCCAATTAACTTGAGATAGTGAATTTTTGAACCCAATTTTTGTCTTGTGATAAGGCTACAAATGAAAATGCTTGAGATAATCTTTGATAGTTGATGATTAGCATGTGGTTCCGTAGATTTGTGTTTCTCATTGATTTTTGAACTACTAAATGTGAGATTCTTGAGCCAAAAAGGGGTACTCACTAAAGCTGCCCCATTCTTTTTGTGATAGAGTGTTATTCCTCTTGGATTGTATTTCTCTAGAACTTGACTTGAAACCGTTTTGAAGCTTAAAATTTTTTTTTTGAAAACATTTTTGAAAATGATTGAGGCACTAGGTAATTTTTTCGGCCTTCTGAGCTTTGAATGCTACCCCTTAGTTGCCCAATTTTGAGCCTGAAAGAATAAAATACTTTTCTTGGTACCTTGAAATACTTTGATGAATGATTCTTGATAGGAGACCTTCTAAAGTATTGCACAAAAGGGTAAAAAGGGTAGTTTGAAAAAGTATGGGATGAGGAAGTAAGAAAAATATTTCTCTAGAATTGAAAATCTCCCCTTCTCCAAATCAAAAAAAAAAGAAAAAGAAAAGAAAAGAAAAAGTAATATATATATAGAAGGGGATGACAAAAAGAAGTGAGAAATAAAATAAAAAGAAAGAAAGAAAGGTGGAAAAGTGAATCAAAACCCACAAAGGTATTTTAGAAGGTGTCATGTTTTGAAATGCTTGACATTTTGTTTAGCCCTCTTGAAATTCCATTTTCTTGATTTCCCCACCTAACGATTAATCCCATGGTCGCGTTACAACCAAAGCAAAAGACCTCTTGATTCTTATGTGTTTTCATTAATAAAGTAGAGAATTGGTTAATAGTCAAGCTTATGGTAGAATTCATTCCTTGAGGAAATTGAGCGAATTGTCATATATCCTCAAACACTTGAGTGAGGTGAGAAAGAGTGCCCGAATTAGTGAGAATACGAGTCTAGGAAACCTAAGCTTCTAATTGGACTTGAAATTGATTGTCTCTTGGTGAATTATTTGAAAATGCCTGTTACTTGGATTAGTTACTCGGTTTCTTGGTTCACTATCTATGCTTTGATTATTTATATCTTCTGGCCTTAGTGATTGCTTGAGGACAAGCAAAATATTAAGCTTGGGGTGATTTGATGAGTGTGATTACACCTCATATTTCATGTACATTTCTGCATGCATTTTCATATAGTTTAGGCCATTTTAGTTTTATTTTGGATAGTTTTTACCTTGGAATGGGTAAGGTGGCTTCGTGGTGTTGTTTTGCAGGAATTTAGGATAAAATGCTCAAAATTGACCATGATGGAGCTCGGATGAAGATAGAGCTTGAAAAGTGAAGAGAATGAGCCAAACAGAGCCTAGCCGTGATGAGCATCACGACCATGATCAAGCAGAGCTGAAGAGAAAGAAGGCAAAAGTCAGAGCTGGCCACGGCCTAGCCGTGATGAGCATCACGACCGTGACAACCATACCCTCACAGGAAGAACTGATCAAGGCCTAGCCGTGATGCTTCAAAATTGAAAGAGCGCCCATGATAGAACCAGTCACGGCCATCACGGCCGTGACGCGCGCCTAATCTATAAAAGGGCATCTGGGTAGAACGAAAAAGAGACTTTTTTGGGAGAGAACTTTCACCCTAAAATAGACTTAGACCTAATACGTGTTCTCTGCACCAGGGGGTTGCTGTGACGACCGTGGAAAGCTTCAATGGAGCTTCTTCCCTCCTCTGTTTGTATTGTTTTGGTTTTGGTTTTCTCTATTATCATGAGTAGCTAAATCCCTTTTTGTTGGGATTAGATATAGCTAACCGAATTTCATGTAATTGCTTTGATTTATCAATCCGTGTTTATGCCTCTCTATTAGTGCTTAATTCCTACGCTTAATGCTTTTTGTGGTCTGATCATCCATGAACTGATTTTGAGATTTGATTTGCAATGGGGACGTTCTTATCGATTCTTGATATGGAATTAATCACCTAGTAAACCTTGCATCAAGGAATGGGGTTTGGTTTATTAGTAATCGTGCAATCTCTACTCCTAATGCAAATCCACTAATTAGGCCACCTAAGGAATTAGGGTCTATTAGGGGATTTAGGCTCTTGTCATCTAAGGAATTAGGGCTTGAGTAATCTAGTGGGTTCATTTTAATAATTGAAGCATAAACTGGATTGGTAGTCTTGGTATTGCATGAGGCTAAGGTTTAGTGAAATTTAATCCCAACATCTTTATCATATTTGAAAATCACCTTTTTCTGCACTCCAAGTATTTGTTAAAAAACCAAAAAGAGTTTGTTCCTTTTCTTTTGTTTGTTTTGGGCTTGGTATTTTATATTGAGCTCCCTTCCATCCAAAGGTTCGCTTAGATAGTAATTGGTTTGGTACGTGCTAGTACTTGTCTCAGTCCTCGTGGGAACGATATCGGTCTCACCACCGTATTACTTGTACGACTAGGTATACTTGCCTAGATTTAATCACAACAACTTTCTAATGGCTTATTATTCTGACTTTTTAAGTAGCAATTACTAGACAAAAGTTGTTTTGGCTATGCTTGCAATAAGGAAGATTAAAGAAACTTCTATATACTTTGAATGCTTGATTACAACTTTTCAAAATTCGGTAAGCTATTGTTATTAAATACTTTGATGTTGCATATGATTGTCTATTAGTATCACTGGTTTATGGCAGTTATATGTCACCTTCGATGTTTATATCTCAGGTAGATGCTTTAGTTCAGTTGAGCTGCTTTTGGTATTGAGCTCACATTGTGGGTTGGTTATTTGCCGTATTATGATGCATTTTCTTGTGCAGGTGTAGGAGTTGATATGATAATGATATCCAATGAATTATAAACGGGGTTCAGGGTGGACAACTTGTCTTGTTCTGTCTGTTGCTCCTCTGGCAGTTTTAGTTGCAATACTGCAAATAATTAATTGATAATATCTACTTATCGATTTTTTTATATTTCGATATTTTGAATGAAATTAATTTTGTAGAATTGATTTGGTTACAACTAAGTTTAAAGGAAGTGATATATATTTGAATATTTTTATTTTAAAATTAAAAGCAAGTTTAAAGGAAGTGATTTATATTTGAATATTTTTATTTTATGATTGTTAAGTTTAGGATTAAGATTAGGAATGAATGTATTAGAGAGAAGCCTTAGGCCTCTTTAGTATGCTTGAATATGATAGGATAAGTTCAATAAGATAAGGTTTGATAAAAGAATATTTGATAAGATTTTAATATTATAATGTGTTTAATCTAACATTTAATAAAACATTGGGACTGTTTGTTTAGTGATTCTCCATGACGTTTTTGGCAATAATTATTTATGTTAAAGTGATTTTAACCAACATATGGTTGATCCAAGTGGTAATGGACTTGGGCATCTTAAGCATGTGGTCAGGGGTTTGAATCCTGTCTTTCGTGTATGGAGAAAACCTGGTTACCAAAAAAAGAAAGTGATTTTACTTTCAAAATTGATTTTAACCTTTTTTTTTCTTGTACATCTGTAAAGAAAACAAGACCACCTAACCTCTCCTAATGAGAGTTCCTACAGAATCAGCAAAAAGAAAGGGGTAAATCCCCCGAGGAGCAACATTCAACACATCGAAATCATAGGATCCTTTTGCGCAACTGTTAGCAAGAAAATCAGCGCAAGCATTAGTTTCACCATAGACATGAACCTGATGAACCTCCTAGTCCCAATGCAACATCGAACGAACTTCCGCAATCACAGATCCATGAATGTGGAACTCACCCATCTCACTGGAAACTAACCGCACTGCCTTTAGACAATCACTTTCACAAATCACCCTTCTAAATCCCTTCTGCCATGCTAACATGAGACCATGCTGAATTGCCTTCAACTCAGCAACAAAAATCTTAAAATTACCAATATTGCCTCTAAAACCAGAGATCCATTCACTATTAGAGTAACACAGAAGTCCCACGATCCTTGTTACCCCGGGATAATTAAGAGAGCTCCCATCCACATTGTTATTGATAGTGCCCTGCGGAGGAGGAGATCAACCAACCATGGCGGGTTTATTATTAATGGAAGGCTCCCTTTTGTAACACCCCATTTTTCGTATATATGTTTTCATGTGTTGTATATAGATGTATGCTGTGCTAGATTATTGAAAAGTGGTTTAGGGAATTTAAAATGGGGTTAAGTGGGTCTGGTCAAAAATCCATTCTTAACGCATACGTTTCTCTCTACTGGAGTTTTCCCGATAGACACAATTGTGTCTAACTCTCTAAAATGTTTTTCTGGCCTGGGACACAGACGTGTCTCCTGATAGACACAACTGTGTCTAATTCTCGTAAGCGTTGTTTTGGCAGGGACACAACTGTGTCTCTTGATAGACACATGTGTGTCTAATTCTCGAAAACGCTGGCTGAGACACAACTGTGTCTCCTGATAGATACAGCTGTGTCGAATTGCCAAAATCGTTGTTCTGGTAAGGGACACAGTTGTGTCTCCTGATAGACACAGTTGTGTCTAGTTCTCAAAAACGCAAATCTGACTAGGGACACGATTGTGTCTCCTGATAGACACAGCTGTGTCTAATTCCCAAAGATAATTTTACCTGACAATATAAATAAGTGAGTTAGGAGGGTTACAAGTTATAACTCTCAAATTGGCACTTTAGGCAATCCTAGTGCGACATAAACCTTTCACCTTTCACCTTTCCCTTCCTTTGAACCCAACCAAGTTCTTGGTGTTCTTGCTCTAGATTGGGGAGAGAAGTCACGTGCTAGTGTCATCAAAATGTAATGCAGTCTTCCCTCATCAATCTCCTTTTTCTCTTTAAGTTAATTGGAGATAAATTGCTTAATTGTTTGTGTTTGGCCAAGGCTTGAAAAGTTTGTCTTGTTGTTCGAGGGAACGACACCAATTTCGTTTACGCTTAGCTAAGGGGTTTGATCTTCATACCAGGTACGGGGAGAAGGAATAATATTAACATGTAGGCGTTGGGGATAACATAATATCAAGGGTTAACCCATGACCCTGTCATATGTTGTTTATCTCATTTATGTCAATTGATATATGTATGATGTAATTCCAATGTTAATGGCATGCTTTAATTATTGTACTATTTGATGTTTGATGAGTGTGATTTCACCTCATATTTCATGTACATTTTGCATGCATTTTCCATATAGCTTAGGTATATTTAAATTGATTTTAGATAGTTTTTACCTTGGAACGGGTAAGGTGGTTTCGTGGTGTTGTTTTACAGAAATTCAGGATAAAATGCCCTAAATTGACCATGATGGAGCTTGGATGAAGATAGAGCTTGAAAAGTGAAGAAAATAAGCCAAGCAGAGCCCATCATGGCCTGGCCGTGATGACCATCATGGCCTGGCCGTGATGACCATCACGGCCATGATCAAGCAGAACTGAAGAGAAAGAAGGCAAAAGTCAGTAGCTGTCACGGCCTGGCCGTGATGCCCATCACGACCGTGACATGTCAGCTGAGCCACACCCCTTCTAGGTAGAATATATCACGGCCTAGCCGTGATGAGCATCACGGCCGTGATGAATCAAAATTGATAGCGCGCCCAAGACAGAACCCGTCACGTCCTGGCCGTGATGGCCATCACGGCCGTGACACGTGCCTGATCTATAAATAGACATCTGGGCAGAACAAAAGACATCACTCTCTAAAACAGAAAAATACCCTAGGCGGCTGGAACCCTAAAGAGACGTTTTCTTTGCTCTTGGAGGAGAAGATTGGAGGATTCTTCATAAAGTTTTCTTCACCCCTTCTCTCTTTCTCTTTTGTATTTTCATTTATCATGAGTAGTTAAACCCTTTGTTGTTGGGGTTAGATGATTGCTTTTCTGAACATGGTTGTCTCTTGATTTGGTTTTAATACAAGTTTCTAATTCTTTATGAGTATTTGATTCCATGCTTAATGCTTTTCTTGGTTTGATCACCCATAGAATGATATGTTGCTTTGATAGACAATTGACAGATTGATGTTAAGGCATGTTCATGAATCAAATGCCAAGTAGCTCAAGAATATAGAAATAGGTATTGGGATACTTGCAATCTTATAAGTCTTGTCTCTTTATGCAAAATCTCAAGTTAATCCACCTAAGACATTAGGGTTTAATTTGGGATTTTAGGCTCATTCCACCTAAGACATTAGGGTTTGAGTATTTCAAAAGGCTTGATTGTCATAATTGAATTAGGACTTGTGTTGATAACCATTTCGTTGCAACCAAGAGAGGATTAGTGTAGTCTAACCCTGACAATTTTACCCATGTGTTAATCACATCTCTGTTTGCTTGTTAAGTGTTTGTTAAAATTCCTAAAAGACCAAAAACATTTTATTCTTGTTTGTTTTGTTACATATTTAGAGCTCCCTTCCATCCAAACGATCGTCTAGATAGTAGTCCAAATTACTTAGTGGTACTTGTCTACGATCCCTGAGAACGATATCCGGTCTCACCACCGTATTACTTGTACGACTAGGTATACTTGCCTAGAAAAATCGTAACAAGTTTTTGGCGCCGTTGCCGGGGATCGGTGTGCCAATATCACGAGTACCAAAGGGGACTCCTAATTTAGGCATTTTTTTTCTTTGCTTTCCTACTGTAGTTTTTTCTTTTTTTTTTTTTGTTTTCCTTGTAGTTGCATAATTGTCCACTTGAAGCTTGACTTGTACTTGCTATATCTGTTGCTGTTCTACTCTGTTTGTTTCCTTGTATGCGAGGTACAATCGATCCAGGTGAACTTTAATTCAACCCTGAAATCAAGAGGCTTTGTAGAAAGAATAGAAAGGAAGCCAAAGCAAGAGAGAACAGAGGAGGAGCATCTTCTAGAGTACAAGAACCACAAGTTGAGTTACCAAGTGTGCAAGAAGCGCAAGTTGAAGTAGCAATTGTCACCATGACTGACAACAATGAACAAAGGAGGACAATGGGGGACTATACTTCCCCTAAAGTCGATAGATGTGGAACTCCAATTGTTAGACCTGCAGTGGCTTGTAACAACTTTGAGATCAAGGCATCACTTCTCAATCATGCAAACAACTCAAGCTAATTTGAAGGGTCAAGAAGCAATGATGAAGAATCAAGATGCCTCCATCAAGAATCTAGAGCACCAAATAGGCCAATTGGCAAATCAAATGACGGAGAGAGCTCAAGGAAAATTGCCGGGAGATACCGAGAAAAATCCAAAGGAGGATTGTAAGGCAATTACTACAAGAAGTAGGAAGGTGGTAGTCCCACAAGAAAAAAATGAAGAGCCAGAAGAAAAGGGAATTGGTGAGGGAGTTGATGAGGTGATCATTGAAGATGCAACCAATTAAGAACGAGAGACTTCCCAAGCCACTACCTCTAGTCCTATTGTTATTGAAGTTGAAGAATCAAAGAGAGAAAAACTGGTGGATGAAGAGTTTGCAAGAAAGAAGACTAAAAGGCAAATTCTTGAAGAAGTTGACAATCCTAAGGAGTTGCCACCGTATTTCAAGATACCCTATCCTCAAATGTTGAAGAAGGAGGTAAAGGATCAACAATTCTCTAAGTTCTTGGATGTGTTCAAGAAGTTGCAAATTAACATCCCTTTTGCCGAAGCTCTTCAACAAATGCCTTCCTATGCCAAGTTTATGAAGGAGATTCTTACTAACAAGAGGAAGTGGAAGGAGGAGACGGTCATACTCACGAAAGAATGTAGTGCCATACTCCAAAGGAAGTTACCAATGAAGATGAAGGATCCGGGTAGCTTTACCATTCCATGTGCTATTGGTCATTTGAACATTGGAAGAGGCTTGTGTGATCTTGGTGCAAGTATCAATCTTATGCCTCTCTCCATCTTCAAGAAGTTGGGAATTGGTGAAGTAAAGCCAACCGGGATTTCTCTCCAATTGGCGGATTGCTCCATTACGTATCCTTATGGTGTAGTGGAGGATTTATTGGTAAAAGTGGACAAGTTCATCTTCTCGGTAGACTTTGTGGTGTTGGATATTGCGCAAGATAGTGAGACTCCATTAATTCTTGGAAGGCCATTCCTAGCCACGGGTAGGGCTTTGATAGATGTAAATCAAAGGAAGTTGGTGCTTAGAGTCCAAGATGAAGAGGTCACCTTCAATGTCTTTGAGGCAATGAGACATCCAAGTGACAAAGATAAATGTATGAGTGTGGACCTTGTTGAATCATTGACTGACAAGAGTGCTCAACAAATTTTGAAGATTCATTGGAAGCGGCTCTTATGGTTGAGAATTTAGAAGAAGATATATGTGAGGAAGAAGTTGAGGTCATGATTAAATCTCTTGAGGCTTGCCCTGTTTTGAATAGTGATGAAGACAAAGTTGTGGAGGATGTGCGGATTGAAGACAAAGGTGAAACACCTATGCTAGAGTTGAAGTAACTTCCATCCCATCTCCGTTATGCTTTCCTTGGAGTGAATTCTTCATTCCCGGTGATCATTAGTAGCGGATTGAACTCTTTGGAGGAAGAGAAGTTGTTGAGAGTGCTTAGAGAGCACAAATCCGCAAGTGGGTGGTCTATGTCCGACTTGAAAGGAATAAGTCCCTCATTTTGTATGCACAAAATCCTTTTGGAGGAAAACTTCAAGCCGGTCAGACAACCCCAAAGAAGACTCAACCCAAACATGAAAGAAGTTGTAAGGAAGGAGGTTGTGAAGCTTTTGGATGCGGGCATAATCTATCCAATCTCCGATAGCCCATGGGTGAGTCCGGTCCAAGTTGTTCCAAAGAAAGGGGGGATGACGGTTGTTGCAAATGATAAAAATGAACTCATTCCCTCAAGGACCATTTCCGGATGGAGGGTGTGTATTGATTATAGAAGATTGAATGAGGCTACAAGAAAAGATCATTTTCCCTTGCCTTTCATTGATCAAATGTTAGAGAGATTGGCAGGCCATGCCTTTTATTGCTTCCTTGATGGATACTCGGTATAACCAGATTGTGGTTGACCCAAAGGACCAAGAGAAGACTGCTTTTACTTGTCCCTTTGGTGTCTATGCATACTGGAGGGTGCCATTCGGGTTGTGTAATGCACCCGTCACTTTTCAAAGGTGCATGCTTTCCATATTCTCTGATATGACTGAAAAATTCATTGAGGTATTTATGGATGATTTTTCCGTCTTGGGTAATTCTTTTGATGATTGTCTGAAAAATCTTGCATGTGTTTTGAAAAGATGCCAAGAAACTAACCTTGTTCTAAATTGGGAAAAATGTCATTTCATGGTTAGGGAAGGTATAGTTCTTGGTCATAAGATTTCATCATGGGGGATAGAAGTTGATAAGGCAAAAATTGAAGTAATCGAAAAACTTCCTCCTCCCATGAATGTGAAAGGTGTTAGAAGCTTCTTAGGGCATGCGGGTTTCTATAGGAGATTTATAAAAGACTTTTCAAAGATTGTGAAACCCTTGTGCAAACTTTTGGTAGTTGATACTCCTTTTGTGTTTGATGATGATTGCATGCATGCTTTCCAACTTTTGAAGGAAAAACTCACTACCGCACCAGTCATTGTACCTCCAGATTGGAGTTTGCCATTTGAGTTAATGTGTGATGCAAGCGACTATGCGGTGGGAGCCATTTTGGGTCAGCGTAAAAATAAAGTGTTGCATGTTATTTACTATGCCAATCGTGTGCTGAATGATGCTCAATTAAACTATACCACGACTGAAAAAGAATTGCTTGCTGTGGTGTTTGCATTTGATAAGTTTAGATCCTACTTGATTGGCTCTAAAACCATTATGTACACTGATCATTCTGCTTTTAAGTATCTCATGACTAAATAGGATGCCAAGCCAAGGCTCATTAGGTGGGTACTATTGCTCGAAGAATTTGATTTAGATATAAAGGACAAGAAAGGAGTGGAGAATGTGGTAGCCGACCATTTGTCTAGGCTTCCACCAGAAGATATTCAAGCAAAAGATGAGTTGCCAATTCAAGAAGAATTCCCGGATGAGAGGTTATTTAGGGTGCAAGTGGCACCTTGGTTTGCGGACATCGCGAATTATTAGGCCGCAAACAAGATTCCGAAGGACTTCAATGGACAACAAAGGAAGAAGCTCATCCATGATTCTAAATACTATGTATGGGATGAACCTTACCTTTTCAAAAGAGGTTCAGATGGAATTCTTAGAAGATGTATTCTGGAAGAAGAGGTTAATGGGGTTTTGACTCATTGCCACAACTCACCTTATGGAGGACACTTTGGTGGTGAGAGAACCGCCATGAAGGTCTTGCAAAATGGTTTATTTTGGCCCACCATTTTTAAAGACTCTAGAGCTTGGGTGATGAAGTGTGACAAGTGTCAAAGAATCGGAAGTATATCCAGGAGAAATGAGATGCCCTTGAAAGGTATTTTAGAGGTGGAGCTCTTTGATGTGTAGGGGATCGACTTCATGGGTCCTTTCCCATAATCCTACAACAACAAGTATATTCTGGTTGCGGTTGACTATGTGAGAAAATGGGTAGAAGCTGTCCCAGCTATGAAAGATGATGCAAAAACAGTGATTAGTTTTGTGAGGAAGAACATCTTTACCCGATTTGGAACCCCTAGAGCCATTATTAGTGATGGGGGTACTCATTTTTGCAACAAAGAGTTCAATGCGGTGCTTGCCAAGTTTGGGATCAATCATAAAGTTGCCACACCATACCACCCGCAAACTAGTGGGCAAGTGGAGTTGTCCAATCGGGAATTAAAAAGGATCTTGGAGAAAACAGTGAATAATGATAGAAAAGACTCAGCAAAGAAGCTGGATGATGCACTTTGGGCCTATCGGACTGCATATAAAACTCCTATTGGTATGTCACCCTACCAATTAGTGTTTGGGAAATCATGTCACCTTCCGGTAGAGCTCCAACATCGTGCTTTTTGGGCAGTGAAGGCCTTGAACTTTGATACGAAGCTGGCTATGGACAAGAGACTATTGCAATTGAATGAGTTGGATGAATTCCGACTCTTGGCATATGAGAGTGCAAGAATATATAAGGAAAGAACAAAGTTTTGGCATGATAAGTACATTCTTCCCAAGCATTTTGAAGAAGGCCAATCATTTTTGCTCTTTAACTCACGTCTCAAGCTATTTCCGGGTAAGTTGAGATCAAGGTGGTCAGGACCATTCCATGTCAAGTCAGTCTCCCCTTTTGGTGCGGTTGAATTGGAAGATCCATCGTCCGGAGATACTTTCACTGTTAGTGGGCAAAGGCTCAAGCACTATCTTGGAGGAGACTTTGATCGTCAAACAGTCTCCATCCCTCTTAAAGCACCCTCATAGAGGACTGTAACCCGTCAAGCTAGTGACGTTAAAGAAGCGCTTATTGGGAGGCAACCCAAGTTTTCTTTTCTTTTCCCTTTGTTTTTGATTTTAACTCTTGAATAATTTGAGAAGATCAAGAGGAAAAAGATCATAAATTAATAAATTTGTTAAGTGTTTTCAGGCTAAGAAGGCAGAGGAGCAAAAAGGGCAAAGCCAAACAAAGTCAGCAACCATCACGCCCAGGCCGTGACACGGGTCACGACCGTGATGAGCTAACCATGAAAACCAGAAAGGATCACGACCCAGCCGTGATACCCATCACGGGCATGATGGAAGGACCCTGAAGAACAGAGAGCATCGCGGCCTAGCCGTGATGGAGGTCACGGCCGTGACAGGCCAGCTCTTGAGGACCAGAATTGATCACGGCCTGCCCGTGATGAGCATCACGGCCGTGACCCATTTTCCAGCATCCCTGTGACTAGGCATGTGAGACAGCACCCGCTACCGCCTCGGTGAGTGTTCCATTTATTTTATTTTTTTCTTCCTCCTCCCTCCAACTTGATTATTTACATTGGGGACAATGTAAGTTTTTAAGCTTGGGGTAGGGGTATTTTTGTAATTTTTTTTGAATTTTTGCATTTTGTATTTTGCATTTTGCATTCATATAGGCATAGTTTTGCATGATCACATGATTCGATTACCCCCTTGCTAAGATTATGCATCCAATTGTGAGATCCGAGTGCCAAATAAATTGAGATAGTGAATTTGTGAACCCAGATTTTTTATTCTATTGATAAGGCTACAAATAAAAATGCTTGAGATGATCTTTGATAGTTGATAATTAGCATGTGGTTCCATAGATTTGTGTTTCTCATTGAATTTTGAACTACAAAATGTGAGATTTTGAGCCAAAAAGGGGTACTCATTAAATTTACCCCATTCTTTGTGATAGAGTGTTATTCCTCTTGGATTTTAATTATCTAGAACTTGACTTGAAACCATTTTTAAGCTTAAAAATTTTTGAAAACATTTTAGAAAATGATTGAGGCACTTGGTATTTTTCCGACCTTCTGAGCTTCGATAGACTAAATGCTACCCCTTAGTTGCCCAATTTTGAACCTACAGAAAAATAAAATACTTTTCTTGGAACCTTGAAATATGTTGATGAATGATGCTTGATAGGAGACCTTCTAAAGTATTACACAAGAGGGTAAAAAGGTAGTTGAAAAAGTTTGGGATGAGAAAGTTGGAAAATATTTCTCTTGATTGAAAATCTCCCCTTCTCCAAATGAAAAGAAAAATAAAATAGAAAAAGAAAAAGAAATATATATAGAGAAGGGGATGACAAAAGGAAGTGAGAAATAAAATAATAAGAAAGAAAAGAAAGGTGGAAAAATGAATTGAAAACCCAAAAAGGTATTTTAGAAGGTGTCGTGCTTTGCAATACTTGATATTTTGTTAGCCTTTTGAAATTTCCTTTTCTTGATTTCCCCACCTAACAATAAATTCCATGGCCCCGTTACAACCAAAGTAAAAGACCTCTTGATTCCGATATGTTTTCATTAATAAAGTAGAGATTTGGTTAATAGTCAAGCTTATGGTAGAATTCATTCCTTGAGGAAATTGAGCGAATTATCATGTATCCCTAAACACTTGAGTGAGGTAAGAAAGAGTGCCCGAATCAGTGAGAATATGAGTCTAGGAAACCTAAGCTTCTAATTGGACTTGAAATTGATTGTCTCTTGGTGAATTATTTGAAAATTCCTGTTACTTGGATTAGTTACTCGGGTTCTTGGTTCACTATCATTGCTCTGATTGATCATATCTTCTGGCCTTGGTTTTTGCTTGAGGACAAGCAAAGTCTCAAGCTTGGGGTGATTTGAAGAGTGTGATTTCACCTTATATTTCATGTACATTTTGCATGCATTTTTCATATAGCTTAGGCATATTTAAATTGATTTTAGATAGTTTTTACCTTGGAACGGGTAAGGTGGTTTCGTGGTGTTGTTTTGCATAAATTCAGGATAAAATGCCCTAGATTGACCATGATGGAGCTTGGATGAAGATAGAGCTTGAAAAGTGAAGAAAATAAGCCAAGCAGAGCCCATCACGGCCTGGCCATGATGACCATCACGTCCATGATCAAGCAGAACTGAAGAGAAAGAAGGCAAAAGTCAGAAGCTATCACGGCCTGACCGTGATGCCCATCACGGCCGTGACATGTCAGCTGAGCCAGACCCCTTCTAGGCAGAATCTATCACGGCCTAGCCGTGATGAGCATCACGACCGTGATGAATGAAAATTGAAAGCGCGCCCAAGCCAGAACCCGTCACGGCTTGGCCGTACGGCCATCACGGCCGTGACGCGCGCCTGATCTATAAATAGGCATCTAGGTAGAACAAAAGACATCACTCTCTAAAACAGAAAAATACCCTAGGAGGCTGGAACCCTAAAGAGACGTTTTCTTTGCTCTTGGAGGAGAAGATCGGAGGATTCTTCATGGAGTTTTCTTCATCCCTTCTCTCTTTCTCTTTTGTATTTTCATTTATCATGAGTAGCTAAACCCTTTGTTGTTGGGGTTAGATGATTGCTTTTCTGAACATGGTTGTCTCTTAATTTGGTTTTAATACAAGTTTCTAATTCTTTATGAGTATTTGATTCCATGCTTAATGCTTTTCTTGGTTTGATCACCCATGGAATGATATGTTGCTTTGATAGACAATTGACAGATTGATGTTAAGGCATGTTCATGAATCAAATTCCAAGTAGCTCAAGAATCTAGAAATAGGTCTTGGGATACTTGCAATCTTATAAGCCTTGGCTCTTTATGCAAAATCTCAGGTTAATCCACCTAAGACATTAGGGTTTAATTTGGGATTTTAGGCTCATTCCACCTAAGACATTAGGGTTTGAGTATTTCAAAAGGCTTGATTGTCATAATTGAATTAGGACTTGTGTTGATAACCATTTCATTGAAACCAAGGGAGGATTAGTGTAGTCTAACCCTGACAATTTTACCCATCTGTTAATCACATCTCTGTTTGCTTGTTAAGTGTTTGTTAAAATTCCTAAAATGCCAAAAATATTTTATTCTTGTTTGTTTTGTTACATGTTTAGAACTCCCTTCCTTCCAAACGATCGTCTAGATAGTAGTCCAAATTGTGAAGTGGTACTTGTCCACGATCCCTGAGAACGATATCCGGTCTCACCACCGTATTACTTGTACGACTAGGTATACTTGCCTAGAAAAATCGTAACAATGTTAATATTGATGATGTATGAGTGAATGTTATTCGTATTCCTAATTGCGTATGATGTTTAATTATGCCATGAATGTTCATGATGTTTAATGATGCTGTTATGATAATGAAGATGCTGTTATGATGATGATGAATGCTGTTATGTTGGTGATGTTGTTGTGCTCTGAATGCGTGTTGATTGTTGAGGATGTTAATGCCAACAATGATGTTAATAAGACTCTAACTAACGAATAGGACTTATTAATGATGTTAAGATGTTAACAATGATGAAAGAGAATTAAGGGATGTTTTCCCAGTTTGTTCATAAGACATGAATGTTGCTTGAGAGACAAGGTTATGTTCATAGGACTTAGTTGAAGACCCTATGATTGTTTAGTGAGTGTTTTAGGGACGTTAGTAATGAAGCTGGAAGTAAAAGACATGGGAACAATCAAAGATAATGAAACTAATGATTGATGGTGTAGTTTAAACCAATAGATTTGATCTTTGAATGTCCTAGGAAACTTAGTAAGGGTTGTTCAACCCTTCTGCCCAGAAGCAGTACGGCCACGCTCCATTGAGCACGGTCGTGCTCAACAGTCAGCACGACCGTGCGGGGTTAGGCCAAGTTCCTTTAGGGAGTTTGGTTAGGCCTTGATTTTAAAAGGCTAACAAAGTTTGAATAGGGATGCCATAGTCTCCTTTTGACTGTTTGGCTGTTTGCTGGGTTCATGACCCAGATTGGGTTGATGGTTTATGGGTTGATGACCCAGATTTGGTCGATGGTTTCTGGGTTGATGACCCAGTTTTGGTTGACAACCCTGTTTGTTTGGATGCACTTTGGCGTTGGAGTCCTGCAAGCACCAGTTTACCCATCCCCTTCCCCTTTTCAGAGGAAGTTGCTGTTTTTGGCATTTCTGCCACTCTCACACTCTTACCTACCCTGTAAATATTCACGAGTAAGGAAGTTAGGAAGAGAATTAGATGAGCCTTTGAGAAATTCAATTTGAAAATCAAAAGCACTTAAAATTGCTTCCTATCTGCCAAAAATTTGTTTTGATGCCTAGTTTTTAACATCTTTTTGTAAAATATCTTTTGCGTATTTACAATCTACTCTAACCAAAATTTTTTGATTAAGTAAATCAGATTTAAATTTTGAAATATATAAAACTATTGCCAAAATCTCTTTTTTGATAGTAGAATAATTTTGCTGAGCAGAATTCCAATGTTTAGAAGTATATGCAATGATATGCTCTTTTTCTGAAATTCTTTGTTTCAAAATACCGTCATAACCAATGTCAGAAGCATTGGTCTCAACAATTTTGAGGGCAGAAGGGTTTGGAAGATAAAAATATGGAAGAATCTTTATCTGATACTTTATAATTTTGACCACTTTTGTATGTTCATCTGTCCAAGGAGGTGGTTCCTTTTTAAGACGATTATGCAAAGGTTTGATGATATTGCTAAGGTTAGGAACAAAATCTGCGACATAGTTAAGACAACCTAAGAATCTTTGAAGCTGAGTTTTGTCTATTATTTGATCCGGAAATTTGTCTGCAAATTCAATTGCTCTATTGATAGGAATAATAGTCCCTTGGTAAATATAATGACCAAGAAATCTAATTTTCGTTTGAAAAAGACTGACTTTGGTTTTAGACATAGCTAAACCATTTCTTTTGATCACACCTATGAAGATTTTCACATGTTTAATTTGAAGTGTTGATCAATTGATTGAGTTTAGACGCATCCACCCATGCATTTGAGATGCATCCACCCATGTATTTACGCCTAGGATTAAGAAAGATAGTCCCTTAGAAAGACCTCCCTTAGAAAAATCCCTGTTTAAACCTTTCAAGTTTAATAAGAAGGTCAGAGAAAGTTTGCAACTTCTTCTCAACCCTGAGATAAAAAATTAAAAACAGGAATTAATCGAAAAAATCGAAGAAAAAATAAAACAATTAAGTATTCCTGAGTCTCCATCTAACATTGTTAATCAAGAAGGACGACCCTTGATAAGGAACAAAGAACCAACCATAAATGTCATTAATGAAGATGACTCAAACAGAATTTGTGGCCAGTACTTCTAAACTTAATCCACAGGAAAAACCCTATCAATATTAGTTCAATTTTTACTCAATCCTGGAAAAAAACCCTCAAAAGTTTATTATCCTAGGGCAACTCCTCCAGATCTGCTTCTTGAGGAAAAGTCTCTAACTTACAAAAGCTTCAATGCTAATAACATCTATGAATGGAACATAGATGGTCAAGCAAAATATCAAATCCTTCAAACAATGCAGCACATGATGATGATGGCTACAACATATCAAACTCAGAATGATTGCTCAGAAGAAGCCATTTGCAATATTTTGACTGCTGGATCACGGGCCAACTAAAAGGTTGGTGGGATTACTCTTTCTTTGGAATACAGAAAGAGAAGATGTTTTCAACAATCAAAACCGACGCCGATGGAAATCCAATTCTTGATAATGACGGCGTAACAATTCCTGATGCTGTCAACACCTTAATCTTCTCTATATGCGGACATTTTATGGGAAATTATGCTACTTGGAAGGATAAATCTGCTGATTTATTGTCCAATCTTAAGTGCAGATCGTTATCCAGTTTTAGGTGGTATAAAGATACTTTCCTAACTAGGGTATACACTAGAGAAGATTTCCAGAATAGATTCTAGAAAGAAAAGTTCATTGCAGGTCTCCTAACATCTTTAGGTGATCTTATAAAAGATGAGCTTATAGCCCAATCTCTAGATGGACATATTCCAT